>JAHHUM010001760.1:0-600000 GCA_036173005.1 Crenichthys baileyi
ACCCACCCCTCCCCAAAACAAAAACCTGCAACAAGGTGGAAATAAATGTTGGTTATTAATATCGGCCCAGTCTTACTGATGGGACCAATACCAGTATGTTAAAATATGATTAACATCAGTCTATACTGATGATAATGCTAATATATCGTGCATCCCTACTAAAACAATGAATTAGCTTCTGATTCCTTCTCTGCCAGCACCATGATGTTCCAGTTGACCCGGTTCCCATTTAACTCAAACTTTCCATCAAGACGTTTCATCGCCTCCTGTCAGATCCAGAATCCAGCATCGTTGTTGCACTGAAACCTGTTTTTAGTCAATTTGAGAAATTATAAAGGGAACCATAGAGATACAGGAGAACGTAAATTAAGGTTCAGATTTAAAAGTGATCAAAGAAGGCCAAACAGGACGGATGAACAACTGGATCGAATGTGGTAAAACTGGTAAACATAAATCATTGTTTCATGATTTTAAACATCAGATATTTAAACTTTGTGATGACGATAGTAGATTTTTCTATTCTTCACTAAACCCAACCAATCACTTTCAGATTAAAAGCCTTACCAAACTGTCGACACTGGTCCAACTGGACTTAGCCGTGACCTCCTGGACAGAACAGGCGTCCGTCTAAACCTTGGTTAGGAGCATTCCTGGGTCTTGCTGCATAAAACCTCTGCAGTCGGTTTCATGAAGCTCTGTTCAGCTTTATTTATTTTTCAGGCTCTTATTTTGTAGTAAGAACGGAAGTGGTTCTGGTGTTGATGGAATTGAATGATTAACTTCTTGTTGGGGCAGCAGACGCATTGAAGGAGCATTTTGTCAGACATGCAGGATTTCACTGTTCAAAGCAGGTAAAGAAAATTTCCTGTTTTTATCATGACTGTCAAAATAACCTAAACCAATGGTACTAAGAAGTGTATGGTTGTTGTAGAATGATCGAAGCTTCTCTCGTTGATTAATTGAACACACACCAGCAGTTCAGTAGGTGGAAGTACCTACTGACGTTCATCACAGCAGTGTCCCTTCATCGTAACACCCAACAGCCACTGCAGTTAAATTTCCTGTCCTTATACGACATTTATCAGCATTATCAGTGTGGCCTTGTTTTGTTAATGGTTAGAATCCATATTGTTTTTCTGCGTTAAATGAATATATAAATAAAATAAAAATTGGCTACATGTGGGTTGGGAAATCTCCTAAAATCAACGGATCCCTGTGCATCTGGGAATGGTGCAGCTCAGCTGACAGCAGCCCGTATACGACAGGATTCGACCATATATATTCTTCATCAGGCCTGCCGTATGAAAACGGTGAAGGAACACGAGGAGCTCGGCAGTTTAGGAAGGTGTGAGTGGATTGGCCGTCTGTCTGATTCAGGATAAGGCAGAGGTTCATGGACCATTTCAAAACAAAAAAACACCCAGCATGAATGTTCATGCTCCTCTGCTGATGTAAGGCTTCTGCACTGTGTGTGTGTGTGTGTGTGCGTTTCAGTCCTTGCAGACACAGATTAACTGCTTGCATCACTGTCTGTAAAACTAAGCTTTCTGTTTTTCTGCAGCAGTGTCTCAGCTTCTTTTTAATAATAATGAGGTTAAGACTGCATGTTTCTAATTGAAAACATTGACATTTATGTCCAGTAGTTGCTCTGAAGGACTGCTTTGCAGAACTGTAATGCGTGCACAGCAGTTCCTTTATACCCTTCATCCTCTGGGCTACATGCTCCACCTGCAGGACTTTGCAGACATAAATAATCTGCAGCAGTGCCAGAGCTTTGTGCCAGCCTCTCCTGCTTTTAGTGTAATTAATAGCATCCAGTCGACACAGAGTAAAAGCTTTGTTTATATAGGACTCACTTACAGTAGTTTACTGAGCAGGATAAGTAGCTAGTGTCCCAGGACCTGGGTTTGCTCAGTAAATGCTTATCAGAAAGCACCGATGTTAATGCTGATACATCGTCCAACCCTAGAATTTTATTGGAACATATTATGTTCCATAATTAATAATAAAACAAACCTTGATCAGCTGGTTGTTACCAACTACAGCAGCTCTGGACTAACATGGAAACTGATTGGTTAAAAACAGGCATTTATTTTTCATGTTTCCCTCATTTGTTACTGGAGCCTCAGCTCAAACATTGAACGCTAAGATCCTGGGCTTCTAAATGACTATGTTGGTCCTGTTCTGCAAAAACTGCAACAAATAAATCAACCTTTCTAATCTCTGTAATTTATTTTAGTTTTGAAGCTGACGGAGATCAGGTCTTTATTCCCAACAGGGACCCTGTTAGTTATTTACAGCGAGCTAAACTGTATCAGGAGAAAAATCCTGACCCGTCTGCATCACCCTGAAGGCATCATGGCTGAGGACTACAGCAACCATTTAATATCTTCAGGACAACATGGTGCTTACTAAAAATGACGGGTTCTGATTGTTCTAGATGGACTTTATCTCAAAGAGTTCTTTGGATATTTAACTCGGATGTCCTCAGATACATCAGCTTTACTTACTTTTCTGCTTTGTTTGAGTTTTTGACTATAAAACACAGAATCATTGGTTCTGTTTTGCCTATTTTTGACTGAAACAGACATAAAACATTACGTCTTCATTTACTCTAGATCGTCCTCCATCCTATTAAGGTCTGAGCTGTTAACCACCTGCTCTGTAGCTTCTTCAGATGTAATCTGGTTGAACCACTAAGCCCAGTCTCAGTCTAGGTCTAGTTCTGGTTCTGCTTTTTAAACATTTGCTTCTAAGTTGATTGACCTCCAGCTGGAGAAACAGCTGTGCAGTCTCTGTTTCTTCTGGATCTTTCCAATGTTTGTGAGCATGTCTGGGTTTCTGTTGAACCTATCAGGTGAAGACCTTTGGAAAAAGGACAGAACTATCATGTCGCTTTAGGTCTCCTTGGTTTGGAAACATCTTCCTCACTGAACCAAAGGGCAATCAACCCCTTTTGGTTAGATGGATGTACAGTCTGATGGGTGGATGGATGGATGGATGGACGGACAGACAGACAATGGGAAGAGTAAAAAATCTGTTAACATAGAAATATTTATTCTCAAGATGAATCTCATTTTCCCGAATAACGCTGCGTAGAACGGAGATCATTCTAGGATCCTCAGGTGCTCAGGACAGTCTGACATGCTGAGACTTCTTCATCCTTCAGTTTATTCAGTATCATGGCAGACTGATTCTGGGACCCATCCAGTGTATCAGTAAGAAATGATTGAAGCTGCAGCTCTTTTCCATATGACTGAGCATCCATGTGAACACTATGTGAAGTATGTGGCTGTGTTGGTGCCAGCGGGCCATGCAAAGGGTGGAGAGCCTGTTTTCTTTTCCCTTCCTTCTCTTATCGGGACTCCAGGTCTCTGGCTGGAATGTTTAGGGGAAAGCCGTCTGGTTTCCGTGCCTTTAGCAGCCAGCCCTCGTATTGTTGTTTGGATTTTTATGGCTGATTGGAGGGAAGGAGGTTAGGTTCTCGGGAAACTCACACTACAGCTTGATTAAAGTCATGCTGAGAAGTTGGTCTGAGCCTCTACATTCATGTAGATATTTTAATAACTTGTTAAAACAGTTGTTGCCTGAGTTTTTAAGCAGATTTTAATGGCCAGGTTGTTCTCCTCCAGCTTATCAGCACCTCATGCTTTCCAGGGTCTCCTCATACATCAGGATAACAGTGAGTCTGTCAGTTTTTTTAACCATAAGGTTCCATAAAGATGTGCAGCAGACAAAAACATGCTGCATAAAAACAAAGTGACCAAAACTATAAATATTACAAGCTAAATATGGACTAGAGTGTGTGTTTATGGGCTGCAGTGGTGCAGTGGTTCACGCTGTTGCCTCACAGCAGGAAGTTCTTGGTGGAATTTGCCTGTTTTCTTCATATAGGTGTTTATTTTCACCGGTTAGTCCAGAAAGATCCATGTCAGGTAGTTGCGGAGGCGTGGCTGTGTGCATGCCTGGTTGTTTATCCTGCATGTCTGAGTGGAGATGGAATGGTGACCTGTCCACGGTGCACACCAACCCTTGACCAGAGGAGACAGGAACCTGTTCTTGGTCCAGTTGAATGACCAGGCTCAGTTTGTTACGTTTTAGAGTTTCCTGATGCTGGGAAAAGACTGAAACATTTGAGCTGCTTCTTGTTTTCGGTCCTTCATAAGGGTTTGTTCTCCACCAGACTGGTTCCAGTGCCGAACTGGTGCTAGTGATCCATTAGCACCAGTTCTTTTTTTCCACCAATAAGATCACTTACTCCTACGTATTGCTGCTCCACAGGAAAGAACCACCACCATCATAATCTGGAGGCGGGCTCATTTGGTAACACAAATGGCAAGGCATCCAATCACATAACAGCAACTCATTGCATTAATGCAGATAGACGTGGTGAAGATGATGCGTTGAAGTTTAAACTGAGCATCAGAGTGTTGAAGAATCAGGATTTAACCGACATGGTTGCTGGTACTATACAGGCTGGTCCGAGTATTTCAGAACCTGCTGATCTGATGGGATTTTCACACACAGCCATCTCTCAGCTTGACAGAGGATGCTCTGGAAACGAGAAAATATCCAGTTAGCAGCAGCTGTGTGGATGAAAAGGCCTGGTTGAGGTCAGAGGAGAATGGGCCGACTGGTTCCAGACGATAGAAAGGCACCAATAGCTCAAAGAACCTTAAAGCAAATGGGCTACAGCAGCAGGAGACCACACCAGGCGCCTCTTCTGTCAGCCATGAACAGGAAACTGAGGCTAAAATTCACACAATCTCACCAGAACTGGACCAGAACATATTGGACCAACGTTCCCTGTTTTAATGAGACTTGATTTTAGCTGCAACATTCAAATTGTCAGGACAGAATCTGGTCAGAACAACATGAACAGAGTGCAGTGCTTAAACCCCAACAGCCAATCTCTATTGGTGCTGGCCATCTCCATACCTTTAGGACCACAAGGGACCCATCTTCTGACTGTTCCTTCCAGCTGGATGATGCTCCACGTCACAAAGCTCAGATCATCTTGGACTGAACATGACAATGAACACTGAACTCCAATGACCTCCATAGTCCCCAGATCTCAGTCCAACACAACATCTTTAGGATGCGGAGGAACAGGAGGTTCTTATCCTGGAGATCCAGTGCACAAACTTGCAGCAACTTTGATAGGAAAATCTGTGCTAGATGCTCATGAATATACATGTTGGTAATCTTTTTTTATTTTTGTGACCAAAATTCAGCTCATTAAATAATTCAATTCAGTTTATTTATATAGCGCCAATTCACAACACATGTCGTCTCAAGGCACTTCACAAAAGTCAGGTACATACATTCCAATTAGTCCTAACCATTGAACAGTGCAGTCAGATTCTGTTATTTATTCAAATTGGATAAAAAGTTTTTCTATCTAAGGAAACCCAGCAGATTGCATCCAGTCAGTGACTTGCAGCATTCACTCCTCCTGGATGAGCATGTAGAGACAGTGGACAGTCACTGGCGTTGACTTTGAAGCAATCCCTCATACTGAGCATGCATGTAGCGACAGTGGAGAGGAAAAACTCCCTTTTAACAGGAAGAAACCTCCAGCAGAACCAGGCTCAGTGTGAGCGGCCATCTGCCACGACCGACTGGGGGTTAGAGAGAACAGAGGAGAGACACAAAGAGAACAAAGAAGCACTGATCCAGGAGTACTTTCTATGGGAAGGAAAAGTAAAATGTTAATGGATGAAGCTCCTTTAGAGGCTTCATCTGGGAGAGAAAGACAGCTAAGCAGATGAACTCTGACCCAGTTTTTAAGGTTAGAGTCTGAAAGAGAGTACATATAATTAGTTACAGTAAAAGCTCAGTCAATCGCCATGTCTAGGAGAGAGAAAGGGTTAAACACTGAAAGACAGGGCCATGTGGATCATCGGTAGAGGGTGAGCATTAAGTTGTTGCCAGCAGAAGCTCAGACGATTCCCCTCTCCAGAAAGGTGTTACAGGTAGACACAGAGTCAGTCCAGGTGTAGCTTCTAGGAAGAGAAAAGAGAACAAAGTTAAAAGCTGAAATAACAGCAAATAATACAAAATTGGAGAGTAGTGTGAGAATGTAGCGAAGAGGGTGAAAGTGGTCATTATGTCCTCCAGCAGCCTAAGCCTACAGCAGCATAACTACAGAGATAGCTCAGGATAACCTAAGCCACTCTAACTATAAGCTTTATCAAAAAGGAAAGTTTTAAGCCTAGCCTTAAAAGTAGACAGGGTGTCCGCCTCACGGACTAAAACTGGTAGCTGGTTCCACAGGAGATCTGCCTCCCATTCTACTTCTAGAGACTCTAGGAACCACCAGTAAACCTGCAGTCTGAGAACGAAGTGCTCTGTTAGGAACATATGGAACAATCAGATCTCTGATGTATGATGGAGCTAAATCATTAAGGGCTTTATATGTGAGGAGGAGAATTTTAAATTCTATTCTGGATTTAACAGGGAGCCAATGAAGGGAAGCTAAAGTAGGGGAAATATGATCTCTCTTTTTAATTTTCATCAGAACTCTTGCTGCAGCATTTTGAATCAGCTGAAGGCTTTTAACTGCATTTTGTGGACATCCTGATAGTAAAGAATTACAATAGTCCAGCCTTGAAGTAACAAATGCATGGACTAGTTTTTCAGCGTCACTCCTGGACAGGATATTTCTAATTTTGGCAATGTTCCGGAGATGAAAGAATGAAATCCTAGAAACCTGTTTAATATGGGATTTAAAATATGATTTATTCCTTCTTTGCCTTATCTGCATCAGAGATATCTACCAGTGGGAGATGTAGGATATTTCCTGATCAGGGGCTACATTTACTAAACAGGAGCCAGACCCTCAACTACATACAACACTGGATGTTCAGAGTTGAGGACTTGGTGAGCATTGCTGAGTGGGTCTCTGTTTCCTCTGAGCCGATGCCTTCATGTTTTTAGGTCCTGTTTTGGGTCTTAAAAAAAGTGCATAAAGTACTCAGGGACAGTTGATGCTTTCAGGTTGTGAAGAGTAGCTCAGGAAGACCTAACTGTGCCAAAGCCATCAAGTTTGCAGCCTTGTACAGAGACACCATAGCCTGTAATGGGTGAGTGTAATGAAAGTTGAAAACAATATTGCACTGACTTCTCTTTAAAAAAAAAAAGTTGGGCAATAATCACAAACCTGCCAGTAAAGCAGAAGGACATAATTTGTACTCTCTGTAACCCCCTGAACCCTGATTCTTCACGCCTGCCTTCCCCTGCAGCCCCTTGGCCTGGAGCCTGATGGAAAGCGCTGTGCTAACAAGTAAATCAGCGTGCTGCTAAATACGACTCTTAGCTGTAAAAGTGCTGCTGAAAGCAATGTGAACCTTCACTTTAGGTTTGGAACTTAAGAAACAAGCCTTCTCCAACAATTACTGGATGTCTGAGTCGGTTCAGCTGGAGAGCAGTATGATAATGTAGCAGAGAGGGTGAAAGTGGTCATTATGTCCTCCAGCAGTCTAAGCCTATAGCAGCATAACTACAGAGATAGCTCAGAATAATCTAAGCCACTCTAACTATAAGCTTTATCAAAAAGGAAAGTTTTAAGCCTAGCCTTAAAAGTAGACAGTTTGTCCATCTAGAGCCCATTGTTGGCCATTGTTAGACTAAAAACCACAACGATTGGGATACCTCTCTCTGTCAGACTGATTATAACCATTGGAAAAGAGAGGGGGTCATACAGGTAGCAGAAATGGAGGGTGTGTTTTCACCTCAACCATAACTGAGCCGGGTTAGGCTAATCCTGACTCCCCCTTACTCCATCCAACAAGGGGAGAAGAAGACGGAGCTAAAATAAGGAAGATAGCTCAGGATAACCTAAGCCACTCTAACTATAAGCTTTATCAAAAAAGAAAGTTTTAAGCCTAGCCTTAAAAGTAGACAGGGGGTCTGCCTCATGGACCAAAACCGGGAGCTGGTTCCACAGGAGAGGAGCCTGATAACTAAAGGATCTGCCTCCCATTCTACTTCTAGAGACTCTAGGAACCACCAGTAAACCTGCAGTCTGAGAACGAAGTGCTCTGTTAGGAACATATGGAACAATCAGATCTCTGATGTATGATGGAGCTAAATCATTAAGGGCTTTATATGTGAGGAGGAGAATTTTAAATCCTATTCTGGATTTAACAGGGAGCCAATGAAGGGAAGCTAAAGTAGGAGAAATATGATCTCTCTTTTTAATTCTCATCAGAACTGAGATATGAGATCATCAGTGGATTCAAATACTTTATCAGGTTATTAAATATGCTAAAAAGTAGAATTGGAAGATTAAAAAAACATAACATACTTACCCAGAAGACTCTTAGAAGAATCTTCAAGACTTTTCTGTTTCAATATTTCTGTTTTTACTGAGTCAACATGGGTCTCTGGAAACAAACTGAAGCTCACTGGTTCTCTAAACATAGCCCAGTAAGGCCATGGTCAATATAGTTAAAATGAAGATAAGAGAAACAAACACAAACGTACATATGAGCTGCAGGAGACGCACAATATGGTATGAAACATAAATCAGTCCCACAGACACAGGGAACAGTGTTTGGACACAGTTGCTTTCATGCCCTCTGCTCCATTATGCTCAATAAATCTGAGGCCTTCCAACAGTTTTCCTTTAGGGAAACCGAGAGGCCATAACTTTCCCACAGACGGTTAAACTTTAGAGAAAAAGGCATTTAAAAGAGGCAGAAACTGAGAACTGAGAGTTACATGTTGAAGTTGTCAATTTCAAAAATAATAAAGAAGTGATTGTGAGCAGAAAACAGACATGACCTGGTAGAACATGGCCACTTTCTCTCATCATTCCTTTGTGATTTGATAATATCCCAAGAAGTCTTGCAGACCTGCACTCTGGCACAGTTCACCATAACGGGCCGAGAAGAGCCCTCTGTTACCAGTTACACTTCACAAATTGAATTTACACACTGAATAGTTCTGCTGGGTTGTGCCAGATGCAAAGATCTGGATAAACATGAAAGCTTTCAGGGCAGCGATATGTTTATGTTGCCAGAGCTGAGATCCAGGAGGGTTTTTACCTCCCGCCACCACTCTCCTTCCACAGTGGAAACTAGCTAACTTGCACGCTACCCATTTCCCAGCTCTAAGAAAACCTCTCCAGCATCAAACTAACTAATAAGTCATTGATGCCTTACATGTTTTTGGCGCAAAGCACATAATTAGTGGGGGATTTAAACATATTTAGACCTGTAGAATGACATAAATCCTATTAGCCTGCTGTATCTGGAGTGTGTTAGCCGCTAACAGGAAGCTTGCTGCATGTGAGCACTGTCCTGCAAGCCGAAGATGCCTGACATGGACATTTGTCTGCAGGAAATGGCCCCTGTTTAACACTGTTAACACAAGCATGTATGGAATGCAACCACACAATTATCCTTTATTATATTACACTCATTTGAATACAGCTGATAAGCATCAACGTGCGTGCCTCCTCCCAACACACCACAGAGCCGGGACAAAGGCCCTGTGTAGGTTTTCATCTGAAGACGAACCGCATTCAGAATATTTTCTTTGGTTTCAGGACTGGAATGTACCCTAATAAGCCCATCTGTCTAAGGGGAATAATGAATGGAGCCTAAAGATGTCAGTTTACTTTACTGATTTGTGGAGCAGTAAGCTAACACGCTCACTCTTTCTAAATGACTGTAACCATATTTTATAACAAGTTTAGAAAAGTTTTACTTCTACTAATTTTAATCTATATTTTCCTAATTTACTCCTGGTTGTGTATGATGGTGACAATATTTGCATCTGCAGCATGAAGCTAACATGCTAACTGTCATGCTAATGCCATTTTTGGTATTAACATAACATTTTTGTATGTCCTGAGTTTTCATGGCTTCCCATCCTGAACATTTTCTTCTAATCTAGGATTTAGGGAAAAGTTTTGAAGATGCCTGTCTAATGTTGGCTCAGTGGATATCATTTGTATCGTTTAAAAAAGCAAACAATGCTTAGAAAGATTAAATATGAATAGAAATATATATGTGATGGGATGTAATGGGTACCTATTCAGAAACACCTTAAAGGCAGGTAGCTGGATCTGTACAGAGGACTGATTAAAATCTTGAAACTATTTGCCCATAATTCTGAAAAACCTGTAAAATTACAGCTAGCGTGTTTAGTGAGGCCCCCATTTAGGTTCAAAATGGGCTCTCTGGGTTGCATGCTGTTTCAGCTCATTATCCAAATAGGCTTGCTGTAGATAATCTATGAGCAGAAGGTTAATAACACTCACCTGGGTCCCACCTTTAAGTTTTGTGTGGGTGCTATAACGGATAAAATATAGGTTTAAAGTAGAAATGCTCATTGGTTACATAAGTACCCCATATTATTTTTTACATATAGTATTGAAGTAGGAAAACGCATTAAATGGGCAACAACTTGAAACGATACAAACATCCAACCACGTCCAATCTTCAAGCTTTATTTGGGACATACATACTTTCTGGCACTAATTAACTTCTGTTTGGCAGAGATAAAAATATATAAACACTTTTCCAAGTTCAGTTTTTTTAATCTTATTTCTGTCTTTAGTTTTTTTAAGGTCCAATCAGGGTTATAGACACGAAGAATCAAGTTCAAACCTCAAAATTCAGATTAGACTTGAAAAAGTCAACAGAATTAAACCGTTTTAAGATAAAGTCTCCAGGTAATTTCTAGCAGAAACCAGAGAAAAATGTCGATTTTTAAGGTAGTAGCTTCCAACACGTTCAAAAGGCTCCAATACAAGTAAGATGAAGGAAACATTGGTGGCTCTGAACCGTATTACAGCATCATCGCTATCCGACATGATCTGTGGGGATCATAACAGGATTACATAACTTCCTTTGGTAGAATTTAGCATGAAGGCCTTTTCCACATTAACTTTAATGGCTTCAAATCAACTTAATGATCAGATATTTACCTTTGAAGCAACTGATTTAGCAGACTGACTCCCGTCTTCAGAGCCATGCAGCTATCATGACTCATTAGTTGGTCATGGGGAACTCACATGCTTCAATTTAAATCTGTTTGGCTCTGTCTATGAGCAGATTTCTGAGATTAGATTAGCTGGAGTCTTTTGGCTGGAGTCTTTTTCACACTTTGGTTTCCTCCTCCTGGGTTTGTGGCTCATCCTTCCTCTGTGCTCACCTCTCTGGGGTTTTCGCTGTGATCCTAACAGTGACTCCTCTGCCCGGTTAAATGTCTCACTATTCAGTTACAAAATCAGTTATTTTGAGGAAATAGTTTATTACAAGTGAAAAGATGGATGGATGGATGGATGGATGGATGGATGGATGGATGGATGGTGAATGTGAAGCGGACCTTTGGTTCTGGCCTTGGTAGTCTAAAGTCTGGTTATCTGTTTTGTTTCTGTGCTCTTCATGACCCATCAGATGTGTGTGAACAGGCAGCTGGTCTCACAGAGGGCGGCACCAAACAGGCGAGCTACGAAGACCGTTAAACTCTTATATCTGTCCCTGTTTGGGGCTGGGACTGAGTTGGGCCCCTAGGCCTCCTTGGTCCTGTTGGACCCAGAAGGCCTGAAGGTGTTTTTAACCTGGTCTGAAATGTTTGATGAAAGGAGCAAACTTGACTTGCTGAATAAATTAAGAAGAGAAAAGTATAACATTAACAGTTTGAAAATCCTTGTTTACCTTCATGTTGTCTTTAGGTGACCTGGCTAACTCCTCAAAGCTCTCAGTCATAGATGCTCAGTGGTTTTCATGGTTCAGCACCAGGTTCTCTGTAGTTGCCACCCAGTGTTTCTTTCATCCCCAGCTGGACTTATGGTTTGTTTCATGTTGAGATCTTAGATTTATCTGCTTCAGGGAGACCTTGGCTTGTCAAAATGTTTAGTTCTGTTGTCTGTCTTCTGTTTTTCCTCTCATCTCTGTAGTAACTTGGATCATGTTGTCATAACCAGTCGTGTAACTGGTTTGTCCAAATATTTTCTGGGTATCTCGGCTTGTGAAGTGCATGCAGAGCTGTTTGCTTACTGCAGGTGGATCAGCTGTCAGCAGCATGCAGTGCAAACCTAAAAACACTGAACAGACCTGAGGAGTCGGGACACCCGGAGGAGCAGGGCTCCTGCAGTGATAAGGATGGAGTTATTCCTGAAGAACTTGTAACAGGGAGGGTTTAAGATGAACATAAATACTGTGTCCTGTCATCAGCTCTAAGGAAACCCTCAAAAACAGACATTTTCCACATGAATGCAATCATTCACGCAGGCTGGTGATAAAACGACATGTTGGAAAGAAGGCTGTAGGTTTGTCTCAGCTGCATGGCTGTGGAGATACTTCTTCACATCTAACAAAGCTTCTTGTTTGGATTTTACTGAAGCCCCAGCACCCACCCTGTTGGAGGCTGCCTTAAATTAAGCCACAGCCTCTTTTTATGGCAGCTGCTCCTACACCAGAAACAGACTAAAACATATAATGTGATTAGGGTCATTTCCTGTTTAGAGTGAACATTCCTGTAATCCAGATGGGGAGCAGCTATAAGACATGGGGAGGCTTCAGTGACTCACACATGTTTAACTTTGTGGATTTAATCAGCCTGAGGAGCCCCAGTGGAAGTCATCCAGTCGTCCTTTTACAGCTGGTTTAGAATCACCTGCTGCTTGTTTCCACAAGCTTGTCTCCTTCAAGCTGCCAGACGTTTCAGGAGTCTTTGAAAGTGGTGCTGATCAATAGATCTGCAGACCTCTTGAAGATCGTTTAAAGCTTTTCTTTGGACGGCTTGTTGGCATCATCTTTTAATGTTCGACAGATGTGCTGATGGACAGTTTATTCCTGGGATTCAAAGAGAGTTTTATTTAGTTTAAATGCTAGAACCAAAGAACCTTTGGTGGTGAGCAGTATGCAGATAAGAATAAGAAACTCGAATTACAACTTAAATTTCTTGCCTTTTTGTTGCTCATATTGTCTACGCTACCATCTTAAGCTTAAATTAATCTCGAGTACAGCTCAAAATTTTGAATATGGGGAAAAAGTTCAATATTATTTGTTCCTCATTTCAGAAAGTAAAACTAATATATTGGTTCATCACACAGAGTGAAATATTTAAAGCATTTTTCTTTCATTTCCTTTAATGAGGATGGCTTACAGGTAATGAAAACCCAAAATTAAGTGTCTAGAACATCTGTGTATTATGAAAGGGTTTTAGCATATTCATAGAAAGTTGAGTGGAAGGAAAAAGTGTGATAGAAAAAGCAACATGGATAACTGCAGGAGAGCTTTACAAGGAACACCTGAAATTTCTGTTTAAAATATAATTTTTTTATTGGTCTGATGTAATATTCTAATATTCTGAGACACTGGACTTTGGGTTTTCATTCTCTGTAAGCCAGAATCGTGAAAGTTACTAGAAATAAAGACATACACACTCTGTGTGATAAATCTATCTTATATATGAGTTTCACTTTCTGATATGAGGGGAAAAAATCATTGAACTTTTGCTATGCTCTAATTTCTGGAGCTGTACATGTATGTGAAAACATCTTATGACTTCTTCATCGTTTGCTTCTAAGCAGCCTGAATGTCCTGAAATCTGGTTCTTCAGGTTTTCTGGAGTTTTTTAAATCTTGTTTTCTGACAACTAATTGGCTTCATCTGTTTCGCTTCATTTAGTCCAGAATTTCACCACTATTAATTTTTCTGTGATCTGTGTTCAGGTCTGTTCTGCACCCGACACTGATCATAAACAACAGTACAGAACCGTGTCAAAGTTTTAAACCATGGCTACACATTATATACTGCAAACATGTCGTCATCACAATGTCAGTGAGTGCAGTTATTATCGTTCAGGACCTTTAGCGATGTAGGATTTGTTTGTTCGGTATACTTGTGCTAATTGTCAGGAATCCTGTTGGATGTTGATTAAAGATTCAGGCTGTTTGTTGGAGTCTCACTGCAGTAGATGTCCACACCTGATGCAGATGATCGGAGCTCAGATGGTTAAGTCTAGAAGTGCTTTGAAGCACAAGGATGACGAGAAAGAGAAAATAATGAATTTATCATAACTGGTATCGGCATTGCGATATTTACCAGAAATATCGTCAGATTCTCCAAGATTTTCCTAATTTCTATATATTTTGCTCCCTGGACTTTGGACTTCGGGTGCTTTTTTTCTCATCTTCAGTCTATTCCTTGTATCTCAGTTTAACAGATTGGGCTTTATAAATGGAGGAAGTGTACAAGTGGAGAACTAAAGATTTGTCATCTTTAAAAACACAATCTGCAGCAGACGAACATCTTAAAGTCATGTGTTCAAACAAAACGATACAAATACCAGCAAAGACCTGCGAGCTTCATCGTCTTACTGCTTAGCACCTGCTGTAGGCCAAGTTTTTATCTGTTTGTTAAACAGGGTTATCTTTTCTGAGATTCAGCTAAAAAATGGAAACAGATTAGGTTTTGTGACAAGTTATCTGACCCAACATTGGTAAATTAGTTAATTAAGCAGATTTGTTTGAAGCTGAGTTGAAAAATAGCCAAAGTTCAAAGAAAAATTCAGAAACCTAGAAGGCAGTTGATCAAGACACCTTTAAAATATTACTGGAAAGATGTGAGGGGATGAATCAAGATGCCTGTAGGATAATAAAGCCATAGATTAATGAAATACCTTCTAGCTTTGCGGTTTTAAAATAAATACATACGGCAACATAAACATTATGAGACAGAACTTCCAGCATCATCCAGGGTTTAACTGGGATTCCTGAGTCTCGTCACCAAGCTAGACTCCATCAGTTTAACCTAAAAACTAGCAATGACTTGCACATAGATTCTGGATACCTGCTGAACACCTTCCTGCCTGTTTGCTGGAAAGTTCGGACTTGAAGACACACTAGAGAGGCCAGGACTTTATCCTGTTCAGTGGTCAGACGAGGAATGTGCCGCAGTAACACAAAGCAGACATGTCCTTATCCGAAGCCTTGTGTTCATGCAATGACATAATTAGTCCCAGATTAGGAGAGCAGCCAAGATGAAAGGTGCTTCTAGTGGCCGACACTTGTGATAACTGTAGGTCCTAATCTCCCATGGCTAAAACTCAGTGTGGTAATAAAACTGGGATTAAAGGTCTGAAGGAGCTGAAGCTCCCTGGAATCATCGTCTTACAGATAAAGCCACGAACTGGTGGAAATTAAGTTTGTAAAGATTTTTTTCTAATGAGCAGCATCAGAGGAATGACGGTTAAACAGAACACAGGAAGGAAACATCAGCGCTGACATCCTGTTTGCATTCATCCTCATCAAGCAGCCATCTTTTTCTATAATCCCTTCATTTCAATCCTCTGTTAAATGGCATTATCATTATACCCTTCCTGTTTATCAGCCTCAGCCTGCAGCAGTCCCGCTCTGAGCTCATGGAATGGTCCGGACCAACACCGGGTCAGCTCGGGCATCATCAGCTTTTCAACAACATCACATAATTTAGGATGATTTTTCAGGATTTTGCTTTTTGTGTGACTGTACTGTGAACCCACAGATAAATGCACTCAGGATACATAAAAAATAAACCCAGTCATGTCCGGGTTTTAAACTAGAGGTTTGATTCATAAACTGGGTCTGGTTAAAAATACCAAATAAACCTAAACGGATGTATTTGGAGATTTTGTTAACAGAATAAGGGTGTCAAAGTTCATTTTAATAGTCTATTCTAATACTCTTTAGCCTGTGTGTGTGTGTCTGTGTGTGTGTGTGTGTGTTGGGAGGAGGGGTTTAGAGTTAAAGGAGTGTTACGGGATCATGATGGGGTTACAGTATGTCACTGTCTTGTTTTGATGTATTTATGTTCATATTAAATGAAATGGAGAACAAAGGTCAATGCTCTTTACACAGTCTATAAGCGCACCCAAGTGTTGAATTATTTAACAGTCGAATTAATCAGCTAGTAGGCCAGGCTGTCCTCAGTTGGAGCCACTTCAAGCATTCAGCATGTTGAGTTGTTTATCACTAATGGCAGACAGAACGTCTGCATAGCATGAGATTAAGTAATGTTGTCAGGTTATTGAGATATTTTAGAAGCACAGAGTACAGCCAATGTGGGATATTCATGCCGCCAACGCTGCAGATTTTGGTGTTGTCAGAATCTGTGGCAGGCTTACTTAGCTGGCTACATTGTCAGGACGGTGATGCTGCAGGCAGAGTGTTTTCCTGTGCTTCTGAACTGCAGGGCTGATAGCCAACAGTGTGTCGGAGTTTAAGGAACTGAAGAACATGACTGTTTCAACCACATTTCTCATTTAGCTGATTGTTCATGTTGCTCAGATATTATCAGCATAGCTGATGAGGTTTCTCTTTGTTCGCAGGTGTCTTCTTCTTGTGTTCCAGCAACAAACTACGAGCTGGTAAGTAACAGATTTCAAATGTCAGAACTTATAATACAGTTTCTCATGTTTTGGTTTAATTGTGAAACAGTGTAAGCTGCTTAATTCAATTCAGTTTATTCATATAGCGCCAATTCACAACACATGTCGTCTCAAGGCACTTCACAAAAGTCAGGTTCATACATTCCAATTAATCTTAATCATTGAACAGTGCAGTCAGAGTTAGTCATTTATTCAAATTGGATAAAAAGTTTTTCTATCTAAGGAAACCCAGCAGATTGCATCCAGTCAGTGACTTGCAGCATTCACTCCTCCTGGATGAGCATGTAGAGACAGTGGACAGTCACTGGCGTTGACTTTGCAGCAATCCCTCATACTGAGCATGCATGTAGCGACAGTGGAGAGGAAAAAACTCCCTTTAACAGGAAGAAACCTCCAGCAGAACCAGAACCAGGCTCAGTGTGAGCGGCCATCTGCCACGACCGACTGGGGGTTAGAGAGAACAGAGCAGAGACACAAAGAGAACAAAGAAGCACTGATCCAGGAGTACTTTCTATGGGAAGGAAAAGTAAATGTTAATGGATGTAGCTCCTTTAGTCGTTTCACCTAGAAAGAAAGAACAGATAAACTCTGAGCCAGTTTTCAATGTTGGAGTCTGAAAGAGAGCACATAGAGTTAGTTACAGTAAAAGCTCAGTCAGTAGCCATGTCTAGGAGAGAGAAAGGGTTAAACACTAAAAGACAGGGCCATGTGGATCATCGGTAGAGGGTGAGCATTAAGCTGTTGCCAGCAGAAGCTTGGAGGATTCCCCTCTCCAGAAAGGTGTCACAGGTAGACACAGAGTCAGGCCAGGTGTAGCTTCTAGGAAGAGAAAAGAACAAAGTTAAAAGCTGAAATAACAGCAAATAATGCAAAATTGAAGAGTGGTGTGAGAAAGTAGCGAAGAGGGTGCAAGTGGTCATTATGTCCTCCAGCAGCCTAAGCCTATAGCAGCATAACTACAGAGATAGCTCAGGATAACCTAAGCCACTCTAACTATAAGCTTTATCAAAAAGGAAAGTTTTAAGCCTAGCCTTAAAAGTAGACAGTTTGTCCATCTAGAGCCCACTGATGGCCATTGTTATACTAAAAACCACAACGATTGGGATACCTCTCTCTGTCAGATTGACCATAACCATTGGAAAAGAGAGGGGGTCATACAGGTAGCAGAAATGGAGGGTGTGTTTGCACCTCAACCATAACTGAGCCGGTTTAGGCTAAACCTGACTCCCCCTTACTCCATCCAACAAGGGGAGAAGAAGACGGAATTAAATTATTAAATTAATATTTAATCCAAAATATTTATGTTTTCTGTTGTTAAAAATGAATTATAACATAAATGCATGATCTGACATGTCAAACGGTGAAAGAAGTGGAACATGGCTGCAGTGAGGAGAAGCTGAAGGGCAGTGAAAAACACTCTGGCTCCATTTCCTTTTTTGGTATCGGTTTTAGAAGCTGTGTTGGGCTTGGATGGGATTTGCTCGCTCGCTTCCTCACATGTTGTGTGTTTAAATGGTTTTGGGTGCTTGACAAACCAAAGCAAATATCCCCTGCACTTTACTGCTCTCGCAGAGAAAATGTCTGGGTTTTCTTTCAATAAAAGCTGCCATAATTAATCAGGAACATGTTATCCTCGCAGATGCTTTTGCACTACATGTTTTCTGCATGAAGACATCTGTTTGAGATGTGCATAGGCTGGAAGTTATCGTTGAGGGGGTTTTAGAAGCCATGCACTCGATCCGCCAACATTTCCTGTCTCCCAGGAGGCGTTTGTGTTTGCGATAATGGTGCTGATCATCATCATAAACGCTGATGAGCTGAAGTGTAGAACATCTGTTGAGCTGTGTGCATCAGTGGATATCAGGAGCAACTGTTGCTGGTTTTACAGCAGATCTAAAATGATGTTAAATGGGGAAAATGGCAGATGAGTAAACAGGAAGGCTCACAGACCAACCATCCATCGTCTAAATCCACTTCTCCCTGCAGGGTCACGGGCGCTGGTGCCTACATCCAGCAGTCATTAGGCGAGAGGCGGGGAACACTCTGGACAGGTCTCCAGTCTGTCACAGAGACACAGGACAGACAACCAGGCACACACTCGCCGAAGGGCAATTTAGAGAGACCAATAAACCTAACAGTCATGTTCTTTGACTGTGGAAGGAAGCCGGAGTACCCGGAGAGAACCCACACATGTATGGGGAGAATATGCATGAACTCCATGCAGCGAGACATAAATAATCCTCCCTGCTGATGTTGGTTGTCTTTTTACCGTCTGTTTAGCAGAAACGATCATTAACCCTAAAACAGAAATAAGTAAAAGGTAGCATATTTAATGACAACAACAAACGCTTTGACCTGTGCAGGAGTTTACAGACTGTTATACTGATGTGTGCGTGGTAGTCACCTTTATCAGCATAGTATGCTGTTGAATAAGGCCTGAACACAGCAACCAACAGGAGGACCAGAGCCTAAACTCCTGACCTGCTCCTTATTGGACTCTCTTCATTCCTTGATCATGTCATTCTGCAGGTACATATGAGTTTGGCGTGTTGGTATCAGCCGTTAATTTTTCACACTGAGGAGTTTGTGTCTTTCTGACAACATAGAAAATGGCAAATAGAAACAAACACCATCACTCAGATTAAATAATAGAAGATGAGGTATCGTAGCCAAGCTGAAAGTCTGACATCTAATTATAACCAGTAGTTGTAGTAAGAACAGACTGTTGACCAATCATAACAAAGTATTTTAGTGTGTGAACATAACAAGGAAAGCTTTGTCTAACTTAAACCCGACTTAAAATCTTAAGTGCCTGTACCAAACCCAGTAGTTTTAGTGTTTAGACCCAACCAAGAACACGTTTTTGGTCCCTAAATCCACACATTGAGCTGATTCCTGATCCTAGTGAAGAAGTTTTACTGCGAAACCGAAGCCAGGTTAGTTTTCCCCAATACTGATGGAGACGTTTTTGAGCCTAACTATAAAACCGCTGTGTAACTTTAAATGTTGCTTGAACACAACTAAAACGTTTTTAATCCAGGAAATGGTTGCCTAAACTTCAGCCAGGGAGTTTTTGTGTGAAAACTTCAAGAAGAACAAAATAGGATATCTGCTGATTAGCTATAGCTGCTGACTGATTATAAAGTTGGTTTAGTGCCCCAACCCTACATAGGATGGAGATATACAGGAGTTGGACAATGAAACTGAAACACCTGGTTTTAGACAGCAATAATTTATTAGTGGGTGTAGGGCCCCCCTTTTCGGGGGGGGGGGCCAAACAGGCGTCAATTCGTCTGGGGAATGACATATACAAGTCCGGGGCACAGTGGTCAGAGGGATTTTTAAACCATTCTTCTTGCAGGATAGGGGCCAGGTCACTACGTGGGTACTGGTGGAGGGGGAAAAGTTTCCCGAACTCGCTCCCCAAAACACCCCAAAGGGGCTCAATAAATTTAAGATCTGGTGCGGGGGCAGGCCATGGGAGATGTTTCAACTTCACTTTCATGTTCATTTAAAACCCAAACCTCTTTCACCAGTCTTGCTGTGTGTATTGGTGCATTGTCATCCTGATAACCCGGGCCCGCCTTCAGGATACAATGTTGAAACCATTGGATGCACATGGTCCCAAGAATGGTTCGGCGCCCCTCTAGCCCCAAAATATTGGGGCCAAGGGAAAGTGCCATGATATGGCAGCCTAAAAAACCCATCACTGATCCACCCCCATGCTTCACCTTTGGGCATGCAAAAAGGTCTGGGTGGTATGCTTTTTTTGGGGGCTTCTCCACACTGAAACTTCCCCGGGGTGGGGAAAAAACAGTAAAAAGGGTGGACTCATCAGAGAACAATACATGTTTTTACATTGTCCACAGCCCAAAAATTTGCGCTCCTTGGCACCATTTTAAAAAACCCCGGGTTTTGGCATTGGGATGAGTGGGCCAAAGGTTTGGCTAAAGCAGCCCCCGGCCGTGTATATTGACCCTGTGGGAGCTCCCCAAAGGGACAGTTCTGGTTGGGAAAAAGGAGAGTTGAGGTGAAAAATTAATTCTGCCGTGATTTGGGGCCAGCCGTGGGTTTTATGGTTTTTTTGGATACAATCCGGGTTAGCACCCCAAACATCCCCTTTCAGACAGGGTTCCTCTTGGGCCACAGTTAATCCTGTTGGATGTGGTTCGTCCTTTTTGGGGTATGCTGACATTACCCTGGATACCGGGGCTCTTGATACATCACAAAGACTTGCTGTCTTGGTCACAGATTGCGCCAGCAAGACGTTTCCCAACAATTTTTCCCTTTTTAACTCTGGTATGTCACCCATAATGTTTTGTTGGGATTTTTAATATTTTTAGGGGAAAAACTGGGCTCTTACCCTGCTAATTGAACCTTCACACTCTGCTCTTTTGGGCCCAATGTGCAATTAATGAAGACTGGCTACCAGGCGGTTTCCATTTTGCCATTTAAAAATCCCCCCACTAAAATGACAGGTGTTTCAGTTTCATTGTCCAACCCCTGTATATCTATAGATATATAAATATACTTGCCTAATCCTAACCAAGTAGTTTTAATGTGGAAGAAGTAGAATAAAGGAAAGTAATGGTTTTAAAATAATTAAGATTTGATTTTGTTTCATTTACTTTGTTTGAACTGTCAGACAGAACCTAAAGAGTCAGAGTACCTTGCAGGGAAAACGCTCTGTTTGCTGTGTAAAGTATGCATAATGTAGGTGAGTAAGGCATTCCTGGGTGATGTTTTGTGTCAGTGTGCACGTGGATTCATGCACGCTTCCCTGCATTCCCAGCAGCAGGAGCAGCGCTCCAAACCACCGCTCCTTGTTTGGCAAATTCCTCCTTTAACTGCCAGAGACCAGAGATGATTTAGTGTTGCATTCAGGTGCAGACTGATTACAGGAGCCATATATTACCTTACTGAAGGAAAACTGTTGGCCAGGAAAAGGAGCCCTTTTCTTTTCTAAATCCCCCAAATCCAGGGAGATGGATGAGCTACATCTGGACAAAAACAACTTGCATATCAGAAGATTAGAATTCAGCTGATTGAAAAAGACAATTAAATATGTTCACATTTATTCTTACATTGGCCATTGCCATTGCAAAGTTTTATCCAGGTCAGCATGATCCCAGCGGTATTTATAGCAGGCATGGTGGGAATTTTTATCATCCTCTTCAGCTTGGTCAAAAAACTGGACATTTAAAAGTCATTGACCCCAACAATAAAATGCTTAAAAGATCTAGATGATAAAAATTAATCTTCCAAAGAAATTACAATGTTTTATTCCCTGAAGCCCTCTGTCATGTTTCCTGGGAAGGTCCGGTGGACAGTCATGATGAGGTGGTGTGTTGTTGCTGCACTGATGGTTTGGATTAGGGAACACATGCTGCTGCTGCAGAAATAATATGATCTAATTAATAAATCTGCACCAGCATGCTGATCTCTATAATGATGAAAACATATCAGTGATCTTGTAGTTCAATGGATAAACGTTTTTAGCATTGGAAAAGTGTTTAAAATATCATTAATGTCCTTAAAACCCATTAAACTGATCATCTGAGTTTAAACTTGAAGCTGCACGATGGAGTGGTTGGTACCACTGCAGCCTTGAAGCAAGAAGGTCCTGGGTTTGATTCCCGGCCTGTGGTCTTGCTGCATGGAGTTTGCACGTTCTCCTAGTGCGTGCATGGGTTCTGTCCAGGTTCTCCAGCTTCCTTATGCAGTCCAAAAGCATGACTGTTAGGTCAGTTAGCCTTTCTAAATTGCCTAAGTGTGCCTGTGCCTGGTCATTTGTCCTGTGGGTCCCTGTGACGGACGGGGGACCTGTCAGGGTGTCCCCCGCCTCTCAGCCAATGCCTGCTGGAGACGAACACCACCATCAGTCGTTCCTCTGCTGGAGATCCAGTTTCTTTCTTCTGTACTTCTTCCCTCTTCATAAAGCACACACTGTCATAGTCATGTACTGGACTTAAAATAAGGGAAAGAGCAGCCAAGGCCCAAAGAGACAGTTTGAAAGACCTTCAGAAACCTGCAGAAATCTTGATCAGAACCACTTTCAGATCGGTTGACAGATGTGACTCGTCCACCGGCCCCCACTGGGATGGTGGTGCTCAGTGTGCCGTGAAGCATTCCTCAGACGTTCCCTCATGTTGATCCACTTCTGCCAGGAATAAGTTTTATTTTGGAGGTTTAGACAGAGGTGGAGAGATGTGAGGTCACCTTCTCCATCCCTCCCCCTTCTGCAGATCCAGACCTAATGGATGCATGCTCTCTGAAAACCATAAACCACCAACACATACGTCATCTGGGCAGAGGGGGTGGGGGGCCAGCACATTGCTGAGTAATGACTAACTGCAGGGCAGAGATGTTGGAGATGTGGTTCAATTAGCGCTAAGTTCAGAACCACAGCGTTTACTCCAGTGTTCAGCGTATTCAGACACCAACCAGGGATTCTGCTGCAGATCACAGCAAGATCTATCAGATCTGGAACCGAATAGACCCGTTTAAATTTAAAGTTCTACAACTCGTGGCAAGAATAAAAACTGGAGATGCTGCAGTGAGATGGTGTTTCTTCCCATCTTTGATTCTCAGGAAAATAAATCTGGACATTTCAGCAGATGTGAGTGGTTCCTATACAGTCCGGGAAAAAAGGATGGAAAAGTGAGACTTGATGTCAATATTTTCCAGGTTCTGAAAAACAAAATAAGAGTAATGGAAAACATTCGTACTTCCAGACTTTATTCCCTATTCCATTGTCTCAAAGTTCCTTCTCTGTCCTTGTGGCCTTCCTTCCTTTTTCTGCTTTTTTCTGCTTTTTCTGCTTTTATAATCCTGCAAGCTGTTGAAACATCTGCCATAACTCCATGCTGAACTTTAGTGCTTTATGTTTTTAAATGAACAGGAAGGACTGGGAACTCTGGGAATCTGAGTCTGGAAATGTCTGGAATGTGTAGGAGACACTGAACGTGGGGAAATGTGTGTCAAAGGACTGTTTCCATGTTCTTACTGGAACAGATGGAGGTGAAGTGGTGAAAACGTCCTTCAGAGGTCAGAAAAGGCTTTGGGTTACATAATGGAGCGAGCAGCTGGGCCTGTATCAGTGGGTCAGAACCACTGTGATGTGAGAGGCGGTTTAGGTTCAGTGGTTCCCCAAGAGTTTTTCCCACAGTGAGGAACAACCACTCCTCTATCTGAGTGGTCCGGAGGGATTCTTGGTACCCTGACACACCCCGGCCCTGACGGGGATGGACAGTGAGCGTCTCCTCCCTCTGAATCACTGTTTATGTTTCTGAGTGTGAGAAAGCTGCAGAGGAAGGACAGAAGAGCTTCACAGAGGAGCAGCTACGTGTTTCAGTTAATCAGCAAGGATCTAACATTTTCAGGTTCCACAGAACTCTGTTTTTTAAAGTTTTCAATTCAGCCTCCTTGTTGGGAAGAAATGTCCTGGTCTCCAAGTGATGGAGGGACAGCAGCATTAATTATTTAGTTAATTTGCTGCATAAATCAGAGCAAAGGAAGGTTGTTGCATCAGATCAGCTCTACAGCTCTACAGATGTCTTTAACCACATTCTGTCCTCTGTCCAAACTACTTGTGTGGACGTCTTTTTCTTATGTAACAAAATAGTGCTTCTTTGGGTTTTTGTTGCTTTAAAACATTCCCTTCATGATCCATGGAGGACAAATAAACATGCAGGGAACCAGGTTTAATTCTGTAATTCTGTTTTAAACAAACCGTTTCAAAGTGAGTAACTTTGTATTTCATTAATGTCGTTGCATAGAAGTCGCTCAAAGTAAGACGACGCTACCACCAGGTGGCAGTAGTGTGCCATGTTGTCTGCCATGAGGCTTTTTATGGAGGCAGAAGCTGCCAGAGCTCACCGCCATCTTTCTGCTTTGGTTTAGTTGGACATTTGAAGGAATCTCTGCGGGTTATTGTGTAGCCATCGTTGTGGTTGGATAGCTCCGAACCAGCTTTTAAGCATGGTCCATAAATGTGAGAAATGTTAAGGTTGAAGCATTGTGAAAAGCACTCCAGAAGCTTCATGTTATCCTGCTTTATCCATTGTGTATTTGAGATCATTGTTCTGCTGGAGCACCCAACTGGGTTCAAGATTCAACAATCTGCCTCAAACCGTTCTGCTCAGATTAATGGACATTGTCTATGATGTCCTAGAACAACCCATGAAAACTCTAGACTCATGAAGACCTAGCTGGGTGCGGGGCTAATCCATGAAATGAAGATGGGTGTGGCACTGGGATGGAGGCAGTGAGGCCAGATGAGTCCCTCTCGACACCAACTTAATCAGACCCTTGGAGGCTCTGCTTGGAGGACGCTCATCAGGATTGGGAGTCTAAACCCGTAAGACGGAGAGCTGGTTGGAGTGACCTCACCGAGCAGTGAGGTAAGCTCACTGGCGATGAAACCTGCCGTCAGCGGGAAACGGCTGTAAAACCAGTGTCAATGTCTACAGTGAAGCCAGTATACCATCAGCATGGACTGAGAGGCCACAGAGTAAGGAAGAAGCTCCTTCTGTGAAATCAGACTGGAATGAAATCCGCAGCTGCCCGCATGGACAAACCAGACATCTTCTGGAAGAGAATTTGATGGTCCAAGATTGAGCGGTTTGGACATTGTGCCAACTGTCAAGCGTGGTGTGGGTGGTATCATGCTATGGTACTGATTCTCTGCCACTGGTACTGTTGCATTGAGCAGAGGAGATGGAAATAAGACCTCCAAATTCTTCAGTTTGACATGAAATCAACACAGATGGTTCAGACTTGGACTCAGTTGGATGTTCCAACAGGACAATGATCCTAAACACGTTGATTAGAGTGTTTTTCCCCAACGCTCTGACCTTAACCATGTCGAGACTTTATGGACTATGAAGCCAGGTCTGTCTCAGGAAACCAACTAGTTTAAATGAACTCAATCAATCAATTCTACCAAAAAGAGTGGTCAAAAATCCATCCAGCATGATGCCAGATGCTTGTTGATGGCCACAGGAACCATGTGGTAGAGATGCCTCCTTCTAAGGTAGTGGTTTTCAACCCTGGTCTTCAAGCACACTGCCCTGCAGATTTTAGGTGTTTCCCTGCTTGAACACACCTGATTCTGATGATTCAGTTCAGCAAAAACCTAAATAACAGCCACCAACTGGAGTCAGGTGTGCTGGAGCAGGGAACCGCCTAAAACATGCAGGACAGGACGCGGCGCCGGTGCAGGGGTAAAACATGCGACCCATATTCAGAGGCTTCAGTCCTAGGAGCGCAGCCTTCGCAGGTTCGACTTTGCTGCATGTCACAGGCTCTGTAAAACTGTAACTTGTTTCACAGGACCTGCATATTTGTGACAACAGCAACTTGTTTCATGTCAAGCCCATTGAGAAACTTTAGTTATAATATTTACTAGAGCTACATAATGTAACAATTCGCAACATCAGACCAATCATAAAGAACTGCTTGGACATGATCTTAGTCCTTACTTTCAGAGTTCTTTCTGGTTCTGTTGGTTCTTTTAGGACCAGCAGATGAAGCCTAATTTATTCAGACTGGCTTTTAACTATTTTATCCCGAACAACGTCATTTGTTCTGTGTTTTTATGTTTTAAATTTTGATATTCTGGGTTTTCACCACCAGTAACGTAGGTAAAAATCTGCTGATGTCTCTCAGCTCTAATATTCACCAATTTGATGCCAAATGAGATAAAATAAAATGTAAATGTTTTTGAGTTAAGGAGCATTAGATTACAGTTTAGGTCTGTTTGGTTTTTATCCTGTAACCAAAGTTTTCAGCAGGTCTGAAATACATTTCTAAGGTGAGAGAGGCTTTATCTGCAGGAAACAGGTGTTCCAAGCCCTGTAGAGATGTTTGAGGTTATGGTGTCTCTCCCTGCATGCACCATTGTGCCATCACACATGCTGCATTTAAGTCTGATGCAAAGACAGGTGAAGACTCCCCAGTAAGAGTCTGTTACTGGAGAACAAGCTCTGGAAAAGCTGCAGAGATTCTCAGCAGCTTGGAGTTTATCTGTCCTTCTGACTCTGACATCTAACATCCAGACATGCAGTTATCTGCTCTTTCCACAAGAAAGCACTTTTGGACATTGCAGCTAGGAGAAGTCCTGGGTCCTGTTTACCAGTCCAACATACCCACAGTAACAGGCTGCTTATGAAACCGATGGTGTTGCTTTTCCTCCTGTAACATTTTCCACAAGGAATGTGCAAATATCCACTGATCTGAAAATACTCCAGCTGACTTGATGCCATCTCTACCTGACAGTATAATTATGACTGTGGTCCTGTGTGTTCTGGGAGGTTCTGCATCATCTCAGGTCAGCAGCAGCTTTCCTCAAAAAGCAGAATGGTGTCCTTTTTTCAAAGTTGCCAAGTAAAGAGACATCCTCAAACTGCAAAGAGGAATCGAAGAGGACAAACGAGTAACAGAACCAGGGATGTAAATTGTTTTTTATGCTCTTTGGATTATTTCATGGCATTATGTCAGGATGGTAGAACCTGTCAGGATGAGTATTTAAGGGAGCTACCGGATTCTTGCACAAGTTGGAATTTTTAGCTAATCAAAACTCACAATTCTGTTTAAATCAAAGGATCTGTCTTTTACACAAGAAAGATTTATTACAACGCACTTACAGCTTGGCTGGGGCTTCTTTTGTATGAATCCTGGAGACATCTCTTTCAACTTTTTCCTTCCACTCAACTTTCCATTAGTATTCTTGGACACAGCACTCTGTGAACCGCCAGCTTGTTGATGAAGGTGTCAGTGGCTGTCTGCTGGACACAGGTCAAGTTACCAGTGTTCTCCTTGATTTTGTAGGACATAGCCTGGCTCTAACAGTACATTTCTGTATTAAAATCATTCTTTAGAATCAGAATCAGAATTCTTTATTTGTCATTGCTCCACATGGGTGCAACGAAATTTCCAAAAACAGAACAAAACAGTGCAGGCAAGTAGTGTAAATTAAAGAAAATAAATATTAAAAAGTTATAAGTTATAAAAAGTTATAAAACAGGACTGTGCAAGTGGAAAAAATATATACAAGAATATTTACAGGTTGTTCCAGTATTGCACATGAGGTAGCATATTGCACTTAGTGTTAAAATAAATTGTACGGAATGTATTTACTGTTTATGTCATTATTGATAGTAACAGTTGTTACAGTGTACATGAGGCGTTCAGGGCAACAACAGCTCTAGGAAAAAAGCTGTTTTTCATTCTGTTTGTTTTTGTCCTTATTGCCCTGAAACGCCTCCCAGAGGGGAGCAGTTCAAAAAGATGGTGACCAGGGTGTGAGGAGTCCCTGATGATGCTGCGGGCTCTCCTGAGGCAGCGGGTGGAGTAAATCTCCTACAGGGAGGGGAAAGGGCAGCCAGTCAGTCTCTGGGCGGTGTTGATGACCCATTGGAGCTGCTTTCTCTCTGCTGCAGTGCAGCTGGAGAACCACAGCGAGATGCCGCAGCTCAGCACCGACTCCACAGAGCAGCGGTAGAAGGTCTACTAGGTATACTGGTCTGATGTAATATTATAGAAACTGAATTCACTGTGATCCAGAATCATCCAACTTAACCGAAATAAACACTTGAAGTAGATAATTCTGTGTGGAATGGATTTATGAGCTTTTTACGTTCAATTACTGAAATAACTTTTAATGATATCCTAAATAATTGAGATGCAGCTGTTAAACAATCAATCCAGTTACAAGAAATTCAGTTCTAATAAACTAACCGGATCCAGCTGCTCATGAAATGTCAGTCAGTGACTTTGGTGACCGTTTCATCAGTTTTTGGACCCCCAGATGTCTCACTGTGGAGTTTCTGATTCCACACGTCCACAGGATGGTAATAAATACTATATACACCGTTTTTAGAAGCAGAATAGTGAATTTCTTGCTGTTGTCGGGTTGTTGCTGCTCGTCTCACTGATTCAACGTAAACAATGAGTCAGAAGCTCCACGCAGGGTTTCTAGCCACAGTCCCACACCCAGTGGGGTAATTTGAACCAGTCAGCTGGCTGGGCTGGGCTCAGAGGGCTGTGTCTAAAGATGAAGAACTGTATATTTAGCTCAGGGTCATTTCCCTGACGGACTCTGCGTTTACCCCCGTCGCTCGAGGCTGGAAACTCCCTCATCACCCGCTACCTCTGCTTTGCTTTAAGGTGTGGGCTGTAATTTGTCAGAGAGGCCACCTTGTTTCACTCATGTGGTTGAAGCCTCGTGGTTCAGCAGCGGCTGGGCGAAGAGCTGAAGACTCACAGCTGTCCCATCATCTGGGTGCTTTAAACTAGGGATCTCCAACCCGTGGCTCCGGAGCCGCATGTGGCTCTTCAGGCTCCCACAGTGGATCCTAGTAGCTTTGGTCAGTAAGGTTGTAGAGCTCAGAAATGTTTTTATAGACGTAATGAGGAAGGTCATCATGCAATAATTGCCCAGAATCTCCACAACTGAAGACCTTTATTAGTGTCATAGAAACCTTGGTTGTTATTTTTAGGCTGCAAAGAATCATTTTTTGTCAATATCCATAAATATAAAATATTACATTCTATAAAATGTTATTGTTCTCTCATCATATAAATTATTTTTTTTATTTATTAAAAAAACCTTTGAGAGTTGTCTCATTTTAGTGCGTGTTTGGTTTTGTTGCTCCAGATGAATCCAGTTTTGTGGAACTGAGGGTAAAATTGGTTCTTTGGATGGAAAAGGATTCCGGGTTGAGTCCAAACTCGGACCTGAACACAGATAAATACACCTGGTCTCTGATATAGTGCTGCCCTGTGTTCATAAAGAGATCTGACCGAGGATTGGAAGGAAATCCATAATATTTTGGCAGCTTTGACTGAATGTCATTTTATTTTTTACAATCAGAAATCATTAAATATTTTAATGGAGATGGTCTGATTTTTCTTTAGTTACGTGACACAATGAAATGTTTGATCAGTAAATAAATGTAATAATTATCCATTCCTGTGTTTGAGGTCACCGTGCATAAAAATGCAGTTTTTCTCTAGTTTTTTCTCCGTTTCTTTTCCAAACACCTTTGGTCAAGGTCCACATCAGGCTTCTTCTCTGCACTTCAAGGACCCGTCTGAGGGATTGGAGAACTTGACTGTCCAGTTCAATCTTTCTTTCTCTTACTTAGCTTACTTGTGTTTGCACAATTAGCAGCGCTAAGAAACCCACATAACCATGCACATGAAGTTCAGGAAACACGAACCGATCTCTCCAGAACAGGGCCTTGGCTCAGAACATTTCTCACCAACACTGGGCTGCGTTTATTGGTGCCTTTTTCATTAAGGATCCAAAATATATTCACTGACTGTTGTCACTGCAGAATAAATTTTTCAGTTCCAAGGTTTTTAAATCCAAGGTCATAGTTCATGCTCTGCAAGCAGTCACATGAACATCCACTGGTCTGGATGTCCACTCCTGATTTTAATGGCTGAGATGGTGAAGCTCCCAGAGACTGGTAGGAACATCATGATGGGAAAAAAGGAGAAGAACGTGGGTTAATCACAACCAATAATCATCAGTTAGTCATGTTCCCCTGATATCATGCAGCCATGTTTTCACTGTCTTCATTCAGGAGTTACTCCCATTTCATCTCCTCGTAGCCTCTGAAACGACGAGCTGCACTGACACAGCATTTTCTTCACTGATCTCTACGTTTGGATCTGAAAAACGTGGAACTAAACCATCTGTCAGTTACACCAACCTCCTTTTTCACCCTGATTCTTGACCTAAATCAGACCTTTGATTAGCTGAGGAACAGAGATGTTTCTGTTCCAATCTGCCTTAAAGGAGCTAAAACAAAACAAATGTCCCCCAGTTTGCCTTTTCCTGCATCTACTTGGGTCAAATCCTGAGACATTAAGAGTCTTTATTTAGTCTCTAACATGAGAACAAATCCAACATGATGCTCAGCTGACCCGGCTTAAAACGATGGCATGATTCCAAGTGAGGGATGTGCCTGGAGTAGAGAAACAGAACTTCAGTTCTCTACAATAATCAGACCCCAAAGTGAACAGTTTGGGGTCTGACTTCAGCTGCAACCAGGTGTTTGGCTTCAGATCAACGAGCTTCTTTTGTCTTGTTTTTGGATCTGTTATAATTATGTGCAGTCACAGCTTTGTTTTGGCTGATTTCTGCTCTTAAACTGCGGTAAAATCACACAGTGGAGAACGCAGAGTCACAAGAACTATTAAAGACCTTTTTGGGAGCTTAATGATTTAAATGTAGCAGCTAAAGCAAGTTAGCGTCACTTAACACCGTGTTTAATGTACCTTTGTGAGTTAAAATTGGTTTTGGTAAAACTGCAGTGCTTTTACAGCTACAGGTTCCCAGACCTTAGCAGCTTCTGACACAGCAGACATTCAGCTTCACTGGAGCCAATCTTAACCAGAAATGAAAATCCCTGTTTTTAAGTGAAACACCGTGAAATTCTCCTTATAATGCCCAGAGCATCTGGATGCTGCTGTTAGCAGAATTATTACAGTATCCACTGTGAGTTGTTCCCACTACTGGTCCAGACTGGGTGCACTGGTTCTGCATGGATTTCTCATTCTGTGTTTTACATAAGAGTTAAAGTTCTTAATCATGCTTTTAGGTTTTTTTAATATTATTTATGGCCGAGATGTTCACATGTCATCATTTCCTTGGCCAAGTCAAGTCTCACGTTTCTGACTGAAATAAACATTTTCTAATCAAATCCTCATCATCCAGGTCCGATTTCTCCTCAGGCCTAAATCACTAGATGGACATTTAATAATTATCTTTTAATATTTTTTAGCAGTTGTCTTTAATCATTTAACGTTTGATTTGCCATCCAAAATTCTGCTAAAGGAAACGTATCAAATGTAATATTTACCCTATTAGAAAAATAGTCATTTATGCTGTGAGGCAAATAAGAGATTAAAACCTGTATTCATATATTTTCATATGTACACAACACGAAATCTGGAAAACTTGAAAACTGGCTCAGAGTTTATCTGTTCTTTCTTTCTAGGTGAAACGACTAAAGGAGCTACATCCATTAACATTTACCTTTTCCTTCCCATAGAAAGTACTCCTGGATCAGTGCTTCTTTGTTCTCTTTGTGTCTCTGCTCTGTTCTCTCTAACCCCCAGTCGGTCGTGGCAGATGGCCGCTCACACTGAGCCTGGTTCTGCTGGAGGTTTCAGTGACTGTCCACTGTCTCTACATGCTCATCCAGGAGGAGTGGATGCTGCAAGTCACTGACTGGATGCAATCCAGTCAGTGACTTGCAAAGTCGGAGGTCACATTTATTTATTTCTTAAATGATCCAAAGTCAGTAAATACAGCGTTCAGTTGGAGAGACATTCACGTGGTCATTATTATGAAGCTACAGCTAACATGAACAGGTTATGAGCCATTTACATCCCATAATAATCCACCAACATCACTGGCTAATAATCAAGCTCATCCTCTCACAGTAAAACATGCAGCTGCTGCAGTCTGGAGCTCACAGACCGGCTTCCTTTCACTCTTCATTACAGGAGATAAAAAGTATTACTAAGACTCGAGTCTCAGACCACGAGTCCAAGTCAAGTCATCAGAGCACTAGTCTAAGTTGAGTCTGAGGTTTTTATTTTTGCCACTTAAATGTGTCTCGAGTCAGAATCTCAAACTGAAGTCGCCTGATTTATGAACCTAAGTCCATGAAGATTGACTGATTGGAATCTGTTTTCCATTAAGGAGCTGGTAATGAAATTATATAAATGTTTAAATTTTTATTTCCTAAATCAGACATATCAAAAAAGTAGGCTTTGTCCAAACTGAAGCCCTGAATCGGCCAATACTGTTTAAAAATGAAAATATAAATTAGGAATTTAATGTGTTTAAACCCCAAAAAGTCATGCTGACCATATAAACCCAAATTTTCTGAAAGTATCTGGTTAATAATCAGAACATAAATATTTTACTAGTCGAGGTTTTAATATTTGTTTCTCTTGGCTTCATCTCTATCAGTGTTTTATTTCTAAGCTATTTGGCTCCGGCCTCCATTAAAAAGCCACATTCAGCTGTTCTGCTTCATTTTACATGTGGATCATTACCTGGGGTCCTTAACTTCACTGTAGACACATTAGAAGATGCTTTTCTACACTAAATACTTTTTAAAGCAACATCACATTAAAGTGAAGCCAAACTGGGTTCTGGGCAGAGAAGCTGTTTGGTCTCATCTGCTGAGACTCAGCTGGTTTTCTCAGGTCTCAGCACCAACATGCAGGCTCACACCAACCATCTGGCTGCAGTTAGGCAAAGAGGAAACGCACGTTAAAATACATCACTGTGAGAACTGCTTGTGTGTTGTTTTTTCTGCATATACACACAATGGGCTGTATTTGTGCGAAAATGCCTGCGGCTGCAACCTTTGGCCCAGCAGCCAATCCACAGTCTGTATTTAGAGCCTCTAACAGCAGCCTGTTGTTTCCTCGTAAGGTTCCTAGATGCAGTTTTGGATGGCAGGTAGTTTTCCAGGGCTGTAGGTTTTTAGCCGTTGGGATGAACCTCTCCTGCACTCTCCCTGGTTGGTGGTTTCATCTGGGCGCTTGGAGTGGGTATTCTCGGCCCGTACAGTCAGACTATAATTTGCCCTCTGACTTTTTACTGTTTATGCCACAGGCCATCTCCCTGCAGAAGCAGGTCATACTGTAGGTTGATGCAAGACTCTTCTCTGTTGTCTGGTATAATCCAAACATATGATATTTTAAATGGGAATTAAATGAAGTGATCATTAAAACAGAAAACCAGACACCTTACCACTTCTCTTCAAGCACTTAAGGCTGTCCTGTCCTGGATGAAGCAAAATGAGGACCAGCAGGTTTGAAAGGATATTAAATGTCTCCAGAGATGCTCCAATCCAGGATGTTTGGGTTCTGATCTGACTAAATGTCAATATCTGCCGTTACCTAGGATTCTGTGGGAGTATGGGGTATCTGGGTGGCTTTTAAGCCAATCCTTGTGTGCCCAAAGCAAGAGTTGTGTCTGCATTCTGGACACAAAGTCAAGCCTGTTCCCAGTGCATGTTGAGCTCCACCATACCTGCCCCTTGTCACGATCCTGTTTGTTGGGCTCATGCATAGAATCTCAAGGCGTAGTCGTGGATGGGAGGGTGTCTGGTTTGGGAACCTCAGAATCTCATCTTTGCTTTTTGCAAAGGATGTGATTCTGTTTGCTTCTTCAGAATCATTAATGTGGGCGAACAAGATGCCTGATACAAGCGGCCAAAATGAGCTTCCTCCATAGGGTGGCAGGACAAAGCCTTGAATATAGGAGAGCTCCATCATCCAGACGGAGCTCAAAGTAGAGCTGCTGCTTCTCCACATTGAAAGGAGTCAGTTGGGTTGAGGCATCTGATCTAGGAAGCCCTCTGGGCGCCTCCCTTTGGAGGTTTTCGGAGCAGGTCCCACTGGGTCGGGGACCCCGGGGAAGACCCAGAACTCCTTGGAGGGACTATATGTTCCTTCCTATATATGTCTGTCTGGGAACGCCTTGGGATCGACATCTTCCAGCTCATTTTGATGTCGCTGGAGAGAGGGATGTCTGGGGTTCCCTCCTGGACCGGTTGTCGCTGCGAACAGAGTAGTCCACTACACCTAAATGTTTGTCCTGCCTATAGAAGCAAATATGAACAAAACTATACTGTTGTATTTTGTGGATATAATTTTAATTGTAGTCATAAAAGCCTCAGAGCAGTTCTAAGATGCCAGGATTAACATTATGCTGCAGAGCTGCTCCATCTGTATACAGACTGCTGAGATTCTGCTGAGATTCTGGACGGGGTGTGGCCACAATGGACCAAAGAACATGGAGGAAGTTTAAAACAGGTTGCTGCTGTCAACTCTAGCCTATTGGGCTGTAAATGTTGGTAAAATGGTCGTAAGAGTGAGTCCATCTATGGCAGATAGAAATAATAAAGCAGCTTTCTGTTGCTGGTGAAGCTCCAAATTTTCTCCTCAGTCATCATAACAGTGAAGGTTTGCCCAAAACAAACATTTAGCTTTTATTTTCTCCTTTTCGTCACTAAAATTAAGATGATGATGTTGCTCTGCAGCAACAGACAACCAATGACAGTAAGCCACAGTAACAGATCTTTAACTCATCCACCAAATCTAAAAACTACATTTATTCATGTTTGAAACGTTGGTCTGTTTAAATGTTTTATTTAGGTGGGCAAGAGTTTCCTCAACCAGCACCATGCTGTCTGGATCAGGAGTTGGACCGGTGATTTTAGCCTCAAATCTGATCCAATATGGACATCATCATCCAGTCCAATACGGATATTGGATCGGATCAACCCCGTATGTAGTAGACTTAAAGTTTGGGCCTGGATGGCCAAGTTCAACTGTCTGAATCCAGACTGAAATGAGGCGGTCGTTGGTAGCCAGTGCTCACGGATAATCTCAAACCCACATGATGATCAGGAAAACCCAAATTTCCCACATTCTTCACTTTTCTCTGTATTTGAAGTCTAACAGATGAGGTTATGCAGGGAGGTGAGAGTCCAGGCATGCATTCAGTTAATAACAGACTCTGGGAATATAACAACCTTCCAAATATTCCAACCAAGCAGTCCTTTACGATTCACACACTGTGATGTTGCAATGATGAATCAAGTATTAACAGTTGGTTCTAACCCTGTTTAAGACGCTGAAACGATCGTCTTCCAGCTGCATTTCTGAAATAGTTTTCCACGTAATTCATGACTGCGATGGTCTGCAGGCTTTGTTCAGACCTTCTAATGGCGGCCAGTGAAGCCCTGCCTCTCTAAGGCTACTTACTGAATGTTAACCTCCTACAGACATCCTGTGTGGGTAGTTTGGAAGACGGGGTGATGCTTTCAGTTACTTTCCTTTTTACTCGTTAGCAGATGAATCTTGCTCGAGTCTGACGTGTTCAAAGCCCACCCGGCGGTCTCTGCATTCATCTGTCCCACCTGGTTTCTATCTCAGCATGTATCTAATGTCCACCTCCCTCCTTGCTGTTTATACTCCTCTTGTCCTCCCTCTCTCTCCATCCATTGCTGTATAAGGCAGTGAAACTGTGGCCGGACCCTCTGGTCTTGGCTAATGGCAGCAGTCTTGTCTCTTTGTGTAAATATTTGTGCAGGGGGGTAATAGATGGTCCCCCGCATTCAGAGCTGGAGTCCTGATTCACTCTGGGCCACATTGGGTCAAACCCTGGCTCCCAAAGGGCCTTAAATACAACTTCAAATAAAGATTTTGGCACCTGACCTGAGATGATTTGCAGTGTTTAGGGAGCTAATGATTCTGTCCCTTTGTTGTTTCTGAACAGGCACCAAGCAGCAACCTTGCTCTCAAGCATGTAGACACCATGGTGAGTTTCAGCCGCCGTCTTTATTCACTTTATTCATTGTTCAAGCTTTAGTCCAGCAGTATCTTTTACTTGGATTAGGCTGTTTATGAATCAGTTGCAGACAGATCAGATGTTTGATGTAAGAAAAGCAGGAATCATGTAAACTGGAGACAATGAAATGCTTTTATTACAAATTTGTAAAACATTTATCACTAAGAAACAATTTTTATTAATTTAAGTCATAATTATTTTATTATAATTTTTCACTATTAAATATTTTAATTAGTTTTTATATTTTTATGTACTGACATTTTTTATTGGATAAATGTTTTTTGCTCTATTTCATCATTTTGTATTAGTTTTGTTTTAATTTTTTAAACAATTTATAAAAAAAAATTATTATTTTTTTTAAGATTGAAGCAGTGGTTTATTTTCTGATAGAGACGTCCATGTTTCTGAAACAAAGGTCTGCAGTGGGATGCAGTTTAAGGTCCTGGTCCGGTTCTGTGTGAGCCGAGCCTTCAGGGGGACTGAGATCATGGGGGGACATTTTTATCATAGTAAAAGTGTCTCTAATCGTCATTAAACTAGAAGATGAACTTAATGGTTTGACATCAAAACTCACAAACTGCTCTGGGGATTAATACGGACAGCTATAAAAAAGCTTCATCTTAACCCTTGAGTCCGTCTGGGTTTCTGACATATTTCACGTGAAATCTGTCGGATCGAGCTGAAAACCGTAGAGTAGCAACTCGCCTCCTTGGGTGTGAGTTCTGGTAGCACAAACATCTGTGTTTGTTTTGGACTCACTGGGCCACCCTTGTCTGTGACAACTTCCTCTGGGCTGATTATGTCTGAGAAAGGAAGGCTGGAGTCACCAACGTGGAGCTCCTTACCAAAGCAAAGTGACCACTGTCCCCAGGAGACCAAAGCCCGACCAGCTTGTCTTTGTTTGTGTGTGTGGTCGCTTTTATTGGCATTTCCGAACTTTGTCCAGAGAACCGTTTCTAAACAGGGTTTTCCACTTTTAGCGTCATTCCAGCTGTGTGAATTAAACCGGTCAGGGAGAGTACACTGGAGAAGTCAGCTCAGTGAAGCTAACGTCTCACTTAAAGTTTTCTCTCCTGATGTGCATCGTGAAACAGCCTTTATGTGTGATGCTTCCTCTATGATCCCATGTCTGCACCATGTATGGGCCGGTCTGTGCAGCTGCTGCCGACCCGGTGAAGCACATTTGCTCTGTGGTCGCTCTGTGATGTCAGGCGGACGCTGGCCTCGCCATTTCGCCTCCAAGCATCAAAAAAATTCGTCTCATGACTCCATAGCTTCCCTTCCTCTTATTGCTTCATTTTCTTTGAAATAAAAACACACACACAGACAGCATAGACTTAGATCCTCAGGTTTGTGGACCGAGCCATGAATGTTTGCTTGCAAACAGCTCTCCTAAGATGACTGGTGAGTGTTTATGTGAACAAAGATGCAGCAGTTGCCACATGTTTGTCCTGAGAGGCGGAAACAGTTCGCAGTAACAATTTAGATCCGTACACAGATGAGGAAAAAAGCCGCGGGAGGGAGGCAGGGAGGGAAAAGTTGAACATCAGGGGGAGAGATAAGTGGGTGGCAGGCAGAGCTGGAGGGGGAGGGAGGCCAGAGTAGACAGGAGAGAAGGGAGAACACAGGGAGGACGGAGTAGTTCTGTGAACTAGCCTGGTTCAAGCAGCAGCGGCCCGGCTGGCCTAAAATAGAACCCTTGTTTTTCCTTTTTTTCCCTCCTGAACTTCGCGGCTGTCAGAGAAAAGGGAGAGGTCTCTGAGAGAAAAGTTCACTGTTGCACACGGAGCGGTGAGAGGCAGCAGGAGCTACCAGAGATGAACCGAGGAGGGTCTCTGAGGAGGCGGCTCTCCTCTCTGAGGGGGGCATGGCGATGGAGCACAGGCCACCTTTTCAGGAAGGTAGGATGCAGTGACGGGGGGGTCACTGGGACAGTTGATGGAACAAGTTCTTCTGAAGTTTCTCTTTTTGTTTCTCACCAGCGTGTTTCACCCTCAGTTCTTCCATCCCTCGCTCTCTTGCTCTTTCTCAGAGGGTTATTTGTATGGCTTGCTTGTAAAGTTGACCTCCCCAGATGGTTTTCATCTAGCAACAGGGCCTGATGGGTCCCCCCACCCCCCATTCTCCAGGTCCCACCTCACCTCCTCCACCTCCGCTGCTCTCCTTTAAGATGCACATGGGGCGCCTTTAACGCCGCAGGGCCAACACATGGGTTTAACCACCAGATATTTGGGATTTCAGGGTTTCTTCTGCTTCAGAACATCGATGGTCTACACACAGAATGTTGCTGCTTACACATGACTTAGTTTTTTCAATGCAAACACAGTCAAAGTTAGGTTTGATTTCTTTTATTTACCCACATGGTTGCACTTTGGTTATAACGTTGCGTCTCATAAAAACCACTGCGCTCCCATTTGGAGTAATTTAAAACCAAAACTGAGTCGTGTGTGTGGATCTTTTCAGAGTGGTCCTTCAAGAAACATTCGCACCCAAGTCCCAGTCAGCTTTAACCCCCTTCGGGCTTCGCGTTAATATTTTTCTCTTGTTGTTTCATTCATCTCCGTCCACCTCTGGAGACTCACTGCACTTTGGAGCTCCATCTCCCATGCTGGAACGATTAGACCAGAGTGCAGACACAGGAGTGGGGGTTGCTTTGTGTCACCCCAATTCGGCAGCAGCCTCGTGGGAACGCCTGGATGCAGAATAGTGCAAAGGAATGGAGCCAGGAAAATCTAAAAATGAGTTGCCATTTGAACCTATCAGTCTGATCTTGCAGCTTCCCACGAATCCCCCAAGAGTTCTTCTGTAATCATCAAGCGGAAGGAATGCTTGTTTTCTCCAGTCACAGCTTCTTGGGTTCTTCTGCAGAATATCAGAATTTAATGGGAAACCTTAGGTCTCCATGCATTTATTTAATGTTTAGTCGAATGAAATTAGTAAGAGCATATTTTTTAATAAATATCTTGAAGGATTTCTCTTCATGGCCACTTGTTTTTCCTTTTGTGTGAAGACCCTGCGTCTACGTTAATCATCGATCAGCCAGCCGTTGCAGGCTCTGTGAAGATAGCACGGTGCAGCATGGCGGTTCAGAGCATGTCCTAAACTTCAGTCATGAGGCTGTTTATTGTTGAGGTGTGTCTGGTTCCTGGATGGACGGGTGGCAAGAGCGATGGAATAGTCATGATTTGGGACCGTTGAGAGCTGCAGGACTTTACTTTGTAGCAGGACAGGCTTCTTGACCATATAGGCCTCTCCAGAAGCTTAGTTTTCCTGCTTGACCGTTAAAACCAGTCTGGATGTGTGTTTGGAATCACTGACCAGCCGGTGCACCCAACTGGGTCCAGTTTGATTTGATTAGATTTATTCATTTAGTCACAAAGACATCTAATATTTTATGTTATATATATAAACTAGAATAAAGCCAGAATAAAGAGAATGTCCTATATGGGTTCCTCTTCTCCTCTCAGAGAAAAAATATACAAAAAGAAAAATAATAAAATAAAATAAACACCAGTTTCTCATCTGTCCACTGGCCAACAATAAGAGGAAGAAGCAGATCTATAAAACCTGAGGTCCCTCACGGATTTCATGATATTTAATCAGCATATTTGATTTGATTACTGTTTTAAATATGAAAATGTGGATTCTTTGGTTTCTTTGGTTCAATTATTCCGTAGACTAATGAACAGAATGATTGTTCCAATACTTTCGTATTAAATTTGGGTTTCATAAAAATCTCTGTACCTCTTAAATGACAGAAAGGATCTCCTTCAATAAATCTTTTCTGTAGATGAACTGGTAGCATTTTATTATGGACTGTATGACATTTTTTTCTTAATTGCAACAATAATGGATTTGTTGGGTCTCTGAAGGGCTTTCTGCTGACATGTTTGAAGTAATCTCTGAGTTAAACCTCATAGATTGAAGATGTTTAACGCCTTAATGATGTTTAGGTCAGGGTTGCTGGGGAAACTGATAGCAGCATGTGGTTTGACCTGGACTGCATGTTGGTAGCTTTCAGGAGCTCTTGCTGTGTCTCTTCAGTTAGGAGCTATACAGAGTCCATCTACACACACTGGCAGCTCTGCTGGGTATGCCTTGCTAGTACCAAGTTGGTCCATCTTTTTCTTTCAGAACTACCTTAACTCTTCATGGCTTAGATTCAGGAGGTGCCAGAGACATCCATTAGAGATTCTGGTCCATGTTGACGTGATGGCTTCACACAGCTGCTGCAGATTTGTTAACTAAACATCCAGGATGAGAACCTCCTGTTCCACCACATCCCAAAGGCGCTCTGTTGGATTACAATTTGGTGCCCCCGGCAGACCACTGGAATCCAGTGAACTCATGTTCCAGAAACCAGTTGGAGATGATCTGAGCATGGTGACATGGTCCATTTTCTTGCTGGGAGGAACCTTCAGAAGATTGGTCCACAGTGGTCATAAAGGGATGGACATAGTTAGTATTGAGGAGCCCAAAGTGTGCAAGAACATAACTCCAACACCATGGCACCATCTCCACCGGCCTGAACTGTTGAAGCTGAGACTCATCGGTTCAGAGTCACCTAAACCCAGCTTCTTCTGCATTCTGATGGTCAGTTTGAAGTTCATCAGGCCGACTTTACCGCGTCTATCTGCATTAATGCATTGAGTTGCTGTGATTGGCTGTTGGTGTTAACAGGTATACCTAATAGGGACAGGTGTACCTAATAAAGTGGCTAGTGGGTGTCTTTCTGATGGGTTCTGATGTTCCTGGTTGTACGTCCGTGTTTGGGTTTTCATGTTGTGTGGACGACATCAGCATCGGCGTTCTAATGATGGATCATCTGATCTTCAGGGCTGTGAAGAAGTTGAACCACTTCTGGTTCTTCTGATTTAGGTCTTGTTTTCTTAGTGAAGGTAACAACCCAACATCTCGACTCATGGTTGTAATTTTTATGTTTCTGTTTGTGTTTCATTACTTCTCAACTATCTGAGTTTTGGAGTGACCCACCAAGAGACCTGACTTGAATCTGATAGACGATCTGTGGAGGAAGCTAAACATTAGGGTTGTGGCAAGGAGGGCTTCCTACCTCATAGACTCAGAGCCTATCAGAATACCAGAGGAAACGTGCAAAAAGCTGCTCAGCAGTTAGAAAAAAGGTGATTCTGTAATGCTGATAAAGATTTTCTTATTATTATTGACAGTAGTAGAAATTAAAATCTTCCACAGCTTCTACTCCTGTTATTAGTTTCTGAGAAATGGTCTCATTTCCTATCAGGAACAAATCATTCATTTCTAATGTAAATCTGCCAGCGGTATGGATAATTTTGTCCTTTACACTTTCTAGAGAGACTTTGTTGGACTTCTAGCGCGTTCTTCTTGCATCTTGAACATTGCAGCGTTTTACCCCACATTTCCCAGGATGGAGTGATTATTTAAACCTCAGGGAACCTTCTGGTTGTGATATGTGGGATTATTAGGGTTAGAAGCCTTATTACTGGTTTTTCCATCTGACTGAATCTCCTCTCCCAGCTCGCTCGGAGGACAGATCATTTTACACTCAGATATTTTCCTGCTGCTACAAATGAGGTCAGTTTGGTGGAAACCTAAAACAAAAAGGTTTTCCCTCAGACAGCTGAGCTGTTAGAGGAGCAGAGAAGGTCAGAGCTCCTACTGGGAGGACGGCCGTATGTTCTGGTAAGCCAGCTAGTCTGATCTAATGGATGATGATGTTTAACCCCCACACCACCCCCTGCTCATGTGACCCCGGCACCACAGGAGAGGGACCTCTGACTCCCTCACCTCCTCTTTGAGCCGGTCCAAGGAGGAGACGGGCTGGACGAGTTTAATGGAGTCAAGCCTCTCTGCTGGGCCCCCCATGATGTGTTCATGCTCTGCTGCATGAACACATGATGTGAATCTGTAATGACATAAAATAAGAGACGCCCCACCCCCATGTCAGGGTGGACTCTGTGTGCTAATACTCCAACAAGAGACTGAAGCTTCCCAGCAGCAGCAGAACCGGCCCATGTTCTCCTTGTTGTTCAGGCTGCGAGCTGGATCACATCAGGATCCAGTTCCATGAGGAGACCCTGAGGGGGTCTGTCCTGATCATCGCTGGTGGGACGTTAAGGACCAGTTCTGGGAGTAACTTTACTGGGAACACAGAAGCTTCCTTTTGTAATGGAAAACTGTTTATTAGAAGGTTGCTGCAGTTTTCAACCAACGACTTGTTTATAAGTCGATTTAAATGGCCAACGTCACTCACTGAGCAAAAGGTCTCTACTCTATTCCACTAAATAAAAACTTTACAAAGCTGACGGATGCAACGTAGACAGGGCAAAAAGTCTGGAAACAGACCTGGAAAATACTTTTCCAGACTTTTCAGGACTCGGTAGGAACCCTGTAATGATTTTCCAATGTTTCATCCGGATGTTTTAAACCCTGAAGAAACCTTGAATTTAACCTTTTTCCCTCCAAGGTTTGAGATGTTCTTCCATTTTAAATACAAAGGTAAAACATAGCAGCAGTGGGATTTCTCCAGTTACAAACCAGTAGGAGGCAGGTTAGGGTAACTGTGAGTCTAAATGACCATTAGGGGCGAGTTTGTCTGGTTCCACAGGAACTGTCCTCCAAAAGGAGGACGTATAAGTCTCATTTAATGTCCCACAGTGTCTTAACCTGTCCTGCTGTCTTACCCAGGATGCTTTTATAAAATGGATTTTTTAGAGTTTTTTTCCCTGGTTTCCTAAAGATAAAACATATTTGAGTAAAAGCTTGGAGAGTCACGTAGAAGAACATTCAGGTTACCAATAAAATGCTTTAAATGTGCTTGAATATAATTTTAGAGACTATGTGAAAAGTGGGTTGGGGTTAGGTGGAAAATTGGAGATTAATTTATCCACTATTATAATGAATCACTGATCGCTTTTAGCTAATATGATCCAGATATTAAAGTCTGAAGCTGAGTGAAATTAAAGGTTTTCATTCATTTCTCTCATGTGGCTTTCATAAACCTGAAGGAGAAGCTCAAAAAACGAAAAATACACTGAACTCAATTAGATTTAAGTCCCAAATGGATGTGTGCTGAAATAACCAGTAAAACCAGCAAGTGCAGCCAGTATATGTTCACTGAAAGCATGTGAGGATAAAAACTGGACCGTCTCGCAGTGAAAACTGTTTTTCTGTCATTTCCAGGGTTCAACAAAGTCCTCTAAGAGCATGGAGTCCCGGAGAAGACCATCAAGGTTGGTTTCCTCGCATCCTTCAGTCCCACTTTAACCTCATCTGTCTCCAACGTTTCATTCGTCTGTTTGTTGAATAGTGATGAAAACAGAGAATCTGTCTTTATGTGAAATGATGACATCATCAGTCAGAACCAACCAGGTTCAGATGGGAACCAGTTTCACAGCCGGTACCAGTTGGGTCATTAAAGTGTGCGACATGTTCTGTTGAGCTGCTGTGTGTCTGTTTAAATGAGACTTCCAGCACCACAAGCAGAGTGATCAGTAGTGGTTCTGGTTTCTTTGATCAGCTGTGGTTCTGGTTTCTGTCCGTTTATCAGCTGTAGTTCTGGTTTCTGTATCAGGTAAAAGCTGTGAATCCTGTTTATCTGCGGATCGGATCAGAACGGCGGTTTGCTTCAGAAGTGGTTCTACTCTGCTTTGCAACAGAACCAACATGTTCAGTTTTGGTATTTGGCTCAGTCGGGACAGGTGGACCATCCTGCAGGTCCGGATAAAGCACGTATTTGGGGCTGTTCTGGGTCTGAATGAACGTCAGTGGACTTTTATTGGCCAGAAACGTCTAGAAAGATCTCCTTCCAGCAGAACGTCTCAGGTTTCCTGATAAAACATTCCTTCTTTACAGTTTGTGTCGGTCCAAATCAGATCAGCACCGTTCTGAAATTGACTGGGTCAAGATAATTTGTCATTCACCAAACGCGATGCAGCGAAAAGCAGCAATCGCTTCATCTCTGCAGCTGAAGCCGGTTGGCTCGAGGCCGTAAGCGCATGCTGGTGGACCTGGAAGCAGACCAGACCACGGTTCTGTTCTGCCTTTGGTCGTACAAGGAGGTGGAAGGCATGCAGGCAGAGAGAGAAAATAGGCAAGTAGAGGAAACCAGGAAGGACGGGACCATGATGACAAATAAGGAGAACGCAGTGAAGCTAAATGATAAGATCCAGCAGGTTCTGGAGAACTTTCATGCTTCTCTTTGAAGACAATGGAGACACATGAAGCTCATTTATTTCATCTGTGTCTGACTAATGAATCATTTCCAGTAAACACGCTCTGATTGGCTCCAGATGTACTACAGAGGTTACACCCTCTGTACAGTAGAGCTGGAGAGATCTTCTCAGGGTCCACTAACAGCTGACGAATGTGGGAAACATGCAGCAGTTTGAGACCCGGTCCACTGACCAGCACACAGGTTCTGATAAAAACTGCTGCAGAACGCTCCAGTGGAAAAATGTTTGATCTCCATGAACAAAAGTGACATCAGCAGAAACCTTTAGCTCGGAGCGAAGATCAGAACAAACTTCAGTTTTACTGCGGAGTTCAGGACAGTCAGAACCATCAGGACCGTGTCCTCCAGAGTAGGGCGCTACAGAATCATGTTACCACCGGTGCAGAGCTTGCTCAACATTAGCAGCAGGTGCAAGACAAGAAGAGCAGCAGTGAAGCCACTTTTGTCCAAGAAAACAATAAAGGACAGAATGAAACCTGAGGGAGAAGAATGATGGACAGCAGGAGACTGGAGCAAAGTTCTTCTCTGCTGATTGTTTGGGACATCTGGAGAAGAAAAGCTGAGCGCTACCATCAGAAACGGAACCAACAAAATGGGACCACCTCCAAGCTCTAAGAAGACAGCAGTGGGTCAAAAATGTTCAGGATCTGGTCCAAGTTCCCATCCAGGAGTAGTTTTCAACTCTGAATCTGTTTCATTCTGCTTCAGTTTTACAGAAATATTTACAACTAAAATCTAAATATGCACAAATAAATCCTCCACACATCAGAGTCGGACATTTTTCTTTAATTGGTTCTGATCTAAAAACAGCAGATACTGAAAAACATAAAATGCATCAAAACTCCAACAATTTTCAGCTCATAAATGCATCGACAATCAGGATGTTTATTAAAGCTCAATAAAATATCAGACGATGAAGATGAGGAAGAGATGATGCATTAATGTGGATAAAGTTTTATTCCTTTATTTGCTGTTGGCTTTAAAATCAGCAGGTCGGAGTCAGGAAAGCCTGATGGGTCTCTACAAAAACCAACCGCTCCAGAATCGTTTGTCTGCGTTTTGTTTGGAGCCTTTTGACGGGTCAATTTAACTCCTATTAAAAGAGAATCTTCAGAGTTTGGAGCGAATCAAACTGAACAACCCTGTTAGTCAGACAGTTCTGGTTCTCTTCTACTCCAACTATTACCTGATCCTTGTTGACCCGATTTGACTGGTAGGCGCTGCAGAATAACGTCCTGTCGGGCTTGTAGGGAATCCTTTACAGTCATCACGTGGCGAGCTTGTGAAGAGCTCACATTCTTCTGCTGTGATCCATAAATGAATCCCTTTCTTCTCGCCGTGTGTTGCTGTACGAACTGCGACCGCATGACGTGCTGATGCTGGCGAGCTGAGCTGACCTTACGCCTGCAGGGACTGACTGACTGTCATTGTGGATTTGGTGTTTATGTTGCATGTTCTGCCTCTTCCATATTAGGATGTTTATTCCTTGGAGATGAAGGAATGTGTTGAAATTTATTTTGCAACCCTGAGGAGAAGCAGAACTAGCGTGCTGATGTCGTAAGCAGCTGAAACAAGAAGTTCTGGATTCTGAAGTAAAACAGACTGCCTGTAATGTCTCCCTGAAAGCAATGATCTGCCATGATGTTCATGTTGTTTTCTTTGATTTCCCTGCAGAAGTGCGAGTCTCCTGCAGGTGCTGGATGAGGGCTACGAGCTGGACTTGATCTACATCACAGAGAGGATCATCTCTGTGTCCTTCCCCAGCGGCGTGGAGGAGCAGAGCTACGCTGCCAACCTGAGGGAGGTGGCCTCCATGCTGCGCTCCAAACACGGACACAACTACCTGGTACAACAAAACGATCAAGTAGTTCAGGTTCACTAAACACTGTCTGCTTCCAGATCTGATCTGATCGGAACAGATTATTTAACATCTGGTTCTCCATAATGAACAGTTCATTGACTTCCTCAGATTGTACCCATTAATATCAGCCAAGTTTTGGTTATGGGGCCGATGTTTTAAGCAAATACCACAGTTCATGTGGCATTTGTTTGGTCATGTAACAGTGATGCAGTGCAGGATTGTGGGTAGTTTACTGAAGCTGAGAAGGAATGCCAGCGGTGTGGTGGTTTTTTCACAGTATTGATTAGGGAAATATATTCAGTAAATATCGGTAATCGGCCTTAATGGCCACATTAATATTAATATCAAGCCACCCTATTCAAAGTCATCAAAAAAATTTTTTAGTGATAAAATCATGTGGTCCAGATGTGGTTCTTTTTTTCTTTTTGTGTTTTTATTGAACCAGTTTACAACTGGTACCAGAAGCAAGCCTGGTTAGGGACTGGGAGTGTTTTGGTGGAAAAAGGTCTTCTGTGAGCATGAGAAGCTCCTATCTGTTACCATGCTGACCCGAATGTCCGTAAAGAACATGGGATGTACCGATCAGGCTTGTCCTGGCCGATACCGATATTGGGGTTTCTTTATAGACCTGCTGGTTCCGATGTGCTTTTCTAAGAGTTCTAACACAGAACAGAAACTAAAGGAAATGCATTAAACTTCCTAATGCATCAAAGCATCTCTGTTCACATTTCTTTATCTTCAGCTCTTCAACCTCAGTGAGAAGCGTTGTGACATCAGTCAGCTGAATCCGAAGGTAAATTTCATTTCTCCTTTCTGTGTTCTCTCTCCCATATATTGAAGATCATTCATCTAAACATCCTCCTCCCTCCTCCCTCAGGTGTTGGACTTTGGGTGGCCTGACCACCACGCTCCGGCGCTGGATAAAATCTGCAGCATCTGCAAGGCCATGGACACGTGGCTGAGTGCAGACAGCCACAACGTGGTGGTGATACATAACAAGGTAAGCCTGAGTGTCATGGGCCTGCTGTGAAGCTGGAGCAAGCCTCTGCAGACAGCAGGTGGTGCTGTGAGCTCCTCTGAGGAAGCTCCAGCTGGTCTTGTGCTTTAGTGAAACAGGATGGAGTGTTTGTGCATGAGATTGCATCTCTTTGTGTGATTGTTTGGGCCAGGCTCCACTCAGAGGGTTAGGAAAACACAAATTAGGGAAGGAAGGCTTTATTTACTCCTTTACCCTCAACAGTGCCATAAAATCTGACTTGACCAATATTTCCCTGTTGTTGCTTCATATTAAACGTCTGTGGCAAGCCACACTCATCTGGCTCCAGAGTGTTCTGACACCACCAATAAAAACGACATCCAGAAGCAATTATGGAGCTGATGCCCCAAAATCTAACACCTAAATATTTTCATGTCAGACCCACTGCGTTCCTGCAGAATCAAAATAAGCCAAAGGTCCTAAAGCTTCAGGCCTCATTCCAGCATGTTCCCACAGGGAGGTTACAAACAAGTCGGCTGCCATGACGACTGCAGCCGTCCAGCTTGTTTTTGCTCTAAAAGTTGAGGAACGGAGCTCAGAGGTTGTGGTGGTCACTAAGGAAGCAGCCCATGTCAGGTTTCAGCAAATCAACAAATCATTTCCACAGGGCTCCACGCGGTCAAAGCCGCTGCAATATTTATATTACAGGATGCACTCAGTCTCCACAATCTGGTTTAGAAAGGACAATGTGTGAAAGGAAGGGAATCTGACACCAGTTTGTTGGCATAACAACACATGATTTAGCAATTTTCTGTGAAAATAACAGGTCTCTGCTCCTCGTAGAAAAGTCTTGATTTTACTGTCATGCATGAAGAAGTTTTACTCGCCTGTCCGTCCAACGTTTATTGGGTTCTGAGGTAACGGGTCCTGGAGGTAAACCCAGATAATTCTGGGCTGAAAAAGCAAACAGGTTATTTAACTCCAGTTACTAAACTAATGAATGAAGTACAATCCCAGTTGAGCCCAGTTGGTTGGTGGTATAGTTCTCAATTTGTTCCAACTTGTTGGTTAGTTTGGTGCCAAGTGGTTGGTATCAGGCAGTTCTAACCAGTTGACTGGACCAGTTCCTCCTGTTGGTTCCGTTTGGTTGGTTTTAGTCAGTTCTCACTGATTGGTTAGATTGATTCTGATTTATTGTTTGGTCCTGGTTAGTTGTTTCTAATTCATCGGCTGGATTGGTTTATGTTAGTTCTTGTTGGCTGACTGCACCTCAGCGGACCCGTCTGTGAAACCCGTGAAGTTTGCAGATGACACCATTGTTACCAGTTTGATCCAGGATGATGATGAGTCTTCATACAGACAGGAGATGAATCGGCTGGTCCACTGGTGCAGTCGGAACCACCTGGAGCTTAACCCAGTCAAGACAGTGGAGATGACCGTGGACTTCCGTAGAGCTCCCACACACTGCCTCCCCTCATTATGCTCAACAACACTGTGTCTACTGTGGAGTCCTTCTGGTTCCTACCAACCACCATCTTTGAAGACCTGAGATGGTCTTCACACATAGACACTGTTCAGAAGAAGGCCCAGCAGAGACTGTACTTCCTGAGGCAACTCAAGAAGTTCAACCTTCCACAGGAAGTGCTGTTCATCTTCTCCACTGCCATCATCCAGTCTGTCCTGTCTTCATCCATCTCAGTGTGGTTTGGATCATCCACCAAACAGGACAGGTCCAGACGGTCCAACGACCAATCAGGTCTGCAGAGAGAATCATCAGGGCTGACCTTCCCTCCATCCAGGACTTATACAGGTCAAGGGTCAGGAAAAGGTCAGGTAACATCTCTGCAGACCCCACACATCCTGCACACAAACTGTTTAGGCTTTACCTTCAGGTGGTGCTACAGAGCGCTGCCTGCTAAAGCCAGCCTCCAAAGAGACGGTTTGTCCCCCCAGGCCGTTTCTCTGATGGACAAAATGAACATCTCACAGCCAGAGTAGTCAGCTGCCCTGCTGGAAGCTAGATCAGCATATCCTCACCACAAAAAATCAGGTGTACAAATTTATATTTTGTTTTTTTTATATTTTAATGTCTGTACTCTTTGAGCATGTGCACATAAACCTGGCCAATAAAGCTGATTCTGATTGAAGGTCAAAGGTCAACTTTATTATCCCTGAGGAGCAACTGCAGACAGCAGTGACAGAAAAACAAACGGCCAACAATATTAAAAGAAACTGCAATCAGATCCAGTCAGGTTTCTTTTCAACAGCAAATGTTTCACTATTTTTCACACTAGTACCTGGAATCCGATGTACTAAACGATTCTGAGGTCTGAACTGGTCTGTTTTTGGACCTCTAAGTGGATCGCTGGACGTGAGCAATGACCGAAGGAAACCTTTTCATCCCTGGGATGATCGGTCTCAGTTTTAGGTTCTTCAGATATGAGGCATCAAATCAAATTTAAGTCTGTTCAGGTTTTACATCTGAATAAAAGAGAGCAGTACCAGACCAGACTTGGACTGGGTTTCTTTTATTTTTGCAGGCCTGAGATATTTCTGGAAGAGAAAACACTGTATTTACTGATGCTTGACCGCTCTCTTTTCAGGGCAATCGGGGCAGAACCGGTGTGGTGGTGGCTGCCTACATGCACTACAGCAACATATCTGCCAGGTGAGTCCCTGAGTCCCAGCAGCGAGAAGGAAAATCCGGACGGCATGTTTCTCATGAGACTGAAGAGCCGGATATGTCATGATGTGTTTACTGATTCTAAGCGCTACAAAGATCAGCAGCAAACTGCTCGTTTATCCTCACAAATCCAACTAAATGTGCGCCATGTAATTATGAGCAGAAAGCAACAAGTTAGTTGAACTGTCTCTGCATCATACGACTCAGCTTATAAGGGACGTTCTTTGGGTTTGTTTTTAGGATCAAACGGTAACAATCAGACGAGCACATGATGTTTTTAGATCGGCTGCTGTTTCTGTCGTAATCTGATTATCCTGGAAGCTTTATGAAGCTGACAGTAAGTAGCCTGAGAGGTTTTATTAGCAGCAAACTGCCTGAACATGATGTGTCTGATGGTTTATGGAGAAATCAGATCTGCTGTCGGCGTCAGATTAACAGATTTACAAAAACAAGATGGGTGTGTTGGAAATGGGTTACGATTTATTTTCTCTACTCTTGGATCTTTGTCGATGTTCTGATATCTGAGGGGAATAATGGCATTTAGCATGGAGGTCATGGTAGTTATAGCAAGATGTTCTGCAGTGTGACCCGGCTGGTTACATACATGTAACTTCATCTCTTTCTGTTTGGACGCAGCGCTGACCAAGCTCTGGACAGGTTTGCCATGAAGCGCTTCTATGAAGACAAAGTGCTTCCTGTGGGCCAGCCATCTCAGAAAAGGTCAGTCCTCCCACGGTGACCCCATCCCCCCCACAGACAGCTGAAACTGTTTCAAGCTGAACGCTGATCTTGCCTGAAACATGATGTCCAGCACAGAACTGACCCACGTTTGCTGCTACGTTTCATTTTTCTCTAATTATTAAAATCCCAGTGTTCACACTAAAGAGTGTTGTCAGTGTGACCAGTGTGATAAAGGTCATATATTTTAGCGTCTGCCTGGTCGCTCTACGGAAAATTACCACATTTGATGTTTTATCATTTTCCTAGTCTGGATAAGTAAAAAAAAAAAACATTAAAACTGAGTATGGAGAAAGGTTTGAGTTTCCAGACTTTATTTTACGATAACTTTATTTTTATTTTTTGAGTTACTAACAGAAATAGATGTCTAGGTTCTAAACTGGGTCCAGGGTTCACGGACTGGGACGAGGGTTCACGGACTTGGTTGGGTTTAGATGTCAAACAAAAAATTCCTTCCTTTTATTTTCCTAAATAAAGGAATCATTGATCACGAACTGGGATTTAAAGTTGTACGTATTTAATCTTGAAATGATAAAGATGTGACAGAAACAGACAGTCTGTGTTGTTTCATGACTGAGGAGGGAAACTGACAATAAAACGCGACTTGGTGGATGTTTTGCACTCAAATGTTCTGAAACTGAGAAAGTCAGGAGGAACTGTGGATTCAGGCAGCAGGAATGTGATCTGGGGTCTCTCTTCCACTCTGATTCCTCAGGTATGTGGCGTACTTCAGCGGCTTACTCTCCGGCCAAATCAAGATCAACAACAAACCGCTGTTCCTGCATCACGTCATCATGCACGGCATCCCTGACTTTGAGTCCAAGGGAGGTCAGTGTCCCTCACAGATCTCCACCTACAGACAGGTTCTCCCAATACATCCACTGTTTTTTTAAAGAGCTTTCTCTGCTGCAGGTTGTCGTCCCTTCCTCAAAATCTACCAGGCCATGCAGCCCGTCTACACATCTGGGATCTAGTAAGTACGACCAGACGCTCACGCTCAGAAGCTTTTACAAGAATCCAGGGATGGAGAACTCGTAGTGGCTGGATAATAAACCCCTGATTTTCCTTTATTACCTCCCTCTAACTCCCTCTGCTCCCCAGTATACTTCCACAGCCCCCAACCCCACCAGCACCACCACCAGTTTACACTCCAGTCTCAGCTCACATTATTGGATTTAGCTAACCTTCACAGCTGTAGATCCCTTAATTGCGCCCAGCGTAAATTTGTGACCAGAGAGCCAATAAAAGAAGGAGACAGGCATCTATATGGGCGCCTGCAGGGTTGTTCCTGCCTGAGGACCCCTAAGGGTTCCCAGGGTCAAAACGGAGAGGATGGCTTAATGGTTCTCTGGTGTTTTTTCAGAAAGGTGAAGACGGTTCACTGGTTTAAGGCAGTACCACGTCTGTACGTAGATCCTCATATGAAGCCATGAACAGTTGGATTTACATGTATTAGGTTTCATTACATCACATACGTAACTAAACTGCCACGTTTCTGGGCGGCACCATAAGGTTTTGATTTCAACCCTAGAAATCCAACATGGCTGCCACACTTCAAGAGTAGCTTCAGTAAAACATCACCACTAATATTAGCAAACTGCACCTCGTCCAAATTTCTGGCATCATCCTGGCTGAATTTGTGAGCACTCTGCTTGGCAGAAATGATAAAGTTCTGGTTTGTTTCCAGGACTGACCCGACTTTAAGTCGAGTCCATGAAATATCAAGACTGAGTTGGAGCTTTGGGGAGGTCATTCTATGCTGCCGTCACCCTGATTTATTAATACCAAAACCAGTTTGGGATCAACGTTCTGTTGGAACACTGAACTGGGCCAAGTTTCGATTATCTGAGCTGTCCTACTGGCAGTGAAACAGACCCAGAGGTGATGCTGACCATCAGAATCAGCTTTATTTCCAAGTTTGTTCAGACAAACAAGGAATCTGACTCCGATACACTTTGCTCTCAATAATAAAGAATATATTTTAAATGTATAAACATTTAATATAAATAATATAACATATAAACACAATTGACTTTACAATATAATACAATGTGGGATCAGTCCAAGTATCCCTGGTGTTGTTCTGGACCTCTGACTGTCAGGTGTTCATCAGAGAAACAACCTGGAGGGAGAAACTGTCTCTGTGGCGGCTGGTTTTAGCAGACAACTAAAACACTATTCCTTTTTTCTGCAGTAATGTTCAAGGCGACAGCCAGACAAGCATCTGCATCACCATCGAACCTGGTCTTCTTCTGAAAGGAGACATCCTGGTAAGAACTGCGCTCTGACACCGGAGTACACTGCAGAACTTTTCCCCTAATTTAAAACAATGTGTATCATAAAGCAGGCATGGGCTGGTTACTGGTATGAAGGTTAGGGTTGCATAGGGGTCCAGTACATTTCCAGACACCTCTCAGAAAGCTTGAATTGGGAATGCTGGAAATATTCCAAGCTTTTTATGGTAATTGATGGGATTGTTGGGGAATAAATGGGATATTCTATAAAAAACATCATATCCAAACAGCTATAAACATGTTGTTTAGTCATAGGGAGCCACACAGGCAGTTTACATGTAACATTAATACTATGCATTAGAGATGTACGATATATCTGCATTAACACCGGTACCAGACGATGTTAGTCATATTTTAACATATCGGTATCGGTCCGATAAATACAACTGGGCTGATCTGATGTTTATTTCCATCTTGAAATGTTTTTATCCCAGCATTCAATATTAGTCACATTGTCCTGTTTTCCTTATAGTGTGCAACCCTAATTAATATTAAAATCAAAATAAGCAATTAATTAACAGGTACGTCTCATTTTAGAAAGCAAAACTCATGAATTATATAGATTCATCACACAGAGTGAAATATTTCAAGTCTCTATTAGTGGTTTACTGGTTTACAGAGAATGAAACCCCAAACTTCAGGGTCTCAGAACATCAGAACATTACATCACATTAATAAAAAGGAGATTTTGAACAGAAATATCAGGTGTCTGAAAACTATGTTCATTTCTATGGACTCATTACATGGTCTGGGCTCCTTTAGCATGACTTACCAAGGTACCAAGCCCTGCAGGAAAATGAAATCAGCATCTCCATAAAGCTTGTTAGCAGAACGAAGCATGAAGAGCTCTAAAATGTCCTGGTTAGATGGCTGTGCTGACTTTGGACCTGATAAACCCCAGTGGACCAGAACCAGCAGACAACATGTACCCCAACCATCACTGAATAAAGAAATGTCACACTGGACTTCAAGCAACCCGGATTCTGTTCCTCTTCCTCTAGACTCTGGGATCTTGATTTTCAAATAAAATGCAGACTTTACTTTCATCTGAGCAGAGGACTTTGGACCACTGAGCAACAGTCTGGTTCTGTTTCTCCTCAGCCCTGGTAAGATGCTTATAGTCCATGTGTAAAGTAATCTGGGCGTAGTGGGTCTCGATGTGCTGTCTACTCCTTGTGAAGCTCCACACATAATTCTTGAACAGATTTTGCTCGACAATCCTCTCAAGACTGCTGTTATTTCTGGTGCACCTTTTCCAACACTTTTTCCTTCCACACAACTTCCTTTGAATATGCTTGGACACAGCACTCTGTGATCAACTAGCTTCTTCAGCTATGACATTCTGTGTCCATGACTGTATCTGGACATCTGTCCAGCCAGCAGCCGTCCCCGTGATCGTGTCTCCTAGTGACCCAGAGACCAGACTGAGACCATCTAGAGGCTCAGGAAACATTTACAGGTGGAGCTAATTAGCTGATTAGGGTGCTGACACCAGGAGTTTCCAATATTTAACTTTTTTACTATATTTAAATTTTCTGAGACACTGAGTTTTGGGTTTTCATTCTCTGTAAGCCAGAATCATCCAAATTACAGGAAAACAAATACTTATTTCCCTGTGTGTGATGAATCTTTTGAATATTTGAGTTTCATTTTCTGAGATGAGGAACAAAAAATATTGAATGTTTTCAGGATATAGAATATTATTTAGATGGACCTGTAATTGATGACATTTTTAGAATAGTAATAATTATCTTGTTGTTTTAGCACCAGTAAGAATAGTTTGTTTTTGTGTTTTGAATAATTAGTAATCAGATCATGTTTTACATGTTTATTTTGAATATGGTCGTTTTACTCCAGGTTATCATCCTGGTAGAATCTCAACCCGGCCTGAACCTCATATTTTTACCAATAATACTCATTTTATATCCTGTAAAAAGCGGCATTAACCAGCAGAAAGAAGCTGGCAGAATGAATCCTGGTTCTGGTGGTTCTAGGGGAATCATGTTGATTCTTATCTCAACTGGACGGACATTGTGGGGTTCTCTACTGTGTGCATGATCTGCAGGAGTTTGTGGTGAATATTGGGAGAAACCGTAAAATGTGAGGAAGGACTGCTGGACTGGATCCTGCTGGGCTGTTTATAGACCCTCATTAGCACACAATGTGTTTCTGGAAACTATGGGATGGTTCTTCTGCTCCAGCAACGTTTTGGAAAAATCAACAAACCATTTTAACTCTGAGGCGACTGCTTTGGGAGAACCAGTGGAAGCAGTTCTCTGGTTTTTATTTTCACGTGGAACTTCTGCCTCTGCTGTCATTGAGGCCATAAAGTTCTCCATGAGGCGTGGAGAAGTCGTGTTCAGCGTGGCGACCCTCAGAGCGAGCGCTCTGCGGTTCAGTTTCTGGCCCACAAATCCAAACTCATATCTCATCCTTTATTTAAGACGGGATAATGGATTCTGCTGAATTTATTATCTAATGGAGCGCGGATGCTTCTGATTCTGATTACAGCAACGGAGATAATGTGAGCCTGGGCTGAAGGCCAACCTGGGGGGGGGGTAGCTCAATGCGCAGTGATGCCTGAAGTGAAACGGATATTTACTGAGGAAAACCAGCCTTCCTGTCTCCTGAAGCAGATATTCTCTGATTCAACTTTTGGTTTGAAGTTTAGTTTTATCCTGAAAAGCGAAGCACCGATCAGCTTCTTACCGGCCGATACCGTTTGTGGTTTTCTGATTTCAGTTCTGGATGATTCATAGTGAGACAAACCAAACAAGTTTCTACACATTTAAACTGATTTCTGTGTTCTAGTAAACATCGAACACCCTTAAAAATCAGATTTTTACTGACGTCAAAGCAGATACCATGCCGTTGAGGTTTTTACAGACTGATGCGTTTAATGAGCAAGAGAAAAATCAGATTTCTCAGTGTTTGACCTTCTGCCCGTCAGGTAGGGGAAACTGGCTGATTTTGGTCGCTAGTCGACTGATCGGTGCGTCACTGATTCTGGGTATCAAACTGAATCTGGTAAAAGAATCTTTCAACATTGTGACTGAATCATCCTGCAGGTATCGACTGGTCCAGTTTTTATGTTTGTAGTAGAAACGTGAAACGGCAAGAGGTTCTTTCTGGAAATAAAAACAGAAACATCTTTTTAAAAAGGTTTCATATGTTAAAATAAAAGAAGAGGCGTTTTTCATCGGAGAATGTTTTCTTTGTCCACTTCGATGCCTTTTTGACCCATGGTTCTAGTGGCAGCCCTGGGCTCAGAACCAAGTCATTATCAGGGTCCCCAGCAGTGTGTGTAATCCATCTGATGTATTCTGAGTTTGTGTAAAACACTGCAGTGTTTCTGTCAGAGGTATCAGAACATGCACCATCTGTCCACCATGCAACCCTCTGAAGGTGACCTCTGTTTGCCCTGTTTCACCCCTCAGCTGAAGTGCTACCACAAACGCTACCGCAGCCCCTGCAGAGACGTGATATTCCGGGTGCAGTTTCACACCTGCGCCATTCATGACCTGGGAATTGTGTTTGGGAAGGACGAGCTGGATGATACGTTTAAAGGTAAAAAGAGCTGCTTCTGGATCTCAGTTAATCCAGAACCTTTCAGCCTGAACTTCTGTAGAAGCTCCTTTATTCTGTGGATCAGTCTGCTGCTGTAAAAGTCCAGAAATGATTGTTTTTAAAATATTTCGTTGTGCAGATGACAGGTTTCCAGAATATGGAAAAGTTGAGTTTATTTTCTCCTTCGGACCAGAGAAAATCCATGGTAAGCATCAGTGAGTCCAAGCTTCCTAAACCAGAGTCTGGTGAAGCTTCTGATGTAAAGAGATTCACGTCTTCTGCTCTGTCTCTTTGTACTTCTGGTCAAGGTATGGACCACCTGGAAAATGGGCCAACCGTTTCAGTTGACTACAACACCCAGGATCCTCTGATTCGCTGGGATTCCTATGAAAACTTCAATCAGCACTGCGAGGACACCACAGATGGTGAGGAGAAGACAGCAGAAAGTCTTTGGTTCAATCTGAATTTTTAAAAAGGAAAAAGCTTTGCAGACATAATTCCAAGGTAACAGATGAAATGCTGTGTTGGGTTCTTTTAGACAGAAACTGAGGAGGCCTTTTCTGCTGCTGGTGTTGGAACCTGTAGCTGGTCCCAACTCCACCTTCTGAAAGCTCAGAGAAACTCTGAGCCTGGTACAATGACTGACTTTTACTGACAGTTCAGCCTCAGATTAAATGATATTCAGTGATGCTGGGCATCTTGATAGTTTGTCCAAAAACTTGGAGATCCCTTTTTGCCATGTTCCCTGTTGCGTCCTGGGTGGAGATCTTCTGGACTATCGGGTTTTGGGCTCCTAACTAACAGTCACTGGGTTCTGAACAACCAGAGTAAGAGCCTGGTTTACATTAATGGAAAAACGACTCATTCCCAGTAAGTATTGGTCAGAGGTTGGATGTTGCAGGGCAAAAGGTCTCCAGTTTGGAGACCTTAGGTTAAGACCTGAAGCAGGTACTGGAGCAGTTTGCAGACAGGATGAAGATGGACCTTCAAGTCTGAGATCACAGTCCTTCCAGGAGAAGTTGGGATTTTTTTTATTGAAGAAAGAACTGAGCCTAAAAGAGAAATAGCTTAATTTCCCAGTTGACCTACGATCCTGTAGTGATGAGCTGTTGGTAACGAATGAAAGAATGAGATCAGAGATGCAAGCAGCTGAGGTGAGCTTCTTCTGCAGGGTGGCTGGACCCATCCCCAGGGACAGGGTGAGGAATCAAAAGGAGTCTGTTGAAATAATCGTTTGGGTGAGGGTGAGTTTTGTTTCGGACACGTACCGCTAGGAGGAGGCCTCTGCACACGATGGATGGATGGATGGATGGATGGATGGATGGATGGATGGATGGATGGATGGATGGATGGATGGATGGATGGCACATTTTTCCTACAGCCAACTTTGAAGCACATGTTCAGAGATGCAGATGATCGCAGCCAATAAGATGTTGAAGGACTAGAACATGACCAGTGACCACTGTTGCTGGAGCTGCTACTGTTTGGGCTGATGGTCGCTGAAGGACCAGACGTCCTTCATCTGCCAGATGTTTCCCCTGCATTCATCTGTCAGGAACCTTTAGTCACGGTGTCCCCAAGTCCAGTCCTGGAGAGCTGCCATCCTGCATCTAAGATGTCTTGAATATCACCTGAATCAGTGGAACGTCTCGCTGCCAGGCCTCTGCAGAGTGGAATGACTGCTGATGAGGGACTGCATCTATAAGTTGCAGGATAGTAGTTCTGGAGGACTGGACCCTTGCTTCAGTCTGATGCTCGATCAACTTTATGTAACCGTGGTGACTCCGTTTTCTATGTTCGAAATCTATGTTCGAGCTCTGATGTGTTTGGTTTTAAAGCTTCTGCGTGACGGAGGTCAAACTGAGGTCAGACAGCTCAACAAGTGTGGGCTGAGACGGAGAGTACCGTTCCTGATGAACTATTTGTGTTGTTTCCTTTCGTTATGCATCAAAAACATCTTCACATCATAAACTTTAATGGCGTTTTATTATGACTTTAAAATCTCCCCACCCTGGATGTAAATGATGGCTGAAAGGGAAGAGACACAGTTTTACAGCCCAAATCATCTGTGGTAAAATTATCACAACAGAGAAACCAAACGGCCCAAGAGGCCCAGGTCTGTAGCCTTCCAGAGCGCAGACATTCCTGGGCTGAGCCACAGGCATGGACCGAGGTTTCCTTTAGAGGCAGCGTGGTCACTCTGCGCCCAAAGTGCTGCTTTCTGTGCCACCCAAAAAAGGAAGCGATGCCACGCCCTCAGCGGCACAGAGGAGCCGACCCGATCCTGATCTCTGCAGCCTGGTCTGGTAAATAAAACACTAAAACTGGAAGTGTGGGTGCTAATGCTGTCCTCGGACACCCTCCCTCCCTTGTTTATATGAGGCTCCCAGTTAGTCAAAGGTCAGAGGTCATTTGCAGCCTGAAATAGAGCAGGTGAAAGTGTCGTCTCATTGTTTCTGTGAAGGTGAGCTGTGTGTGTGTGTTTGTCGCCCCACCCTGAACTGAGGTCAAATTTTCCTCAGCTATCTTGATTTTATTTAAAAAAAGATCATTAGTTTAATTTATTTTATAATAAGGTTTAGTTTACTAACTCAAAAAAGTTTTCACTGTAAAATACCAACTCCAGCAGGACAAAAGTAAATAAAATTTAACTTTTTATTCTTCTTGTATTTACAGTTAAAAAGTCCGAATATTCAGAATGATGAGATTGAACTGGAAATGAACAAAAACACGACTCAGTTCAGTTACGATATCAGGAAAACATGCAATAATGTTGCAATAATGATATGACTGTCCAGCTACTGGAAAAACTCAAATTCTTTCCAGCTGAACAACATGGTTTTAATGCAAAACTTGTTTCTGCAAAGAAACAACTCAGTTTTAGTCTTTTAATGACGTCACCAGAACATCTAAAACATAGAAACGACGAGCATCATCAGATGTCCTCTATAACTGCACAGAGAGCCAGAATGCTCCTCATGCCTGGTCACTGATTTAATTATCAATTATTGCAGTCCAAGCGGTTCTTTGCAGTGTCAGTATTACTCAGATTAATATCATAACATTAATATATTATGCAGCTCATCATGAGTGCAATTAGGCTGCAGAATCTGGTTCTGTACAACCCTTTCTTTAAAAAAACAATCATGTAAACTGGGCCAAATGACTTGTAATTATTCAATCTTTGTATTATTATATAGTAGTTCTTTTGGTTTAAATGTTAATCATTTAGATATTAACAGCATGTATACAGTTCAATAAAGGTTTCTGCACATGAACACATGCAGGTGCAGCAACAATAAACCAAACATGTCTAACTGGGAAAACGGGAAACGTTGCAGACAGAAAGCTGCTTAACCTTCTGGTGCATTCAGGAGCCACTGGGTGTCGTCTCTCCAGCTGCTCATGCATGGAGCTGCTGCTGCTGCTGCTGCTGCTGGGCTTTGACCAATCACAGCAGCCATATTGATTAGGTGTAACACTTGTTGCTGAACGCATGTCTGACACCTGCTGCCTCAGCATTGATGAACAAACTTTAACTTGTTTGAGCTGAAAAAGTCCCCGTGTGGCTTTTAGAGCGGACTGTGAACGTACTGTAAGTCTGAATGTTTTACTTCATATTAAAGCCATGAAATGAGCCCAGCAGTCAGCCTGAAGGGGGCGCACTCATGCCTCAGGCAGGTAAACTATAGAAACTCAGAATAAAACAGAGGATGATCAGACATCCTGGAAGAAAAGCTGCTTTCAGCGACTGGTGTGGCTCTGAGATGATTTTCTGGCTGTGCAAAACCATATCGGTTCTTTGCTGGGTTTTCGAGGAACCCGCTTAGAACGGGCACTGTAACTGGAACGTCCCTGGTGGGGAAAATGCTAAAACAGTTGTCTGTTGTTAGCCAGGGATGCTGCTGGTTTCTCAGTTCTTTGCTCATCCTGAAGCAACAGGTAGGATAACCACAGAGTGAATGCATCGCTGGAACCAGCTCCAGCTAACGAGGTTACTAGTTTTACTGGTTTTAACCATTAAACATCTCTTCAGCCACAGAGATCTTTTAGAAATATCCAGAACACCAAAACCTTCAACCTGTTGGAGTCTTTACAGAAAGAGATGTGAGCCCAGATTACGTGTTTTCAGTGTGTTCATAGGTTGGTTCACGTAGGTCACTGCAGCTGATCTGTGGTTCTGACCGGGCTCAGCAGCTTCTGTCACCACAAACTTTAATGCATCTTATTGGGATTTTATGTGAGACCGATACAAACTAGTGCATCACTGTGATGGGAAACGAAATGATACATGGTTCCAAATATTTGTATTCAGCCACTTTTTATCTGATACTCCCCAATAAAACCCAGTTCAACCTGTTGCCTTCAGAACTACCTGATCAGTCACCAGAGTCCAGCTGTGTGTCATTTAATCTGAGTCTAACTGCAGCTGTTCTGTTTTGGCCCTCAGAGGTTCCTTAGAGACCAACCAGCAGACCAAGGAACCCAGCAGACAGGTCAGGGAGAAGGTTCTGGTTCAGTTTAAAGCAGAGTTAGGTTCTACAACAATATCCCAAACTCTGAACATCTCCAGAGCTCTGCTCAACCCATTATCTGGACATGGAGAGAGGATGGACCAACTGCAGACCTACCAAAACAGGGACGTCCATCTAAACTGGGCAAGGAGAGCATGGTAACTCTGGAGGAGCTGCAGATATCCATAGTTCAGGTGGGACAATCTGTCCATGGGACAGCTATTGGTGGTGCTCTCCATAAATCTGGTCTTTCTGGAAGGCTGATGTCAAGAAGAACCAGAAGAAGTCCTGTTTTTAGTTTGACACAAGCCATGTAGGAGATACAGAAAACACGTGGAAGAAGGTGATCTGATCAGAGCCTACATGTAAAACACTGTGGAGGAAGACTCACTGCACAACCCACTGAACGCATCTTCCACACAGAGCATGGTGGTGGTAGCATCATGCTGCGGGGGTGCTTTTCTTCAGCAGGTTTAGGGAAGCTGGTCAGTGTAGAAGGGAAGATGGATGGAGCTAAATCCAGGATAATCCCTTGAGGCTGCAGAAGACCTGACACAGGGGTGGAGGTTCACCTACCAGCAGGACAACCACCCTAACCATACAGCCAGAGATCCAGGTGGCTAAATACAAGGCATGCCACACTTTTCAGATTGTTATTGGTAAAAAATGTAAAGCTATGAATCATTTTCGTTATGATGCAGCACCGTCACATGAAATCCCAATAAAATCGACTGAAGCTTCTGGTCAGAACATTCCAGATGATTTCTGGTCTTTCAGACTAGTGGAAGCTCAGCTTCTGCCCAGACAGAAACATGGAGGAATATTGAAACTCCCTCATGGAGGCAGATTGTTGTTTTTGTTTCCTTCTCAGCTTCAGGAAAAAAATCGGCAGCAAAATTCCAGCTTCTTCTCTGAAAAACATGGAATAAAAAAGGTTTTTATTCCCAGTTTTTCCTGTTTCTGTCGGAGCTGCAGGAGTTAAAGCAGACTCTGCTCGGCTTGTGAAGCTGATTTGTGGACACATTCACCAGTGGGGCGACAGAAAGTGAGAGTGGGTTTGTGCACAATGCAGCTCTGCTGGGTGGTGCTTCGGATTCCTCTTTGCAGCCGAGCATTTGTCTGCTGCCGGACGTGTTTTCCCCTCTTTCTGTGACGCTGGAGAGAAAAGCTGTGAGGACATGTGAGTAGGACGCCCAGGACTGTAGCGGAGATGTTGGCAGCGAAGCAGAACCTCTGATCTACTCTGTTCCTGCAAATTACTCATTAACATGAAGTTATGTTATCATTCTTGTTCAGTTTTTAGGGAATCTTTCTAAACGTTTTAACAGGTTGAATTATGTGAATTTTAATCTTTTAGAAGTGCTTTGATCTGCTGCTGACATCTTTGCTGCTTTTTTATGACTTTGTTTTATCTTTAGTGGTTTGATTATTGCTGGGACCCGATAAAACCGGCTCTGAAGAGACAATGAGGAGGATAAAAACAAGCCTCCAGTGGTGTCCAACTATGTGTGCTTCAAACAGGAACAGTTGGAGTTCTGACCCTGAACAGTTTGGGAAGAAGTGATTTAGACAGAGTATATAAGCCACAGCTTAGGTTTAAAGCATCCATCAGACTTCACAGACCGACCTCCTGGTTCAGCTGTGGTCCGTTTAACTGTGGTACTCTTACCAGAGTGCAGCAGTCACTTCATTATGGGAGTAATATCAAAGAATACACATAAATCTCCAGGAAGGACCTCAGTGTGTTTGAAGCTCAAACTTCTCCAAACGTGACCTTGATTTTCTCTCTGTAAGCATATTCCTCCTGCCACAAAGTTACTGTTTAACCCAAGCCTTAATAAGACGCTGTTGTTGTTTCCATCCAGGAGGTCAACATTTCCTCACTGATCTCATGCATGTTAGCTCCAGGCCGTGTTGTTGTCCCAGCAGCCTTGACATTTGTCCAGCTGGAGTCATGAGCCCGGTATGTCTGCCCTGTTGAGCTTCTGCAGCCCAAACAGCAGTGCTGGGTTTAAATAAGTCAAACTGAAGTTCAGATTAGGACTGGAGTGATTTAAACCTGCTGAAGATGGAATGATGATGATGCTGCTTAGATGTTTGTGGCTTAAGGCTGGGTCAACAAGCCCCAGATTAGATGCAACTGAATGATTGAAAGAGTCTAAAATCTAAAAAACAACAACTGTTCAGTCCAAACACCCACTTTTCTTAATATATAACATACGAGGATCATGTTTTCAGTTGTTCTGGAATGCCGACCCGTTACCAGATCTAGGGTGCAGTGGTTTGCAGAAGGAACGCTTCTCACTTTCCATCATGAAATAATACCTGAACCTGGCAGTTTGAGACTCGCGTTTTTCCCTTTGACTAGCAGATGTCCTTAATTACTTCTGAACTTGAAGCAACCAAGCAGCCATTTTGGTTTGAAAGCATCACTGTAGTTTATTGTGAGACTGGGTCATTCCTACAGGAGGACACTGAGGTGTCTTGATCTTTGTGTTGGCAACAGGCTTCCATGCTATCAGTCTCTTAGTCTAGTGCTGGGCTTTGGGTGGATTATTCTGCTTTGACTCCAAACAGCTCTGGTTGCGTAATGGCCAAGCCCGAGAAATAATTGACACAAAGAGAGAACAAGTGCCTTGTGTTGTGGAGCGTCCCTGTTTAGATCATAAGGGGCCACGCAGACAGAGGGCTTCTGCCGGGCCATGGGAGATATTGAGCTTCGTTAACAACTAAAAGCATTAATTAAATATTTCTGTGCTGGACCTCCAAGCTGAACGTCATCCAGGAGAATTAATGATTTATTTCTCTGTCATTCTGTGAGTATTGTGGTGTTGCAGAGGTTCCAGAGTGCTGGTTACCTGCTGTCCGTTATGTGCTGGAATGAATGGGAGCTCTGTTGTCTCCTCATGGATACGTCTTTATTCCAGCTGTTAGGCAGACATCCCCCTTTCTACAGCTGATTTGTGTTTGTTGTTCAGTAGCTGCTGACTTCTGCGGTTTCCAAAAGAATCCCAAATGTTTGAAGCCAAGTTAAGATCATCAATGACCAACCTTTGGTTTACAGTCGTCCTCCCAACATTCACACAAAGAACATGAACACATGACTCCTTTGGTTCTGCAGCTTTATTTATTGTCCTACTGGCCCATGGGACCTGTTAATGTGGGTCATTTATCTTTCTGAATAGGCTCGTTCTAAGCTGAGCTGTGAAAAGAAACTTGAAAGGAAGAAAGAAGCTGAGGCTGCATGAACTCATTCTGGTACCACTGGGAAACCCGCCTCGTCTCACCTCTACTCTCTTTTGTTAAGGCCCTAATTTCAGGAGAAATCTTTTGACTCGCCCATATTTCCTAATTCTTCATCGGACCTGGAACAGTTTTATTATCACGAAATGACCATTTCATTCATGTTGGTACCACAGCCTGATTCAGTCCCTGATCGCAGTAGATTTTGGTTTATTGTTAAATTCTTATCAATAAAAGATCAGAAAAGGAGAAAATCGCTCCATCCAAACCAGTGGGGTCCTGGGTGAAAAATAATCACCCCCTGAGCCTAATAACTGCTTGTTCCTCCCTCGGCAGCAACAGTTGCCATCAGGGGTGTGTGATATCTGGCAGCGACTCTGCTGCATCAATGTGGAGGAATTCTGACCCACTCTGCTTTGCTGAATTGTTTTAATGTAGCCAGTCTTGAAGTAGACCACTCCAGAACCCTTATCATGTTCTTTCCGAGCCATTCCGAAATGGACTCTCTGGTGTGCGTTTGATCGCGGTTCTGCCCATTAGCCTAAATGAGTTTAAGGTCACAAACTAATGGGCGGAGCAGAATTCATACAGCCCACACCTTGACACTACCACCACCATGTTTGACTATTGTGATGTTCCAGCTGAAATGTTGTTAGTTTCACGCCAGATGTAACCAGATGTGGACCTTCAAAGAAAGTTCTACTTTTTTCTCGTCTGTTTTCCTAAAGGGATCATCAAGATGTTCTTCGTGGAAATGTGAGATGGTTCTTTGTTTTCTCTTTGCTCAGCAGTGACCGAATATACATGAGAATAAGAAGATGGCTGTGGGGTGACAACATTAGCTCTTCACGACCGCAGTCAGGCATCATCGTCGAGGATAAAACTGCAAAAATGTCAAGATCTTATTTCCATTGTGGGCCTCCAGATACCCAACACCCAATACAAACACAACAAGAAAACAGCAATATAGATAAAAAAACAGACACATCCAGAGAATATACAAAAATCATTTACCAAAAATATAAAAATAAAATGACGCATTAGTTTGTATAAAGACAGGCTTAAACTACATGTGGATGGTCTAATGTAAAAGCTGCAGGTAAAAGCTGGGTAACCGCTGAACTTTAGATGGCTCTCCTTTCATCTAGTCCAGTCTGAAGTACCTAAATCAGAGAAGATATTGGCCAGTTCCTCAGTAAACCTGATGTTTTCTGACAAAACCTTGGTTCTAAATATCCTGTTTGAGCACTTTAACATGTTACATGTATTTATTTTGGTGATAAATTCTTGTGAATTCACTGCGAAGACCAACGGAAATCTGGTTGTGGATCTTTGAGAAGTTTTTTCTGGTCTGGTCTTAACTTGGTCTGAAGTCTCAAGCCTTGGGCTTGCTGTTGATAAACTCTGATCTTGGTCCTAACTTTCTATCAAGCTCTCAAGTCTCGGACCAACCCAGTCACTTTGATCCTGGTCTTAATTTGACCACAACGGGGTGCCGTTTTAAACACAATGCGGCACCTAAGGGTGTTACCTTTTGCAACTTTTTATTTGTGGTTCCTTTCAAATTGGAAATCAGGACTGAAAATCAACAACCTCTGCTTGTTTGTTCCATTACCTTGTCCTTTATTTTTCCAGTCCTGAGTGGTTTGCACTTACAGATATTGACTCCCTGCAGCCTCTGATGTATAATTGATGAGCTGCAACACAAGTGCTTACTGGGTGGGACCAGTTTCTGTACTTGCAGTGGGCCAGTTATTTGGGGCCAGTGGTTTGCTAAACTTCACTTAAACATAACTGTACATTTAAAAAGCTACTACCATGAGTAGTGTTCTTATCTATTAGCTCAGGTTCAGTCTTCATACTGTAATTTAATCCCTCTGAGAACATGTTGCAGATCTCGTGTAATCATTTTCAAACCAATATTATTGTAGTAAGTATCATTGAGCATAATTATCTTAGAGTAAAGGCAGCCTTGGTTTCCTCCATGAACTTTCTCCAAATACGGCAGCGGACTAAACTTGCATGTTACAGCATCGCGCGCAGCCACCCAGGCTCTTTATACTCTGGAGCAGATTAAATGTAAATTCATGAGAAACTATTCTCGTCCTGCTATTAGTGGTTGCAGCACCGAGGCCGTGGGGAACGTTCTCAGAACATGTTTCATCATTGCTTTTTATTAATGCGACACTCCAAACGCCACCAACACAAAGAAAGGAACCAAGACGAGCAGCACATGTGTGTTTGTGTATGTAAGCTACAGGAGAAACATGCTATTTCCGTTGTAAGAGCGGGATCTACAGCCACCGGGGTCAGAGGTCAAAGTTCAGAGATGAAGAGGTCACACAGTTGCACCATCTGGCTTGCAGCACCTCAAAATATCTGGCAGCACCTAAACGTGCCTTAGATTAATTTGGGCCGGTCCGAATTCATCTATAAAACGTTTGACAGCCAGTTTCTCAGCTGCTTTCTTGTTTATGCGGATCTCAGACTGATCAGAACCAGTTCAGCCTCTGTTCTGTTAAATATATGAGTTCCTGAATACAAATTGTCACATTTGAGTAGGAAGTTATTTACCTCCTGTGGAGTTTGTAAAAGCCTGTACAACACATGCTCCATCTCATCACATGGAAAGTCGAAGGTTATTTGTAGAGGCTTATGTGGATTCATTTCAAGCAAATGAAAACAGCAGCACACACATCAGCGCTCACAGAAGCCAGAGCAACATAAATAGTCGGCCCGGTCCGAAAGGAAAGTGTCAAGTGTCAGATTAGATTTCCCGTTGTACAAGTCGAGATCCTGCTCATTAGTCACATCTAGTTTGAGATGGATGACTGCAGGTTTATTTTACGTGAGCTGGAATCATCGCAGTCATCTTCATCAGTGTAAGGATAAAGAGAGGACATGGAGACTGTTTGGAGAGGAATAAAGGAATCTCTGGGACAGTTTTAGCCTAATTAAAGTGTCTGTCTTGTTATGTAATCTGTATCCACAGACCTGCTTTGAATTGGTGTAAATTGAGGTTATGAATAAAAAGGCAAAAGTTACGCAGGGGCCGGAGTCTCGCTTCTTCTGAATGATTCGCTGTATTTGGTTGAGAAAATACAAGTACTGTACAAGTACAGTACAAGTACACACTTCATGCTAATGTGCACAGATGGTTCCTGATAGCTCTAAACGCTCAAGAACTTTCACATAAAGGATGATTCTTTAAATGCTACAATGCAGTTGAATAGTTCTCATTCTTGTTTCTATATAAATCAGAACTGCAGTTGTTCCAGTTATTCTGGTTTCTCCATCTGCCTGCAGCAGGGTGGAGTTTTCTCCTCGTCTCCAGCTTGCAGAGAGCTCGTTAAATCACTCTTGTTGGATGAAGTACCTCTTTCCATTACAGGCGTGTTTTTTAACTCTAGCAGGCTAACAGAGATGCATCCAAGTGCAAAAAGAAAGCTTTTTTTATTCATAATAGTAGATGCTTAAATAGCTCTGGAATTATTTAAAATGATCAGTATAAACAAGTGTAAATGTCTGAAATAAAGGCCTTTTTTTCAGCAGAATTGGTGTTGGAAGAAGTAGGTGTGTGTAAAAGAGTCAGACCTGATAGGCTGGATGTGGCTCTATCAAGCCCCATTCTGTGGAATTCGGTGGCCCCTTAGCCTCCACCTACATGCACCATCACGCAAGCTGTTGTGACAGACCTCCCACATGGACACACAGAACAGGGGCAGCTTTTAGACCAGGGTGGACCACAGAGCAGCCTGCAACACCAGCAAATCTGACCCAGACAAAGTCCTTCAACAGAGGGAGGGGAAGCAAGAACAGAAGCCAGAATCAGCTCCGGAGTTCCCGGGGCTCCGCTGCAGGACTTTTCTACCTTTTGGGAGTTTGGGAATGAATGGTTGTCTGCTGCTCACACAGGTAGGGGATCAGCGTCCTGCTGTGGAGGTGTTTATGCTGTTTCCTCATCATCTTCAGCCTTAGAGTCAAATGTGACTACAGGACGGGTGATAAAATAGGTGCTGAAATTAGAGAGTGCAAAAGGCTCTGCTTTCACGACTGATGTCTATGTTTATCTGCACGGCTGCTGCATCAAACATGTTTGTACGCTCACGTCAACTGGAGTGTGCTCACAACTTGGTTCTCACTTGATATCCGAGTGTTATTACGAGTTTTATAAATATGCAGTGATGCTTTGACTTGGAGCCTCCTGTCAGAATTGGGGACATGAGGGAATAAAGCTGAAATATCAACAATCTGTCCCAGCCTGGGGTCTTTCTGCATGAGATTCTGTGTTCTCTCCGTGCATGCTTGGGTTCTCTCTGGGTACTCTGGATTACGCTCACATTCTAAAATCATGTCTGTTACGTCAACTGGTTACTCTAAACTGTCCTTAAGTAAGAGTGTGTCTGTGTTGTCCTGTGATGGACTGGAGACCTGTCCAGGCTGGAACCCGGATAACTGAAGACCTTCCTTTAGTTTAAATATGTCGGCAAGTAGGAGGCAATTTCGCTGTGGTTATTTTTGACTACAGTTGTTAATAGTGCTGCGGCTTTGAGAAGCCCTAACATCTAATTGGTTTACCTGTACAGTTAGTGAAGAAGACTGATCGCATGTAGAAAACAGACTGATACGAAGCAGATAAACAGTTGATGATGATGATGAAGTTCCTGTTTAAAACCAACATAAATTTGACACAAGAAATCAGCACCCACTGGGTCCCAAACTTTACTTGCTGCCATATTGGCAACGGACCCACCTGGAGGTAGCTCCATGTTCTTCAGGTTGGGCAAGCCGAGGCTCAACCAACAGGTTCTTGCTAAAGATCTCCCAACTCCCCTGGCCTGTCTCCAGGACTGTGCCCAGGTTTGTTTTCTCCAGTCAGGATAACCTGCTTCTTTTGGTTGATGTAGACTGCCCCCTCCAGGCCAGGGGTGAGTCTTCGCTTCTAGCAGAGGTCGTCAAGTATCTCGTCTTGTTCACAAACTAATGGCATGATGTAGCAGGAGATGGATTAGCAGCAACATCTGCAGCATCACATCCATCACTCAGTCTGTTGTGATGAAAAAGATCTTAAAGATAAATCTCTGGATCCACTAGTTCCAAATATCCAAACCCTCAGCTATGGTCATGAGATACGGATTATCGCCACATGTACAAGATTCCAGATACAACGGGTTGGACTGAGTTTCCTCCGCAAGGTGGCCGGACTTTGCCTCAGAGACAAGAAGCTGCATCATCAGGGACGCTGTAGAGCATACTGCTGCTCCACATCCTAACAAGTCGGCTGAGGTTATTCTAGGTTTTGATCCTTGCAAGGTTTTCCAGACATTTCCCACTGGAAAAGATTCACTACAACAACTTGCTACCCCCAGAGGAGCCAGATAGAGAGGGATGTGTGGGTTTTTCTCCTGAGCTTGTTACTGCAGCATGAATGGATCACATGGTCATGGCTCCGTTCTTCTCCACCAGTTCTAAGATATTTTTCTGGAAAAAAAAAACTTCCAGCAGATCCATAAAAAACTGTGTTCTAACAATGAAATTCACAAAGCAAGCACTACTTAGCAGATTTATTTATGAAATGTTTGCCCTTCCATAAGTTGTTAGAATCTACACTGAGGTTTTTTTTTTTATTGAATCCGGACCATCTAGGCTTCTCCCCAAACATGGAGGCATTCGGTTTTTATACCCGCCCAGATTGTGTAATCGTGAATGTGCACCCTTCCCTTGGCAGCCTGCCTCGGGTCAGCCCAGGAGACTTCGCAGTGCCCAGCTAGTGTACGCCCACTGAGCTCCATCACAGAGGCTTGTGTTCACTAATGCTGCGATGAAGATAGCTATAGGTTGCAGAGACACAGGCAGCATCTTTGTGCAGCTCCTCTCTCAGCTGGAAAACCAGAAATGGATACACGTTCATGCTTTGTTTTGGGTTACGTTGGTTCTTGGGAGCTTTTGTGGATGAGGAAAGAACCAGGTATTGTTTTTATCGGAACTCTCACCTATGCATGACAAGCAGAGAGTTGTCCAGTTTTACAGTTCTTTAAACAAAAGAAACATTTAAATTCTTTGGGAAAATAGATTGTGTGATCAGTCTACACTGGTCCACAATGTTCTGATAACTGAGGACAACTGGGCTTTGTCTGGGGCCCTGTTTTTAACTTCGTAGGTGCCTCTCCTGGTGTGTGTGTTTGAGTTTTTTCTGGCCTTTCTTAGTCAGTGAGGGGAAAATTTCCAGTGATGACTAAATGTTTCTGACTGGGACACCCTACATTTTCTCACCACTTGCCTGCAGTTGTATGTGAAACTTAGGGCTGTAAATACAACAAAAATCATCTTCTGATGGACCAGTATTTGCCAGATGTTACATATTTATACATTTATCCAAAAATAGGCAAACTGATGATTTCATCATATTTTCCAGAGCGAGTTGCAGTAAATGTTCATTTTCTGAAGCTGGTAGAAAACGTGGAAATGAGCCAGGAGCAGCGTTGGTTGTCTACTATCTGCTGAATACCGTTTCTTCATAGCTGCACACACTTTTCTTCTTCATGTCTCGATGATTTCTTTTTAGTGGATTGCACAGTTTTCAACAGTTGCCTAGTCACTGTGGCTCCAGAAATGTGTGGGCAGCTGAATATAAATGGGTTCTGAAGAACTGAGACATTGTTGCTGATCCGGTTGAGTCTGATAAGCCTCTAAACAGACTTTGTTCTATTTGTTTCAGACGTCATCCACACCCAAGGACCCCTGGACGGGAGTCTCTATGCCAAAGTTCGTAAAAAGGAGTCTGCTGAAGGATCGGTCACGTCGAACGGCCTTCCACCCACGGCTGTTGAACACGCTCTACCTGCCGGTGACCACGCCCTGTCAGTGAGCAGTGATTCAGGAAACTCCACCGCCTCCATCAAAACAGATCGAACGGATGAAGCCGCATCAGCCCCTCAGGCTTCCACTGTGAGTCAGACACAAACCACTGTTGGCGAAGAGTTACCTTCAGTCCATCAAGCTCCACCGGCCCAACAGCCAATAAGTCCCAAGGAGAAAAAGGAGCTAGAGCAACTACTGAGTGGATTGGAGGGGCCCTTGCACAGACAGGCCTACCTGTCCACCCCAGCATCTGCTGTTGGTGCAGGAATGCTTCACCTGGTGCCCGCCCAGGTCCATGTTAATGGGCACAGTGGCATTGATCGTGAAACGGACATCCTAGATGATGAGCTGCCCACCAGTCAAGAGGGCAACAGCGTGGACAGTCTGGGCACGTTTTCTTCCACAGATGGACGAGCTACACCAGCTGATCTTTACTACCAGTCTGAATCACCTATTAACGGCCAGGGACCTGTTCCGTATCTGGAGCGCAACATCCCAGAGAAACCTCTGGAAACCATCCAGCCACATACCAGCAGATCTGATAAACCTACTGTTCTAATCCCAAGTGATTCGGACAATTACATGGCTCCCCAGAACGGCAGCCTTTTTCGCTATCGTTCCTTTGGTGCCGACCCAAAGTCCATGCCAGAGGCTCCTGCCCGCACCACCAGCAGCAGGGATGCTGTCCAACGTGGTCTCAATGTCTGGCAGCAATTTGGAGTTCCAGAGGAGCCGGTAACTGAAGGCGTCACTTTTAGCCCACTTCCATCTGTATCGATGTCCACTCACCACAGCCTGCCACAGTTCCCGCACCGCCACAGTGCTTCTCAGGAAGAGATCGAGCAATCTATTGAAACCCTCAACCTACTCATGATAAACCTGCAACCTGGCCGTTCAGTCGTGTCAAAATCCCAAAGCGCCCCACTGAGGGAAACCGTAGTGACCACGCAGCCGTCCTTCTCCCAGAGCCAGACCAGACTGTCCCACCAGACGGATGCTGCTCTTCATGCTCCTGCTCCTGTGTCCAGCTTGGCTAGCCATTTGTCAACAGCTCACACGTCATCTGGGAAGCCAGGTTCACCAGAGCCCACACCTTTCCACGGATCTCCAAATTACTCCACTGCAACCAGCAGCTCATCACAAGTCCTTCCCTCTTCAAGCACCCACCTTCAGCTCAAACCCATCAGCACATTCCCAACAGGTATCCAGACCCAACTGTCAGATGTTTCCCAGTCCCAAAGAAGCCCAAGTGCTACCTCATCTCAGCCCAGAGACGGCGAGCCAGATGAGATTTTTAATGTGGAAGGTCTGGTGGCCCAGAGAGTGGCAGGTAAGACCCGTTTATTTAGTGTTTTAGAAATTATTGTTGTACCGCTCCAATGTGCAGAGTGGCGATAGAGTTTTTTCTAGCTCAGTTTGTTTTTGGGTCAGAACCTGTGTCTTGTTAAATGTGAAAACGATCTGGAAATTATTTGTCATGGTTTGAAAATTTCAGGTTTTAAAAACTTGGAGTTTTGACGTTTTTGAGCCACAGTGAGGAGATCCTAAAGTCCACACAGCTTTAACAGTTTTGGACCTTTTATTTGTTTATGAACGTCCTTTTTTGCCTGCAGGACAGAAACTGTAGAAGAGAAATATGCCTGATGCCATTATATGCTGAGTTATAAACAAATCAGTTCTGCCCTTATCTTATTTCCTGCCCGTCGCTATCACTCGGGCTCAAACAGGAAGAGTCTTCTAGTCCAGCAGGTTGTCCAGATAAAAGCAGCAGACATCCTGCAGATGGCTCAGCACAGTCAACATGAAGCAGAGTGATAGAAAACACGAGCCACGAGGAGGCGTTCTGGAATCACAGCTATGCTTCAGTTCCTTTTATTGCTGTTTTAAGGTTTATTTCACTGTTTTATTTTTGTTTCGCTGTCATGTGAGCAACTTTCTATGTTCACATTATGTGAACAGGAGCAGAAGATGTCTGCTACCTCCTCCTGTTGTTTTCAGATGAACTCATCCTCCCTCTGCTCCTCTTCCTTTTAGTTTTATCATAATGTCTTTCTTTCATCATTCATGTGTTTGTCCAGAGTACTCGGCTAGAGTCCAAACCATCAACCCCAGCATGACTTCTTCTCAGTCTGAGCACCGCCGCTCTCACTCCCTCTCGGGTTGGTTCTCCCATCCGGTCTGAAGAAACAGTTCAGGAAAACAGGAGATGGTTTTCCTTTGTTCTGAGCGTTTCTTCAGTCCGAGTTCAAATCTCTTTCTGCCTTGGCTTTTCAGAGTGGTGGGCTTTGGTTTGCTTTGAATCCTTCCTCTCTTCTTTCATTGTGTGTTTTTGTTTCCCCTCTTCTTATTTCTGTCATTATTTATGTCTCCAGTTTGAGAAACATCCTCATCATTTGTGTTGGTTCTGAGCTGCAGTTTCCTTGCTAAAAGGTGAAGGAGTGGTCCAAACAGTAGAGCATGAAACAAACAAGCTGGAGGGAGAACATTAAAGTTTCACCAGAACAGAGCAGAGGAGGAACAAAGGAGGCTCTGTGTCTCTGCAGGAGAGAGCGTGTCACAGGATCTGTTTTGCCAAAGTATGGGAACAATGCTGAAGCCAGGTTACACTGGCCTCATTCAAAGCCACTTTTATCACTCGTACCGTTTTCACCATTTACAAAAGCAGACAAAATGTAAAACGGAGACCACAGTCGTCCTCGTTGCAAACATCAGTGAAGCTGTATTTGTCCTCTGAGAACCGGTGACCCAATCCAGACGTTTAGGATCCAACAGTAGCAGGTGTGAACATCTGAAGAAGAAACATCGATCACCTGTGGAGCTTGTTTTTAGAAAAGCCGTCATGCTGATTCCACAGGATAATCGGACTTTAAATCGGAACGATGTAAAAAAACAGAAGAAAAAGTCTTTGGGTTCTGGTATCGGCAGCTGTTAACTATTAGCTCTCACCATGGTACCGGCGTACAGTTTGACAGCAGTGTGCCGCGGGGAGGCGTATGTTTTGGACACATTTGGGCCTCAGTTTTCAGTCTCTGTCTTGGTGGGTGTTTCTGTTTCAGACCGTTTTAAAACCAGGAAAAACTGAATATGAGGCGCTGCAGAACAGCTGTTCTGATGTTCTGTTCTCCACCATTTCCATTCGGTCCAGATATAATCTGTCTTCATCTATTGCTGAAAACATGCATTCATCTGCGCACAGCTCTGTCTTTGCTGCCTGCATAAGAAAACTATGGCAGCAGAGTCAAATGGCGTTCCACTTTAAACTTCCAATTACAAAGTGAGAGGTTTCCAACGCAGCCCAGAGTTACTATCCTTATGTAGAAAATGTGGTGAAAGTTGCAAAAATATTATGTTTATTTGCTATTTTGATGGTTTGTATTAGAATAAACCAGTGGAGCAAACACACAGGACTGTACGAATGCTCGTCTAGTGTTTGAGCGTGTAAAATGGAGAGATATGTAGTTGCTGCGAGGATTATCTGCTGGTCACCAACCACAACTACAAGCAGATCCGACCGGCTTTCAGGCGTAGGACTAAAACGGCCCTCAATCAACTGCAGCGCCATTCCGACGGAGGAAGCCTCGATGTTCTAACTTAAGATGTGGCTGATTATGATTTGACCTGCTGATAAGGATTTTAGTTTATTTTAGTCATGAGCTGCAATAGAAGCAGGTATAAGAGAGGGCATAAGAAAAGTATTATAAATATTTTTCTCTGGCCTTCCTTCCTGGTCAGTTGCACTGTGGAGAGCAGTCACTGTAAAACAGGCTTTTACACACATTTTAAAACAAAGAAAATCATTTCTAAGATAATTTACGTTGCCCTAGATTCCAGCGAGAGTAGTTAGCACAACTAAAACCGAACTCTGAGGTTCCTAGACAACGTAGATCCTCACCTTAACTCCGAGGTATCTAAAAGGCTGCCAACATGTTCAATAGAGCAGGTTTACTGTAACTCATCCTTCCTGTTATCTGCTGGAAGTCTTTCTTTCTCGCAGTTCGTATGAATTCTGCTTCCTTGTAAAGTCTTCTTCAGTCCTAACAGCAATGTTGCCAGTGGGACCTGGTGGCTCCCAGTATCGTTGTGATCCAACCAGTCATGGCCAGTCATTCTGAAATTTCCTGAATCTTTTCATCATAATATTTTCATCTACATCTCTAGTTTTACCAGCCTCTTGTATTGTCTGCGATAAATTAAATTTCATAATAGATTCCAGTCTCTTTTCCAAAGGAACAGAATAAATAATTAGTTTCGTCATACTTATGGAAATAAAACCAATAGAGATGCCATGTTTCTTCTTTTAATTCTAGTTTAAAAAGTCAAATAAGATAAATTTAAAGAAAGAACAACGTGGGGAGGATACTTTTGCTTTTTTATGAAGCCACATTTGCAGCCAAAAGCAAGAATTGCATCCAGGTTTCAATGATTTAGCTTAGCTTTGACAAGCGTACAACATGGTCACCGAGGAGCGACTCATTGGTTTCCTCCCAGGCTCATTAACATGTTAAGCAGCCATAATTATTCCTCCTGGCGAAACCTTCAGGGTAAACGGCCTCAGCACAAACGCAATCACCTGAAATGTTCTTTGTTTTAAACCTGTTGGGTTTTTCCTTCTTCCTCCTATAAACCAGTGTGAAGCAGCCGCTGAGGGTCTAACAGACTGACTCTGTGTGTTTCTGCATTCATGCTTCGCTGCTCCAAACGTCCTGTTTACAGTTTGTTGTGTATTTGCAGAAAGAAATTAATTCCCGTCTTGTTTGTTTAATGCTGCTAGCTTTCTGCCTGGCTCTTGGAGTTTAAGCAGATTAATGAAAACCAGCTTACTCACCGCTTTGAAGAACTGCCAGTGTTTGATTTTAGGAAGCGTATTTGTGCCTCTAGTTTTCCAGGTTTCCAGGATTCAAGTTATTGGACATGTCAGCAGCAGCAGAGTGGGTTTGTTCATGATGGTAAAATGTTGGTGTCCAGTTTGCTGTGCATTTGCTCCTTTACTAACCTTTCTCAGTGTGCATGTTGAACATGAAGGAGGGAGCACTTCTCTCTGATCTTTAACACTTTATATGTCACCTCAGGGGTCCAGGCCCGTTCAGTACCTTTGGATGAAACAACAGTCCTTCCCCGACGTCGCATCACCAGTGAGGGAAACTCTGACGACACCCTGTCCCCAGATATCCCGGTTCGCTCCCCCATCCGGTGCGTTTCTCCAGAGTTTGTCAATGCCATAGCGATGAACCCTGGAGGACGACCCAAGGAGGTAGAAAACATGGACTGGATGCATCAGAACATTTTTAGAGTGTTTTTGTTCTGATCTGAATTTTCCGCCTCTTCAGAGAAACATGCACAGCTACCGGGAGGCCTTCGAGGAGATGGAGGGAGGCCCCATCAGTCCTACACCCACAGCTGGTGGTGAGGCGTTACCCCAAACCCCCGCCTTCCCTGTCTCACCGCAAACCCCTTACTTCAATCTGTGTAAGTCCCCCCTCCGGCTGACAGATGGCACTGTGGAGCTTGGACATAGATAATGAAATAATTCTATGAACTAAAAGTACTTGAATGGATCTTTAAAATTCAGAAGTTTATTTCTTTCTTTTCCCACATCTGGTGCAATGTTTGGAAATGAAATTGCAACAAAGTTTTCTTACTTTTTTAGATATTTCCCACTTATGAAACAACTCAGCGGGAAAGAAAGTTTTAGGGATATTAGTATAAACTAATATAAAATGTGATCATTCCTTCTGGATGTTAAATTTCTTTTCTCCATTAGTGTCTTATAGGTAATAACATCCTAAAATATCCTTATTCAGTTCTTCCATCTGTTCCAGTTAATCTTCAGCCAAAGATCACCTCTAAACAGTAAAAATTATGTTCCTCAACATTTCCATTGGATTTAAACCTTGCTGTAAATCCCAGTTTTATATCCAGATATTAGTCTGCTTCCTCGCAACTGCATTCCTAGCTTTTAGAAACTAGATATGCAGTTTAGTTCCCCTAAGCAGGAAGCAGCAGTTTTCTCAGCTAGATATGAGATGGAATCACTGGTAAAAATGACCTTCTGAACCTGTTAAAAGTGCATGTTTGAGGGTCAGTGCACTCGGTTCTCAGTAGTAGGTGCTGAAGTTAGTCTTCACGTCTCTGCTCGCTCACACCATCTGTGATCAGAGGTGCGGTTTCAAAGAATTGATTGGGATTCTTTGGTAAGTGTAGGATGCACGTTGCTCCGAGGGTGTTCCACCGTCCCACAGTCAGCCATACTGACTCCCGACCCCTGTCTATGCGCCTGAGTGTCCCTTTGCCCATCACTTATCACAGCCCTGCACTGCTTTGGCGTGAGAGCCACACGAGAGCAGCACTATGATAAAACTGCAGACCAGTCAAAGCTTACAATGAAAATGATTTCTGTAAGTTTTTACAAACCACCTAAACTGTCAGTAGCTGCTGCTCTGCGTGTTCCTGGGACTGAGTTCCCGTTGCTGCCTTGTTTCCCTGCAACAGCATCCTGCTTCTTCATTCATTGTTGTGCTACACATTTTGTTTTGTAATATAATTATTTTCAGCATGAAACAAAAAAGAAATGCCTGGTTTTTCTTCATCTCAGTGATTCACCGCTGAGTTTAGCTGTCGCATCACCTTAGTTTGTTTCATCTTCACCCAATAAAATGGACCTTGTTCACCTGAACTTAAATTATTTTCTTAATTGTTTATTTTTACCTGGTAGTAGAAATCCACCCGTCCATGTTGGACTGAATGTTCGGTCCAACATATTCAGTCCTTTATGATCTGAGGCATAAAAAAACCTCTCAGTTGATTTATTTATCCCAGTTTTAACCTGGATGTCTCAGGACAATCCAGGTGTCTTGTTAAGATCCAACAGCTGATTTATTCCATGGGTTTGCTTTGGTGTGACTTGGTGCTGCCATCTCATTTTTAGCACCTTGCTGTGCTGGCAGTGGGAGTCAGGTTGTGTCAAGAGTCCGACTGAGATCGATCACATGCATGTTTTGATCCTCCATCAGAGCATGAAGCATGAGAACACCCACCTGAACATGTTGCTCTCTGTACGTTAACCCACCCAGACATGTTGACATCTCTTTACCTGGTTGGATCATGTTGCTATAAGTCAGATTGTGTCAACAGGTGACAGCTGTCAACGTGTCTGTAAGTCTTTGTGTGCTGCTAACTGTCCCATTTCTCTCCAGGTCGGTCTCCTCCTGGTCTTGCCAAGACCCCCCTGTCAGCCCTGGGCTTGAAGCCTCACAACCCGGCAGAAATCCTCCTCAACCAAACAGGCTCAGGTTGGTACTGAAGCCATGAAGATGTCTTTGGGGTCATATGTCAGGAACTACTGCACAGGGGCGTCCTAATTAATGTAAAAAGACACCGTTGAACTGAATGTTGAGGTGAAAAGGATGGGATGTTGGTTTGACTGTACAGCTGTGAACTAAAGGAAAAAATACACGACCAATGCTGGAACTGTGAATTCTTCACCATGTTATTGTTTACAATATTTTGATTCTGGGTTATCTCCAATGATGCTGAACAGATGATGAGAGCGATGAAAGTGAGGAAGGTAAGAGTTGGAGATCCTTGTTGGCACTCAAGTTTATCATAAGTAGCCACCTCATTTATCTTAAAGGGCATTTATCACCATTCCAGAACCTTTTCTAGATGTGTTCAGGCTTGTAGTTTATAACAAATTCATTCATTTTCATTTTCAAAATATAAAAAATAATCTAACCAGGCCCAAGGGAGCTGAGAATACAGAGGAACGTTGGCGCCGAGTGACAACTTTAAGTATGAAAACTAAACTTGGGCATCAATGTCACAGCAAAGGCTGCAGTTTGAATGGAGTTCATGAAGTTTTATTGAGATTTATTTTCAGCGAGGAGTAAGAAGTGAAAACAAGATTTAAAAGCTCTCTGTGGTAAACTCAGCCTGCCTGTAATCTACCACAGTGAAGAAGATAAAACATTACGTTCCTGGTAGCTTTCATGTACGTCTCCCATTTCTCCTGCTGTGTCTCCAGCATACTTGATATTGTGCAGTGGTTTTGCAAGTCTCACTTTTTTACACATAATCACTCCGTGTTTTACTAGTGAGGGTTTATGGCACTACAGTAACATACCTATGAAAACAACACTCATTTTAGAACATGTTTGTCCCCAAAAAGATACTTTAAGCTGATACTACAAGGAAGGGTATTTATGGAGTCAAAGATCTCTGCTGTCCTTGAAACGTTTGCCTCGGACAGAAATGCTACTGCAGCTAATTTTCAGTAAGAATGGTTTTCCTGCTAAACTTGATGCCTATAAACAGCTGCAGCCGCCTCGGGGGTCTGGCTGTTGTTCAAGCAATCCGTTATAGCCGCATTTCATTGTTTTTATCCCTCAGCTTTGGGGTTTTCCTTCCCTTAAATCTAGGATTCCAACTGTCCCGTTCCCTACCTGCGTTTCTCTCCACAGAGCTCATCCACATTTCCTGGATGGATGATTTCTTTGTAGGATAGTGCTCATTCTATCTTTTTCTGTCTCAAATCATTGATTTATTTTTTTATATTTTTAGGGTTTAAAGGTTTTCTGGCTTTTGATGATGATGATGATGATGGTATGCCCTTTAAGATCCTCCACAGTTGTCCTTGTCAGCCTCATTTGTATTCATTCATCTTTTCTCACCTATTGGTCAAATAATTCCCTCCATTACATAAATTACTCGCTGAAAGGACAAAATGTAAAGGCATAAATCAGAAACCAATCATCTACAATGTGCAGCATAAAGCTGCTCTAACAATTTAAGTCCTTCACTGTTCGTTTTCTTTTCAAGGCCCAAGAAGCTATGTGGAGTCTGTGGCGAGGTCAGCAGCGGTAGGCGGAGAGCCGCCAACATCACCGTGGAGCCTTAGTCCCCCTGGAGACACCAAGAGTCAGGAGAGAAGTCCAAGCCCAACCACCCATTCACTGAACCCGCCTTTATCCAGCAGCAGTCCCATCCAGAGCTCACAGGGGTGAGTCATTTACAGTGTGCCAAGTCCTGATCCTAGAACTAAGCTACCTAGAACTGTGGACATCTTTAAAATTTTAAATAATTACTCACAGCTCTATAAATCGTCAAAGTAAACCTGAATGATTTGGGTTTGCAGGACATTTGTCAAACTAAGAAATCAACTAACAGACTTCTCCCACTCAATTTTAGTGATCATCTCCAATCAGAAAGCGGCATTAGCACTCCCTCCCAACCAACTGTTGATTCTGGGTTCCAGTCGCACCCTACAGAGAGGTCATTCCCTACTCGTACTCCATCAAATCAAGACCTAAATCCATCCACTTCTCCCTACCTGGACACCAGCTCTCCAACTTCTTCCTACCTTGGATATACAACCCCAACACTCTCCTATCTTGGTCCTAGCAGCCTACTGGGAAGCTATCCAGGCTCTGATCCCAGCCCGCCTCTTCCAGAACCTTCCAAGATTGTACTTAGCCATGAAAGTCTCCAGCTACAGCCCAACATCCACAGCTCCAACTACAATCCGGTCCTCCAACAGCACCTTAATGTTAAACCAGACGGATCCATCCAACCAGGTCAGAAATCCCCACCTAATGGCTTTGAACTAGTGATGGCAGGTCTTGGTGGCAGTCCGATCCTTGGTCATCATCGGTCTCAGGGAGCACAGAGCAGTCCAGTTCTCAGCAGACAGGCCTCTTTAGGACAGGTATCACAGCACAGCCCGGTCCTCAGCAGGCAGCCGTCTTTGGGTCAACACATCCAGAGCAGCCCTGTGCTTAGCCGACAGTCATCTATTACACACCCTCAAGGAAGCCCAGTGTTGGGCTGTCACCAATCTGCTACACAGATGTCCCCGAGAAGCCCCAGTTTAGACCGTCACCCCATGCACAGCGGGTACACTACACCAGATGAAAGACACGGGAACTTGTCAAGACAGAGTAGCTCTTCGGGGTACCAGGGACCACCCACTCCCTCCTTCCCCATTTCAACTGGAGCCTACCCGGATGGAGGGATAGGCATAAGTTTCAGGCAGGGTAGCCCAGCCCCTGGTTTCCAGCCCCAGCTCCCAGAGAAGAGACGCATGTCGAGTGGTGATAGACCGAATGGAGCCCTGTCCTATGGGACGCTGAATGGAAAGATGATGTCCCCAGCGACTGGAGGAAGTACTTCTGGCTACTTCCACACCCTCTCAGACTTCTCACGTTTCAATATGCATGGTAAGAACATAGATTTAGAGAAAATAAATTAATCCAGAAGTTCAGATGTTTCTTTTCAAGTTGACCTCTAACAGAACAGATATATATCTGAATCTAGTTACAATTGATCATATCCTCTCAATGACGAAGTGATAATGTAATAGCAGAGCTTTTAAGCCTTTTTCCTTGAGTGTAAATCATCTCTTATCAGAAGCCTTTCAGCAAACAAAGGATCTCATGCTAGTTTTATTCTTACTGCAGATGGAAGCCCGGAGAGCAAGCTGAATGTTAAATTTGTTCAGGACACAACCAAGTTCTGGTACAAGCCTGACATCTCCAGGGAGCAAGGTAAGCTGCTTCTGGACCCTTCACTGTAATGGTTGGTTTCAGTGACTGAGCTCCCATGTTCAGCCTCCCTGGGGTAACTTCTTTAGGATGTTGGGGTGGAGGCTCCAAACAATTGTTGTTCCTCAGATTCAGGGGTACCAGTGTGGCTTTTATCCTGGCCGGAGAATAATTGACTAGATCTTTAACTTCACTGAACTGCTCAGAAGTTCATTGGAGTGTGGTTGATCTGTCCATGTGAGCTTTGTGGATCTGGAGAAGGCTTACAAATGCGACCCTTGAGGTATTTTGTGTGGGGTGCAAGGACAGTATGGGGTGTCAGGATGTCCTTTATGAGCTATCTCATCCTGAAGCTGTACGCATACTGGTCTGTCTATGGTAAGTTAGTGGTAAATGGACTGGATTTATTTAAAGGTTTTTAGTCATACTGACAACTCAAAGCACATCATACTAGAGCCACATTTACCCATTAGCACTCAAACATGCACATGTTCATACAGATACGCAGATCAGTAGGGATCTTGGGGTTAAGTGCCTTGCCCAGGGGCACTTTAACATGTGACAGAAGAAAGCTGGTTTCAAACCGACTGATCCACAGACAACCCTCACCTACGGTCACAAGATATGGATCATGTCTGAAAATAAACGATCCTGCATACAAGCAGCTGAGATGGGCCTTCTCCGGTGAACGGACACAGCAGAGAGCGTACGAATCCTCATCATCTTAGGGGAGCAACACGTCGAGCCACTGCTCCTCCACATCAAAAGCAATCAGTTCAGGTATCTTATCAGGATGCCTCCTGGAGTCCTACCTTAAAGAGGTTTGCCAGGTGTGTTATTTTATTGAACCAGTTACGAACTGGCTCTAGCACCAGCCCTGGGTAAGAACTGGATCCTCTGGTGAAAAATCCCTACTTTATATGGACCTAATTGTTCGATTCCCCCACAGATTCCCTATTAGACATAAGTTGGGCTCTGGTGAACCACTCCAAATTAAGCTCATTCCAACCCCCCAGGGGTAGGAATCATTGTGTGCTCTACTGTACCTGCGTGGTTAGAACCAAACAGAACAAATTCCCACAGAACAGATGATTTATACAAGTTTTTATATCAAGCTTCATGAATACTTTTCTAATAGTTTTGCTTTTTTAGTATTAAAAACGGCTGCCACAAATCCCTAAAGCCACATTTTTTGCATGAATCAAGTGAGGGGTCATTATCAGTTTATCTTGTGTTCTGTAGGTTTGGTTGTGCTGGTTTAGCAATAAAGAGACAGTATGGGCACAAATTCTATTGTTTTCATTTAATGCTGCACAAATGTTCCGGTCTGACTCAGCTGAGGTAGTAATGCCAGGTGACCCTGTAACATCATCACATTAGCATGTTGACTGCGGTTAGGGTCAGTCACCAGCGGGCATCCTGCATGCGTTTTCTCCATGCTCCCATCGGATTGTATCATCCTGAATGCATGCACGACTGCGACATCAGACACATGCCGTTTTTATTTAGCGCAGTGCAGTCCCAAAGAGTGAAAACCACAGCATATGCAGAGAATTACTGAACATCTGCATTACTTGTCTCATTCATCTTCCTTGCTAAACCGTCACATGAGCAGAGGCAGAAGTAAATATGGCAGTAAAGACTAGAGCTGGTCTCCTGAGTGTCGGAAACAAGTCGCCTTGCTGGAGACTGAGCTCCTAATGCAGATGGTTTAAGCTTTTGCTTCATTTACTTCATTTTTGTTTAGTTGCATCGTTTTAGATCTTTTTTGGTTTCTTCTGATCTTTAAAATGTTGGCAATCAAATCTATTTAGCAATGTTAGCATCACCATTCAACAGCTAAAAAATTACTGTAATGTATGTTTACTTCATTTGGTCCAATTGTCATTTTCTCTGTAATAAAGCACATCTTGAGGTTATGATAAACAGTTATTTTAAAGTCTATGCGAATTAATATCTAAATCTTAATCTATTCAGTAGGTTTATACGATATTGGTGAGTTGAAAAGGAATAATCCGAGAAGATTTTGTTGGTCTTCTCTTGTATTAAAGTTGGTTATATTATCAGTGGAGCTCCACAGAAGCACAGCGATTGGCCGGTGGACCATATGAAGGCGGTCCCAGTGCTCGGACTCATTTTTGTTAAAAGCATCTTGGAGAAATTCATTTTTTTTTTTTGTTTTTTACAAAATGATACCCTCACATCTGAGTTCAAGCTGATTTATAAATGAATATCTTGTGTTTCCAGCCATCAGCCTGCTAAAGGACAGAGAGCCGGGAGCCTTCGTGATCAGAGACAGTCACTCATTCAGAGGGGCGTACGGCCTGGCGATGAAGGTGGCGTCTCCTCCACCCTCTGTGCATCAAAGCAAGAAAGGTAGGAGATCTAAAAAGTAGGGTTGTCATGGAAATTTCAAACACAATAGCGGTACCAAAAACTAGTACTCTGTACCATTCTCCATACCGCACTAAAATTCTTTTGAAGGGACGGGGTTCTGTAGTTAAGAGCAAAACATTTGATTAATTATGATATTTTAACTTAATTAGGGCAAAACCTGACAATTCTGTCCTTATTCAGAAGAATATAGAATTTCAAAATGTCACTTCCGTGGTTTGTAAAACAGCAGACAACATTACACTTAGTATCCTTTAACTACAGTGTATAGCAAAAGTATTCACCCCGCTAGGCATTTTTCATGTTTTGTTGCCTTAAAACCTGGAATCGAAATGGATGTTTGAGAGTTTCTTCCATTTCATTTACAGAACATGTCTACAGCTTTAAAGAGGTATTATTTTTTATTATGAAGCAAACAACAAATAGGACAAAATAACTTCAGCGTGATAACTGTTCAAAGTACTCTGATGAAAGTACAGTAGAGCCACCTTTAGCAGCTGGATCAGTCTCTGTGAGCTCACCACATCTTCCCACTGGGATTGTTGTCCGTTCCTCAAGGCTAAACTGCTCCAGCTCCTTCATGTTGGATGGTTTTCACTTCTGAACAGCCGTCTTCAAGCCTAACCACAAATTATTTAATTGAACGAGGTCTGGACTTTAACTAGGCAACCCTAAAACACATTCAAATGTTCCCCTTAAACCACTGGAGTGTTGCTTTAGCAGTATGCTTCGGGTCTTTGTCCTGCTGGAAGCTGAACCTGTCCGTCCCAGTCTCAGATCACAGGCAGACTGACCCAGGTTTTGCTCCAGAATATCCCTGTATTTAGGACCCTCCATCTTTCCCTCGACCAGTTTCCCAGTTCCTGCTACTGCGTAACATCCCCACACCATGATGCTGCCACTACCATGTTTCACTGTGGGGATGGGATGTGTTGGGTCTTCACCAGATATAGCACTGTTTTAGTTACTGTTTTTTTCATTGCTCCAATGTCTGGCAGCCGACCCACTAAGCTATCAGCGAAAGTACATTTTTCTGGAGCGTTGCGTGGTTCTTGGCAAGCTCAGACCATTATTGGGCCGTCAGTGAAGCTAATGTTAAAACAGATAGCGTTAGCTTATGTCATCTCAGGTTTGCTACTTCTCTGTTGCAGAAACAGGAGATTTACTGACCTTTTTAAGCTGCTGTCAAACATCAGTGTCGTAGCACTATCTTGTAGCGTTATCACAGCTAGCATGTAGGTATTTCGTGTTTTTCCTTTCTGTTTTCCTCCATAAGGAAAATTGCTCTGAACAAAGCTTTTGTGTGTCGGCTAAAGAAGTTAGCTTGTTATTATTTCTGGCTGTACTCGGCCTGTTTGCTGAGTTCAAAACTTCCAGCAGCAGCTCAGGGAGGGGAGAAGTGAGTGTCTGTTATTGCGGCGCTGCTGCAAGAAGAAGTGACAATTTGGACAAATGTGAATGAGTCAGTTTTTATTTTTATTCTGAATAATTCATAAAGTAAAGGCCCCCACAGAGGATTGTCCGTGAGCTTTCAGAGTAGCAGTGACTCTGCGCTGCCTGCATGGAGCAGGGTGTTGCATATAAAACGGTTCGATGTGAAGACTGAGCAGTTTATTGCGTGACACAATGTAGGCGTTGTAAAAAATGGAGCTTTGTGCAGATGTTTCGAGACATCTGCGGATTCAAGTATGCCTGGCTGTGTGGGAGCCTTTAGAGGTAACTAAGGTGATGTTTCCATGTTAATCAGTTGATCCTCTTGTGCCTTGCAGGTGACAACACCAACGAGCTGGTGAGGCACTTCCTGATTGAGAGCAGTCCTAAAGGAGTGAAGCTGAAAGGCTGCCCCAACGAGCCTTACTTTGGTAAGCAGAACATCTGCACACATCTTTGTATCGCTAGAATAAGTTAAACATGAGTACATGTTCCTCTGTCCACCAGCTTGCTCTTCTCCAAGTCATCTAATCAGTCTCTATATTACCTACAGAAAGGACATTCTTTGGAGTGATTATGCTGGATTTGTTTTTCTCATTGGTTTTTAATTGTAATTCTGTGATAACTTTTTTAATTCCATATTTCCCAGCCCAGCTTTAAAGTGTATAGAAACATTCCCTTTTTAGCAGTCAGTTGGGTCATGTGTAGGTTGGTCTTCAGTAGGTTTGAGTCCAAACAGCCACAAAGTGACAGAGTCAGCTAGAAAACAAACTCTTGTACAGGATACAGGATAGAGATATGTTCACTATTTTCTGTCCATTATTAGATGAGAAACAAAAGTCATTACAGAAATAGTTTACTAACTTAATCTGGGAGGTAAAATAAGAAGATGCCGAGAATGAATTGAAATAGTTTGTTTTTCTGTTTGGTAGGATGTCTCTCTGCTTTGGTCTACCAACATGCCATCACACCTCTGGCGCTCCCCTGCAAGCTCCTCATCCCTACCACAGGTATTATCCTTGGACTGTGTGTTTGTAGAAGCGTTGCTGTGGGCTTTCGACAGAGTAAGGTTGTAAATGTGCTTTCTGTAGATCTCATGGAAGAAACTCCAGAGGTCACAGCAACAAACCCGCTGGCTGAAAGGCTGAAGCAAGGAGCAGGTAAAACACTGAAGTGTGCTGGTTCAAGTCCAGCCCTGTTAACTAATGTCAGAAGGAGTGTTTGGATTATGTGTCTTGAATAACTTCACTCATTCTGACAACCTGACTTCCTTGTTATCTCAGTGCAGAGGGCCCCAGCTGATTCCCATGGTAAAGCCATTTTTCACATCTGGAATGTGCATCTAAATGTTGGTCTATGTTCTTAACAGCAGCGTTCAGCATCTCCTCCATAACCTTCCTGTGGAATGATTTCCCTCTAAAACTCCCAGATTCGCTGCTGGAAGCATGATCGACATTAAAACATTTTTGCATGAACAGAAGTGATCCTGCTAGACCCATCTTATCCATCTGGGATGATTTCTTTCTCCTTGCAGCATGCAACGTTCTCTACATAAACTCAGTGGAGATGGAGTCCCTGACGGGTCCTCAGGCTGTTGCCAAGGCCATTTCTGAGACACTGGCTGCTGCTCCCCCCCCCACCGCCACTGTCGTGCACTTCAAGGTGTCCTCGCAGGGCATCACGCTCACAGACAGCCAGAGGAAGTAAGTCTGGATCATCCTGCCCTCCCTGACACCAATCAGATCAGCAAATGAGCAAACAGTCGCATATCTTGGTCGTCATCCGTCAACGACCACATTCCTGGTCACAAACCTGACTCAGAGGACTTTTTGTTGTTCAGATTCTGTCATGTAACTGATAAACGTTGCAGTAATAAAAGTTGGAACCTTTTTTAACTCAAATATTCTGGTAAACACTTCTCAGAGGAACATCTGCTCAGATTTTCAAGCAGTTCAACAATAAAACTGATCCAACTAAATGTTTTCTCCTCTTTTATAGGCTTTTCTTCCGACGCCACTATCCTGCTAACACTGTGACGTTCTGCAACACAGACCCTCAGGACAGGAAGTGAGTCAACAAAGATCAAATTCATTCATCTAGAGTCATGAATTATTTTTGTGTTCAGGCCTTTTCTTGTTACGTGTCAAAGAAGAAAACACTAAACCAGTTGCAGGTATGGCCAACTTTCTCTCCAAAGCCCAGATTGGTGCAACACTTCCAGCATTTCCAACAAATCAGACACACATGAGTCCAGTGATGTATGAACAACAGTTGCAGGTGTTAACGTGTCAGTCAGACACTGAAAAGAGGAGAACAGCCGGAGTCACGCTGCTTGGTGTCTGTCGCATGAATGAATACAACAGAAACATTTAGGCCAAGACGGTAATATTTGCAATGAAGGTATTAATTACAATTTAGTCACATAGTCCCCACCACTCACTGTTAGCCTTAGTATCTCTACCACTAATATGTTGAGTGTGAATACTCAACACAATCTGCATAGCAGCTCTGAGGCTAACCAACATGGACAGTAGAAACTTTTCAATGTGCTGCAGGTTTCTGAATAGAAGTGGAAGTTTTAAATCCAAAAGAAAATGAAGGAATTCCAAGTTTAAATATTCGTGGGAGCTGCTGCGCACCACGTATGAGGCTGAGTAAAAGGCAGGCAGCGTCAAAAGACAAACTTTGATAGATCAGTAGTGTTTTTAAAATTACAATCTAGTTTTAGAGAAAAATGAAGTTACCAGCTGTGATTGGATGTTAATTTCTAGTTAAGTCGACATAGTTCTTTGTGTTCAGAGGGGCCAGTATCAACATTGTTATGCACTGGGAAAAAGGCCTAAAATAATAATTGGGGAGCTGCACGGTGCCACAGTTGGTAGCACTGTTGCCTTGCAGAAAGAAGGTCCTGGTTCGACTCCTGGCCGGGGTCTTTCTGCGTGGAGTTTGCAGGTTCTTCCTGTGCATGCGTGAGTTCTCACCAGGTACTCCGGCTCCCTCCCACAAACATGACTGTTAGGTTAACTGGTCTCTCTAAATAGCCCTTAGGTGTATGAATGAGTGTGTGCATGGTTGTTTGTCCTGTATGTCTCTATGTTGCCCTGCGATGGACTGGCGACCTGTCCAGGGTGGACCCTTCCTCCCGCCTGTAGACTGCTGGAGACAGGCACCAGCACCCCTGTGACCCACTATGTAATAAGCGGTTATAGAAGATGAATGAATGAATGATATTTTGTTTTCCAGATGGAGCAAACCTGAGAGAGGCCCAGCCAAGTAAGTGACCCTCCATCACCTGTGTGTTTCCAGGTGAATTAGGTCTTCCTCCTCTCTGAAATCCTTGTTTGTTTTTCAGGCTCTTTGGATTTGTGGCGCGGAAGCAGGGAAGCACAACAGACAATGTCAGCCACATCTTTGCCGAGCTGGACCCAGACCAGCCCGCCAGCGCCATTGTCAACTTCGTGTCAAAGATAATCGCCTCGCAGACCCGATGAGTGGGCCAAAGCCCTGGCCCTTTTCTTTGAAAGCCTTTGGTTATTTTTCTGTCTGGACTCTTCTTCTACGCTTTCGGCCTTTTTTCCTGCTCTGTCACCTTTAAGATGTGTGGTTATTTTTGGGTGGGCTTCAGAACAGAGCAGAGGAAGTGATGGATGGGGGTGGCTGTGTATGATGGCGGGATGGGGGGTAAATCAAGCCTCCAGGGAAGGGTAACTCAAGAACAGAAAAGGGCAATGACTGTGTGCAAATATTCATGTTTTTGCAGTTTTTTAAGTATTTTTACGTACAGTTGTGTGAAGGTTGACCGTTGATCTTTTCAGGCTTTTGATTGCTCAACCAAAGATTTGACAAAGGAAGTCAGGGCGTGTACAGCACACCACTGAGGGGGGGTCACAAGTATTATTTTGTAAAACTAAAATATGGCTGCTTAATCCAAAAATAGTTTATTTCTGTATGTACTGATACTGTAGATCAATTCTGCACCATCGCTGTCTTACAAAAACACTGTTGGACATTTTGCAGCAGGTGGGGTCTGTAAATATTCTGAATGGCTTTCTTTGGAGTAGGACTTTATTGGACAACATTTAGTGCCTGACCTTGTTTTTTGAACGCAGAGCTTTGAAAAAATATCCACGCTGTCTTAAATATGCAAACGACCAGACCTGGAAATAAGCTTGCTGCAGGCCTGAAGCTAAACTGATGCAGCTAGTCTGAACCCATGGCTTCGACCAGCACTGTGAACACAGAGGAGTCTGCGTCCATGTCCGCCACCACCGCTGCATGGCAGCATGCAGCAGTTTAATTCACTCATGACTGAAAGGCCCCGAGTTGTTTTATGAGGACGAACTTTCAAAGTTAGTCTTTCTTTAAGATTCTGGGTTTTTGTCTGTGGAAACAAACCGAGTCAGAACGCTAACACTCACCCTACCCTAAAGTAAGCTATACTTATAAATATATATGAGTTCTATATATAAACTTCCAGTGATTTGAGATATTTATTTGTGCTTCATTTTAACTTGTATACCTGTATTATAAAGTATACATCCAGATTACTAGACGCGTTTATTTTGGCTGAAGTTGTAAAGCGTATGCATTTAAAAGTGCATCACTGTTGTTTTGAATGTTTCTTTTTAACACTCTTGTTTTATTGGGGAGCCTTTTTGTTTTGACAGGAAATATTTTGTATCAAAGATTATTACTTAAGTCCAAATTGGAGTTGATCTGAAGTGGAGCCAGAAACAAATGATTTCACATTGAACCTGCCTAGGAAATACGTTGTCCACAGTTAGCACTTAAAGTATTATCAGCATGTCTCCGTTGAACGAATTTGGACAGCACCACCTTGGGTTTGATGTAGAGGACCGGTCAAATACTGTTTTCATTCTGAGATCCCTCAGAGTCCGTCTAATCTCTTACAAACCAACTAAAGTAGCAGCCATGATGAAAAGCAGCAGCAATGTTTGCAGCTACTTCAGCATCCAAATAATTGCAAGCCATTTCTGAAGCAATACCTGGAACGTCCTACTTGGTATTTATATCATACCGTACACTCAGTGACCAAAACGGATCAGCACCAAGTTAACCATCTACAGAAATGGTCTGATATGGATGTTATTTAGTTCACATGCAAAAAAATCAATGAGCCGGAATACTTAGAACCGGTTCTTGATGGCACAACTGGTGTAGTCACATGTGCATCAATGTCTTACAGTTACCGGACCATCTGACAGACAACAGTATGTTAACGTTAGTACTGGTGTGCCTCCCCTCTCAGATGTCTTCTATCCTTCCTGTGGAGAAGATCTGGAGTCTGACAACACTAAATTGCCAACAGGCCAACAGCAAACCTCCTCAATCGACCTCCATCACAGAGCAGCACCCTGAGCAGCATGTGACAACGGACCAAAGAGCATGTGGCCAGTTGGTCATGTTGTGCTTCTAGAGCAGCGCATGTGGGACTTACAGATGTTATAGCAGCCTAATTTTGTAACCAGTGGACACCCATAAGTCACGAAGTCCAATAACCCAAGGCAGACCACACCGAAGAAGGATTGTTGCCCTCAGGTGCACTGTGCAAGAACCCAGCCTCATCCAAGTCCAAAATAACAACCCGAATCAGTGCCTCCAGCATTAGCATTTGCTAACCATCATATTTCTGAACGACAGAGGAAAGATTTTAGGATGAGAAACTATTCAACCGGGCTCTTCCTCTGCAGGCGCAACATTGAAAACCCAATCTTCCATGTCAGGTTAAACGAGACGATAGTACCCTCATGTGGTGGAAAATGATAACTACATGGGACCCACTCAGATGCTAATGCAGTGTTTTAACTGTGTTAGATGCTAAAAAGAAGAGTTATGATGAACAACTGACTAAGAAAAAGACAAACGATGAGCCCCACATAAAGGAATGAAATTATTGCCTTTTCCTTCTTAAGAACAGTTTGGCAGCATGGCTGGTTTAAAATATTTGGGCCTTACATTGACTTTAAAAAAAACACAGCACTTACAGGGTTTTTGTATCTTTCTAGAATGTATTTATTAGCTGGGGCTTGTAACCTAAATGCTGCTGACTAATCTGTACACAGCATCACGTTTTATGCGAAGCAGGCCCATAGGTAGTTTCTAAACGCTCGACTCTGCTTATTAAACAAAAAAAATAAAACTTAAAACGTCAGTTTTTTGCTTCCAAAACAATGACTGAAGTAAAAGGACTTAGGGCTGAAACTCCAGATCCGTCTGGACTGTAGAATGTGTATGAATGAGCTACGATTCCTGTAAAGAGCTTTGTTGTTCTTGGTTTGCTACATTGTATGTATTTTATCATTTCTGATGGATAAAAATATTAAAAAGCAGTACAAATAAAACTGTTTGAGTCTTTTGTTTAATGGGGATTATTTAGTGTGCCAGGAAATTTCAGCAGAATCCAACTTTAAATACTTTGAGTTACGACTTAGAAACGTGCATCATTGCTCTAGGAAACGAGTTTAATTATCTAAACAGATTATTAAGGTACAAAAAGGGTTTAAGATATAATTGAATGAAATTCTGCAGATTGGACCTTGTAAAGTTTCTGGTACCGCTTAGGTATAACAATCTTTGGCCTTATCTTAAACCACGTGTTATATCTTATTACATGTAAAGTGTTTATATATTCTTCTTTAAAGAAGTAAATAATTTATTCAACTAATTTGATGAAAAATAAAATACCGCCAAAATGATCACAGGAAAAAAGTTACAAATAAATACTCATCAGTTTCTTATTACCCATGGCTCTGTTTTAGGTGATGTCATGTTCCTAATGACGTTGATTGGGAGTAAAATAATATACCTTCTATTATATTGATGCAGGACAACTTGAAAATCCCCCCCTCCTTGAACCGCCACCTTAACGTGGTGGAGCGGTTTGAGTGCTCGAATAATCCTAGAGGCTATGTTGTCTGGGGCTTAAATGCCCCTGGTAGGGTCTCCCATGGCAAACAGGCTTTGGGTGACAGGTCAGACAAAGAGCGGTTCAAGGCGCCTTCATGAGGACCATACGATCGAGGCACGTGACGTCGCCCGGTAAGGCGGAGCCGAGCTCCCACCCTAGAGCCAGGCCTGGGGTCGGGACACGTTGAAGAGCGCCTGGTGGCTGGGTGGCTCCTCACGGGACCCAAGCCCGAACGACAGACGCGAGGAGATCCCCCAGTGGGCCCACCACCTGCAGGGGGAACCATGAGGGACCGGTGCAAAGACGATTGGGCGACGGATGAAGGTGGAGACCTCGACGGCCCGATCCCCGGATGCTTAGGCTGGCTCTAGGGACATGGAATTTCACTTCGCTGGGGGGGAAGGAGCCCAAGAAACTCCATGAGAGGCGTGATGTGAATCCGAGTGGTGTTTCGTTATTGGACTTCTGTGCTAGTCACGGATTGTCCATAATGAACACCATGTTCAAGCATAAGGGTGTTCATCAGTGCACTTGGCACCAGGACACCCTAGGCAAGAGGTCAATGATCAACTTTGTTGTGTCGTCAGACCTTCGGCGTCATGTTTTGGACACTCGGGTGAAGAGAGGGGCTGAGCTGTCCACTGATCACCACCTGGTGGTGAGTTGGATCCGCTGGAAGAGGAGAAAGCCGGACAGACTTGGTAGGCCCGAGCGCATAGTGAGCGTCTGGTGGGAATGTCTGGCAGAGCCCTTGGCCACCTCTGAGAGAGCTTTGACCAGATTCCGGGGGATGTTGGAGACATAGAGTCCGAGTGGATAATGTTCTCCGCATCTATTGTCGAAGCTGCTGCTCAAGCGTGCCGCGGCCCTGGGTTGGACTCTTTCACCACCCAGGCTCAAGTCACCGAGGTGGTTAAAAAGCTCCACGTTGGCAGGGCTTTGGGGGTGGATGAGATCCGCCCTGAGTACCTCAAGTCTCTGGATGCTGTGGGGCTGTCATGGTTGACACGCCTCTTCAACATTGCGTGGCGGTCGGGGACAGTGCCTCTGGACTGGCAGACCGGGGTGGTGGTCCCCCTTCATAAGAAGGGGGACCGGAGGGTGTGTTCCAACTGCAGGGGGATCACACTCCTCAGCCTCCCTGGTAAGGCCTACGCCAGGGTATTGGAGAGGAGAGTCCGGCCGATAGTCTAGCCTCAGCTTCAGGTGGAGCAGTGTGGTTTTCGTACCAGCCGTGGAACACTGGACCAGCTCTATACCCTCTACAGGGTACTCGAGGGTTAATGGGAGTTTGCCCAACCGGTCCACACGTGTTTTGTGGACCTGGAGAAGGCATTCAACTATGTCCCTTGCGGTGCCCTACTCCAGGAGTACGGAGTCGGGGGCCCTTTATTAGGGGCCATCTGGTCCCTGTACAAGCGGAGCAGGAGTTTGGTCCGCATTGCCGGCACTAAGTCGGACCTGTTCCCGGTGCATGTTGGACTCCGGCAGGGCTGCCCTTTGTCACCGGTCCTGTTCATAACTTTTATGGACAGGATTTCTAGATGCAGCCAAGGGCCGGAGGGGGTCTGGTTTGGGGACCAGTGGATTTCGTCTCTTATTTTTGCAGATGACGTGGTCCTGCTGGCCCCCTCTAGCCAAGACCTACAGCATGCGCTGGGGTGGTTCACAGCAGAGTGTGAAGCGGCTGGGATGAAGATCAGCTCCTCCAAGTCCGAGGCCATGGTACTCAACCGGAAAAGGGTGGCTGGTCCTCTTCAGGTTGGAGGGGAGTTCCTGCCTCAAGTGGAGGAGTTCAAGTATCTCGGCGTCTTGTTCACGAGTGAAGGAAGAATGGAGCGGGAGATTGACAGACGGATCGGTGCGGCTGCCGCAGTAATGGGGGCGCTGTGCCGGTCCGTTGTGGTGAAGAGAGAGCTGAGCCGAAAAGTGAAGCTCTCGATTTACCGGTCGGTCTACGTTCCTACCCTCACCTATGGCCATGAACTTTGGGTCATGACCGAAAGAACGAGATCCCGGATACAAGCGGCTGAAATGAGCTTCCTCCGTAGGGTGGCCTGGCACTCCCTTAAAGATAGGGTGAGGAGCGCGGCCATTCGGGAGGGGCTCGGAGTAGAGCCGCAGCTCCTCCACATCGAGAGGAGCCAGTTGAGGTGGCTCGGGCATCTATACCGGATGCCTCCTGGACGCCTTCCTCGGGAGGTGTTCCAGGCACGTCCCACTGGGAGGAGGCCCAGGGGACGGCCCAGGACACGCTGGAGGGACTATGTCTCTCGGCTGGCCTGGGAACGCCTTGGGCTCCCCCCGGAGGAGCTGGAGGAGGTGTCTGGGGAGAGGGACGTCTGGGTGTCTCTGCTGAGTCTGCTGCCCCCGCGACCCGGTCCCAGATGAAGAGGAAGACGACAAGTACGAGAACTTGAAAATCCTAAAAGGTAGAAAAAGACATTACTGGGCAGGGAGAAGAATGACGGATATAATATTTATGATATGGATGAACCAATCAGAAAGTAAAAAGTAGTTATAGCTGATGCTACCTGAAGAAAACAGAAGCAAGGCTGAGGAGAAATTCACAAGGAGAGCAAAATAAAAAAACTATGACATAAAAATCTCTGGTGTAATAACTGGCACACGTTAATCTTACTTGTAGCTCTTCGTCTTCCCATCAGTGATGGACCTCCTTTAGTTTTCGATTCAGTCTCCTGTCTTTGGGCATCTTTCTAACCACAGCATGAAATATCCCTGTAACAAGAAGAAAATTAATAACCAGCCTGAAGAATGAACTGAGTGGTACAGCTAAAAAGATTAGAATATTGTGAAAAAGTTTAATATTTGTTGTCCCTTATTTCAGGAAGTGTAAGTCATATATACATTTATAACAGAGAAATATTTCAAGCCTTTAGTTCTATTCATTTTAATGATTCTGGCTTACAGCTATGAAACCCAAAATTGAGCATTACATGGGCCAATAAAAAGGGATTACAATGCAGAAATGTTATGGCCTAGATAATAAGCAGCAATCCCTCATACTGAGCATGCATGCAGCGACAGTAGAGAGGAAAACTCCCTTTTAACAGGAGGAAACCTCCAGCAGAACCAGAACCAGGCTCGGTGAGAGCGGCCATCTGCCACGACTGCAAGGCAAATGGCCCTGACCTAAACTCCACAGAGTCTGTAGGTTGCTATATATCTATATTTATATAGAAATAGATAGATATGGTTCTATGTAAATAAATTATAAAAATTTGATGAAACTAAATTTATGCTATTTGAAAAATAGAAGAAAAATATAGGAGTAAATAAATGTATTGATGTAAATTTTGAAAGGGTAAATTAAATTAATTTTCTTAGTTTGATGTTAGAACACGAAATCTGCTGGAAATCACACATTAAATATGTTTGGGGGACTCGCCTGGAGCCTGGTCATCCTGTGGAAAACGAAGCACAATCAGAAATCTCTTAATGATTTTATTGTACTTTACTTTTACCATATTCAATTCAGTTCAGTTTTATTTATATAGCGCCAATCAACACATGTCGTCTCACGGCACTTCACAATAGTCAGGTATATACATTCCAATTAATCCTTATCATTGAACAGTGCAGTCAGATTCAGTTCTTTATTCAAATTGGATAAAAAGTTTTTCTATCTAAGGAAACCCAGCAGATTGCATCGAGTCAGAGACTTGTAGCAGTCACTCCTCCTGGATGAGCATGTAGCGACAGTGGACAGTCACTGGCGTTGACTTTTCAGCAATCCCTCATACTGAGCATGCATGTAGTGACAGTGGAGAGGAAAAACTCCCTTTTAACAGGAAGAAACCTCCAGCAGAACCAGGCTTAGTGTGAGTGGCCAGCTGCCACGACCGACTGGGGGTTTGAGAGAACAGAGCAGAGACACAAAAAGCACTGATCCAGGAGTACTTTCTATGGGAAGGAAAAGTAAATGTTAATGGATGTAGCTCCTTTAGTCGTTTCATCTAGAAAGAAAGAACAGATCAACTCTGAGCCAGTTTTCAAGGTTAGAGTCTGAAAGAGAGCTTATATAATTAGTTACAGAAAAGCTCAGTCAATTGCTATGTCTAGGAGAGAGAAAGGGTTAAACACTGAAAGACAGGGCCATGTGGATCATCGGTAGAAGGTGAGCATTAAATTGTTGTTTATCAAAAAGGAAAATTTTAAGCCTAGCCTTAAAATTAGACAGGGTGTCTGCCTTACAGACTAAAACTGGGAGCTGGTTCCACAGGAGAGGAGCCTGATGACTAAAGGATCTGCCTCCCATTCTACTTCTAGAGACTCTAGGAACCACCAGTAAACCTACAGTCTGAGTACGAAGTGCTCTGTTAAGAATATATGGAACAATCAGATCTCTGATGTATGATGGAGCTAGATCATTAAGAGCTTTATATGTGAGGAGGAGAATTTTAAATTCTATTCTGGATTTAACAGGGAGCCAATGAAGGGAAGCTAAAATAGGAGAAATATGATCTCTCTTTTTGATTTTCATCAGAATTCTTGCTGCAGCATTTTGAATCAGCTGAAGGCTTTTTACTGCATTTTGTGGACATCCTGATAGTAAAGAATTACAATAATCCAGCCTTGAAGTAACAAATGCATGGACTAGTTTTTCAGCGTCACTCCTGGATAGGATATTTCTAATTTTGGCAATGTTCCGGAGATGACAGAAGGACATCCTAGAAGCCTGTTTAATATTGGATTTAAATGACATGTCCTGGTCAAAAATAAAACCAAGGTTTTTAACTTTATTACCGGAGGTCAATTTAATGCCATCCAGGGTAAGTGATTGACTAAGCAGTTTCTTTTTTAAAGACTCCGGTCCAAAGACGAAAATTTAAAGTCATCCAAGTTTTTATGTCTTCAAGACATGCTTGTAGTCTATCTAACTGGTTGGGCTCATCAGGATTTATGGATAAGTAAAGCTGAGTGTCATCAGCGTAACAGTGAAAATTTATCCTATGCTGCCTGATAATTTTAACTATTGGAAGCATATACTGTATATAGTAAAGAGAATTTGCCCAAGTACTGAACCCTGTGGTACTCCACAATTAACCCTGGAGTTTAAAGATGATTTAACATTTACATGAACAAACTGGAATCTGTCTGACAAATAAGATTTAAACCAGCCTAGCGCTGTTCCCCTGATCCCTACAGCACATTTCAGCCTTTCTAAGAGAATATTGTGATGGACTGTATCAAATGCAGCACTGAGATCTAACAGGACAAGTACAGACACAAGTCCATTATCTGAGGCCATAAGAATATCATTAGTGACTTTCAGCAGAGCTGTTTCAGTGCTATGATGAGCTCTGAAACCTGATGGATGGATGCCGTCTCTCCGGATAACACCAGGTTTTCCCCAAAATGTTCGCCAATTATCAATGTAGCCCACATCATTTTCTGGAGACCATCTAGACAGCCAGCGGTTGAATGACAGCATGCGGCTAAACATGTCATCACTGGTCAGATCGGGGAGGGGACCAGAGAAAATTACGGAGTCCGAGATTGTTTGGCAACTTACACACCGAAGCAACACTAACTTTGGTGACCTCCGATTGACGTAACCAGGTGTCATTACCGCCAGCGCGAATAAGAATCTTACTGTATTTATGCTTATCCTTAGCCAGCAGTTTCAGGTAGGATTTGATGTTGCCCGTTCTGGCCCCTGGCAGACATTTGACTATGGTCGCTGGTGTCTCAAGTGCCACGTTTCTGACTATGGAGCTGCCAATTACCAGTGTTGGCTTCTCAGCCGGTGTGTCGCTGAGCGGGGAAAATTTGTTAGAAACGCAGACGGCTTGGTGGTGACCTGTGGGCTGGGATCTAGGACTATGCTTTCTACGTACCGTCACCCAGCCGGCCTGAGTACCTGGCTGCGCGGGCTCTGCTGAAGGACTGCTACGGGGAGCTACCCTCGGTGGCCTCCACTTCCGACACCCTTGCCTCCAAAGCTACAAAAATGCTACATTTATTACACGTACCACTATTACTAAAGGAGGCAGAGGAGTAACTTAACATCTGACACAGAGAGCAGAAGAGAGGAGGAGACTCCTGCGAGAAACAGCAGAATGGGTAGTCATGGTGGAGTTAAAGCTAACGCTAAACTAGCGACCCCTTACCATTACTAGAAAAACCGTTTGGGGACCGGAGAGTCCCCAAACGGTAAATGCAGCAACAGAAAGTATGTGTTTTAACCTGCTTATGTATTAAGTAAGAGATATCACATTAGAGAGAAATCAGATCAAACGAGAGAGCCTTCACACACCAAACAACCCCTATTCTGGGTCTTTATACCTGGCAGCGGGAAGAAAAACAACAACCATGGCGATCTTCTTACAAATATTGTGTTGTTAATGTGCTGGCTATGGTTGGAAAACAACTTAAAAATCGCTAGATACAGTCCAACATTTCCATCCATATTTACTTCTGCAAACACTAAGCACGCTCGCTACATGTGACGTCATTCGTCGTCTACTGCGCATGCGGGACTCTTAAGTTGTATAAATGCAGTTCACACAGGAGATCACTACAAGTCATATATATTTGGAAATGTGAACGACCACGCAAAAAAATAAAATTTCATCAAAAAATCGGAATTGAGCATTAATATGGAGAGCCGTTTCATTCAAAATTAAATAAATAAATAAATACTGCTATCGATAAATTATTAATAAATATTCCATGAAAACACATTTATTCATTTATTCCATGAAATAAATATCCCCATGATCTTGTTTTACTTAATTCATTTCAAGATTTATTTAATTTACTTAAAGATTTATTTATTTATTTATTTCATAATGCAGTTTTATTTTGTGACACTTTTATTTTGTAAAGCTACTTTACGTATTTCAGTGACTTACTTTTTAACCCCGCTTTTTATTTTAAGCTCTTTTTATTTCATGTTCTTATATTCAAATGAGGGGGCGGAGTTTTATCTGTGGGGCGGCACTGGGACAGCAGGGCCCAGGGGACGGCCCAGGACGTGCTGGAGGGACTATGTCTCTCGGCTGGCCTGGGAACGCCTTGGGCTCTGTAACTGTTGCAAAAAACAACTTATCAATTTTGTTCTAACGTTTATTTCATTTCTAACTAGCAAATTGGGTAAAATTTAAATATAAGTGAAATGTTAAAAAGGCATAAAATTAAGACTAAAATACATTGTTTACCGCTGTTGTCGTTATCTTGGTTGTCACGAGACCTAAGTGGGTAAGAGCGGAAGGGTCCTTGCAGATTGAACATGCTAGCAGAAGGGAAACACAGCACTGAAAGTACGGACATTCTGCACCAGGTTTACAAGGCGCAAACGGTAAATATGACATATAAGTATGACATGTTGTAATAATTGTGCAGTTTGTAGTAAACGTGTAACGGAAATGATAGTGACACCGTATTGTTCTCCATTTGTCGTTTAGTTTTCACGGTGTTAAGGTGTTCTAACGTCAAGAGAGAAAGAGAGAAATTAAAGATACCAAGACATCAGTATGAAATGTGGATCATTTCCTGTGTAAAACCGATGCAGGTATAGGCTCCTGTGTCTGGGGAGAGGGGCGTCTGGGCGCCTCTGCTGAGTCTGCTGCCCCCGCAACCTGGTCCCGGATAAAACTGAAGACGACAGTGCGAGTATATTTATATCTGATTAATTGATCAATTATTATTTTGTTGCATTTATTGGCACACTACTTTAGCTGCTTTTGGCACAGTAATTGTTTTATTGAATCATGTATTTATTTCTGTATTTATTCCTAATTATGGCAGGATTGGTCTTCCATAATTCAGGGGTATGAGGATTTTTGCAATGCACTGTTCACGTACCCACTAAAAGAGTCAAGGATTTAATTTGCCAAATTAGAGCAACACAAAGCAAATAATAACCACACTAATAAACTATTGTGCTACATGACGTTCTGATGTACAACTGGTAGTGTTTTAAGAATACTGCAGATGTTTTAGACTGCTATGGTGTGCCTGGTCTCTCAACTGTTGACCACTGGAGAAAGACATCAACCTACAATATCCTATACCTTTTTATGCTTATTATTGTCACATGAATAAATTCATAGCATACATTAAAATGTTTATATCTGCATCATTCATTCAGTAGTATCTTTTCTAAACAGAATTCAAACATCAACTTAGAACTGGCCTGGTGCTCACTGTTTTAGACAGCCGCATGTGGCAAATTAGGAAGTTTAAAACACATCTATATTTAAGACATTTTATGGGATGCCTGCTTTCATGATATAAACCTTATGACTGGTGCTGCTCGCACAATGACATAGCTTTATTTTTGGAGTCTTTCGTCAATTTACTGCCAAAGCAAAATGCTGTTAAAGCATAGGAATTTTGGACAAATGGACAAAAATGATTCTAGAATTACGCCGCTCAAGGTGGCAGCAAGTAGGAGTAACTCTGTTACTTTTCATTATATTTAATTTCCCTTTTGGATGAAAAAATATTTTTGAATTCATGAAAAAGTGAAGACAAAAACCTATGTCTAAAGAGAGAACTTGTACATTTGTGTCAAGTTATTAGAGACTTGAATTGGCGAAATCATTGATTCTTTGGTTTGTTTGCACCCAATGATGACCTTTGTAACAAATGGATTGTTTATCAGTACAGGGAACATGTTGATCAAGTTCGGGAGATTGAAAATCTTTTATTTTCTGACACCTGGCTGCCCACAGTCTAAAAAATGTTAAATAAATATATTCCCCTGAGGGGAGCATTTCGCTCAAATATATTGGAAACCTGGAGCAGTTCAGAATGACCTTGCCAAGTAACTTCTGTCTTGCTGTTAGATGGTCAATAAAGATGATTATAGACCTTGAGGGTGTAACATTTTGCTGTTGTCATTCAGAATTTTTCAGCTAGTTTGCTCTTTAAATCTGCCTGCCAGCCACTGGTTTTATGGATTCTTTCCAGTTATGGAGAAGTACAACACCACAGGCAAAAATAAATAAGTAAAATAAAACTGAATGTTAATTTTTAGTTTTAGTCTTTTATTTCAGAATTTCAGACTTTTTCAGACAAAGCTTTACCTGAAAAGAATGTTGCCTAGAGAAAAGAGAGTAAGGTACCATAGGTTCAGTTGAAAAGAACAATATCTTGATGTGAGATTATTTCTGGGTCTCTGTGTAATTGTACAGTTTGCTCATTACCCACTGCTGGAACATTGACTCCCCACAGTTGTACAAACAAAAACGATCATTTTCCGGTGCTTTATAATTTATTTGGGATTCTGCATCACTGCAAGGCTCTTAACTTGATATGCACCTTCACCATTTATCAAAACGGAAATAAGTGGAGGATCATTAGACCACTGGGATGATGAAAAATAGAAGAAGAGAATATTTGCCATCTTCATCCTCAAAATGCAGGGAAAACAAAGGCAATACAGAGCAATGGGGGGAAAATATGCAATATCCGAGAATAATTTGCAAAGTTGAAAGCATGAAGCATTGCTTCTGTGAAAGCACCATACATATTATACTGCAATTGGGTAGATGCTGAAATGGAAAAATATATTCAAATAACTCCTATTGATAACAGTTTTTTTGCCTTTGTCATGACAGATTCAAAAGTTTTGTCACCCTCAGTGAAAATATTCACTCCCCTTCACTCCCACTCTGAATATCCGCCCTATAAAAACTGCAAGGCTCAGTTGGGGAGCTCAAGAGATAACAGTTGCCAGATTTGCATTTTTCAGATCAAAAAGAGACACTCGGAAAGAAAATAAAGATTGAAAGTAAGCCAGAAAGCAGGAAAAAGTAAATGGAAAGACTTGATGATACTCAGCAGAGTGTGTGTGTGCGATCTAAGGTATAATAATATTGGTTGGTGGTGGGAAATCTCCTCTGGAGTACACAGTTTCTTCACATTGGAAACAAATTATGTCACAGGGAACCTCTAATGCCAGTCATAATGAGATATCCCATCCTGCAGACTACCATATATATGAACTGGCACTCTTCATAACCAAGAAAGAAATCAGGTGGATTTTTGTCTCTGAAAAAGTAATACTACTGCCATAAGAAAATACCCAGAAAGGGTACAATTACATTGAACTCGTAAGAAAGAAGCAGACTTCAAAGAAAGAGATATGATAGAAAATAGCCAGGCAGGCAGGAGCCCTTAATGCTCTCATAGCCTGCGGTTTTGGCAGTTTCATAGAAAAACTAACAATGTCTGATTATAACACTGACGTGCGTGTCATATTACAGCGGAAGCTTGTCATTGCTGACTGATTCCGTAGATTTATTACTTGTCTGTCTTTTATATAACACCTGAAAAGCAGCACTAACCCAAGCAATCCTTCTGTCTATGATGGTAGTTATTGAGCTGGATGTTCAAGCAATTACCCGTGGGCTGTCTTTCACTCAGGTAGGCGTGTGTCAGGCTTCATTGTCCTATTTTGTTAATGAGCCTTTTTTAATTATAGCTGTACTCTTCTGTTGTTGGATAGTGGATTAATCAAGATATACCCAAGAGACTGTGCAGAGCTTGAAAACACTGCGCTGTGGTATATATGGCTTACATAAGATTCAGAGGCAAACAGTTAAATGTTGTCTCTTCTTTTGATTTATAATTTGCAGTTAAATTAACAAGTAAAAATTTTAATGAATAATTTTGGATTTGTTTCTGTTTCAGAGAAAGAATGGGCTTTTCCTGTTGAATATAATTATGGCATGATATGAGCATCTGTAAAACAATATGGCTGTGCTCAGGATGGAGCCTGAAGTGACGCTGTCCAAAATGCAATCTGCAACAGCTGAGGGAGTCTTTATGCAAATTTACCAGGCAAGCATGCAGTACAGTAAACCCAAACATGCTCAGCCAGAAATACACCTGAGTTCCATCTTTTCACACACACACTAATGAAAAAGAGAACAAAGCCAGAGAAGCAATCAGTACATCGACAGAAAAAAAATTACATTACTACTTAAAAGCTTTGCAAAGATACAGTGCTGACGATGCTGTGAAAAAGTGTTTGCCCCCTCACAGATTTCTTTTAATCAGAATCAGAATCAGAATCAGAATCAGCTTTATTGCCAAGTTTGTACATACAAACAAGGAATTTGACTCCGGTACACTTTGCTCTTTGGTTTTTGTTTTTGCACTACAGAATATACATATTTACAATGTACAATATACACATATATAAATAAAAAGGTGCATTTGCAACAACTGTATGCTGTTGTTTTGTATTTTATTGAATGTTCAACAGAGAAACAGCCTGGGGGAAGAAACTGTCTCTGTGGCGGCTAGTTTTAGTGAACAGCGCTCTGTAGCGTCGCCCTGAAGGCAGAACTCTAAACAGTTTATGTGCAGGGTGTGTGGGGTCTGCAGAGATTTTAGCAGCTCTTTTTCTGACCCTAGACCTGTATAAGTCCTGGATGGAGGGAAGGTCAGCCCTGATGATTCTCTCTGCAGTCCTGATTATTCGTTGCAGTCTGGACCTGTCCTGTTTTGTGGATGAACCGAACCACACGGAGATGGATGAAGACAGGACAGACTGAATGATGGCAGTGTAGAAGATGACCAGCAGCTCCTGTGGAAGGTTGTACTTCTTAAGTTGCCTCAGGAAGTACAGTCTCTGCTGGGCCTTCTTCCGAACAGTGTCTATGTGTGAAGACCATCTCAGGTCCTCAGAGATGGTGGTTCCTAAGAACCTGAAGTGATCCACAGCCGACACGGTGTTGTTGAGGATGGTGAGGGGGGTGTATGGAGGTGGTGTTTTTCGAAAGTCCACCACCATCTCCACAGTCTTGAGTGGGTTTAGCTCCAGGCAGTTCTGACTACACCAGTGTACAAGCCGATCCACCTCCAGTCTGTATGCAGACTCATCACTGTCCTGGATCAGTCCAATGACAGTGGTGTCATCTGCAAACTTCAGGAGTTTCACGGACGAGTCTGCTGAGGTGCAGTCATTTGTGTACAGGGAGAAGAGGAGTGGGGATAGAACACACCCCTGGGGGGCACCAGTACTTATTGATCTGGTTCGGGAGAAGATGCTCCCCAGTCTCACCTGCTGCTGTCGGTCCGTCAGGAAGCTGTTGATCCACTGACAGGTGGAGGCTGGGACGTTGAGCTGAGTGAGCTTCTGGTGGAGGATGTCTGGTATGATGGTGTTGAAGGCCGAGCTGAAGTCTACAAACAGGATCCTGGCGTAGGTCCCTGGGTGGTCGAGGTGTTGCAGGATGAAGTGTAGACCTAAGTTAACAGCATCATCTGCCGACCTGTTTGCTCGGTACGCAAACTGCAGGGCGTCCAGTAGAGGGCCTATGATGTCTTTCAGGTGCTTCAACACCAGCCGCTCAAAGGATTTCATGACCACAGACGTCAGGGCTACAGGCCTGTAGTCATTTAATCCTAGGATGGTGGGTTTCTTGGGCACTGGGATGATGGTGGATCGTTTGAAGCAGGAGGGGACCTCACACTTCTCCAGGGACTTGTTGAAGATCCGGGTGAAGATTGGAGCGAGTTGATTTGCACAGGCTTTCAGGCATGATGGGGAGACGTTATCAGGTCCTCCAGCTTTCTTTGTTTTCATGCGCTGAAAGAGCCTGTTTACATCTTCCTCAGAGATCTTTAGTGCAGGCAGAGGATCTGAAGGTAGGGGGTTGGTTGCTTTGCTGGTCGAACCTGTTCCTGAATGGGATGTGGAGGAGTTGGTTTGAGGTGTGAATGGCTTCTTGTCATGTCTGCAGTAGAAGCCATTCAGACGGTTGGCCAGGCGAGGACTTTGTTCAGGAAGGGTGGTGGGGCTTCTGTAAGCAGTCAGGTTTCTCAGACCAGTCCATACAGCCGAAGTGTCACCAGTAGAAAGGCTGTTTTTCAGCTTCTCACTATAGCTTCTCTTGGCTGCTTTGATCTCCTTTGTAAGTCTGTTCCTGGCCTGCCTGTACCGTGCCCAATCTCCACTGCTGTGAGCTTCTTCCTTGTCCCTGCGCAGATTCCTGAGGTGTGGAGTGAACCATGGCTTGTTGTTCCCAAAGGTGCAGAAGGTCTTGGTCTGCACACACATGTTCTCACAGAAACTGATGTATGATGTCACCACATCAGTTAGTTCGTTTAAATCAGTGGCTGAGGTTTCAAAAACAGTCCAGTCTGTGCATTCAAAGCAGGCCTGTAGCGTCTGCTTTGATTCCTCAGTCCACTTTTTAACAGTGTGAACCGTGGGTTTGGAAGCTCTTAGTTTCTGTCTGTAAGTTGGGATGAGGTGGATAAGGCAATGATCCGAAAGTCCCAGAGCAGCCCTGGTAACGGCATGGTATGAGTCCTTAAAAGCTGTGTAACAGTGGTCCAGTGTGTTTTTGTCTCTGGTGGGACACTTAATATGCTGTCTGTATTTTGGGAGCTCATTAGAGAGATCTGCGCTGTTAAAATCTCCCAGTATTATAATGAAAGAGTCAGGGTGTTTTTTCTCCACGTCTGTAATCAGCTCAGCAAGATGTTTTTCCGCGGCAGAAGTGCAGCCATGCGGTGGAAAATATGAGCCGATTATTATGAACGAGGAAAACTCTCTCGGTGAGTAAAACGGTTTACAGATTATGGAAAATGACTCCAGATCCGGACTACATGTTTTCCCAGCACTTTTATGTCTCTGCACCAACCTTCGTTTATATAAAAGCAGATTCCGCCTCCTCGCTTCTTCCCTGATAGCTCCGCGCTGCGATCCGCTCTGAACAGCTGGAAGTCCGGTATCAGCAGTGCGCGGTCCGGGATGTTGTCACTCAGCCATGTCTCGGTGAAGCAGAGAACCGCTGATCTGCGGAGGTCCGAGTTTTTACCGGTGAGAAGAAGTAGCTCGTCCATCTTGTTGCTTAGAGAGCGGACATTTGCCAGGTGGATTGAAGGCAGTGGTGTGCGAAGTCCTCTTTTGCGGAGCTTTACTAGGGCGCCAGCTTGCTTTCCCCTCCGACGCTTCCAGCGCAGTATCCTGTAGAGCACCGCCGCTCCGCTTGCCAGAAGCTCAGTGAACCTCGGATGGATGAAAGATGGTGAAAAAATCCCAAGAGAGGACTCTCTGATGTTGAGAAGTTCCTCTCTACTAAATGAGACCACCGAATTGTGGCCCGAGACCACAGTACTGTGGCTCGAAAAACATATAAACACAAAAACTACAAAAACAAAGAGAGAGCGAAGCTCCGAGGCTGCCATCGTCGGTGCCATCTTGCATCACATCTAAGGCACTGAGACTCCAGCAAATTGCTGTGCGAGCCATAATCCACAAATGGAGAAAACATGGAACAGTGGTGAACCCTCCCAGGACTGGAAAATTTGGGAACAGCGTAGTCAAAGTCTGGACTTAAATCCAATTAAGATGCTGTAAATAGACCGTTCATGCTTATTAATCTTCCAATGTGGATGAATTAAACAATTCTGCAAAGAGAAGTGGGCCAAAATTCCTCCAATCTGATGTAAAAAATCAAAAGTTATCGCAAACGATTTATGACGGTTCTTGCTGCTAAGAGTGGTTTAGGGGGCAAATACTTTTCCCCATATGACCAGGTTCTTTACTTTGGATAGCTTTTTAAATCATTATTTGAAAATGGTTGTATCTTTTGCTTTATGGAGTCGAAGACGAAAATTCAATCTGGGAGACTCACCCCTCCTCCAGCTTCACCCAATGGCTTCTCCGTGCGTCTCCGCGCCAACCAATCAGCTTCAAGTCTGCAATAATCCTCAGCCAATGATCCTTCAAGGCTCCACATTTAAAGTCTCCCATTCATGGATCTCACAGCTGTCAGACGAGCTTCGACCCTTCTCCACCCCATCGCCTCCATCGGATTCTCATTTCCATTACCAAAAGGGCTCCTCTCCATCACCAGTACCAGAAGACAATTCTAATTCTAATCCTAAAACGTTCATCAGTTCATGCATTATCAGCATTCATGTCTTCCTCTGGGGTCTGAGCGCCAAACAAATAAATATCCATTGTGTAACTTCTCTAATCACATTTTGTGTTTCTTATTGTGAGTCTCTACAGGATTGAATTGTTATATATAAAATTTGCCTAATAAATCTAAAACAAATACATGTGACAATAAAGAAAAACTGAAGAAAGGTCTTTCAGTCCCTTGTAATGGCAAACTTCTCTTTTCAATGTAGACGTAGAACTCATCCAAGGCATCACCGACAACACACCAGCAAACCATTTATCACAGAACGTTTGAAACTATTTCTATGCTAAACAAAGCTGATATCCCTAAAATGCTGTATACTTAATGCAGTAATGAATAGATTTTGTTAAATTCCATTTACTTTTTTCAAAAATAGGTGGTCTGACATTTTAATGCATTTTCCAGTTTGCCTTACAGATATAACTCCTAGGGGAATGCTGGCACAAAAGCGCAAAAATAGATTAATTCAAACAAAGAAAACAAAAATGGAGGCCATGAGCATTTTATAAACTAATCACAAACAGAATGTATGGTTGAACCTTAAGTTCAAAAAACCACATACACACATCCAACTGCAAATACAAAGGGCCTGTGGATGGGGTCGGTTAAACAGAATGAAATTAGACAGAGGTCTGGCCACTGAGGGAAGTCCCATCTGAGGCTCAGTCAAGCAGTCATGACATCAAATTAGCATTTACAGCAAGGAGCAATTACTGAGAGAAAAAGCTAACTGCGCTCAACGTTCTGCAACCGTACTTGCCTTAAAATTGCAAGACATCATCTCTTTCTGCCACACAGGGCTTTATACACAATTCCTTACTTTCCCCACACACTTAAAGCTTTTTTTTCTTTTGTCCTTTGACACCTTCCTCGCAATCAGAATCATGCATTATTTAATTTATCACCACTTGCATCACATGCACACATGCCCAACATCTTGCTGTGACATCAGTTTTATGAGCTGTGGAGCACAGCTTATTGCAGCAAACTAAGGTCTACGACAGGGGTAGTAAAATGGGAACAATGTGAGTGAATGAGAAGCCAACGGATAGATGAGAATAAGAAATTCATTTTATGCATTAAGCACTACTAAGCCAGGGCTCCTTATTCACAAGCCTTCTTTCTACTCCCTCATGCATTTGGAACAATATGAGGTCAGCCTCCCATAGACACTAAGCCATCTGAATCCTGCTTCATGTCCCTTGTTGCTTTTGTCTGTCCTCTGCTGAGACAGCACGTAGCCCTCCATGAGGGAATGGTGCAGTATTATAAAGTATTAAAAAAGGGAATGGGAGGGAATTAGAACTGATAAGAAATTGAAGTTTACATACAGCATAGCTATCCTTGAGGGATTATCAAAAATGGGGGTGGCATTCCAGAGGTGGACGTCTAAATTTGTGTGAGGATGAAGTGGACCAAAGAGCAGGGTCTTATTATGATCCAGAAAAATACTTCTCTTACTTCTTAATGATAGAATATATTTAGAAAAGCATGTGAGGGATAAAAATGGACTTTAAGTCTAACTATAATTGCTTAAACCTGAACCTGAGTAGAATTATCAACATAGAGGAGAAGGAAACTGTGTTCACACTTGTTTTTCACATTTTGTCAAATTACAGACATTATTGGGATTTTATGTGAAGGACCTGCACTAAATAGCACATATTTACACTGGTGTGAAAACGTGTTTGCCTGATTCCTGATTTCATTTAGTTTGTCATGTTTGTCACATTTAAGTGTTTTAGTGTTTCATCAAAAAAAAAATTATAAATCAATCAAAGAAAACACAATTAGACAGAAAATGTAGTTTTTAAAATAGGGTTTTAATCATTAAGTGTGAAAAAAATCCAAACCTACATGGCCCTGTGTGAAAAAGTGATTGAACCCTAAACCTAATAACTGGTTGAGCCACCCTTAAAAGCAACAACTGCAATCAAACGTTTGCGATAACGTGTTTTACAGCACTATGGAGGAATTTTGTCCCACTTGTCTTTCAGAATTGTTGTAATTCAGAGCAAGGCTGTTCATTTCTAGCATGAACAAGTTTTAAAAGGCCATGCCACAGCATCTCAATAGGATTTAGCTCAGGACTTTGACTAGACCACTCCAAATTCTTCATTTTTTTTATCCTTAGCAATTCAGAGGTGGACTTGCTGGTATGTTTTGGATCATTGTCCTGCTGCAGAACCCAAGTTCGTTTAAGTTTGAGGTCAAAAAAGGATGGCCGGACATTATCCGTCAGGATTTTTTGCTAACCAGCATAATTCATGGCAACCAATTGCCTTCAGAAGACACATAAGCAAAAAGAGTAGATCTATCTGTGTTGTAGACTTTGTATAAATAAATCTGTTATGTGAAGAACTCACAGGTCTGTTAAAGAACATTAGCAATGTTAGGTTAGAAACAAAATCCAAAGCTTTGAACATCTTACAGATCACTGTTCAGTGCCATCATCTAAAAATGAAAAGTATAGTACAAATATATATGCCTACCAAGACATGGCTGGCCCATGGGAAGGAGATGTAGATAACGACAGCTTAGGGAAAATAAGTCAGCGGGACAACTATTAGTTGTGTACATTGCAAATTTGCCCTTTATAGCAGAGTGCCAGGAGGTAAGTCGTTTTTTAATCAAAGCCATAAAGAGTTCAATTTGCAATTTTCCACAAGGCATGTAGCAGACAGTATGCACAGGGAAGCTTGTCAGAGTTGATGACATGATGGATGGAGTTAAATATAGGAAAACTCTGGTCAAAAGGCTGTTAGACGATGCTCTTTGAGGAATGGCCAAAAATATTTTTCTTGATATGCAAAGTTGGGAGAGACATAAACAAGAAAATTTGTAGTTGTAATTGCAAAGAAAAGCTGTTCTACAAAGTATTGACTCAGGGGGGCTGAATATGCTGCACTTTTCAGATTTCTATTTCTAACAAATCAAAAAAAGCAAAAACATTTTACTTCCATTTTTCAACTATGCACTACTACAAGGTTGTGGTTGCAATGCACCAAAATGTGATAAGGTTCAAGGAATATGACAAGTTTGCAAGACATTTTACGTAGGTTAGTCATTTTTAAATCATTGCAGAGAGTATGTGGGATGCATCAAGCCTTGATGCAGTGTCTATTTTTTTTAGTCACAGAAGAAATACAGTATTCTCATATGCACTAACTAAAAGATTAGCTTTGTAGCTCTACCAACAATAATGAATCAGTAATGTTAATTTCAGGTTCATTAGCCTCTCCTGAAAGACGAATCTTCTCTTCCTCCTTCGAGCAAAGACCACGGATTCAGTCTATTAGCACACGTCTAAGCATTACAGTGTTTACAAGGGCAAAATCTGATGTGTTTGGCAATTTACATGCTGTTCACACTTTGAACCTTTGCATATTTATGAGCATATTTCCTTTTGTCAGCTCTCAATGAGCACTTCTAAGCAATGTTATGACTCACCTTACTGAATGGCAATTGGCACGTTTCAAATTTAAAAATCACAATTTCAGAAGTTAGCCTGGTGAACTTCCATTTATGTCTTGGATTTGATTAAAAAATGTCTGCATTTTAATAGCCTTCACAAAACCTGAACTTATTGCAGTTGATAACAATTATGCAGTCTAAAGCTGATTTTTGTATTTATTTTTTTTTTACAAAAATTATTCTTTTAAACCTTTCTGTGATATGGCTGTAACTTTAAACCTTTGACTGACTCATCTGGAATTCAGAAATCTATGAATATGTAAACTAGCCCCACTTCACTTCTCAGCCCTTTCCGTGCAGCACATATTCCCACGGCATATATAAACAAGCCTGATCACAGTTTATTTTGTGGGTCCAAGAGGCATTACCTACACAGCTCTGTGTCTGATTGGCTGACAGTCTTACCTTAACCTAACCAGTCTCACTTATCACACTTAATTCCCTGGCCCCTTTGCATCTCCTCCAAGTCACTCACCACTTCTGCTGCATGGCTGGAGAGACAAGCCGTGTCAGCACTTTTCAAAGCGGTGGCATTTTTGTGTGTGTGAGAAGTTTGTTTGTGTGCTTGTGTGCGTGGAACAGTGAATGCACTGCTCAATCTTTTGCTGAACGTCCCAGAGTGCAGGAAGGACTCTGTTCTGGGCAATTAACACTTGCTGGGAAGCTTTTCCTTTCAACAGAAACGTGATGACTTGTTGTCAACTTGAGTGTGTGAAATAACCAGTCTTGACTTTAACTGTCTCTCCTCTCAGACTGCTTCTCGATTGTGTATTTGTTTCTCTCCACTCTGCAAACAGTTAAAGAAAACACAGCTTTTAGTTACATTCAAAACTTTGCAAAATTGTTCACATTCCTAACACATTTGTCCTGTTTTTCACATAACAATCACAAAATCCAGTGTGTTATCACAGAAATAAATGTGATAGACCAAGACAAACAAATGCATAGTTGACATTTTATTTGTGAAAACCACAAAAATAAAACATAGCAATTATACACTGCTATGTTTTATTCTATCCCAAAAAACTCTTGCAAGACCTTTGCGAGACACTGTAGTTATAAGGAGGGGAGGCTAACATAAACCAAATTATACATAAAGTTAAATAGAAAGCACTGAAACAGTTTAGAAGACTTTCATGTTAGAGAAATGAAGCAGGTGCTAAGAAATGGGATTTCCACTGAACTTGCAAACAGCTTGTGATACACTTCTAATGTTAGAGGAACAAATGCACTGAGCTCAAAGAAGGAACTTATTAATTATCAAAGTATGTGATTAAATTGTATGGCTCATGGAATAAAAAAAACTGAATTGACTTTTTTTTTTAATTTCAATAAATTTGAAATGTTAGGTCCACTTTAAACTTTGTTTATTTGAAAAAAAGTTTAAACTGAATATCAGGTTTTTGATATTAAAAAGAAAATAATTGAATTTTTTTTTCATTTTCATTAAGGATTTAATTTTACAATTTATGATGTCAGATTAAAGCCTATTTTTGTCAAGATGAAATAGTTATTTTTTTATTTCAGAATTAGTTTTTTGTTAAACACTTTGAAGTTTGTTTTTTACAGATTCAAATCCAGGGCTCTGATGTGGCTTCAGTCTCATTCTTCAGAAAGTTTTAGAACAAAATTCCAGTTCCATTTTTGACTTGATAGTATTATCATTAAGATTAGATTTGGGTCTGAATCTGACTGCATGACTGAATCCTTTGATTGATATTAAATGAATTTGGACCTAACTGGATACCACATGAATATGAATTGGGCCGGTTTTTCTTCCAATGTGTAAGGAGATGGCATTTGTTGTGTATTGGCACTATATGAGTTAGCAGAATTGAATTGGATTTCTTGTAATTTAAAAGCTTTATTTAAATTGTCGCTTTGACAATAACACTGACAAAGCCGGTTTTATTATTGTGCTTGTCTTCTTAACAACTGTGTTTTGAAAAATTCACTCTGATACAAAACGCATATCTAATATCTGTCTCATGATGTCAATTTAAAACAATTTATTAACATATTTAAAAAGTGCATGCATACCCACATATATCATGTTGGTGTACAAGGAAGTTTATTCTTTTAAAGTATTTCTGCTTAGAAACAAACCTGTCATAGACAGATGTGTAATTATCTTTGCATCACAGATGCTGATAACTGAAACTAAGAAAAAAAAAAACATTTACAAACAGTAAGGTCACATTCAACTATCTCAGCTTTAATAGTTCTAAAATGTTTAATGTTCACTCATTGTGTTCCCAGAGGTCTATGTATAAGAAAAAGCCATTTTTATACCTTTAGCCTGTTCCATCATTGATGTCATAATGGCAAATGTTATTCATCCATGCAGTAACACCAGATTACAGATTGTAATTGCTTCTTTTTAGGTTTTTTTTACTCTGTCGTCTTTTTTCGTTTTATCTGTATCCAATCACTTGAATGTGCAGGCTGAAAATCTGCCTGTTATTTCTTTCCATGAAAAAAAATGTGTGTTGTTGTTAAGTACTGTCCTAGAGATTGTGTCTTTTAAATACTATGCTCTGTCTTTCTTTCTTCAAACCCATAACCTCGACGACCTCAGTAATATCGCTTCCCTGACCCTAGTCTGTCACTGCTAAGGGTCCAAATGTGACCACCAGTGACCTTTTAATCTCACTTTTCCTAATCACAATTCAGAAGATTTACAGCATCTGTCAAATCCAGCCTTCTCTTACCAGGGATTGAGCTATATTCCTTATCCAAGCCTCAGTCATTTCCTTACTTACACATCCGGCCATCTCATCTTTCTGTCCTGTGCAATTCACCCATTATATCACAATTGTCCCTTTTCTGAATTCCTGCAAGACGCCTCAGTGCTGACAACAATATAAAGGATCTGACAGGAACTGTATCCCATACCTCCAGGCAACGCTTCAACCTTATATTTCAGCTTTGCTCTCTGTACTTAATAGGTGCTAAGCATCCCCTTCCCTGTGGGGACAGGGCTATCACTGTGCTCTGTTTCTGTCTTCTGGGACCACTGGTCAAGAAATGATCTTTCTGTCAACTGCAAGACAACCGAATCATACCTTAGCATCTATTGGTTAATGAAAACTTCAGGCTACATCTCACCCCTATTCACACCCAGCCTTCCTTCTCCTCTTTTTCCTGAGGAAAAAGAGGTGAAATTCTATTCTTTAAATCCAGAATAGAATTTAAAATTCTCCTCCTCACATATAAAGCCCTTAATGATTTAGCTCCATCATACATCAGAGATCTGATTGTTCCATATGTTCCTAACAGAGCACTTCGTTCTCAGACTGCAGGTTTACTGGTGGTTCCTAGAGTCTCTAGAAGTAGAATGGGAGGCAGATCCTTTAGTTATCAGGCTCCTCTCCTGTGGAACCAGCTCCCAGTTTTAGTCCGTGAGGCGGACACCCTGTCTACTTTTAAGGCTAGGCTTAAAACTTTCCTTTTTGATAAAGTTTATAGTTAGAGTGGCTTAGGTTATCCTGAGCTATCTTCCTTATTTTACCTCCGTCTTCTTCTCCCCTTGTTGGATGGAGTAAGGGGGAGTCAGGTTTAGCTAAACCGGCTCAGTTACGGTTGAGGTGAAAAACACACCCTCCATTTCTGCTACCTGTATGACCCCCTCTTTTTTCCAATGGTTATGGTCAATCTGACAGAGAGAGGTATCCCAATCGTTGTGGTTTTTAGTAAAAACAATGGCCATCAGTGGGCTCTAGATGGACAAACTGTCTACTTTTAAGGCTAGGCTTTAAAAACTTTCCTTTTTTTGATAAAACTTATAGTTAGAGTGGCTTAGGTTATCCTGAGCTATCTCTGTAGTTATGCTGCTATAGGCTTGAGGCTGCTGGAGGACATAATGACCACTTTCACCCTCTTCGCTACATTCTCACACTATCTCTTCAATTTTCCCATATTGCTGTTATGTCAGCTTTTAACTTTGTTCTCTCTCTTTTCTTTTCCTAGAAGCTACACCTGGCCTGACTCTGTGTCTACCTGTGACACCTTTCTGGAGAGCGGCATCGTCCGAGCTTCTGCTGGCAACAACTTAATGCTCACCCTCTACCGATGATCCACTTGGCCCGTCTTTCAGTGGGTTTTAAACCCTTTCTCTCTCCTAGACATAGCTACTGACTGAGCTTTTACTGTAACTAATTATATGTGCTCTCTTCAGACTCTAACATTGAAAACTGGCTCAGAGTTTATCTGTTCTTTCTTTCTAGGTGAAAACGACTAAGGAGCTACATCCATTAACATTTACCTTTCCTTCCCATAGAAAGTACTCCTGGATCAGTGCTTTTGTTTTCTTTGTGTCTCTGCTCTGTTCTCTCTAACCCCCAGTCGGTCGTGACAGATGGCCGCTCACACTGAGCCTGGTTCTGCTGGAGGTTTCTTCCTGTTAAAAGGGAGTTTTTCCTCTCCACTGTCGCTACATGCATTCTCAGTATGAGGGATTGCTGCAAAGTCAACGCCAGTGACTGTCCACTGTCTCTACATGCTCATCCGGGAGGAGTGAATGCTGCAAGTCACTGACTGGATGCAATCTGCTGGGTTTCCTTAGATAGACAAACTTTTTATCCAATTTGAATAAATAACTGACTCTGACTGCACTGTTCAATGATTCGGATTAATTGTAATGCATGTACCTGACTTTTGTGAAGTGCCTTGAGACGACATGTGTTGTGAATTGGCGCTATATAAATAAACTGAATTGAAATTGAATTATTATGTCAGTTTTCCTGACAATTGGCCTTTTTTTCAATGTTGGAAAATCTTTTTACTCTGTTTTTTTGCCCTCATTGTCAATGTCAAAGTTAATTCATTTCTAAAGCACATTTAAAATCAGCAAAGCAAATCAAGAAACATATATTGCTAAAATAAGTTAACAAGAAGATAAAAACTAAAATCTGGAATATAAGCAATCTAACAGTGATAAAACAAAATTGATGCAGATTAAAAACTTCAGTTAAAAACGATAAACATACAGGACACAACAGGGTTGGATCAGGCCGTAAATCTCCTAAACAATTGGGTTATGTTGTCGCTTTGTTATTTCTGCTATTAGTCAGTAAGCTGCATCTCGTACCGGTTGCAAATGAGGAAAGGATGACTGATTTAAACAGACAAGGAATTTCAGTGGTCCAAGTGAGTATAAATATGATTTATTAAACCAACAGCCCTTGAAAATAATCTAGGTTGTTTTTAGAATAGGACAATCTAAAAAAGTTATCTTTATTTTGTTTTTATTTAAGCCAAAAATGTTAAACTTTTTTGATGTCATCTTAAAGTGACAACGAAAAGGAAAACTCCCCTTTAACAGGAAAAAATGTCCAGCAGAAGCAGGCTCAGGGTGAGCAGGCATCTCTAATGGCAGACTGGGGGTTTAAGAATACAAAGCATACAAACACAAAAAAGGCTGTTATGACTGTTTAAACCCACTTTTTATGGGCCAATACATGTTTATAATCTGCATAACAATGAACAGAAATTATGTGTGTAGTAATGACAAATCTCAAAGGCAACATACAGCATGTATAGTGGGAAAACTATAGACTCTTGAGGAACTCCACATATACATGGAGCTGCAGCTGAGGAATGCCCATTTATCTGGACAGAGAAACTTTTGTTTGTGAAATATGAATTGATAAGGGTCTTTATAAGAGAAAGTTACCCTTGGCAGCACTGGGGTCAAAAAGCACAAGTATGGCAGAGTATAAACGAGTTTGTCTTGCAAGTACAATATGAACCAAATAAATCACACGTAGGCATGAAGCACTTCTTTTACTCTATATAGCTATATATAAGCCATCAATTGTATTCAAATACATACAAGCCTAAATAATGCTTCTGCTTTAGCAATGATCAAATGTGCAAAAGTTTGACTTTTTTAAACAACATCTGCTTTATTACATTGTGTTGGTCACATGCAGTTGTCAGGGCTTTAAAGTCTCTGCGGGGTCAAAACGCCTTTGTTGTTTGGAAGTCTGAAATTTTAAGTTAGATTAATGATATTTCTCTCTTGCACCTCTTTCAACTGCTTCCCTTTACAGTATGAACTGAGTGCATCTTATTTCCCAAATGTTAAACCAGATTATGTCAAGAACCTCCCGGTCAGCTAAAGTCCTGTAGTATTTCTATGTCCTGTGTGTGGCAGCTCCTGCCACCAGAGAATCTAAGGGAGTAAAGAAAAGTCATTTCCATCTATCCAAGTTCCTTTCCCTCACAAGAGACGGCAGAGAGAATGCTGACATTGCCTTCCGGCAAAATTGAATTTTAAGAAAAAATATTCCTGTTTTAATATGATTGGTAAATCATGTATGAAAACCAAGTATTCATTCTCTTTGTGCTGTTTGTGATCTCTTTCTGTTTAAGGTTTATATTCTCCTGGGAACCAAAAAGCTGAAAGGTGACTTATGGAAGAAGGTTAAAACAAGTGCTGCATCAATGTTTTAGATCTAAAAATGAGGAAACATAATGCAAAACAAATGCTTGCAAACAGTTGCATGCAAGTATCATAAACCTAAAAGAGGGGTCTTCAAATGGAAGAAGTGTTGACAAAACAAAAACATCATACATCTCATACATCAGAATTTACCAAGGGAAAACTGTAACACTTTGCAACATGTCTGTCAGGTGTCAAACTGCGAGCTGCTGGTGGGTGGCCATGACATTGCCCCTCACCCCCAGGTGTGGTAAATTGATGATTTAAAGTTGTCAGCAAACATGCCTGCCTTTTCCGATTACCAGTGAATGTAGCTTCAAAGAATGGTCAAAGTTTGCCCTGCTCATATAATGTTTTATTTTACTTGTTTATAATTGTAGTGTCATGAACCACTGTTCTGTTTCTTTAAATTATCGGCGTTTGAGCTGACGGCATGGTAACGTATAACACAGTAAGGACAATGAGCCCTGTAATCTGTATAAGGGAGAGTTCGTCATGCACTGAAGAGGGCTGCAGCAGGTTCTGATGGAGCTTTTGAGTTGAAGTAATTTGTTTATCTTTTTCTGTCTGATAAAAGTCCAAAGGTGTCTGTCAGTAATGTTGCCGGGTATAATGTGTTCGCTTTGAAATGGATGCAAACCGTTTATATGTATATTTACACCTTGCATACATGTGGTATTTTAGTTCACATGCTGACCACAGCTAGCTCCTTTTAAATGTGGGAGACCCACTATTTACATGTTTGCAGATGTTTTGCACCCTTGTCAAGCAAAGTGAGGTATTTCATATTTATATATACATATTGCTTTTTATTTTACTTGTGAGGAACTTTGAATGTTATTCTATATAAAAGTATATGGTTTAATGACTCTAAATGCAACAGTGGCACATTTTATTTTTTACATTTTATGACAATGTAAAGCTATGTTCTGAACTATGATGCATTGTTCAAGCTTCCCAATAGGGGCAGGTCTGGTTTGTGAGTAATGTCAAAAACCGATGTAAACTAATGTTGTTTAAAGGTGCAAGGATGCTGGATCCTGGATGCTCCGAAAAGGAGAAATAAATGTCTGGGCCCATCAGAGAGAGACTGTTCTGTAATTTTTTTTATGTAGGGGGCTTCTAAATGTATGCTGTGGAACTTTAAATGCTCTTTTCTAGTCAGTCTAAAATATAAATTTGTAAAACCAAAACATAAGATGCATGTTATGTGATAGGTTTTTTTGTAGTTTCTATTAATACTACAACATCACCAGATTTTTCAAAGTCAGTCATTAGTTTTGATTTTGGTGTGCCACCCTGGGATTTTTAGTAGCCCCATGAGTTAGTGAAAAGTCTTTCAGATCTTGAATTCTGCACATTCTTTCCTTCTGAAGAACGTTTGGTTTTGTACATTTTATAGGTTCATGGCCTTCATTTAATTACCTTTAGGTCAGAAGACTGTGAGTTCCAAGGTAAAAAGGCAAGAAAACCTTTCATGAAGAGAAAGTTTTCTGTTATTTATCACTTACACAATACGCCTAGTATCACAGATACAACTCTGTACAAATTATAGAGGAACAAACTGCTACAAGTTCAGCATTTGGTTAAATTGTGCTATTTTCATCATCTGTGCTGTATCTTTAAAAGGAGAGGTTAAAGCAGAAAACATAAAAGCATGTAATCAGTGATCTACTTGACTGAACAACCAATCAGAGCATTCTCTAATCTCCTGTCATTTTAGTGGCTATTCAGCATGCTCAATCAGCCGATAAGAGAAATCCAATATGCGTAAACATCTCTGCAAGTTAACACACACACACCCAAACACGCACACACACACACACACTGAAAAAAAACATTGTCAACGGTTAGGCCTGTAAGTATTGCCCTGCTACACCCGATGTCTAGCAGTCAGCTTGGTGTTGTTAAAAGTTTCACAATAAGCAAAATAGGGACAACAACTCTGAGCTGCTAATACCTTGTCTGCTCTACCATCAGTCAACTTGACACCAGTTTAAAATTATTTGACTTTGTGTATTTGTCAGGCGTGGCCCATTTATCATAATTGCCATGTGCTGCCTGAAATAAATAATTGGGAGAAAAAAATGGGAGAAACGAATAACAATAAATTGCATGACACAAATTAGGCTTTTCCATTTGAGCTTTGTTTTATGCCTTTTTTTTACATTCAACAAGAAAATCTGAAAACCCCCAATGGCCTCATAGTGGGATATTGTTATGAAAATCTGAAATCAATCATATGACAGCGCCTATTATTGTTCCCTACCTCTCAAGTCACCAGCAGGATGTTTTCACGGGTGTGTTGAATTTTGATTTTGCCTCCTGGTAACTGTTTTTCTTTTGCTTTTATATTTGCCCCGAGTTTATAGTTCTTGAATCACATATGCAAATGCATCCAGACAAAGTGTGCAAATCAATTTGAATAATCATCTCGTGCTGATTCATATGGGCCCACTAGCTAGCACCCCAAGACACACTCGTACTGAACATCTTTCCCATGTTGCAATAATTACTGTGGGCAGACTGTGTAGTTTAGCAGAGAAAAGCAGAAATCTGATTTTGCCTGCAGTCTTACCTGGCATTCATTCCTCTCAATAGAGCTTATGGAGACATTAGGCAGAAGTCATTAACTTCAGCAGGGACAAGGAGAGATGGGAAGAGAGTGTAACTCCCTTCCACAGCTGAATGTGCAAGATGAAAAGCTACTGGTGCATCAGGGAGTGTGGATTCTGGTATGTGAGTTTATGTGTGTGTGACCCAGTAAAAAATATCTACACAGATCCATTAACAGTATTCTCTGTCACGATTTTAAGAGCACCTTTAAAGTAACCTAAATTACATAGCTGAAGTCAAAAACCATGAGCCATATTTTGTTTATTTTTTGATACTGTGCAGAGCCTTGATGGTACCATCGATGACAGCTGTGACTGATCCAAGCTGTACGAATTCTTATACATCAGCTCAGTTCAGTGCACTTCATTTGTATGCAAGCTTTTTTAAATGCAAGCAAAATGTAAGCCCCCTGCCCACTGGAGCTATGTTTGTGCTCAAACTCTGACTTGAGTCTTTAAAATAAAGAAGATTATGGTTAAAATCTCTGGAAAGTTTGTCATCTGAGGAACATCAGTAGCAGTTGGTTTAATTATCTTCAAGTCTGCTCTCCCATAACACTTTGATATTAAAGAAATAAAGTAGCATTAGCAGCATTTTGAAAAATATAACACAATCTGTGTGCCCAAGTATGCATTAACTTCTGATTTGATTAATGTATTTCATTACATGCACACCCATTAGTGATTTGTAGTATCATAAATGATTGAATGAGAGTGAAATCTCCAATGGTGCCATGTATCTTAACTTATTTCTCCTTCTGCCTGTCTTGTGCACTTGTACCAAATGCCTTAGCACATTTTTTTATTCAAACATATCTAAAATATTGCACAGTTAAGTCATGCATCTCTGTCTAAGTATAAGTGTCTGTCTGATGGTAGAAAGTGTGAAAGGCTTAACAAGCATTTATCATGATTAGCTTTTCTTCACTGGACCAGAGAAAGTCTTTAATATCATTGATGATCATTTTTTGTATTTTTCTTCCACATCTTTACTTCCTGCCACCCTCTCTGTTCATCTCCACTTTCCAGAGGCGCTTTTCATCACGAAACCCTCAATAATCAGAAAAAAAGCCATGCATGTGCCATGCTTTTCTTTATATGAGACATATAATTAGATGTATTAGCTTGACCTTGCTTGTTGTTGCATCTGAATAATTGACATCATTATCACAGACATATCTAAGCTTGCAATATATGATGGGTATTCCTGTCTTATTAGTATCAAATGTATCATTTATAAAACTCTTACCAAGCATCTACTTGAACCTCAAAATAAAGTCCATCCAAGTTCATGTTCCTTACATACCAACTATGTGTATGCATTTAATTCTTGATGTTTTCGATATTTTGTCTTCTTACATAAACATCTCAGAACCAGCAGCAGAGCTGTTAACACTGTTGCCTTACAGCAGCAAGATCCTGGGTTTGAATTCTGGCTTGGGGGCTTTCTGCATGAAGTTAGCTTGTTCTTCCTTTGCATGCATGAGTTCTTTCCGGGTACTCCAGCTTTTTCTGACAGACCAAACATGAATGCTCAAAATTGCCCTTACGACTGAGTTCATGGGTGTTTCTCCTTTGTGTATCTGTGTTGCTTTTTAAGGAACTGGCAACCTCCCCAGGGTGTACACAGTCTCCTGCACAATGACCACTGGAGATAGGCACCAGCTCCCCTGCACCTTTGCAAGGATCATACAGGAGTAGACAGTGGATGGAAACTGTAATGCTAGATTAGGCTGAATCCAAGCGATACAGGTAAAGGTCTCTACATATTTCTGATGTGCGTGTATGCATGACACTTGGACTGTATTATTATTTTTTTGGTCATTGTGAGCACTCAGAGATATACATTTTGCTTTACAACCTTGTAGTGGGTGATAATGCATTGGTTTATTAACTGTCTACTGAGAAGAGAAGAAGAAAAGAACTGAAAAGAAGAATAAAGTTATTTTTTCGATCATGTCATTGATTCCTTTTCATTTATTTAAATGGTAAAATTAATACATGATCCAGGATTGTATTTCATGACACACAAGGCAGGGCTGTATCATGTGGGATCATGGGGAACCGCAGCCAATTAAAACATTGTGATTACCATGTTTAAAACCCTAGTTTTTTTTTTGTTTTGTTTTTGATCTGACAAATAAACAGCAAAAAGTGAAAAAAACACAGCACCTTAACAATAACAAAAGGTCAGATTAGAAGCAGAATACATCAAGATGACTGAGTTTACTTTGAAATCACCTGTTACAGAGTAAATAGATCAATGCGACTCTCACAGCTGCTTATTTTCCCCTGAATCCTTCAATATCACTTAGTTCTCTTACATTGTTGGTATTTTAGCATCACCAGGTGGTGTTAATAAATCTTGCTCTTAAGATTGAGTTTAACTCAGCCCTGCTGATGTGGATGAGAAATGTGGATGAGGAATCTGCTGATTAGGATGGTGAAACTTCATTAGCACCGTTTGTTGTTTAAATCAGCGTTAATAGACCAAGGCAGTGATATTACAGCCTCGTTTTGGGGAGATATTGAGATAATTTTATTTTATTCTCGTGGTTAAATTGTTTCCATGCACTATGATACTTAACCAAACACAGAATAAAACAGGGGGAGGCTCAAACATTACCTCAGTGAGACGTTTGTAATAACGTAATGACGTGGCACTGGGTAGTGAAAAAGCAAAACTGTTCTTTTGAAGAACTGGCTCTAGCACCAGACCCAGTGATGAAGTAAAACGCTTTAATGGAAATGCCCTACCTGGGAGTTTGTACTTTACCTCCAATCTACCCCAAATCCTTCAATGAGCTCCCCATATAGCAAATACCAGTTTAAACCCTGCTGAGATAAAGTAATTCCGCTAGACTTTGTGGATTACATAATAATTTTCTAAAAAGCTGTACATAAAGTTTGTGGACACTGCATTAAAAAAACTGGGGGTTAAATATCTCCCTGCCTTTAGTAGGAGGCTTTATCCTCCTTCTCGGAAAACATGTAGGTATGGTTTCTGCACATTTTAGATTTCAAGTTTAGGATGTTTGATCCAAAGCTGAGGAGCATAGTGTTATGATCCTTGGATGTTTAGGTTTTAGTTTTCATTTGTGTTTGTTTTTTGATCAACTCTGACTTTTTTTTTTATTGTTTAACAGTCTTGCCATATCCAGTTCATTTCTCTGTGGTCATAATTGCCAAAATGGTTTTGCCATATCCAGTTCATTACTTGGCGTGTAGTCTATTGGTTATTCTTGTGTTCTGTTCTTGGAGCATTTGGATTTTTTTCTCTCAGATCAAGTCTTTTCCCCCTTGGTTTGTAGTTTCTTCATCTCTAGTTCAGTTCCTTTGAGTTAATTATTCAAATTCCCTCAGTCTGTCTGTTTGAACTCTTCCACAGGTGTCCCTAATTCCCTGATTAACTCCCTTGCATTCAATGTCATTCTCCACTCTTCCCTCAGTATCTAAGCTGACTGGTTGTCATTGTTCTATGCTGGTTCATCTGCTCTACGCTACCCAATCCTGCTCTGATCTGCCCTGTGTAATATTGGCTTCACCGTCTTCCTCCATGTTCCCGGCTTTTTTATTTATTTAAAAGGTTTCATGATTTCGGGGGATAATGCGCCCTCCCTTGGTGCTTCCCTGCTTAGTGCTGGGAGGTCTTGGTGCAGGGGGGATTGGTGGGTTCCCTGCCTGTGTCTCTTTGGCCTGGGGACTGCTGCTCCTGTGCTTTACTGACGACCTAGCTCTGTGCAGGGAGTATGGTTGCCCTAAGTTGATGCCTTGTGTCTGTCTGCTGGGGCTGCTGCTTCCACCTGTCCTTTGCTGCGGTTGGGTCCTGTGTTCTTCTACCATTCTTGCCACTCTAAAAACTGTGCACCTCCTGGTTACAAACTCAGATACAACCACTCAACATAAAAACACTTATTTCTACACTTGAACACACCCTCAAACCAACACACACGTAATCCAAAAGGTTGGTCATACAAACACAGGTTACTATAACATCAATGTGGCCTGCCTACATTCATGCTGGATCCAGTCTTGAATTAACAAAGTCAATCGTGTAATTAGGATTCTGTCTTGAGCAAGACTGCCAGGGCACATGTAGTCAGCAAGCTTCTCTAGATGGTATGCCTGAAATGCCACTATAGGATACAATAGGACCAAAAAAAAATGGTTTCATGAAATCAAGTTAATGTTGTTTAACACTGGACTTTGTTCTAATAAGCTGCATTTTGTATTATTGAACATCTTTACTTTTTGCTTCACCTCTGCTTCCCTTTTTCCCATTTCGATCCACAACCACCACCACTTTTGTAACACAGAAACTAAATGTTACCTCACTTTGTTTACTCCTGGTCCTGGCAACACTAAATAGGCGAGTGTCTGAAGACATGAATGATCTACATGGTTCATACTTGACAAGTAACTCAGAAATATATTTCAACCAGAGACGATTTAGTACTTTGGGAACTCAGAGCAGCATTTAAAAATCTATTATTGGACAAACAGGGAGCCAGTGCAGTATTTTAAGAACTGGTGTGATGAAATAAATTTTCCTGGTGCTGGTCAGGGCATTTTTCACAACTGCGGGCAACACTTTCTTTTGTTGCCTCTAAGCAACAACAACAACAACATTGGAGGTGACTGACTACCCTTATAGAGGAAATGCAAATATGCAATAGAAAACTTAATTAAGTTGCAAATTTTTTAACACCATGCCAGCCGCAATGAGATAATTCCCTGGGCAGCAAGCCATATTGACCATATCAAGAGCCATGACTCAAATTAGAATCATTTGCGAATGTTTGTGTACTGTTTTCAAAATGGAGAAAAAATATTTCATAAGCACTATTTTTATTTCTCCTNATTTCACGGTCCCCCCGCCCTTTCTAGCACCAGGGGAGGGGCCCTTCAGCTCCCCATCTTTGGAACAAACTCCCCCCTGATCTCCATAACACTCAATCACTTTCAACCTTCATATCCAGACTTAGGACACACAGTTTCACAATTGCTTATTTCTTTTAACATCCATGCCTTTTAATTGTTTTAATGTTATTTCTTTTGTATTTAATAGTTTTCTTTTTTGTTTTGCTTATATTGCTTGTTTTGAAGTCATTGTCTTTGTACAGTTTCCTTGAGTGTCTAGAAAGGCGCCTTCAAACTAAATTAATTATTATTATTTTTATATCCAGGATTGGGTCGCCGGGGTAACAAGTCCAGGAGGGAACTCAAGACATCACCTCTCCCTGGCAACTTACGAACATTTAAAAAATAGAAAGAGTCATAGAGCGAATACATCTTTCACACAAATGTAAAAACATAATTTCAGTGTCAAGCTCCTTCTGATGGTTTTGTAACATTTATACTTCTCTGACCTGATTGTCATGGTTCGGACACTAAGAAATCTGCTCAAACACTTTTCCTGCCTCTCAGATACACAATCTGTATGGCAAACAACAGGTTATAAAAGTCAGAAAATGCACAGCTTGCTGAGATGACACCAGTGCTTCGATCACACTCTGTATTAAGATGTCATTTTTTGCCAGTGCTACCATCTGTGAGGTCTGTAACAGCAACCCCACACTGTGTTTTAAGTCCCGTCAGCTCTTTTTGCTGCATCCTTGAAATTACTTTAGTTAAGAACATGCAAGCTATGCCCTCAGCACAACTGTCCACATTCTTACATAAACACACAAAGCTGCTGACTAGACCTGACTCAAAGTCACAAAATATACAGATGTTAAGATGAATATACAAAACCTAATAATTAAACAACAAATTAATTCTGATGTTCTTCTTTTCTCCCATCTCTATTTTGGTTATGTTGACACATGTATGTAGATACAGTGTCTTGCTAAATTATTCACACCCCTTGAACATGTCTTACATTGTCACATAACAAATGCGAACATCAGTGTATTCTATTTACATTTTTTGTGAATGATCAGAAAACAGGAGTCCATAGTTGTGAGAGGAAAATGATATTCACTTTTCAATTTTTTGTTTTACAAATTTCTACCATTGCCTTTAGAGGTCCCCTGGTAAAAAGAGTCCAAATGTATGTAATTCAGTCTGAGCATAAATACAACTGTTCTGTGAAGGCTTTAAAGAATGTTAGAGAACATTAGAGCAATTGTTAGAGAACAGCATCATGAAGACCAAAAACCAATAACCCAAGTTTAGAACATCTAACAGAGCACTGTTCAAGCTATCATCTGAACATGAAAAGAGTGTGGCAACCAACTGCAAGCCCTACTAAGACATGGATGTCTACGTAAACTGACTGGCTTGGCCAGGTGAGCATTAATCAGAGAAGCAGCCAAGAAGCATTTGGGAACTCTGGATGAGCTGCAGAGATTCACAGCTCAAGTCTGTGAGTCTGTCCCCGGCATAACTATTATTGGCCTAATGGAAGAGTGGCAAGAAGAAAGTCAATGGTGAAGGAAAGCTATTAGAAGTCCCCCTTTATATTCTGCCAAAAACCATGTAGGGGACACAGGGAACATGTGAAAGAGAAGGTGTGCTGGTCAGGTGTGCTGGTGGAACCAAACCTGAACTCTGTGGTCTACATGTAAAACGCTACGAGTGGCAGAAAATGGCTACTGCACATACTGTAACCCTGAACACACTATCCCCACTGTAAAATATGGTGGTGGCAACTTCATGCTGTGGGGATGCTTTTCTTTAGGAGAGACTGGGAAGTTCAGTTTCAGTTCAGTTTCAGTTTTATTTATATAGTTCCAATTCACAACACATGTCGTCTCAAGGCACTTCACAAAATTCAGGTACATACATTCCAATTAGTCCTAACCATTGAACAGTACAGTCAGAGTTAGTTAGTTATTCAAATTGGATAAAAAGTTTTTCTGTCTAAGGAAACCCAGCAGATTGCATCCAGTCAGTGACTTGAAGCATTCACTCCTCCCAGATGAGCATGTAGAGACAGTGGACAGTCACACTGGCGTTGACTTTGCAGCAATCCCTCATACTGAGCATGCATGTAGCGACAGTGGAGAGGAAAAACTCCCTTTTAACAGGAAGAAACCTCCAGCAGAACCAGGCTCAGTGTGAGCGGCCATCTGCCACGACCGACTGGGGGTTAGAGAGAACAGAGCAGAGACACAAAGAGAACAAAGAAGCACTGATCCAGGAGTACTTTCTATGGGAAGGAAAAGTAAATATTAGTGGATGTAGCTCCTTTAAGTCGTTTCCCCCCTAGAAAGAAAAGAACAGATAAACTCTGAGCCAGTTTTCAAGGTTAGAGTCTGAAAGAGAGCACATAGAGTTAGTTCACATTTTAAAAGCTCAGTCAATTGCCATGTTTTTATTAGAGAGAAAAGGGTTAAACACTAAAAGAGAGGGCCATGTGGATCATTGGTAGAGGGTGAGCATTAAGTTGTTGCCAGCAGAAGCTTGGAAGGATTCCCCTCTCCAGAAGGTGTTACAGGTAGACACAGAGTCAGGCCAGGTGTAGCTTCTAGGAAGAGAAAAGAGAGAGAACAAAGTTAAAACCTGAAATAACAGCAAATAATACAAAATTGAAGAGTAGTGTGAGAAAGTAGCGAAGAGGGTGAAAGTGGTCATTATGTCCTCCGGCAGCCTAAGCCTATAGCAGCATAACTACACAGATAGTTTCAGTTCAGATTATTTAGTTAAATGGCGCCTATCTACAACAATGTCGTCCCAAGGCACCCCACAAAGGTTCTCACTGATGGTCATTGTTATACTAAAAACCAGAAGGGTTGGGATACCTCTCTCTGTCAGACTGATTATAACCATGGGAAAAGAGAAGGGGTCATACAGGTAGCAGAAATGGAGGGTGTGTTTGCACATAAACCATAACTGAGCCGGTTTAGGCTAAACCTGACTCCCCCTTACTCCATCCAACAGGGAGGGAGGAAGGCTCCCTGTTGGATTTTACGCCTAGCCTAGCTTTAAAAGTAGACAGTAAAAAAGTTAAATGAAACCTATTAGAGGCAGCTAAAGACTGGAAACTAGATGATGGGTTAATGCACGCCACACTTTTCTAATTTTCATTTGTTAAAAACTTTTAAAGTTTACTTCCTTCCCTTACTTTGTGTTGGTCTATCAGATAACATCTCCCAGAATATAATTTAGTTTGAGGTTGTAATGCGACAAAATGTGAATAAACTCTTTTTTTTCTATGTTATAGCATTGAATAAGGTGCTAGATATGAGACAATAAAGTCAGAGTGATACAGTCAAAACAACCACGATACTCTTGAAAGTGCCGTGTGTCAGTCGCATCCTTATTGTTTAGGGCCACAACCCTAATCAGATTAGTAGGGTTAAAAGGTCTGCAAGAAGGAGGAGGGGGGAGAAGTCTTTATGAGTGTAAACATATGTGTGTGTGTGTGTGTGTGTGTGTGTGTCTAATAAGAGAGCAGATGTTACAAACCAACAGCCAGGCTTAGACTGTCTGTTTCTCTGATTTATTTCTCTGTATTTCTGACTCAATGAGTGACTGTCTCTCTGTTTGTCTCAGAGAGGAATAAGTCCTGGGAGAATGTAACAGTGCCAATAGACATTTTGGCATTAGCAGTTGTGCACTGGTGCAAAAAATCAAGAAAAATATAGTCCTTGTTCTGTGGCCTAATATGAACAAGACCATCTTCAGTGGTGCTAATCCTTAGCCTGTATGGGACCTTTGTTTTTCATTGCCCTTGTGAAAACAACATCTAAATGCAGAAAAATACATGAAGTAGCATATTTTTGCACATTTTCATACAGTACCCTCCAAAAGTATTCAAATCTATTAAACTTTTTCAGATTTTGTCCTGGCAGGGGATTATATTTATAGACCAAAATAGTCCATAGTTAAGAAGTAAAAGGAAAATAATACACAATAAACATTTTTTTACGGATATAAAACTGAAATATATGACATGTATTTGTTTTCTTCTCAAGTCTTTTGCAACCTCTATAACAGGTTTTCTTCCTGGATTGCCCTGTATTTAGATGAATCCATCGTCCCATCAACCCACTCACATCCCAGTCTAAGCTGAAAAAACATCCAAACCAAATAACGCTGCCATGTTTAACTATTAGACTGGTTTGTTTATGGTGGTGGGCAAGGTTAGTTTTTCACTTATTTTGTATATATGCCAGAAATTTTCAATTTGGTCTCATGTGACTACAGCACCTTCCTTCACTGGTTTGCTGTAAGGGGGCACCATGAATGATTATTCAGAGATTATCTGAGACGTTTAAAATCGTTATTCTATTTGTGAAAACAAAGAAAAGCATTTTTAATGCTTTCTATGAAAGGATAACTGGCTGAAAAAGGCACGGACCGCGGTGCTGTTAGGGCTGGCAGGGTCTAGGCCATACCTTTAGAACCCTTTAAAAAAAAGGGTGAAAAGTGGAATGCTGACCCTCCAGTTGACTATGAAATCTTTGTCAAGTTGTAAATACAAAGCTTCATGTCTTCAGCTCCTTTACTATTCCAGACTACTGGTTTTGCTTCCAATAAGTGATTCTTTGATTGGAGCCTCTCATTCAGCTAACAGGACGATAGTGTGCTTGGCGTTACTGCTCCATTTTTGTTTCCAACCAACACTGGCTACTCTGCCTGCTCTGTTGTTGACTTTTGCTTTTTGAAACTATTTCACTTTAAAAGTCCTGTTAATGGTCACGGCTGATTATATGATGGATGCGACACTTGTCTCTGCTTCCAGAAAGGGCGCAAGCTTATTAAACTATAGCACAACAAATCAGCAGCCCACATTAAGACTATTTGGAAGTGATTCTATTCAGCACCAAGAAGGGTGACAGCTGTCCTTTCACAGTAGAACCGCAATGAGTTTGACGTGACAATTTGACATTATTACATTGCCACATTTCACTTAGAACTGACTGGAGTTGTGGTCAGATTTCATCATTTGACAAAACCAAAGAAAAATAATTTCAGAAGGCCTAAGGATGTTATTTAGGAAATGCAGAATATGACTTTGGTGACATACTTGTTTGGTCAAAAAAAATCACAACAAAACACAATTAAAGTTTATGGTTGTAATGTGACACAATGATTGAAAGTTCAGTGGGTAAGAATATTTTAGCAAGGCACTGTATGCCAGCTCCTGGTACACCAAACAGATACAGTTCCATAATAAAGAAATAAGTTATAGTTTTGGTGTTTACGTCTAAAATAATTAGATATTCAACCCAAGAAGCTTCCTCATAAAAAGGAAATACACAAAAGAAGTAAACTTTACAAAACCTGTGGCACATTATCTGGGTTAATGTGGTTTGAATGTGATAAAATGGACCAAAATCTACGCTGTTTACTTTAAAGGATTTAAAGCTAGCCCTGAAAACGTCGCATTACTTAAGGCATGGTTTGAAGCAGATGCCAGCTAACCAACAATTTCCATCTCCAGTGCTGCATTTTTTGGACGTTGTCCTTCTCTGTCCTCCACCTGAGTCACTCCTAACCACAGGCTTTGTCTCAGTCAGCTTCATCAGGGGTCCCTCCGTCTGTCTTCTCCACATGTCTCCGAGGCTCGATACGCCTCAGCCACCCCACGCCACAATATTTAAACAAAACGAGAGAGACAGAGACAAGCTGGCTGTGGCAGAGGCCGATGCCGAAATTCCTGCCATCCTATTCTCTGTAACTAACCCTCGTGTTTGTCCCGATGGCTTTAAAGACTAGATCTGTAAATCCCTGAGGAGTAAACAGATGACTGACTCAGAAACAGTGGACATGAAAGCTAAGATCTACTCAAATTCTTTTTAAAGAGCCCTATTAATGTAACATTATACTCTGGAATAGTCTTAGGTGGACATTTTGGGCGGTTTTAACCACATAATTACTTCACGAAGGTTTATTCAGCATTGTGCTGAAGGTTTAAGTGGTTCTTCATGTGTGTCTTGGTCAGTTTTTTTATATTTTGCATAAACACAGAAATGATCTTCCGTGGTTTTGTTAACAATGGTCATTGTAACTGAGAGGTCAAGAGTTATGTAACATGAAAAATATTTTTGGGGGTTTAATCTGCTACATAGAAATCAGTGTTTCACAGAACTCAGAGAAAGTCAGCAAATAGTTTAGGAGAACCTATGTACAGAGTTACAGTAGGCAGAAATATAGAAACAACCAAGATTGTGAATTCAGCAGCTAGACCTCTAAGAAATTAACATAAATCGTTGGATGACCAGTAAGTGAGAAGAGTCGGGAAAACAGGAAGCAAATTCTAGAAATTACACCAGAAATTGTGAACAATTTTACAACACAAACACTTGATGAACCCTAACCCTTGATGAAATGAGCAACATTTGTTGCTGAATGACACCATTCTTATTTTTCCAACCCTGTGATTATCTCCTACCCATGGCATCTGCACAGCTATCCATGGATGTTAGCGTCTGAGATGTTCTTGTGTGTTGGTTGGGGGGGGAATTGGTGGCCACAAATCATCCCTCCCCCACACCCCCACCAAAAAAACAACATTAAAAGGTTTTGTTAATTAGATCAGAATTACTCTTCATCTGTCTCCATCTTAATGATGCCAGGATCCTGTTCATATGCATTATATTTTCTCTTTTTATGTGGCATCAGTGAATTTTGTTTCTAGATGTACGATTTTGAGAAGAAGTCCTGTTTCCGTTGCAGAATTGTGTTTGTTGAAGGGATAGTCATTTTATTTAAACTGTGGTTGTGTGGGACAGTTACGATTTGTCAGTATCCTAGTTAGATTATACATTGGTCTAAGCCATCTATGGAGAATCAGAAAAAGAGTTCTTATCACTGAGTGAATATCACATGTTCTGTTGAATACTGACAAGGCACACAGCATGCAAAAATAAGAATGTGTGAAATTATTTGATTTAGTAGAACAGTTGCTTTAAATGCAAGGTTGCCAACTGCCATTCTTCAGGAGGTAGAACAGAGCTTTTTCTCTATTTTTTACTTTGTAGCCCGATTTAGATCATACTTGCAATCTGTGATCTGTATTTGTTCTCTATGAGGAGCTTCCAGGTAGAGCCTGCAAGCAGATTGGTTTCTGCAGGCAGCTGTATAGATAAACGGAACCAAAGAAGGAAAAACTGTAAAAGCTGCAAAGCAGTATAATGTGTAGCAATTGTTCTTTATAACTCTTATTGTTCCACCAATTATTGATTAGAAGGAAATTTTCTATTTTGCAACAGCAGTGAGTCACACACCTGTATTTTGACCTAGTTGAAGTGCCCAGCAGCTTTGCTATTCATCACCAGTTCGTTGAATGTTTAAAAAGTTATAAAGGCATTTTTTAAATTTTTGACAGCCTTTACTAGAAATGCTGCTTCAAGAAAAGACACAGCTCAGATAAAATGCAGCAACAATTTAATAATTTTCAAGTGTTCTGAGCCTCTATAATCTATTCACAGTAATCAGACCCTGAAGTTTTATACAACCCTTATGTTTGAGAAATGTTAAATAAAAAAAACAATAATCCCCTCCAGATGTAATCTCTCCCATAATTTTCACAGCCATACCTCAAACATTTGTCAGCCAGAAACCTCTAAATTATGTTTTTCAGTGGAAAAAAGGGAAATGGTGGGGCTTTATTTTTGGCAGGCATCATGGCAGTCTGCCTTCTTAAAGTAGCGATGGTGATGGTGGAGGCGTCCGAACCATGGCGGTTGATGCTGTTTTGGGTCACAGCAGCTCCCTGTCTGACTGAAACACCTCTGTCGTCGGCCACTCATCTCTCCCTCCCTCAGCCCATGCATCATGTGTCAAAACCTCCCAACCACTCATCACATCCTTGTGGCTTCTCCTAAGCCTCCCTGTAAAAGAGCGTGTTTGTTTTCGTGCATGCTTTTTATGTAAATATGCTGCCATACTGTGTCTGCCTGTGTTTAGAGTACAAAGTTCAACCCCAGCACCCATTCCCTGTGCAGACAAGAGTAACCCCTTCACGTACAGGTTCTGGACTGCCTCCAGCTCATTTTCTACCTCTGGGATCGACTGTTTGCAGTCCAAGTCAATACTCTCCCTGACTTCAAGTTTGCAATAGCCGGCCTCCCCAAGCGTGAAAAAGACATTCTCCTCTAGACACACTTCAAAGGAAACACAGGCTGATATTCACAAGGGCATCATTGATTCTCTATCCTTCATTGAAGGGGATAATCCCAAATTATTAGGGTTCCAGTTACTCCCTGACCTTAAATGACTTGACTAATCTGGCTTCAGGTATGAGGAGAGAGGTTTTGACTACAGTGTGACAGTAAGATGTGGGACCTACTTTTGGTTTAACAGCTAAATCAAATGTGTTTTTAACTTATCATGAGAAGATGTGTTGACTTTGCCATGGAAAATGGAAGAAACAAAGTCGCACTTTTTTATTGTTGTAACTCAGCCACTTAAAAAGTGGAACATAGGAGGTAGAAACAACACAGTGGAGCACAGAGTCAGTTATGGTCAGCCAGTGGCGTTTTTCAACCACATTTCTGACACACCCTGAATTTAGCCTTGCTTTTTCTGCTTTGGATCTCTGTAAAGAGCAACACACACCGCAGTCACAACCTCAGAAAGCTGGTTGCAGTCTAAGTTTGATGAGAAGTCCAACCTGCTTGCAATCCTTCTGGATGTAACAGTTGGTGTGTCACAGAGGAATGTATTTGTATTGTTATTCTTGTAATGAGAGATAAAACAGAAGCCAGTGATCCCCAGCCGCTGTCTTGAGCAGCTTGCAAAAGGATCAAAGAAGATGACTGAGCTCTATCAATGCTGTTATCATCATAAGCAACCCACTTTTTAGGGGAGAGATAAGCTAAAACAATTGATGCATACCTTTGCATTTGTGAACAGGAGATAGTGGTTTTACGTTGTACTGAACTGCCATAGATAACTTCCAAACACCATGTCCTCCAGGCACAGTTCTTAATTTTTATCATAACTTACTGTTATCACTACCATGTTGGTTAATAAATAGCTGTAGATTAAAATGTATCAATATATGATCTTATGATAAGATGAGAGTCCTAGTTTCTTCACATACAGAAACGTGCAAAATATTCAGACCCCTCGATATTTTCAAAATGTTACTTTACAAATTTCCATTTATTTTATTGAGATTTTATGTCATAGACAGACAGAAAGTAGTATATATACTGAAGTGGAAGGAAAATGACATGATTTTCAACATTTCTTATGAACAGAAAAGTGTGTGTAGTTAGTACTTTGTAGAACCAACTTTTGGTGCAATTATAGCTGCAAGTTCTTTGGGTCAACCAAGCTGTCTCTACTAGCTTTGAACTTCTAGAGATTGAACGTTTTGCCCATTATTCTTTAAAAATTGCACAAGCTTAGTTAAGTTGGACAAAGAGCATCTGTGAACAGAATCAAGTCTTAATACTTAATTTTTTAATTGGATTTAGGTCCAGACTTTGACTAGGCCATTCTTTTTTATTTATTTTTTCATGTGTCCTGTTGTGGTATTTGAGAAATACCATATAGAGAAGCTGTTTGTCTAAATGTGCCAGGGGAGCTTTGCTGTACTAAAAAAAAAAGATATCTCAAGACGAAATCCTAATTGCATGATTGGCTTTATTAAACTAAGACTGGATCGAGCATCAAAGTAGGGAGGCTACACTGATGTGATAGTAACAGATTTTAATATTACCTTCAACAATTCGTATTATTTGTGTGTCGGTGCGGGGGTGTGAGTGTGTGTGTGTGTGTGTGTGTGGGGGGGGGGGGGGGGGGGGGGCTGATGAGTGTATGTGTAGAAATAAGTGAGTTTATGTTGAATGGGTGAATGTGAACAAGTTTGTCACCTGGAGGTGAACAGTTGTTAGAGTGACGAAAACGGTAAAAGGCCTGCAACAAACAGCACCCAAGAGTAGCACAGGACAGGTGGATCTGGGTCCGAAGACTGACGCAGTCCCAGGAAGAAAGACACAAGGCATGACGCCATACAGTACTGTGCAAACGTTTTAGGCAGGTGTGAAAAATGCTGTAAACAAAGAATGCTTTCAGAAATATAAATGATGTTTTTTTATTTTTATCAATTTACCAAATGCTAAGTGAGCAAGCCCAAACATACAGCCAAGTCATTAAGAACTATCTTCAGCGTAAAGAAGACCAAGACTTACTGGAAGTGATGGTCTGGCCCCCACAGAGCCCAGATCTCAACATCATGGAGTGTGTCTGGGATTACATGAAGAGACAGAAGGATGTGAGAAAGCCTAAATCCACAGAAGATCTGTGGTTAGTTCTCCAAGATGTTTGGAACAACCTAGTTAGTGTACCTAGAAGAGTTGATGCTGTTTTGAGGGCAAAGGGTGGTCACACCAAATATTGATTTGCTTTAGATTTCTCTTTTGTTTATCCACTGCATTTTGTTGATTGATGAAAATAAATGATGAACACTTCCATTTATGAAAGCATTCATTGTTTACAGCATTTTTTTCACACCTGCCTAAAACTTTTGCACAGGACTGTAGGTAGCTTTTCAATAAAGCACAGGGGCAGCAGTTCCCAGGCCAAAGAAAGACCAGGTGGGACGTAGCGCACCAAGCCACCCCCCAAACCAGTCAGTTCCAGGTAAGGCTTTTTCATCCTTTAAAGAGCAACTATCCCCCAAATCAATTTTTAAACTGTATAAATTGGGCCTTAAGGTTGCTATCTTTATGTCACTGTCTATGTTTTTACATTTTCGTGTAAACTTGTTTAAGTCTGGAATATTTGTCCTAAAACCGTCTTAGTGCTGCCATCTTTGGGTTGAACGATGGCTACTGCTGTTGAATTTTCCTATTGGTTCAAACCAAGCTTGAAACAGTACATGTCTACGTCACAACCCTGTGTGCAGATATAAAGGTATCTCACTCAGACACATGCCCCCATAGCAAGTCAGGAGAATTGAGAGCATTGATCATGGCGTTTTATGCTTAATACCTTTGGTCATATGTTTTACTTGCGATAATAGAAATCCAATCTGATTTGAACAGTAGCCCATGTTAGCAAGGATGCTGCTAACATCACTTTACCACTCAGAAACTGGACTCATTCTTTCCTCCATTTCCTCGGCAGTGCCGGCTTCAGGCATTGTCGAGTCAGCTTCTTGAGGCAGCGGGTAGAACTGAAAAGGCTCAGGCCTGCTGGGCTCCATAAAGCCTCCCTCAACCTCCAGTGACGAAGTGGGGGAAAAAATCCTTCACCTCAAAACATCTATCCATGGCAAAACTACCAGCGTCAATCTAGTCACTCTCCATGTTTCAATATGTCAAATTATGCTGGCTGCCACTTTCCCTCGTCCTCCTGATCACACCACTGCTTAACCCCCTCTGCTCATCCCCACACTTGGCCATGCCCCTCAGTGTCTCTTGGCACCGCCCACTTTGGTGGCATTTTTCAAAATGTGTCTGGGGGCGGGGTTATACTTTTACATAGGGTTTAGTTCCACTGTAACATTTTTTTTTTCAGAAATGCCCTGAATATTGCTCTATCCACTTTCCCATTTAATCAACTTCCCTGTCACTGGTGAACAAAAGCATGCCCACAACATGATGTTCTCACCACCATGTATCACCATTGTGACGATGAGTTCAGGGCGATGTGTTTGTTTTCTGCCACATTCTTTTTGTGAAGGCAATTTTTTGCACTGGATTTTATTTGGAGGTACCAGAAAAAAAGAGGTCTGAATACAACCATCCTCTATATTTTTCAGATTTGTATTTGTAAAAAAATATTGAATATTTAATTTACTTCCACCTCATGGTAATGCACTGTTTTGTTATTCTCTATCACAGAAAACCTCAGTAATAAACTTTGCAGTTTGTGTTTTTGCGTAGCAAAATGTGAAAAGTTGAAGGTTGGAATTCTTTTGTAAGACACTTTAAAACTTAAAAGCAACTTTAAGTAAAAATGTAAAGGCTCATAAGTAATCTAACTTGAGACATCTTCCAAAAACAGTAAGTTACAGTTTTGATAAAGTAGGTAATGCAGGTATTTTACTTAAATTTGAGGTACTTTAAATCTTTTACAGTGTTGAAAACAGTGGAGAAAGCATGTGTTGGTATATTCATTCATCTGCCACTAACCTTTAAGGTAATAATAATGTTATCAGCTTCCAGATTTCCGTACAGCATTTAAGTCATTTTATGAAGTGGTTAGTTTTAGAGAGCTAAACCAAAATCCTAAAACTCAGTTTGCGGTCACAAACAGCATGTCTAACTTTAGGATTCATGAAGGGCTATGCTCTCAGATTTCCCTCAGGCATCTTAGAGTAAACAGTCTTCTCCTCCCAGGAATATTTCCTACACTGAGTTTTACTGTAGCAGCACCTATAACTCAATGGCTGGTGCGTCATGCAATGTGTGGAAAAAACTACTGGCAACATTCCTCCTCATCACTTCTGTTATTCTTGGCTCGGCGGTACATTCTTACACCTGGACTGGACCACACTGCCATGTAGTGTAGGAACGTGTCAATATGGCACTGAATGCACACAGACGTCCTCAGCCACCCCATCAGCTGTGCCAGGTTATTTTGATTAGGCCTGGCCTTTTTTTTCAAAATAAACGTAAAGACAATGTTTTAAAAGAATGAGCTGCATGTGTCACTAATTTTACTATAAACAGATCAAGAAATGGGTCCAAGCCTTCGTTTGTATCATCCTTTATTTTATTGTTTTTTTTACACATTAACTTTTTTTAAATGTATTACTCTTTTCAAAGCGTTTAGCTCCACAAGATACTACAGAGAATGTAGTGAATATACTGTACAGCAGATTTATATATTGATAGAGCTTTATAATAACTTCATTTTGTCAAATGTTGGATATATTTAGCACCCATTGGTTAATTTAGTTATTCATTAGATAGCTGGCTTACTGCCTCCCGTTTCTGTATTTTAAAATGCCATCTCTTTCTTTCTTAGAAAAGCCCTAAAAATGCTGAATACAAAATTCGCCAAATACGGTCAGTCGTGGTCCTCTCAAGCGCCTTTATTTTGAAAATCGCAACTGGATTTTCTTGCTCTCCAACCAGTTGAGTGAATTGAGGAAGACTGTGGAGGAGGCGCTCATACTGAACAGCGCTGAGGCTGAGCCAGGATCTCTGCAGACTCCTCGGTTACACAGGCTGGTTTGTTGGATCATCTGTTTCTCTGTGATGGATCCTCCACCAACTCTCCTCTCTGCCGGATAAACCGTGGACTTTTTTCCTCGTATGATGGGAATATACCGCCGGTGCGCTCGGCCCCGTGGATGTACACAGCCTTGATGGAAAGCATGTCACCGCAGCAGGGGAGTATGGGACAGAACAGGTCCGATTCTTTGACGGGTGACGGCAAGGTGCTGCCCGAAAACAAAAAGGTAAAAGGGCGCTCGGGCTCGTTTTCGGGTGGCGCTCCTGTTTGCGCTCCGTGCCACTGGGTGCGCCTGTTAAGGGTCATTTAGGGCGCAGAGGAGTTAAGTGTGGTTGTAGAAACCAGAGTTCGGGTGCAGTTGATTTCTACTGTAAAAACAAAATCCTACAGAATATGTCAGTATTGGCTAGTTTAGAGATGAAGTTTTATTTATAAAATATGTTCTAAACTTATTTTCTCAATATCCCCCAAATCTCAGTTTTAAATATCTATGAGAGCTTTTTGAGGTGACAATTATTTACAAATTGTTTGACCCGTCTCTGCTTTTCCTTTATTGGGCCTTAAATTCCACTAAAGTAGACCTGTAATTGTTTTGATGAATGCCAGAACGTTATTTTATAACTGTATAAATAATAATACAAAGTCATGTTATAGCATCCTACTTCGAACGTTTTTTTTAAGTTTAATTATTTATTGGTAGAATAAAGTGTTTAGAAAAAAAAACAAACGTACACAAAAAACTCCAAAACCACTCCGCTCGTTTATAAATCAGATAAATATGTAAAACTGTAAAAAAATAAAATTGAAAACGTATTTTTTGAATTATAATTGTAAGCTCTTACAGTGCTTAAAAGGTAGACCTATCCATTGTTATATATTCTTCTACGTATCCACCTCAGATTTTGCAGAAATATGCGATTTCCCTTCAAATGCTTTGATAACTTGTTGTAAACAGCGCCCCCTCGCTTGAGTGTTTAAAACTGGTCACTGCATCTGTGCGCAGAAAAAGAACAATTTATAGAGTTAAAAATCTCCATTTGTAAGGGATTAATTAGATCTCACCTAAACGGGTTCAATGTAAGCGAACATGTATCATGTAAATTACTTAATTATTATTATCTGAGTGGCTCTTGGCTTTGAACATAACCCTTTCTATTTATTAATTAGGTAAATACTTTATTTCTTCACGCCCTTTGCATTGCTGTATGTGGAAAAAAAAAAGACATTGCTTTATCCAATTTCTTTTGTATGCTATGTCTTGGCTTAGTCTGCTTTATTTTGATTTTAATTTCATGTTTGCAAATACTGGGAAATCAACCATTAAAGAGTAGTTAAAGATTTGCCTAATGTCAGAGACTAAGGATATCTAGAAAACGTTTCCTGTGTAGTGTTTCCATTAGAATATTTATTTTGTGTTGCAAGGTGTATGACTCATCTGTTTTTCCAGGTTGCTCCTATAGGCTATACTTCCTCTTTACCTTCTTCAGTCAATCAGCAAAAATTATTTTATTCATTAGTCTCCTAATTGCCCTGTGTGTGCTGTGGAGCACGTCTTAGAAAGCACGGCACACATCCAGCCAGTCGTTTGTTCTCTTCAGAAATAACAAGACGTTATCTTTTATGTCACTGTTGTTTTGATTTTTGCTGAAAATGTCAACTTAAGAGTTTCTGGAATAGGGGGTCAGAACTAGTGCTCTGGGCTTAAACCCATGTGACTGCAAGAACTCAATGTTTTACAGATTGCGGCACAAAACTAATCAGAAATAAAGCCTAAAAGTGAGATTAATGTCTGTGAGAGCTGTTTTATTCTGGCTTGTTTTATGAAAGTGACTGTTAAACCATTTATCCCTTCAAGCGCTCAGTTTGGTGTCCCTTGATGCTCATCATAGTGCTTTTTGTGTTTGAATACTGTGACAATGCCATATCTCATGCAAGTCCGCTAAGACAGAAATGTTATCCATATTGCCTGTGTAAAATCAGCTCTGGAGTCACGTTTAACTCGTGTTGCTCTGTTAGGAATCTTCTGCCTTAAAGAAATGTGATCTTTGTTGTTTGTTTATTGTAAACAGAATACCTTTAATTCTCACTAGCTGTGAGAATGTCGGTCATGCACCTGTCGCGGAGGACATAGTCAGTCTTGTTGCAAGAAGAATTTCTGAGGAATATTAAACATTGTGCCATACTCTCAGATGATGCACTCCCTTTGACCTCTATGTTTCAGTCTGTCTCATTTCCGTTTTTCACTGCTGGCACTTCTCCTTTACTGTCAGTCACGATCCTCTCTTTCTCATAAACTTCCCTAACTTTCTTCAGCAGCTATCGGACAGCCTCACAGAGGGCTGACTGTAGACTTTCTGCCCCCCTCCCTACAAACATTACTGCTGCCCATCATCAGATGTAACCAAAAACACTGACACAACCTTCCCTTTGTGTGTCATTTGACTCATGTTTTGTGTTGCTCTTTCTTTCTGCCCACTCAGAAGATGAAGACCCTGGCCCAGAGGCGACAGTCTGCTCCCTCACTGGTCATCAGCAAAGCACTTACAAGATCAAGAAGCGCTTCCAGGTATGTGCATACATGTTTTGGTTGTAAAGGGTCTAAAAGTGGTGCTGTTAAAACTGGGCATGTCCTGATCATATCCTAGGCGTCCTTATCAAGCCTATTTTAATTATCAGCAGCATAGTCATTGAGAAAACTCAGCTCCTGATATCCATAATTGGTGTGGTGTCTGATTTTTGTCAGCCAATTTATGTGACTGATTTAAAAAAAATAGCATCTTACTTTTGTGTGCCTGGCTTGCAAACTGGATTGTAGCCCGTGCACGTTATTTTCTTGATATAACGAATCTTTTCAATATCATAGGGCCCCCGATATTAAGAGAGTCCCAGGAGGAGCTGTGTAGAGAGCAGCTGAAACACCAGTCATTAAATTAGATGATGTTCAAAGCAAAATAAGTTTCTAAACTTTTTCCACAAGCTTGATCTGAAGATGTTTAACTACAACCGCACTGAAATGGGTTATGAGCTGAATTAGCAACAAATCAGCAAAATAATTCAGACCATGTGTGTTATTTCACTGTTTAAACATGGTATCGGGCCTTACTGGCAAATGCCTTGTCTTAAATGACTCCCAGCGCCATCAGGGCCAAGAAAATCCTGATTGGGACATCCCTGGTTTATACCAGTGCTGGTCTGTGGGTCCTCCAAAAACAGATGTTGTGGATGAAGCTGCTGTTGAGTTAACTCTAACTCCTTAGTGCTTTTAAATGTTTACTCCCTGCACAACAGACCTTTCAAACAGATTAGAAAGTGTAAGTAATCTGAAAGAAAAATTCTTCTCGCCGAGATTCTAATACAGAGGAACACTGGCCTGTTTTACTCTAACTTCTCATTCCTTCCCTAACAATAGATTCATTTATAAATTCGGACTTGATATGTTAAAACAGGTCTTTGCTGATATCATTTTAACTCTTCCAACAACTCTGAAACGTTTGCTAAGTTGCCCTGCGGTTTAATAGATGCCTGACCTGATTCACAAAGCTTTCATGTTTTTGTCACGGAGTTTATCCAGAAAACATTAAGCACTGATTTAGGAGGCTGATAGCACATAGATTAAAGAAGAAAAAATTGAGCCTAGGAGGCTTGGGATAAAATCAGCAGATAGACATTACACATTTGAATCTGTGGTGAGAAGAAGTAGAAGCTTTAGGTTGCAGATCTGAATAATCTAGATTATGGTTTACAATGACTAAATCTACAATTTATATATTTGCTCAAGAGTCATATGTTTTACTCCAGTTTGCCTAAAACCTAGGAGTTTGGCCTTAGAGACTCACTCACTCACTGCCTACTTCTCCCCGAGCTATCAGGCTTTTCATCACCCCCCATCACTCAGATCCCTTCCTTTTCCTTTACCAGGGTCGGAAATAAACCCTTTCAATCCCCTTTGGCCGCACTGTTTATTTACAAAGCACTTTGTTTATCTTCTAAACAGCGACTAACTCTTGTTGATGCCAGCTTTAGAGACAAGCTTATTCTCAAATTGCTTCCAGTTTTAAAACCTTTACAATAAAAGGCTTTTAATGCCACATTGTACGAGCATGAAGGCAGTGGTTTTTGCGCTCGCGGATGGAGATCAGGGTTGGTTGCAACATGCATGAAGTTTGGAGTTCCAGCACTCGGCCCACTGCTGAGGGGAGCTCTCTGCGCTGTTAACTGGGTCAGTTCTCTTGGGGTAGGATTTTTGTGTTAAAGAGAGTTGGGGAGATGTGTTCTGCTGGCAGGTATGGTGAGAGGTTGAGAAAGGCACTCTATTGACTGAAAGACAAATAGTCTGCCTGACAGAGCCACTTAGTCTGTCCGAGTTCTTACCACGAAGCAGTTAGTTTCAGACTGGCCTGACTGTGTGTGTGTGTTTGTGTGTGTGAAATAAGAGTGGATGTGGAGCCAGGACTTGACACTGTCAGCTGTCACCCTTAACCTTTGACATTAAATTAGGAGGTGTTTGGGGGGGTTGTGTTGAGGTGTTTTTTTGTTGGAGAGATGTTCCAGTTATTGGGGTTAGATGACTGTAAAAGTCAGTAGGTTAGGGTCTTGGTTATGGTTTAGACTATGCTCTGTTTGTTTAAACTGTCAATTTATGTTATAAATTAGTTTGTTTTGTCGAGTTTTTCTGACTCTGTGCATGCTTTGGAAAGAAAAGCTATGGAACTCTGAAACCACATAAATGCAGTTAAAATGGATAAATGAGTGGCTCCAGTAGTTCTTGGCAGAGGCTTTAGCATCATTGCATCACCAATGTGCCTTTTATCCAAGTAAATCCCTTTTGAGATGGGGGGAGAGCAACAAGAATACACCAATTGTACAATTTATACTGTAAAAGGATATATATTGATCCTATCTGTGTTCAGAATTTTGGGTATTCTTTAACTGGGAAGTGGGAATCTGAGAGGAAACTTAAATGTTTTCACATTTTACCATGTTCAGCCACTAACCTCAATAGGCTTTATTGGAATTTTATTTGTGAGACCAACACAAAGTAGTGCATAATTGTGAAGTGGGAGGAAAAGGATATCATTGTTTAACAAATTAAAATCTGAAAAGTAAAGCGTGCATTTGTGTGCACTGAGCCGTCTTTACTCTCATGTCCCGAAAGAATAAAATCCAGTACAATCAATTGGATAAAAGTCACCTGCTTGGTAATTATTGTCCACTTGTGTAATTTAATATGTATAAATAAAGCTGTTTTGTGAAGGCCTCAAAGAGCAAGGAGAGCATTAATCAGAGAAACCGCCATGAAGCCAATTGTAACTGGAGTAGCTGTAGAGACTTCCTGCTCAGGTGGGAAAATCTGTTACCAGCACAACTTCAGAAGTCTGCCTTTATGGAAGAGCGGAAGATGAAAGCCACTTGGGTTCATGACCTACATGCAAAGTGCTTTGCGTGGCTATGTGTCACATTGCAAACACCGTCCTCATGGTAGTGGCAGCATCATGCTGTGGGGATGCTGCATGGACAGGGAAGCTGGTAACAGTTGATGGGAAGATGGATGCAGTCACATACAGGACAGTGCTGGATGAAAGTCTGTTAGAGGCTCAAAAAGAAATGAGACTGGGGCAGAGGGTCAACTTTCTGCAGGAAAATAATCCATTCAGGCCAGACCAGATTAAATTCAAGCAATCAGACTCCAGATGTGCAAAGCTTATAGAGACACACCTCAAAAAACTGTAAAACTCATATAAACTCGAAGATGGTTCTACAAAGTAGTGACTCAGGGGAGCTGAATACAAATGGATGCAGTTTTCTTCAGGTTTTATTTTTGTTTGACAAAATGTTACCCATATAATTGTCTTCTGAATATCTCTTGAATCGGGGGAGATTTATTAGCAGTTCTTCTTTTTGATTTACCTTTATAGAAACCCTTCTCTTTTTCACCTAATTAAAGTCAGGTGTCAGTTTTCTTCTCATTTTAGCTGTGGGAGTTCTGTGAAAAAGGAGAAAAACAAGCCTGCTGCAATAACATCTGCAACTGGATAGTTCTAAAATTTTGTACAAAATCACAAATTAATACCTTATTCAGTCATCTTTGGTTGGAATATGATTCAAACATGACTAAAAGTGAGTTTGACAGTAGTAATGAAGAAGAAAAAAAGAGCTTGTTCACTGAACTGTCAATTGCTGCCCGTCTGAAGAACCAGGCTGTACTGCTGGTGATGCAATCCTTCAGTGTGAGGTTAGCACAAACTGAAAGATGCTGATTATTCCTCCTTTTACAGCTAGCATCCTTAATGCATTCACTAATTGCTGATTGGTGTTGGCCTGATGCCAAAAATAATCATACCTGTTGGAAGTTAAGGTGTCAGATTTGTTTCACACATGGGAAACGGAGGTTTTTATATATACTGAGGAAGCATGCGAATGGCATTTTTAAAAACAAAGACAAAATGATTTTGAACAGTCCTAACCATGTTACATAAGTGATTAGAATGGTTAGCATCCATCAGTGTTAACATCAGTTTTCTTTATATTCCTATAAAATGTAGATCCTTGACCAACAGTTTACAAGCCTTAAAGGATTAAATGCAGAAAGTTTACCATGAAACGCCCAGCTTTGCTCTTATCTCTTAAGTCCTCTTGGGGTCAATTCAATCTTTTACGAGTTCAACAAGATGTCGCACAAATTGGTGCCCTGTGGCCGATGGCTCCTATTTGAACCTGACTATTTCAGGTGCGAAATCGCCAAGGCTGCAAATGTATGACATGGCAAAGAAATTAAATGACCCACACCCATGGACAGTCTAGCTTTCTGTTGTTGCTGCCTGGATAAACAGCCTGTGTGCCCTCATTGAAATCATTTTCAGTTGTAGTATGTACCTCACTGATACTGAAAATGAGTCTTCTCCACGCAGTAGCAACTTCCACGTTAAAGAGCATTGTTGTGTGCACGTTCACTGATCAAAAAAAGATAGGAAATGTGAGTTTTTGTGGTAGCCCAGGTCTTACCGAATTATGCATTATTGTTACTTAGACATAACAAGCTGAAAAAGTACAAGATAACTATTAGAGCAAATTTAATTTAAGAATAAGAAAAGGCAAATTATAGCTGTTTTCTTCAGCATGTGCTGAACCTGTTTTAAACCTGTTGGATCTCCTTTAATGTCTGACTGAGACTTTTCTCATCTTCCCCGCCCAAGCCTCCATGGCTTGTGCTGCTTTAGATGAATGAGATGTGTCTCAGAATGAATGCTCTCTGCTCAAACCAGGAGCCATTCAACACGAGAAAAGTCCAGCTCACTGCTGACAAACACCGAGCCTCACGCGTTTTGTGAGTCTTTGTACGCTGACAACCTCTTATTGTGAAATAAGCATGTACATTCAGGAGGGGTGGGAATGAATCTATCAACATCACATGATGCACAATGGAGACATTAGCTCTTCATCCATCAGATTCAAAGGACAGCGGCTTGGCTGTTGATCTGGCATTTAGGAGGGAGGGATGTGCAGTGAATACGGAAGATGTCTTTGTTAGTGGGAGCAGTGAAAAGTGAAAGGGACCATACAAAGGGGGGGGGGTGTTTCGGAACTGAGGCGCATCCGTTGTCTCAGTCTCACTTAATACAGAACCACAGATTTCCCCACTTTCCGTTTGTAGGTTGTTTTTTTTTTTTTTACAATGACATGAGTGTAGGACAGGAGATCTTTCAGGTTGTCTTAGAAGTAGAGATGCTTTGATCAGGACCTTATGATCTCCGCTTTATGTGAAGGATTAAATATAAGTATCTACATTCTCAAGATCAAGATCCTTACCTTAACTCTGACTTTTTTTAAAAAGCTGCCAATATTTCAAAATCCAGGATGTCCAATGCTGGACAGAATTTTAGAAAGCTCCAATGGATAAAGTAGAGAAAGGTTTTTGTATTCTAATGAGCCTTCCTGTTATCCTGTGATCTTTCTCGCAGCCTGCATGAGCCACAGACATTTCTCTACACGTCATAGATATCTGTTACCTTTTAACCTTCCTATAACACATCGCCGATACCGAAAATTGCATAAAGAAGATAAAGACTTCTTCACTCTTCCACGCAGAAGACTGTTGTTTTTAGTGCAACTTGTAGTACTAACATATGGTTCACTGATCAGATAAAGGGGGCATTTTTCAGTTTCCCTGATAAGATGAAAATCCTCATCACTTGTGGGATGGGTTAAGTTGAACCCTCCAGTGATAGTTGTTTTTTCATTTTTGTTTTTTTCCAGTCAGGGTAACAGGACAATAGAATTATTAAATCATTTATAAATAAATACCAAATTGAAAATACTGTTTCCTTACTCAGTAAACAGAACTTGATACAGGGGTTATTTCACCTTTACCTTTACAAAGAGATGAGAAAACCACTTCATAACTGCCTTGTTTCTTTAGTTTTTTTTTACAAACTTCCTGAAATGATTTAATGAGCCTCACGTCTGGACTCCAGGCAGGTCAGTTACGCACCTGGACACTGGAACTTTAGGTCTATGACGTGGTTTGGGATCAACCTGTTTATCAAGTCTTTCCTACAAAAAACAAATTAACATTAAACATTAGTTGTAGGGCTACACCATGGTCTAGTTGTTAACACTGTTGCCTTGCAGCAGGAAGGTCCTGAGGTTGAATCCCATTCAGGGCCATCTGTGTGGTGTTTGTTATTTCTCAAAAAACAAAAATCCCACAGTTTTAATATTTGGCTGTTCTTATAATGAGTACATGCATTTATCGTATGAACAGTTCATTCTTTACCTTTTATATATGCTGCGCATTAAGGGCTGCTTTCCTCTAAGCATCTGTGCATAATTAACCACATAAATTCAATTTACGAGAATTCTCTCAGCTCCCTTTGAGATTTATTTTTGGAAGACACACAGAGAATAGGGGAGCGGTCTAATTATTCACTTTTCTTTATTAATTAGTTATGTAACCAAACACTTGTCTGATGTAGCTGAAAGTATTTGGTTAGGCGAGGGAATCCAAGTTTCTCTGGCTAGTCAGCAAAGCCTTATCCAGTATTCAGTGCTTTGCTGCACAATAATAATAATGCATGCTCCCTTTCAAAGTAATGAGTAGTAGAGACTTTGTTAATAGTAGGGTGTGGACCTGTGGGCAGGGAACGTGTGCCCGTTTGTGTACATTAAAGAGACAGAGATAGTAAATGTGGCTGGAAATGGACAGTTAAGTGTTTTATCAGATATGAATGGATAAACAGGAAAGGATGGAGCACTCTAATTATTTCCCTTTCCTCTAAAAAGTAGGTTCCTCCTTTTGTATCCTTTAACAGTGGGGTGTATTGACCGGAGATAAAAGGCAAGTTTGAATAAAATACAGAATGAGAAAGCATTATTTGACCTAATCTCTTTTAATTAATAGCCAATTTAAAATCCCAGGAACCACAATATTTCTATTTCCAAAGCTGTTTTTATGCACATAAACATACAAACCGTGTGCAACCCATTTTCCAACTGGCTTAGGCAGCATAACGTATTATTTGTGGTTTTGTATGAGCCCAGCATTTATTTTGCAGCAAGAAATCAGGAAATATTGTGGCAAAAATTCCATTTCATTAATTTTGGAGAAGCTACTGGGACATTTAATCCCCTTTCAATCTCTTCCAGGTTTGGTTCACCACTACATGGGCCTCATGTTTTTAGTTACGTGATTGCTGCCAGATCATTATATTACACTGTCAATAAAATTGTGCAGATGTATGTCAGTGAAAGCAACAGAGCTGAGCAGATTTTATGATTTTTCTGGGCAGTATAAAGCTCAGCGGGAAATGTTTGAGGACTATTTTTGGTTTAGCTGTTTAGCTTTGAGCTGATTTTGCTGGCTTACAATTTACCAGACCTATTTGACATTTATACCTCAAAATTGACATATTTGTTTTTATTCTACTGTACAGAACTTTGGTTGCCTGATGGTATGTAAAGTGCTCTATAAATACATTTTGATTGATTAGTAATACATGTTTACAGGATTATTGCTTGCATTTCTAAGCAGCTGAATTGCTAACCCTTACAAGAATGCCTGAAACAGCTCTGTTGCATCTTAAATCTCCTTCTAACCTGACACAGTTTTAACATTAAGTAGATTGTAGTAACTCCTGATTCTTCTCTGATAGTTTTGTTCTGACACATCTGCAAATATAATTATACCCATTGGTTATAAAATGATTCTCCAGGTTTAGAACATCTCATGGAGCTCTGTTCTCTTTGGACTACAAAACACTATGCATTGCGGAGAACTACCACTACACTTCCCTCTGAACACACTATACGCATATCGAAACATGTTGGTGGCAGCATCATGCTGTAAGGATTCTGTTTATCAGCTTGGACAGAGGAGCTGATCAGAGTCGATTTGAAGGGAGGCACAATGGAATGGTTCAAGAAGTATATTCATGTATTACAGTGGCCCAGTCAAATCCAGACCTAAATCCTGCTTAGAACCTTTGATAAGGCTTAATACATAAAATCCCAATAAAATACATTGATGTTTGCACCTGGAATATGACTAAAACAGGAAAGGTTTAAGGGTTATAAATACTTTTGCAAAGAACTGTGCCTCCTCTCACCAAACATCTGCCCTAACCGTTCTGGTCCTCTGTGCTTTGCTGTTCCCCAATATTCTTTAACTGTTGAGGGAATCTTGGCTCCAATGTACTTTTTTTTTCTCCAAGCCTTCTGTCCTGCATGTCTCCAAACACATCAAGGAGCTAAATCTGTACTTTGGAAATCAATTGTAAATGTCATTTGTGCCTTTTTTCGTCCCTCCAGGGAAATCTGCATGATTCCAGTCAGCCCGGAGTCCTGTCCTCTTGTTCAGGCCTTCCTGGCTGAATATCCTGGCCGACTGTTTCTGGGTCATGCTCAAACCCAGCTAAAAACGGGTTTACAAATCCAGGAGAGACACCTCTTCCTCTTCAGTGACACGCTGCTTGTCGCTAAGGCCAAGTAAGTTCCCCATTCTCCAAGTCTCCTGAAATTGGAGTGAGAAGGGTCTCTTTATGTGTTGGTTAGTGTGGTGGGGTTGCAGAATATGAAGACATAAACTTGAATGAGTATGTTGGAAGAACATCTACAGAGCGCATAGTGTGTTCCTCTACTTTCTGATATGTTCTAAGGATCTGGTCATATTTCACTCTCTTTCCCTACTGTCCTCCTTTCACTTCTATTCCTGGTTTCCTTCGTGCCTTACAATTATTTCCCAGCCAATGAAATCCACATGAAGCTTGGCTGACATCAAAGCCCCACCCGCCTGTCTTACTAGCCCTGCAGTAAGGGACTCCCCACCCACAAACTGATTCACACTAGTGCACACAAAAATAGAAACTTAAGGCACACAGACATTTTTGAGGTCTACATCCACACACATTCACAAATAGATTGTGTAGATCTGCACTTACTGTACACACAGACACAGCAGGCTGTCTGTGGTGTGTCTCAGGAGTCATGTGCCAGTGGGTGGAGCTGACCCTTCCTGTACGGAGAAAAGGTGCTTTAATTGGCTTTCATATTTTTGTGGTTGAGCACAGGGTGAATTGGAAGAATACGTGCTTAGAGGAGAGCAATGGCAAGAGGGAAAAGACACTCATGAGTGTTTTTCCTTCCGATATATTGACCAAAAATGTTCAACTGGATCATCTACCTCTATAATTAGAGACATAGTTAAATGGATGCACATTTCACCGAGTGCGACCATGTTTATGGTCTGAAAATAGCAGAATCTTTTTATATCAACATCTATATAAAACGTACTTTGTGTTGTAGGGTTGTGCAACTATATTGCGAGATTCCAACCTCAAATAGGATTCAGTTAAGTTACTTGGAGAACCTTCAAGCCAGTGGGCTTTATTTGGATTTAATGCACAGGTCTAAGGCAAAATATAAAGCATATGCATTCAGTCCCCCGGAGTCAATAATTTGTAAAAACACCTTTTGCTACAATTACAGCTGCCAGTCCTTTGGGGTAGGCCCCGATTAGTTTTGTACATCTGGAGAAATTCTTCCCCATTCTTTTTTGCTAAATAGCTCAAACTCAGTGAGATTGAATATAGAGCATCTGGGAACTTCAAGTCTCAAGTCAAATGGACTTTGTCTGAGTCCTTAGGACACACGAATAAGTCCTGCTCCTCAACACCCATTGTCCAACATGTTTTAGATCTGTCTCTGTCCTAGCACACTTGGTTTAAATGCTTGTATTACCCCCTCAGAACCACTGATCCAACAAAACAGCTGATTTTACTGAGACTGAATGGGTGGATTCTCTTTACCAATTAGGTGATTCAGAATGATTTTATGCAAGGGTATCGTAGTAAATGGGTTTGAAGACAAATGTACACCACACTTATTAGATATTTATTCGTAAAACAAGAATGTTTAAAAATCTGAAACAATTGTTGTTTCTTACTTTTGCAGATCTCCTACTCATTTCAAAGTAAAGGCCCAGGTCCGAGTGTGCGAGATGTGGACAGCTAACTGCATGGATGAGGTGTGGGAGGGAAGCACAAACCCTGAGAAGAGCTTCGTTATGGGATGGCCCACCTGTAACTTTGTGGCCACTTTCAGGTATATATTTAAGCTTACATGCACAACATGGAATAAGATTTTATATTACAGAAAATGACTGGCTGAAAAGCCAAAGGCTGCATTTTTAGATTATCTTAATGTAATCTAATATAAGAAATTTGTTGTCCTCTTACACAATTTAATTCAAATACTAGCCCTCATGGCAACCCAGCTCAAAATGAACTGCGTTTCTGAAAGAGAACACAATGTTCTGAGATGCAGAGGTACATCATGGAGAGGAACTACAAATCAAACATGCAGCCATAAAATCCCTTAAACCCTCGAGCGTTGTCAGTTCCCGTTTTTTAAAGCAGCTCAACTGAACCTCCGTAAGCCAAAGAAGACAACTGCATGTGCAAACAACAGGCCTGAACACGAAGCACAAACAAATGCAATCGCACATGCCATGCTGTGGTTATGCACCTGCTTCAGTGCCACAAACACATCACCATATCACATTTTCTGTTACCAGGAATCAAGTCTGAGCTCAAGGCAAAGTCTGCGGTTTGGGATTTAGAGAGAAGCTGAAGCTTTAATTATTTTTCATCATTTTCTTTGCTTTTTTTCAGTTCTGAAGAGATCAAGGACAAATGGTTGGCACTCATCAATGGGTAAGTTCCTGACTGGAACTAATGAAGATCAGATTTTCTTTAATCGAGTAGGAAAACCTTTACTTTTTTAAGACTGTAATCAACATCAAGAAAAAGGGAAACTCAATAGAAAATGATTATGTGACAAAAGTTTAACTTCTTTTGTGATTATAGTTTGAATAGAAACAAATAATTGCTTTCCTGTTCTTTTTGTCTCCATGTTCAGTTGGACAAATGAGGGAAAAGAGAAGGACGATCCCAAGACCATTCCGCTGAAGATATTTGCCAAAGATGTTGGAAATTGTGCATATGTACGCTTTTATATATTTTTTTCTCCTTTTCATTCTTAAACCACAAATATGTTTTCACTAACTAACTGCAATACCAGCAGCATTTTAGTTTATCCAACACAAAAGTAGATATTTCCATGATGTTTTGCTAGGCCAAGACGCTCGCCGTCAACAACAGTGACAGCACCAACGATGTCATTCGAATGGCTCTGCAGCAGTTTGGCATATCAGTGAGTAACAAAATAAACAATTTAATTTAATCCTAAATAATCTGATAATTAGCTTTAATATTTAGGTGATGTCAATGTAAGGAAATAAACATGTTAACAGAGATGGGCCGATTAGAGTTGTGTGGACCTGCTGATACTGATTTTAGCATATATTGATTTCTTTTTGAAAGCTGCAATGAAGAGCATTTAAAATATTTTCTAGCCTTTCTGCCATGAGCGGTCATTAATTATTTAAATGAGGACCAAAGGCAATGTTACACTGGGTGGAGAAGAAGGGAGTTGCTGTAAAGCAGTTTTGCTTTGAATCAAAGACTACATAATGCTGGAGTTTACATTGTAAGCCGTCATATTAGCAGTTAGCATGATTAGCACTGTTAGCATGAGTAACTGTAAACAGCAGTCTTGTCTGTTCCCTAGGGACTGTAGACCCGACCTTAACCGGAAGATTTTTAAAAGGCCAGTATTTCAAAATCCAGCATGACAGAGATTATAAGCCCGAAAGGATAAAACCAAGCAACTTTGTTGTACTTTGCTCAGCCTTCCTGTTATCTGTTGGAGTCTTGCTGTCTGTTAAACAGCAGACATGTCAGTGCAGAAAACAAAGTTACCTTTTTAGAAGCTTCTTACACCTGTGCACCTTCATTTTAAACACCTCACTGATGCTAAACATAGCTAACATTGACTCTTCTTCCTTCTGTAACAACTTCACTAATTGGGAAAAGATACAATTTTTAAGTTTTAGCCTGGCCCGTCTCCGATAAGGGCCAAGAATCATCATTTTCTGGTCAACAGCCAATTTCTCTGTATGTCTTTTCTTTTTTTTTAAACGAAAGTGATTTTATTTTTTCCCTTTTTCCTGTCTAGGGTTGTGTCAAAGATCACAGATTGTGGGTCAGTTCCTGTAAGGATGATCCTCCATACCCTCTCATTGGTGAGAAATTCATATTTAAAACCTTACTACAGTATTTTTGTTATGATGATTCATAAGAAATTCACCTTTTTTTTTTGTTTCATAAATTAATTGAACAAAAATCCTCCTGGCTCATCACTTAAGGTATTGGAATAATCGGACAGGACTAAAGCCAACCAAAGCAGGAGTTACTTCAGTATGAGCATCAGAAAGTTAACATCTGGGAGCGTTTCAGTGCAGATTATTTTGACTCGCAGTGGATTTCTCAAACATTCCTTCGCCATAATCTTTTTGTTCTCTAGTTCACATGGAATTCCTTGCATCCCTTCCTCTGTTTTTAAGATTTTCTTTTTGCCCTGTGCCAGCTCTGCCCTAATTTTTATCACGTTTTTTCTGCTTCTCCTCCTCACACTCCACATACCAGAGCTTCCACCTCTAACCTCTATACTCTGACCTTTTGATTCAGGCCACGAGTTTCCCTATAGCATTAAGATGAGCCACATTCGAGACAGCGGGAGCAGTCCTGGCGGACATGGAGGAGGACTTGGGAGGGAGCCAATGAGTCCAACGGACTGCCCTGAAGTTCTGCTGCTGGATCAGTGCCTTCCCCCAGACACCCAATGCCAGTTTATCCTCAAACCCAACAAAGTTGTCCTTGAGCCTCCATCGATTATAGGTAAGTTGTATTAAAACGATCCTAGGATGTGAGAAGCAGCTTAAACCAAGAATCTGTATATATTTCTACCTTTTTAAAACTGAAATTTCCAGGAGTAAAACCCATTGTTCTGGTCTGTTTGTGGGAATTCTCAAAAAAGCAAAGATGCAAAAAAACAACTACTTAACTGGCTGTTAAAATAGAAACCTTTAGGAATATTTGGAACAAAACAACTTAAAAGCCTTTGTTGTCATTGAACTGAGACAGAACAACAGAATTCAGAGTGCAACTACAAATGGTACACATGCAAACACTAAAAAATACACATACACAAATTTAAAAGACACAGTAAAAAAAAAAATGCAGAGGATCCAGGTGCCCAGGGAGGGGGTAATAGTCAGTGATTGTTTAATACAGTTATGGCACACGGAAAAGAAACTTTCTAAGTCCGGACTTCCGGATTTGAAGAATCTGTAGCCGAGGGAACGGTTCAAACAGATGAAGACCTGGGTGTGTAATGTCCTTAGTGATGTTTTTAGCTCTTGAGAGAATACGCCTGTTCGCAATGTCTGACAGAGAAGGGAGGGGGCACCTAAATGATTTTTTTCTGCTGTCTTAATGCCTTCTTATCTGCACCATAGCATCCAGCAAACCACACAGAAAAGCAATAAGCCAGAATGCTCTCGAATGTTGATTTGTAAAAATGATACAAGCAGCTTTTGACTCTATTTTTTTTTTTTATTCTCAGGAAGTGGAGGCGCTGTTGTGCCTTTTTAACAGTTACTGAGGAGTTTGATGACCATGACAAACAGTCGGAGATGTGAACAACAAGAAATGCAAATGAATGCACTTTCTCAAGACAGTTGTCATTTATGAAGAGAGGCTAGTGACTTGTATAGTGCTTCCTGAAGGCAAATCTGAGTTTTTTTTGTTGTTGTTGTTTTTGTACTGTTGAGAATGAGGTTGTTAACGGGCACCATACCGACAGGTTTTGAGTTCCTGCTTATAGGCAGACTCACCTATGATGAGTCGGACCACAGTAGTGTCATCTGCAAACTTAATATCAGAGTTAGATGGAAAGGTTGGTGTACAGTCTCACGTGTATATAGTGAGCACCCAGCCCTCAGGTGAGTCGGTGCTGAGTAAGATTTTAGATGAAAGACGGAGGCCGACTGTGGACAGTTGATCAGAAAGTCTTTAATCCAGCTGCAGGTTGGAGGAGGGAGACCAAGAGTAAAATTTATTGATCAGGATGTTTGGAATAATAGTATTAAAAGCAGAGGAATAGTCCACAAATGGCATCCTTATGTAGCTGTTCCCATGTTCGAGATCATTCAAGACTGTATGGAGAGTGATGGATATGGCGTCATCTATGAAATAACCCAAAAACCAGTGGCAGTTTTTGGTTTTGGGCAGTCTGGGCAGTTGCCCAGGGTGGCATTAGAAAGGAGGGCACATGCTTTTCTGTTGGTTGTGCTTTGAACAAATTTTCTATTGCTTTTATGCTTAAGCAGTTGATGGGAAGTTGGCACCCCAAGTATGTTCAGTAGGTACCCCTTGCCTACTGCTGAGAATAATGAGAATCAGGTGATTTCCTGCACTTTGATTGGTTAGGGATGGCAGAAGGAACGTCTTTCTCAGCGCACCACTCATGCAAAAACTGTCAATGCTCATAACAAAGGCCTTGTACTCTATTTATAAACCAGTACCTCAGAAAAAGAATCATAGTCTGTTCACAGGACTTTTTCTTTAAGGTAAAATTAAGTTTTCACGTAAGCAAGTCCAGAATCTGTCCATTGGTCTAATTCTCTATGAAACTTCTCTATGAAGAACTATGAGGAGACAGAAGTGTTAATGCAGAACAGAAAGTACTTCCCAGAATTTGTTCCACTTACATAAACTGCGTTATGTTTGTGCTCATTTGGGACTAGCACAAGGTTACACTTGTGTTGTTAGGCCTGAGGAGGAAGAAACAGGTGGATGGATGAAAAAAAAGGAGAATGGTGGGAAAAGAGATTTAACCGACAAAGGGTTACAGCAGGGGTTAGGACAAATGCAGTTCCAAAATAAAAAAACATTAGGAAACACAAAAACGAAGAAACCCCAGAAGGCACAGACGAGTGTGAGAATAGGAAGATGGAAAGTGAAAAGAGATGACACAGCTATTGAGTAAGACTGATGGCCGGCAGAGGTGAAGGAAAAAAAAACTGATCTCAGATGATATAGAGAAAGAGGAATTTGCAGGGAGGGAGAACGACTGAGAAAAGGGGGGGACTTCCAGTGCGAGCAGGATGGACAAATGTATGGTGGGGGTGGGGGGCATGACTACGGTGGACGTGAGTGAGAACAAACTGCGGATACAAACACCATAATGGAGAATGGAAAAAAAGGGGGATGACATGGGGTCTAAAGCAAAACAAGTTGTGGAGCAAAAACTGTGTTTTCCAGTCAAGGAGGCTCCAGTTAACTCACCACAAGCTTCGCCCTTGGATTCTTCAGCTTTATCCATAACAAGTGTTACGTAACTTCTCCATACCAGCCTTGCAGCCGTCGAGGGATAATTGCTAACACCCTCCCTGAAAGCTTACAAAGGTTTGTACCTACCCAGTGGCAGCATGGCAGAAACCCCTTTCAGGTCTGTATTCGTCCAACAAAACCAAGATTTATCATGATTGAAAAAAATCTTTAGCCTCAGTTTTCCTCTTGGTAGGTTAAAATTTAGAGCCATTCAAACTTATTCAAACACAAAGGCATTTCCATAAAAGCCACAAACTTCAATGCATTTCACTTGAATTGGGGGATTTGATGAGACAAACTGTAAAAAAGTTCAATAGGTATGAATATTTTTTTTGCAAAGCACTGTAGGTATGGACACAACCAAACATTCCCAATGGTTTCCACATTTACACAAGTCCATCCTTGTTACCGTTTGAAACATGACAGTCTTTGTTCTCTGGGATACTTTTAGACAAACAAATATATTATTTAGGTTAAATACAAAATATTCTGGGAAAGTATTAGAACAGCTTGAAGGTACTCTCTTAATCCTAACTCACTCGCCAACCTCTTCTAGGGGCATCATCTGCCTGATGGGACTTTCCAGACCATCAAAATCCTTGTCATTTGCAGATGAGTATTATGCCATGAAACAGCCTTAGTGCTTTGGCTTTTGGAGCCGAATGCTCTCCGGATATGAATCATTAAGTTTGGTTTATCTGCAAGTTTATTTATGGGAGGATTATTTTGACACATCCTCTTTTGCTTGCGCAATGATATTGAGAAGTGTGGCCGCCACGTCACTCCCTCTCTAAACAGAAATGTTTCCAATATACCATTTCTGTCACCCAATCATGCTTTATAATTTCCCCTTAAAATGTTCCAGATGATTTTCTCCAATTGAGGTTTGGGCTAAAGAAGCTTCTTGGCTGGGGTTGGAGAACAACTAAGGCTCAGAGTAGAACAAAAACCACTAAATGGAGCCTGCTGTGCTTCTCAATGGAATCAAATGAAATATAATGGAAACTGTCATCATTACTTTGTTTTTGTGCTACGTTTTGATGACCCCTGATACATTTCTGCCATTCTGCTGTTGAAAAAGAGGTAGATTTTTGTTTGATCAGAGTCTGAATGCAACCCTTAAACATTAGGATTTTTTTTTTGAGTTTTAGAGCCGATATTCAATTTCCAATTTTTCTAAAACCTACAGATTTTAACCAATCTGAGGGCTCTCATTATTAACCTTAGAAAAGATTTCTGCTATTTGGTTTAACTTAAAATTGGCAAGTTTGTATTACGATGCATACATTTTCAAATAGAATTCTGCATTTTGTCCAGAACAGCCCTGCATATAAAGATGTCTTTCTCTGTGCAGCACTAGAAATATACTTGGAAGGTAAAATCCTCTAGTGTATGGGAAATAGGTATCCATACAGATAGAATCAAATCAAAGAGTTACAGCATATCTTTTATGTTAGAAGAATTAATTTTTTTCCTAAAATAATTAACAGCTGTCAAACCTAATATCTGAGATGTAGAAGATCAGATTAACTACTCGATTAGCTAAATTAGTTTTAATTATGAACACCTTGCTGTTAGCATTGATAACTGTCATACAGCCTCTGCCTGTATTTCCTGTAGCATAAGTAGACCTCATTTGCAAAAGTATGCCCACATTTCAAATTCAGCATCTTCCAATGAAGATGATGTAAGCACAAAATAAAAAAGAAAAGAAAGACAAGTAATCTTGTTAAGTTCATTCACCCTTTCTGGTATCTGCTGAAGTATTGCTCTCTTGCACCAGACTTCCCTTCTTAGAAAATATTGTTGGCTATTTTGCATTTTCGTCCGCTTCTTGCATGTCCTTTCCAAATAGACCAATAGATTTTACAGAAGGAACAAAATTTTGCCATTTGAATCACTAAGAAGCTGTTTGTGAACTCCACTGCATTTGTAACTTCTTAACTCGGACCAGTACGTTCATGCGAGTAGAGGTGGTACAGCAGGTTCAGTAATTAACCTGAATTGCTTAGTGCATTTTTCTCTGCGGTGTGTGTCCAAGGGTTCCAAAACCATTTCTAGTCTAGCAGACTTGAGACCTACTTTCTACCTGAACAAAATTAAAGCTATCCCTCTAACCAAGTAGCAACCACATGTAAGTGAGAGGAGTGCCCCACTGCATGTTTGTGAAGTACCTCCATATTTTCTACAACATTTACCTCAGCATCCACTGTCAGGCTTCTTATACAAGTGTCTATGAAATTAAAACAATAGATACTGTTTCAGCTTAAAGAAGACGACAGAAAATCTTGATCTTCTTGCATGAAGTTCCTGTTTGCTAATTAGCTAAATCCACTGAAGTGAAATCCTGACTATGTTCACCACGCTTTAGCAGACGATTATCTTGAGACATTGCCTCTCTATGGACAAGCTGTAGTCTGTACCTCCATCCTTATCCCTCACTTTTTGAACCTATGCCCTGCTTACTGAGCTGTTTTTTTTTCTGATGACAGCGAGGCCTTCTGAGAAGTACCAGAGCAGACCAGTGACTGTGTTGCTGTTGAACTTTGTTCCAGAGTGTATTTTGGCATGACGCCACAACAGATTGTTAAATCATGAACTCCATGAGCAGTATGCGGTGTATTTTGTGGGGCCGCTTTTGGCCACGGGATCCTCCGCCCACTTAACAAATCTTTTGTTTGTTCGAGTCCCACCCTTGAATACAAATCACAACTGCCTAATAAAATAAGTGGCATTATTTCAAGATTGTAGACAAGTCAGATTCCAGGCAGTTGTGTACAAGTACAATAGCTTGTTAAAAATTTACTGCAAGCTTGTGCTTTCTGCTAGTTTAGTTACCATTAGCAGTATATTGAGTAATACCGACTGACATGAAATCACCATATATACATAAATATCTTTATATAAATATATAGGGATGTGTATAAGTAATTCTCAAAGACCAGGGTAATATACATTTAGTCCAACATGTTCCAGCATTCTTGGTTACTTGCTTTGTCCACTCCAAAGAATTACATAAGTATTAAAATCCCTCAACCATTTTCAAATTTTTTTACGTTGCAACCACAAACATTTTTATCTAGTATACCCACAAAGGGTAGTACATAGTTCTGAACTCGTAGGAAAATTATACATGGTTTTCAAAATGGAGCATAAATAAAAATCTGAAGTCTTTTTAAATTCAGTCACTAAATAAAACCCCCTATGAGACCCTTAAATAAAATCCTGTGCAACCAAATACCATCAAAAGTCACCCAATTAGTAAGTAGTGTGCAATTTAATCTCAGTATAAATCCAGCTGTTTTGTGAAAGACTCGGAGGACTGTTAGAGAACATTAGTAAACAAGCAGCATCATGAAGACCAAGGAACAAAGTAGACAGGTCAAGAATGAAGTTGTGGTGAAGGAGCTGCGGAGATCCAGAGCTCAGGTGGGAGAATCTGTTGACGAGACAAGTTAGTTGTGCACTCCATAAATCGAGTGTTTGTGTAAGAATAGAAAAGAAAAAAAGTCATTGTTGAAAGAAAGCTATCAGAATTCCATTTATAGTGTGCCACAAGCTATTTAGGTGACACAACAAACATTTGGAAGAAGGTCCTCTGGTCACCTGAGACCAAATTGGAATTTTCTGACCCTACATCTTAACTTGAACTCAGGGAGGTTTACCTTCCAGTTGAACAGGAATCCTAAACATACAGGCAGAGCTACTTTGAATACTTTGCGAGCCACTGTACATATCTTGAACCTATAATTATCACTTGGTAAAGATATTTTTTTAAGTGATGGGTACATTTTTACAGCCAATTTAGACTGGAGAAATCATTACGCCACAGAGAAAGTGTAAATGTACTGCAGACCTGTACTTACAGAGAACAGATACAGATTATTACTCTGCACCACTTAGCAAACACTTAGCGGAGGACACATGGTGAAAAATATCAGGAAACCATGGGGCACCATGCATGTGTGCCAAGGAATATCCATGCATGGAGAAAGATAGACTCCTACTGACACACACAAGCCTTAAGATAAATAGTGTCCTCAACCATGAACACAGAATTAATTTTAATCGACTCTATGGGTAGGTCTTTCTGTTTGTTGTTTCTGTACTGTGCTCTATAAATACCCATCCTTCTTGTGTATGGCTCACAATCTGTTCTTGTAGCTACAATTTAAGAATTTTTTTTGGCAGTATGTTTCTGAGAAATGAGTTCTGTGTTATGCCACATTCATGTGGATCCCCGTCAGATTGAAGAGCCTCCACTCTTATTTTATTTCATGAACACAGAGTTTTACTTACTTTAATACTAGAAAAATAAATCTTTTTCTAGCTCTGCACATTCCTTGCAGAACAATTTGCAGCTTTTTGTTGCAAATATTTAGTTTTACCCTTTGTCTCTTTAAAGCATGCCTTTCTAAAAGGCCTGCAGGATAGCTCATCTGATCGCTCCTAAATGGTGGACAGCAAAAAACTGCATATAAAGCAGGTGCCATGCATATGCATTTCAAGGTGTACTACAAGCAACCGGAGATCAGTGATTTTCTGTTATGAAATATTTTCACATGAATTGTGACTTTGCATGCCATTGTCATGCACTACAGCCATTGGGACCATGATGACGAAATGTGTGTGTTCTCCATGAGTAACTTTAAATACAAGTTAAATGCTGTCATGGAGACTTGTTATTTGGGACCTACACAGTTTTGTTTGCTCGATGTGCTCTGGTGTCAATTGTTCTTAAACGAATTTACCTTCTATTATGCAAAACTCAGCAGAAACCAAGAGATCCATCTTCTTTATTTTTCTTTTGGCAGAACCTGGTCAGCAGAAGACCTTTAAGAGAAAGAGATCACTGATCAACTGGCCTTTCTGGAAGGGTTCCAGCACCCAGCTGGACAGCTTGCCTCTTTCCCCATCATTGCTGTCTCCTACTCAGGGACGGCTATTTGGACAACCTCTGAACTCTGTGTGCTCTTCAGATCAAGGCTTGCCTAAACCCGTCATGGTGAGCTGAATAGGTCACTCGGGCTAGCTGGATGGGGTCAGGACCTGAGATTAAAGATTTTGGGGTCGGTGGAGAGAGAGGCAATTAAATAAGTAAGTCTCCTGTTTCCTTCTGTTCCCCAGGAAATGTTGGTGTTTCTCTATCAGGAAGGGCCATACACAAAGGGTATCTTCAGACGGTCGGCTGGCGCTAAAGCTTGCAGGGAGCTTCGAGACAGACTGGACAGCGGGACGGAGGAGCCGGAGATCACACACCAGTCTGTGTTTGTCATTGCCGCTGTCCTCAAGGTAACACCCTCACCCAGTTCTCCCCCGTCTCACACGTTTAAAACCAGACAAAAGGTTTGAGTCAACTGTGTCCAAAGTCACCTGAGTCCAGACAGGGTAATCTGTCTCAGTCCTGGCTGTCCGACAGGGAACCAGTCACACTCACAAGGCATAGCCTTGTTCAGCTTCCAGGCCAAACAGGCACTATGGTGTTAGGCATCCAGGGAGCAGCTCAGTTGTTTAACTACCTTCTTCTGACACAGAAAAAACAAGCAGATTTAAAGATTAGTTAATCCATTACATGAGAAATTAGTTCTTTTTCCCATTTACTTTTGACGACGTGCAGTGCCTTGAAAAAACTGTTCATGTCCCTTGAAAATTTTCAGGGGGATTTTCCGTTTTGTTTTTTGCAAACCAATCTAGGTTCTTCCACTTAAGGGTTCGGTGCTACTTTTGTGTTTGTCTGATGCAATAAAATACACTGACGTTTGTGGTTGTACAGGAACAAAGTGTGAAAAAGTTCAAGGGGTGTGAATACAAGGCAGTTTAAAGTAATTGACTCAGCATTAGAGTTGTGAAGCTGTTGCTGACTGAATATGAAAAGGATTTTAAGACATAGATTTAAGGAAATACAACAAAGCTCAGCGCTTTTCAAGAGTTTTACCAAGACATCAGCAATGTTTCGCGGTTACCATTAATGTTGAATGTGTTTTAAGATGGACTAAAACAAAAAATGTCCTTATTGTTTGCTCACAGGACTTCCTCCGAAATATCCCGGGCAGCATACTGAGTGTGGATCTATACGAGCAGTGGATGGATGTGATGGAGGGGGAAGGAGAGGAGGCGAGGCTGCCAGCTGTTCAGAGGTAGGAGCTTGAAATCCTGGAATGGTTCATATTTTGGGGCCCAAATTATTCCTCTCTGCTTAGAATTTTACTGCTCAGCTGTGTCTCAAGGAGGTCATGTTTGTTTGGTATACAGATTAAACGCATGACACCCAGCACCGCTTTTATTCCAGAAGCAGCAAACTGAATTACTTTTTCTGAAGGAAAAATAAATATCACACGACATTCAAGCAAAGAATGGAATCTACCAAGAAGCTGCTGTAGAGCCCAGAGTTTATAAATATTAAAAACCCACATTCACACTGTGGGACCAAGCATAAATCAGTCTTTTATGGCAGATTTTATGTCTTTGTTTTCTGCCTGTTGTTACAAACCTTGTCTGTCAATCTTCCTGTTTTAGGCTGCTGCACCTCCTTCCCAGTGAGAATCTGCTTCTGCTGCGTCATGTGATTGCTGTGCTGTATCATATACAAGGGAGCGCCCACGACAACCAGATGAATGCCTTCAACCTGTCTGTCTGTATTGCTCCCAGCATGCTTTGGCCTCCGACCCCGAGTACTCCTGAGATGGAGGGAGAGGCCACAAAAAAGGTACAGACAATATGCCCACTGGCATGTTTTATAGTGTTTTGGTTTATAAAGGTCTAATTGAATGCTATTCAGTGGATATAACAGAATGATTTGAGATTTGGGAAGATATACATATTTGAGATAGCTGTGGTTCAATTTGACGCTTAGCGTTTGTTTAAAGACTAGAAATCAAGATGACATTTAGCCTCCTTAAATTTAGAGGTAAGTCAATTTTCCTGTTAATATTCTTACACTGATAAAATTAGTTGTTAGATTTTAACCAGATAACAAGTTTTAACAATTTGCATTTATTTTATTTCGTGTATTTCTTTAAATATTTCTGACTAGAAATCATGTAAGTTGGGCGTCGTGGGATCAAATCACAGCATGTCCACATTTACTGCATACCCTTCCCCTGAACTCTCCACCCTATTTCCTTTCAACTTACTTTCGAAAAATTGTAAAAAATAAAGGCCGCTAGAGCCTAAAACGATACCTTTTTAAAAAAACAAACAAAAAAAGAAATCTTGTAAGTTTAACTGTCAAAAACAAAACTGAAATAAAATGTCAATAATCCAAAAAATACTTAACTAAATATGTAAAATTCTGACTAATTATTAAAATCATTTTAATTTTGCCCATCTGTTTTTAACTCTAATGGAGAAAAGAAAAAATAGGGCGCATCAATCCCTGTACAGAGGCTTCAGTCTTCGACGCAGCTGTCCCGGGTTCGAGTCCTGAAAGAAAAAATAATGATTTTTGATTAAGGTATAAAACATTTGTGAAATTGTAATAAACCTTTTAAAGCTAGTCTGAAGGGTGCCATGTCAACCTTTCACCTGACAACCAAAGCTACATTGTGGATTGGCAATGAAGCCCAGCTTGCTAGCAAGTTTAGCGTTGTTAAATTAGCTTAAGATGGATGCAAACCTAAATTCTTGCAAAAACAGATTTTTGACAAGTTGACATATATAACCTAATACACCTAATACTTAATGCCCTCCAACGTTGCCTTTTGTACTTCAAGATTATATATATTTTGTCTTAATTGTAAGATCCAGGGGTCAACTGCCTTTTAAAACCCTTTTTCTTGTCTTACACTGTGATGTTTCTTTTCTAGATTTAACCAACAGAAAACAATACAATGGGGAATGATCAGCAACTTTTGAGCCAAGTTTTCTGCTTGAAGCAGGCTAGCTGTTTCCTAATTTCTTGTTTTTATGGTAACCTAACCCCCATCTGCCAGTCATTGAGCCATTGTCATATCAGTCCAACTTCCAGCAAGAGAGCAAATGTGTTTCCCAAAACTCGGAATAGTCAGATCTGTTTCGGTGTGAGTAATAGTGCGGGTCAGTGTGTATTGACAAAATTTTCCAGATCAACTCTGAGGAATTTTACATTTCAGTGGAATATTGTAAGTAAAGTCCTTGAGCATGGCTGTGTGCATTGTAACAATGAAGGTAAGACATGTACAGAGAGCCCCCCATTCACAAGCCTTCACATAGAAGCAGTGACGGATCTAGAAAATTTTACATGTGGGGGCAAAGGAGGCGCAAAAGTTCCATTCAGGGTGGCAATGCTGGACCTCTTCATTGAAGTTCATTGATCTAAAAACATACATAGTGACGATTAGAATGATCTAATACAGATTTCACTGCATTTCTGCATGTGGGATTTGCTTTTATTATACATAAAATTGTAACATAAATTGACTACAGGTATAAAACCTGGACTATCTAACTACTTAACACACCTGTAGACTTGTGCAGATATGTCATTCATTGAAATATATAATATCTCTGCACTGAAATTTATATCGAGAATAAATCCATACCAGGTGGTCCAGCTGGATAGGCTGGATTCCCTTACTCTGCCTTCCTTCTCTCCTTAATCAGTTTCTTCTGCACTCTCTTCTTTCTTTCTCTCTGACTCTGAAATCTTCTCATCCTTACCGCTTATGCCAACATCATTTTCCTAATCTTCACTCATTTCTTCGCCTGTTGCACTTTCAGTGGCCTCCTTCGCCTGTGGCCCTCCTGGTCTCTCTATCATGCTTCTTTCCTCAAAACTCACAGTCTCTTCTTCCTTCTCTTTCGCCAAAGAAACTGGAAGTGTCTCCATTTTTAAGTTTCCTTTTCATAGTGATCTGCAACGTGCAATCATCAAGATTTGGAAGAATTAGCCCATTTATTACAAGTCTATAACAATATGAAACCAGAAAAGATCACACTAACACAGGTCACACAAGCAGTTATATTTAGAAATCTTATTCTAATGGAAGCCAATTCATTATTTTCCCGATCTGACCAAATGGATGTAACGTGGTTTCATTGTGCCTCATTGCCGTGACATTGATCATATAGAGCCGTCTAGCCCCTAAAAAAAGAAAAACTAAAAATTTTTCTTTCATAGCTAAACTTTCCAGTAACTGCTATCGTGCTTACTGTGAGCTAAACTGAAAAAGGGAAATATGGTAATGCTCTTAGAAATCACACACGAGTCACTGTCGTCAAACTATTAATAAACATATTACACCGTGAACCTTGGTCACTTCAACAGACCTTTCATTCATTGCAAACTTAAGTTGCCTTTCCTGTTGTGTGTTAAAACATCACTTGGACAAAAACTGCAGAAACTGGGACAGCCCAGTTTCTCCACTCTGCTGGGCTGCAGACAGACTGCTTCGTTAAAATGCTTGAGACACACGCAGATACGGTAATGGAGCAGTAAGCAGACAGTGTTTGATGGAGGGTAGTAACTACGTTTTTCAGGGACCTCAGATTATATCGACAATTATATATTTTTGGTAAATTAATGTTTAATTTGAAGGCTGTAAGAGGCCTTTGGACAAACAAGCGATTAGTAATTACAAGTATTTTAAGGACATAAAAGTAGGGGGGCAGCTGTGGAGAGCCTGAGAGCTGTAGAGCCGCGCCTGCATAGAAGTAGTCATAAAATGAAGTCATTACATTCTTGTATTCTGCCCAGATTAAAACATCTGGGATTACAGCAAGACGTAACAGGAAATCTTAAGCACTTGCAGGTAAATGGTGCCTATTTATCAGGTTCCACATTGTGAGAACTGCTATTAGTTGTCATTACCTCCCAATTACGCAAACAAGTTGCCTTTTTTTTTTTTTTTTTTTTTTACTAAACCGCAAGCTTCTATGTAAAATTGGGAACTAATTTTATCATTTTTAATATTCCAGGAATGTTAATGAAGGATTTGACTTATATGGAACTTTACACTGCAATAAATGAATAGAAATAACACAGTTGAACCCAAACTTCCACTTCTTACAAGCTAGCAAACTTGTGTTAGCACTTCAGTATGACCTCAGGTCAATTTGCCTCTTTTTCCCCCATGGTTGATCAAACCAAATTAAACCTGTGACCTCCCACTGCTACATGTTATTTGAACTCTTTTTCAGAAGAATCTTGAAAAATTATATCGAACTAACAGTTTTCAAAGCAGGTACCAAACATCTGTTGGCAAATATGAACTGATGAACGGTTTATACTAAAGGCCCCTTGGTAGCGGGCACACCGAAAATTCCTGTCCAGCAGCCCGGCAGCACAGCTCGCTGTTAGGAAGTTAGAAAAGTAGCATTTTGAAACTCCCATTTAAACTACCGCATAAATATCTATGTAGGCATATCATTATTGTAGTGAGTATGTTGCATAGTTTGAAAGTATAAGGCATTGCTCTGCTTTGCTTAACAGTGCCTGACAACTAATGGCTATCATTATTAAGTTTCTCTTGTAACGCATCTTTTGCTTTTAATTTTTATTTTAAGACAAGGCTTGAAAAACTAAAGTGCTCTGCTGTATGTTTAGTAAGGGTTTCAATGCTTGCATATTTATGTATCGATGTGTCACATTTGCTTGCATCCTTTCCTAAAACCTTTACCTGGTACCAGTCATTTGTCAACAAATCCTGATATATTAACAGTTTTGGTTGCATGCTTTGTAAATGGTATACTCTTGTGAATCTAAAAGAGATTCTAAAGGTATCTTACTGCACCTTGGCCAGCCAGTCTGACCTGAAGCGGGTCCAGTTCTGTAGGAGAGCTGCTTACTCCAGAATCTATCCTGTGGTTCTTAAGAAAATCCAACACACAAGTCTTTCTGATTTGTGATCAGTTTTGATAGTTTATCACAGTGACATGCAATCTCTGTGGGTGGTTGCTTTGCTTATTCCTTTCAAATATGTGAGTGAGGGAAAGGGAATGTGTGTGTATTCCTTAGAGTGGTTCATTGAGAAAACATTCAAAGAATTTCCTATACAATCCCAACTCCAAGTATGTGTGGAGAATTGTCACTGAAAACACCCCCTTCCTTCTTTCTTCACACACACATATGCACACACACACACACTTGTCAGCACAAAAATCGTCAACACCCTCAAATGCCAGAAGATCTGTTTCACAAATACTCCTCTGGTCACATTTTCCTTGCCACCACACTGGATGTTTGTATGTTCGTTCCAAGCATAGGCAACCTTTTTCTAATGGGGGAGGGGGGGATCTTACAAAATAACAAACTGAGATTTGGACACTTTCCACTGGTTCCTAATCTTGTCGGCAGACACGTGGACACTGAGATTTAACAGATTTTGTTCTGCCCGAGTGTCTGATTCTCCTTCATGCAGTATATAATTTAAATGCTTTCGGCTGAACATAGTTGTGTGGGAGATTCTGAGGTAATTGCAGCTTTAGTTTGTGCACACTTTGTTTTTCTCTCAACTGTGGTTAAAAAAATTGCTTGCCAGTCTTTTACGTCTGTCTGGTTTGGCTTTTGAAACTGCACAGACTTCTATGTCACTGAAACAGGAAGGAGGTGCACAGCTATTGCTGCTTAAGTGACTTGCAGATAGTAACTGCGTGGCACTGATAAACAGTGCCTTGCAAAACACCCCTACAACTTCTTTCCATTACAAACACAATCTTCTATTTACATGATTGTTTTTTGGGATATATTTATACAATAGCACATTATTGTTAGAAAAGGAAAACTGATTTTTTTTTCACAAGTTTTACAAATCAATGTCAAAGTGTGGTATACTTTGCTATTCACCCTCCATTACTCCGACACACATAATTATAATCCAGTGCAATCAGCTGCCTTCAGAGGCATTGATTACACTGGATCACATTAGTAAATAAGCCTCTGGGAGAGCTGCAAAGAATATATCAATGGGACATTTATTAGACTAACCCTAACTCCACAAATCTGGTCTTTATGGAAAAGTGCCAAGAAGGAGGCCATTGCTGAAGGAAACCCAAAATTACAGTTTGCCACTGTCCATGTAGGGGATGCTGCAAATATGTTTTCAGAGTACCTTCCTATGAGACCAATATTGAATGTTCTCCCTTAAATGCAAAACACTATGGGTGAAACCAACCACACATCTCCCTTTACTCACCGTCCCCAGGATGAAATATGGTGTAGGAAGCATCATGCGATGTGAGGATGTATTTTTTTAGCAGGGACAGGAAAGCTGGTACAATGGAACGGTCGTTATTAGCACATTCATGTGTTAGATCGACCCAGTCAAAGTTCAGATTTTGATCCAATTAAGAATCTGTGGCAAGACTAAAAGACTTACTTTCCATCTGATTTGGGTTTAGGAGTTTTGGAAAGAAGATTCTGGATATGCATGTAACATGACAAATTGTGACAAAGTTTAAAAGGAATGAATGCTTTTGCAAGGCACTCTATGGATGTGTCTTTTTGCAACCAACAGGTATTTGTTGACACTTAATTGAATTTTTTTCTGTGTTTTTGTGAATGTGGTTAAAAATGTAAAGCTGACATCCAACTGAGGCAAAAGAGGAACAGTTGTGAATTGGTTGTCGATGGATGGACGGCTGAAAGCCTCCTGGATGCCCGCAGGCTCTCTTCAGCAGTGTGTTGTATCACGTAGCAGCTCTCACTGAGTGACGAGAAGGAATTCAGGATGAGCAGGAAAGCAGCAAAGTGAAACAGAGATTAGCAGGTCAGAGAAGGATATCAGATAAATAACACAGATCTTTTTTCTTTTGTCCTTTACCATATTCATTTACAAAGAATTTACAGCAGCCAACAAAAGTTTCTGGAAATGTTATGAACATAAAGATATCAGTTTTTTAAATATTTAAAGCATGTTTTAGCAAACTTTAAAGTGCTTTTTTATTGCTGTAAAAACTTGTTATTGTCAAACTTAATTTTTTCTTGTTCGGAAGAAAAATGTAATTCACTCTTTAGTCTATCTTGGATGCATTTTTACTATTTTCTGACCCTCATTAATCACCCACAAATGTCATAGATCGGCAGTTCAGTAGAACATAAATTGTCGATGCAAATTCCTTTAAGTTTTCGGAAAACTATTTTTGGGCCGGTGTATGAGGTTTCACATTCAATTAAAGGCCTACAAAAACTAAGCTTGGAGAGCCATTTAACAAGTGCCATCTATAACAAACAGTGGGCTGTTGTTTGGGAATGAGACAGTGGAATGCCATTTTGCAGACAGATGTCAGAGAAGAGCAACAGTCACTGAAGTTATCATGCCTTTAATCCAGATTACTTTTGGAAAGTTAAATAGTTTCATTCCTCCTGATGCAAATCACTGCAAGGCCTTTGTGGTTAGTCTATGGCAAGCGAAGGCAGATCCAAAAGAAGAGGCATTAAGGTGAACATTTGACATCGCTAGTTTGGTCAATTAAGGTGGATTAGAGGAGGGATGACAGAGGGGATGAGATTTTTGTGAATCTTATATATGCAGATTTTTTTTTCCACTGCTGTTTGTGAAAAAAAAAAGTGGTGAATGTCTAACTTTTTCTAATGTGTAAGTAAAATGCGAGACCTCTGGAAGGGAAAGGACATGTTCTTTGCTTTCTTTTTTCTGAAGTGTGATATACATTTGTATTCAGCCCCCCCTTGAGCCCCCTTTATCATCTTTGCAAATTTGAGACTGACTCCCATTGTTTTGATTTCATAAAAATATCTCAGGCTCAGCCTGATTTGAATTAAGGATGTCTGTGAGTTGGACTGGCTTAATCTGGACTTTGACTGGGCCATTCTAACACATAATTATGCTTGGATCTAAATCGCTCTATTGTTGCTCTGGCCATTGTTCTGCTTGAAGGTGAACCTCCACTCAAAACTCAACTCTTTTGTAGCCTTTAACAGATGTTGTCCCAGTATTCGGTGTATTTTGCTCTGTCTGACCAGCTTCCCTGTTCATCCTGAGGAAAAGCACCTTCGCTATGACTCTCCATAGTAAAAGGTTTGTTCAGTGTGATTTGCGATGTTAGTTTCCACCACAAAGTGTTTTGCATGCAGGCCATAAAGTTAAATTTTTTTGTCATCTGAGCAATGTTCCTCCAAATATTTGGTGTTTACCCTATGTAGCCTACATCACCAAAATGAGGCCTTCACCAAAAAGTTGAAGGAAAAAGGATGCACTGAATTTATTTAGTGGTATCAGAGTAAAGAAAACTGCATACAAATGCCTGCCACACATTTTATATTTTTATTTGTAAAAAAGCTTCAAATATGCTTCATGTATTTCAATCTTATTGAATGTTTTTAGTTTTAATGCGACAAAATAGGAAAGGTTTACCACTTCTGAATGTTTTTGCACGGCAATGTATATGTTAATCTCCACTGTATTTGTCACGGAGGCAGAGCGGCGGGAACAACAACTCTTGTATAAACCTGACAGGCAGATTTCAGTGGAAACTTCCCACAGCTTGGGACTCTGGTGTTTGTGTAGGACGATGACTTTAGTGTTTAGTACATTTTCTCTGTTTAGTTTAAGAGGTGGTGGCTTCAGACAAGCTTTGGGATCTGTTTGAAGTCTGAGCTGATAGCAAAGAAAACACACTGCCACCATGTTTTTTTGAAAACCTCTCCTTGTTGGAATGTCCATCCTTCCAGTAAACCAAAATTGTGAGACTCTCTTCGCTCTTAAACATTCAAGTTTGTATTATGATACACATTGTTTATGGAGACAAGTCTTCTGGACTTGTCAAGTATCAGAGCTAGAAACTGTTATATTAAACCACCAGGACGTTTTCCAGAACTGAGAAGGAGTTTCAGGGGAAGGATGTGTTGGAGAAACTGTGAAATGCAAATACTCTTGAGGGACTTGGGTTGTTGAAGTCATCACAGCACTCCCATGATTACTTGAGAGACCAGAGAGCAACGCTTTTGGTAGCTGTTTGAAACCTCTTACAAAATTATTAAGATCATGGTTCTAAACAACAAAGCTGACGTAGTCTCCAGCACCCTGAAGCAGCATCGACATACAACAGTATCTATTGTATTGGTAAATGGCATTGGTTTCAGGTTAAATGTTTACAGTTATGTATTACCCTCATGATGAAAGGTGTTTCCAGAAATTCAAATGTCAAAGTTTAATTGTATTTCTTGCTTTAGAACAAATTGCACCATACATAGTAATACCCCTACAGCATTAATCGGAATTTGCATGGTGTCCAATGGTAAATAAGGTTGTACCACTTTAAGTTAATAAGGCCCATCAAAGCATACGGTAGCACACATAATATTCTGATTGTTTGGACATAAAAAAATGAGACACCATATATACACCCTCTCTCAAAATTATGAAAATCCTAAACAGATTTTGTTGCACTGTTCTAATAATAGCAGTACTTAATTTCATACTACGTTGCATGGGTGGTCTGTCTGCATTGATAAAGATTCACTCGCCTCAGCATGCTGCATGCTTGGAGTAGCTGAGATGGGAGGGGGGTTTGACTTGTTTTCTCAGTGATTCATCTATTAATTAGATGACCAACTGAGGCCATTCATAGACCGTTTTAATAACAGTCTATGAATGCTTTTATAAAGCGGTTCTGTATGGGATACTGCGCCGAAAGCCCCGCAGGGGAAAGCGTGCTGGTGCGCTGGTAAAGCTCCGCAAAAGTGGACTTCGTACACCACTGCCTTCAATCCATCTGGCAAATGTCCGCTCTCTAAGCAACAAGATGGACGAGCTGCTTCTTTTCACTGGTAAAAACACGGACCTCCGCGGATCAGCGGTTCTCTGCTTCACCGAGACATGGCTGAGTGACAACATTCCGGACCGTGCACTGCTGTTGCTGGGCTTCCAGCTGTTCATAGCGGATCGCAGCACAGAGCTATCGGGGAAGAAGCGAGGAGGCAGAATCTGCTTTTATATAAACGAAGGTTGGTGCAGAGACATAAAAGTGCTGGGCAAAACATGTAGTCCGGACCTGGAGTCCTTTTCCATAATCTGCAAACCGTTTTATTCACCGAGAGAGTTTTCCTCGTTTATAATAATCGGCTCATATTTTCCACCGCATGGCTGCATTTCTGCCGCGGAAAAACATCTTGCTGAGCTGATTACAGACGTGGAGAAAAAACACCCTGACTCTTTCGTCATAATACTGGGAGATTTTAACAGCGCAAACCTCTCTAATGAGCTCCCCGAATACAGACAGCATATTAAATGTCCCACCAGAGACAAAAACACACTGGACCACTGTTACACAGCTTTAAAGGACTTATACCATGCTGTTACCAGGGCTGCTCTGGGTTTCTCGGATCATTGTCTTATCCACCTCATCCCAACCTACAGACAGAGACTAAGAGCTTCCAAACCCACGGTTCACACTGTTAAGAAGTGGACTGAGGAATCAAAGCAGATGGTACAGGCCTGCTTTCAATGCACAGACTGGACTATTTTTGAAACTTCAGCCACTGACTTAAACGAACTAACTGATGTGGTGACATCATACATCAGTGTCTGTGAGGACATGTGTGTGCAGACCAAGACCTTCTGCACCTTTGGGAACAACAAGCCAGGATTTTCTCCACATCTCAGGAACCTGCGCAAGGATAAGGAAGAAGCTCACAGCAGTGGAGATTGGGCGTGGTACAGGCAGGCCAGGAACAGACTAACAAAGGAGATCAAAGCAGCCAAGAGAAGCTACAGTGAGAAGCTGAAAAACAGCCTTTCTACTGGTGACACTTCGGCTGTATGGACTGGTCTGAGAAACCTGAATGCCTACAGGAGCCCCCCCACCCATCCTGAACAGAGTCCTCGCCTGGCCAACCGTCTGAATGGCTTCTACTCCAGACATGAAAAGAAGCCGTTCACACCTCAAACCATCTCGTCCACATCCCATTCAGGAACAAATTCCTCCCATAAAGTAACCAACCCCCTACCTTCAGATCCTATGCCTGCACTAAAGATCCCTGAGGAAGATGTAAATAGGCTCTTTCAGCGGATGAAAACAAAGAAAGCTGGAGGACCTGATAACGTCTCAACATCATACCTGAAAGCCTGTGCACATCAACTCGCCCCGATCTTCACCCGGATCTTCAACAAGTCACTGGAGACGTGTGAGGTCCCCTCCTGCCTCAAATGATCCACCATCATCCCGGTGCCCAAGAAACCCACCATCCTAGGATTAAATGACTACAGACCTGTAGCCCTGACGTCTGTGGTCATGAAATCCTTTGAGCGGCTGGTGTTGAAGCACCTGAAAGACATAACAGATCCCCTGCTGGACCCCCTGCAGTTTGCTTACCGAGCCAATAGGTCGACTGATGATGCTGTCAACTTGGGCCTGCACTTCATCCTGCAACACCTCGACCAGGGACGTACGCCAGGATCCTGTTTGTAGACTTCAGCTCGGCCTTCAACACCATCATACCAGACATCCTCCACCAGAAGCTCACCCATTTCAACATCCCAGCCTCCACCTGTCGATGGATCAACAGCTTGCTGACGGACCGACAGCAGCAGGTGAAACTGGGGAGCATCTTCTCCCGAACCAGATCAACAAGTACTGGTGCCCCTCATCGAGTCTGATGAGGTGCAGTCACCTCATCGGACTCGTCCGTGAAACTCCTTAAGTTTGCAGATGACACCACTGTCATTGGACTGATCCAGGACGGTGATGAGTTCGCATACAGACAGGACGTGGATCGGCTGGTCCACTGGTGTGGTCAGAACTACCTGGAACTGAACCCAATCAAGACTGTGGAAATGGTGGTGGACTTTCGGAGAACACCACCGCCATACACCCCCCCCTCACCATCCTCAACAACACCGTATCGGCTGTGGACCACTTCAGGTTCCTAGGAACCACTATCTCTGAGGACCTGAGATGGTCTTCACACATAGACACTGTTCGAAAGAAGGCCAAGCAGAGACTGTACTTCCTGAGGCAACTCAAGAAGTTCAACCTTCCACAGGAGCTGCTGGTCATCTTCTACATTGCCATCATACAGTCTGTCCTGTCTTCATCGATCTCAGTGTGGTTTGGTTCATCCACAAAACAGGACAGGTCCAGACTGCAACAAATAATCAGGTCTGCAGAGAGAATAATCAGGGCTGACCTTCCCTCCATCCAGGACTAATGTAGGTCCAGGGTCAGGAAAAGAGCTGCTAAAATCTCTGCAGACCCCACACACCCTGCACACAAACTGTTCAGGTTTTTTACCTTTAGGCCGCCGCTACAGAGCACTGTTCACAAAAACTAGCCGCTATAGAGACAGTTTCTTCCCCCAGGCTGTTTCTCTGTTGAACATTTAATAGAATACCAAAAACAGCATACAGATGTTGCAAATGCACCTTTTTATTTATATATGTGTATATTGTACATTGTAAATATGTATATTCTGTAGTGCAAAAACAAAAGCCAGAGAGCAAAGTGTACTGGAGTCAAATTCCTTGTTTGTATGTACAAACTTGGCAATAAAGTTGATTCTGATTCTGATTAAACTTTCAGTCTAAGATGGTCAGATGATCAATAATTTTCCTTTTCACTTAGACAGTCTATAAATTCCACCCTCTTGATCCCCAATACTGATGCACTACAATCTGCAGTTCAGTTTCATCTACTAGTTACATTCTGTTGGCATGTTTTAGATTACTGACATTTTTTAGATATAGAGCTGTTTCAAATACACGAGGAACAAACTGGGTGTTTCCCTTTTTTAAAAGGAACTATTCTGATTGTTCAGAAATTAATCTGTTTGCCATACCCAAAAAATGTATTATATATTTTCTAAGTACATGTTTATCTTTTCATTAGTAATACTGTGAGAGAATGCTTCATTTCAGGCATTTCCTCCAACTGTGGCGGTCTGACTACGTGATCCCTGCATGCATTTGACTTTGCAGTTTGTGCTGATGTGGACACTTTGAAACTGCTGGTTGGCTCAATTTCTGCTGAACTTTGGCTGCTTCCCTGAGGAACTGATTGAACAACTGAAACAATAAACAGCAACTATCCTTCAAAGTGTCTGTAAAACAATGTAAAACAAACTGTCAGCAGCAGTAGAAAAGTAAATAAAAAAAAATGCTGAAATGTGATTGGCGGTGTGATTTATCCGACCTGTGTTTTTTCTCCACAGGTGTGTGAGCTTGTGCGCTTCCTCATAGAGAACTGCAGGAATCTCCTGGGAGATGTTACCTTATTATTCAAAGACATTAGCCAGAAGAGCAACAGCGACCACGGATCTGGTAAGAACTGAGCCAGCAGACCAAAAATAAAAGGAAAGAGATAAATGAAAGCCAAAATTCCAAGTTTTAGTTTGATTAGGTTTAATCCTACATGCTTTTAGTCCCATTTATGAGCACAGCAGGGGTAAAACTACTTAAAACAATTGCTCTGTGCTTTTCATACGTTTATTCCCTTTTTGAAAGTAGTAATAAAGCCTCACTGTGTTCTTCCTACAAGTAATGTGGACTAAGACTTACTGTCTCTGTCTGTCTGTCTAGCCGAGTTGCCTGGGCTCTTTCAGAACTGTTGATTGTGGTCAGCAGATTGACCTCTGGTAATTTCGGTGACTGCTAGGGTCACAGGTGCTGATTAAAATGTATCTAAATACCTTCGTTCATACATAGCACAGATTTTCTTCCTCATGCCAAAAATAACTGTTCGAGGTCAAAGAGCACACAGCAGGATGAAGCTTTGTCCTCTGTTCTCCACATCTTCAGCAGTTTACCGTGATTTTCAGTTTGGGAGTTTGAGATCATTAGTAACTCTCTGTCCCCTGCTACTTCTCTGGATCCATCCAGAGTAATACTCTGGATATACATATGTTTTAACTGATATTTCTTTGCAGTTTCTGAAACAAATCTCCATCTGTTTCTTTGTAGCACAGGCGCCCTGTACACAAAGCCTATTTGTCCTCGATTCAGCCCTCTGAGTTTCAAATTGCTGCATGTTTGACATGTTTGTGAATAAAGGCTAATAATGCCACAAAATGTTAACAAATTAAAAATAAAAGCTGGTGGCGATTACATCAACATTAGCTACATCAGAATTCAAAAGAAGATTCTGAGCATGGCTAAAGTAGCGCCAGGTGAAAGATTGTCCTACAGCAATTGTTGCTCATGTTTTTTTTGACAATTTTTACCCTTTCCGGTTAGTTCTTCAAATTACATTTCACGTTCAATAGAGACAAAGTCAGGAAAAGTTTGTTAACCATACCCACTATTGTTGTGACCTCTAGCTAAGAAAGCCGGACTTGGCCTTTGCAAACTGGACCTCTTTTTTTAATAATCTCTAAGTGTATTTAAAAATCCACTTTTAAAGTGTTTTTAAAAATCACTTAAAAGTCAATAACCTTTACCTTTTGTGTCTTTCCAGATGTATCTTCCTTCCAAATGAATGACTCGTCCTACGACAGTCTCGAGAATGAGCTGAATGATGATCCTGAGTCTCCCTACCAGGAACAGTTGCTGCTTCGTGAAAAGGCCAAGCCGGATACCTGCAGCCGGGACTCGGTCATCACTCTGAGTGATGGTGACCCTGAACCAGACCCTGACATTAATCACCTACTGCAGCTCCCCCCTCTGGCTAGACCAAAGAGATTCAGCCCTGCAGTACGACACCCCCGCAACGGCTCGTTGCATGGTCCCAGGAGGCTTCGGAGAAGTTCCGAGCCTGCCTTGGCATTAGCAAACCTGCCGTCTTCCAGTATTGTGATGGTTAACGCAGATAACCACCGCTTACCTTTAAGGAAGGCAAGCTATGATGCAGCCATGGAAGGAGAAGGGGAGGAGGACGAGGTGTTTGTGGAGCAGGGGCTGAACAGGCTGCAGCTAAACGAGGAGGGCAAGGACAGGTGTGCTGAGAGAGGAGCCAGCGGTGGACGGAGGAAGATGAAACATGCACCTCCGCCTCCACTGCGACTGGATGCCAGCTGTTCCAGCCTGTCTTCGCCTGCGACTTCTCCGACAGGTTCCTCCCTCAGCTCTTTAGACTCTGCCTTTTCACAGTACTCCACTGACTATACTACGAATGGTGCAGCTACTCAGCAGTCACCCAGAGACTCCCCACCTCAGAGGGACACCCTGCCTCATTGGCAACCATCGGTTCACCCTCCTAGGGGAAACCAAATCTCCTCCCAGTCCCATGGGCTTCACCCGAACACCTGGCTTAAGAAGGACCGCTGCTTGTCTCTAAGACAACCTGATAGTGGACACTTGGAGGACTTGCCTGTGGTAAATGGGAACTCCTACCCAAACAGTAGTACTTCCTCTGTGCCTGTTGATGATGCTGCAGTGACAAATAAAAACTGCCAACAGCGATCTAGCAGCCCTCCATCCTACCAACAGGCTCTTATTCAGCTTCAGCGAAAGCCCTCTCCTTTTTACAGAGGAGCAGAGAAACCCCTTACTGTCAAAGAGCTGAGGCAGCTCAATGACCAGAGCTGCACTTACAAATGCTCAAACCCAACCTCATTAGACACTCCCAAACTGATAACAGGAATTGAGGTCTCGCAAAGATCATCAGGGATTGAGAGAGTGCAGCCCCCACAGAGTGTTTTCTATGGACAAAACACCACCACCTTGGTCCTCCAAAGGCCAAAATCCCACTCTCTTACTCCTGCTGTGGAAGGTCACAAAGGACGGAAGACCCTTCCCCGCCGAGCGTCTGAGCCTGCTAAGGTCTCTGCTAATTCAGACATCTCCAAGAGCCTTACCCTTGATAGGCCTTTTGGTAATAGAACTCAGCTGAAAGACAGCAGACTGAGAGCATCAGATGTGAAGTCCAGCAACTCTAAGGCGCAGCTCTGCCTTTCTCCTTCTGCCAACCGGGTGGTGAGGGACTACTTTTCCTCGCAGGGTCAGGAGGATGCTGACTCCTGCTTTCGGAGGAGTCATGAGGTGGCGATAGCGATTGCGCAGGGTAAGGAGTGGCAGAGCAGGCGGTGCAGCGACCCACGACTGGAGGACTTCGAACAGCTCTTCTTTGCAGAAGAGTCATATGTGTAAATAATAACTCTGTACAAACAAATTGTAAATGGGGGACCTTTTTTTATCAAATGTGTTCCTTTGTGTAAAGCTGTTGACATTATTGGTATTATATTCCCTATATATAGTACATGTTTTTTTATGAAGCAGAGTACTTTAATGGTACTCAGTATTTTAGAAGGTACAGATACGCACCTTAATTATCAAAAAATATTTTCCAAATATCCCTGATATTTAGAAGTGATTATAGCTCTGACTTTATACATGGTTTATACTATTACAACTTTTTTTTAACTCATGGGCTAAATTAGCAGGATGTTTTAGCAATGTTTTATGTTGACATTTGTTATCTTACATTCATGTTTTCATCATCTTTCATAGAAACATATTTTTCTTTATTACTTTTTTGTTTCTTCTAAAAAAGGAAAGTTGTAGAAAACAAGTCAATGCTCTTTCTGTATATACTAATAACTTAAATGATCAAATTAGTTGTACCTTTATGTTTAACAGGTGCATTTATCAAACTACACATTTTCAACAGGATAAAGCTTTTGTTGCATTTTTGAATTGTTAAGCTATTTTTTCAAATAAGCTGTCCTTTCACTCACACAACGGTGTTCTTGGTATTGTTAGCTCTGGTTTGGATCTGTGACCATGGCAGGAGGGTTAAAAATAGAGATGCACCAATCAGAGATTTGTGGCCGATCTCCAATCTCTAAGGTTTTTTGATCTGCATTAACTGATATTTTGCCTAATCTGATGATTGTGAGCTATGATTAATGACACTCATTTGGTGAACACAAAATAATAATGCAGTTGACATTTTTATTAATATCCAACATCTAGTTCAGTCTTCAGTGACATTTTCCATTTTGTCAGCTCAAGCTGTTGGCTCTTGGTATGGTGTAGTCACTGACTGGAAAAAGATCAGATTCTTGAGTTTTTGACTGGGAGGTTGGTCAATAGGAAAATCAACTCATTTCAATTAACAGCTGATTTCTCTGTGCAGCTCTAGTTAAAATCTCTTTTTAATGTTGCTTTAATAGCACTATATTTTATTAGGAAATCTGCCAATTTAACAGGAATACAGCTCATTGCCTGTATGCCTCTTAGAATCTTCTTCCTCTCCTGTCTTGTTTATTCTTGTTAATATCTCAATAAATGACCTAATTTTACTTTATTATTGCAATAACAAACATAATTCACTGAATTTTAACTCGGTGAACAGGTTTCACGTGTTTTTTTTTTTTGAATGAACTAAAACGGAGGAAGGGGGCCATTGTCGTGTAGAGTGTTTTTACTTTATCCTTGTTTATTATAATTAGCTCCACTAACGTGAATTATGTTCAGCCTGTATAGTTGTGCATATTTATGACATAGATATATGTAAGACTACATATGTGTGTGTGTGTGTATATATATATATATATATATATATAGGAGTGTATATATATGTATGTGTATATACAGGGGTTGGACAATGAAACTGAAACACCTGTCATTTTAGTGTGGGAGGTTTCATAGCTAAATTCAACCAGCCTGGTAGCCAGTCTTCATTGATTGCACATTGCACCAGTAAGAGCAGAGTGTGAAGGTTCAATTAGCAGGGTAAGAGCACAGTTTTGCTCAAAATATTGAAATGCACACAACGTTATGGGTGACATACCAGAGTTCAAAAGAGGACAAATTGTTGGTGCACGTCTTGCTGGCGCATCTGTGACCAAGACAGCAAGTCTTTGTGATGTATCAAGAGCCACGGTATCCAGGGTAATGTCAGCATACCACCAAGAAGGACGAACCACATCCAACAGGATTAACTGTGGACGCAAGAGGAAGCTGTCTGAAAGGGATGTTCGGGTGCTAACCCGGATTGTATCCAAGAAACATAAAACCACGGCTGCCCAAATCACAGCAGAATTAAATGTGCACCTCAACTCTCCTGTTTCCACCAGAACTGTCCGTCGGGAGCTCCACAGGGTCAATATACACGGCCGGGCCTGCTATAGCCAAAACCTTTTGGTCACTCATGCCAATGCCAAAACGTCTGGTTTCAATAGTGCAAGGTGTGCAAATCTTGGGCTTGTGGACAATGTGAAACATGTATTGTTCTCTGATGAGTCCATCTTTACTGTTTTCCCCACATCCTGAGGGGGTACGGTGTGGAGAAGCCCCCAAAAAAGCGTACCACCAGACTGTTTTTGCATGCCCAGAGTGAAGCATGGGGTGGATCAGTGATGGTTTTGGGGCTGCCCTATATCATGCCATTGCCTTGGCCCAATACTTGTGCTAGATGGACGGCTCACTTCCCAAAGGACTACCAAACCATTTTTGAGGACAATGGGTTCCACTAGTTCAAACATTTGTATCCTGAAGGCTTTTGCCCCATATCAGGAGAAAATGCACCAATACAAAACCGCAAAGACTGGTAAAAAGTTTGTTTTGATGAACTAAAAGTGAAAGTGAAACATCTCCCCGGGGGCCTGCACAAGCCCCAGATAAAAAAAATTTTTGAGCCCCTTTGGGGGTTTTTTTGGAGGAGCGAGTCAGGAAAACTTTTTTCCTCCACCAGAAATCACGTAGGGGTCCTGGCCACTATCCTGCAAAAAGAAGGGCCCTTAAAATCCCTCTGACCACTGTGCAGGACTTGTTTTATGTCTTTTCCCCAAAGACAAAATTGACGTGAAATTGGGCCGAAAAAAGGGGGCCCTACACCATACCTAATAAATTTTTGGGTGGTCTAAAACAAAGGTTTTTTCAGTTTCATTGCCAAACCCCCTTTATGTATATATTTTGTAGGTAGGGTATATATATAGAAATTTTTGTTATAGGTATATATATTATATATAGATAATGTATGTATAGGTATGTTTGTATATATAAATAAAATAATATTTATATATGTGTGGGGTGGTGTGTGCGGTGTGTATGTATTTATGTAGGGGATGTTTTAATTAATATATATAATAGTGTGTATGTTTTGTAGTATATATATTATATTAATTTTAATATATATATATATAAAATATAATTATTTTTGATCCTTTTGGTATGGTTTGTGAAAACCAAATGTGTATTTTTGTACAAGCCACATCTGCTGCTGCTTTCTTAATAGAACGTATATTTGCTACAAAATGCACCAGTTGTCTATTGTTTAAATCTGACATATAATGCTCACAAGAACAAAAAAAAATTTGGATCTTAATAAACATTGCTCTTGTGAAACTACTTTTGAAATGTGCAATGATTGTTCTCATTTCTGTGCACGGTGGGATGAAGGGGAAGGTACAAATCTTTATAAGAATTTTGAACAAATAGAATAAAATGTATTATATGGATTTTATTAAATTGCTTTATAGTCTGTGGGGAAATGCTTTAAAAGGCAGATCAGCTGTAAAAAATCAACCTAATGACAAACACATGCTAGATTATTTAAAATGGACTGTTGTGGCAAGAAATATAGACCCAAGAGTACTTGCATTTTTAATACCGCAGTGGAGAAAATAAACTGAACGATGCCACTTTTTAAGATATACCCTTTGACTCATCACTAAATCTCACTTCTGCAGCCTGACTGTTTGGCTTCTCCTCAGCCGGCTGGAACCTTGTGTTGCTTCAGTGTTAATGGTAGTTTGTTTTTTTTAACCTAAATCTCATTTCCATTTTACCATTTCATAATGAACATTGAGTTCTATTTGTTCCCATTTGTCTTGTATTTCTTTTATTTTGCAGTTTTGATGTTCAAGGTGTTTTGCTTTAGAATTTATGCCCTCACTCCTTGGTGTTCCATTTCTCAACCTTCCCTTTTTGTTTGTCCTTGCTCGAAATGTGGAACACAGATGGATGGGAACAACCAACATCTTTTGCAACCTAGTCCTTTTACCTTGTGCAAGAACTCATTCTGCAATTCCTCTCTTTTAACTGCGGCTTCAATTGTTAAATTTGATATGTGCAGGTATTTGTTTTAGAAAACCATAGGGTAACCATATAGATTCATTCCATATTTTTTCCCTACTCAGCTGGCCAAAACTACAGCAAAGTACTTATTTTTTAAGACATGTTTGTCAGAACCAGAATGCTTACCTGTTTGATAAAATTGTGTATTAGATCTTTAATTAGTGGACTAAACCTCTTTTAACAGAAATAATTCTGTATTTTTTGCTAGGGGGTTATAAGTAAATACAAGGCAGATGAAAAACATATTATCTGCTGTAGGAATACCCAGAAGAAATTCATTTATACATAAACAAAAGTAGCTGACCAAATAAACAAAATAAATGAGCTGGTAATTTATCAAATCATAAAGAGCAATAAACGATGGAGCATTAGATGTTGCAACTGATACGTAAATGTGTTTATGCATCAAAAATCTTACACAATAAGTTACTAATAGAATCAATAATCAACCTATCGGTAGTCACACTAATATAAACTGGACTGGGTCCCTAGACCATACATACCTTTTTTTAGCACTATCGATGGGGGCATTTCAGAACAAAAACATTTATTCAACACAGCCTCAAGGTTGTCACTTGAGAACCATCAGCTGTTTTTCATCTGGAAGTGTGTTGGATGTTCAGTGTTTCATCTTTCAGGAAAGTGGAATGAGTTGGTAACAGGACCAAGAAGTAATCTGTCGGGGTTTTGCAAGTGCATGAAGGCAAAACGAAACAAACCTTGCTGGAAATCTAAGATAAGCTGGTGAAAAAAGAACAAAACGTTACAGCGAAAAAAACTACGCAACTGAATTTTATCCTAGTGGATCATTCTCTAAAAAATTTGGTTGTGCTCATTTTTTGATGTTGTTTTTCCTTGTCCTTCCTTGTCTTTGTCAGACTCAGACTCAGTCCTGAGCTGTCTGGTAGAATGCAAGCCAAAAAAAAAACTCTAGAAGAAATACCACTGGCTGAAAGCTGTTTATGCCCAGTTTCTGAGAGATATGTAGATATGTTCTAAGCAAGGAACACGAGTGCATTTGTTTCAAAGGGTGTATGAACTCTAAACTGGCATAATAAGATTATTGACTTTAAGAAATAATTTGACATTTTATTCATGAGTATTTAAATAACAGTGAATCGTTACGACTTCAGTGTCATATACATTGCATGTTCTAAGAGCCTCAGGGACATAAATTGCGTAATAAAAGCTTATTTTACCTGAAAGTAATGATGTGATGAATGCCTTTTGCACGGGTCTTGGTGGCAGTATGTAAAAGTGAGCAAAAAGTCGGATTTGATTTTTGCATTTAAATGAACTTATCTGTGTTTTCTGTTTTGAAGGTTTTTCACCTGTTTCATTATTTCGTCTGCACTGGTCGAATAAAGTTAAACTGAGTGAAATCTGGTTCTGGTCCTTCAAGTGTGGGCACCTCAAAGTCACTAGAACACTTGACAGTGAAAAACTGCCTAACCAGTGGAACTGCTTGATCAGTGGAGACTTCACAATAGCCCGCCACAAAGAGGGGAAGACTCCTTCTGGGGGCCTGCAGGAAAAGTCTGCCATCTGTCTGTCCAACAGCCAAGGGGAGCAACATGGCCGAGTTCAAGTCACTTGAAGATCTGAAAGTGGAGCGAACCACAGTAAAAAGACTCTTTTCAAGACTCACCAACCATATTATGAGGACTTATATGGACATGTCTGTAGAGGAGCTAGAGGAGAAAAGTGGAGGGCTCTAAAGTGATGGAGGCAAATGATGAGCTTGAGGCCACTTACATTGCTGCAGATGCAAAGGGTGCACTAAGCGACCAGCAGAAAACCGACATCGAGAAGACGGAGAAAGAGTGTGAACAGAAGTTAAAGGCAGCAAAGCACCTGATCCAAGAGACACTATGGACTTCATATGGTGAGAAAGAACTGTCCCTACAAATTGCAGAGGCAAAGTGTGACAATGTCACCTCCACTGAGCCCCAGTCCCTGGAGGCTTATGACTTTATACTTACTCATTTGGAGAAGCTCGTGCATAAAGCCAAAGGAGCACATCAAACCTGGAGTCGCTGGGCTCCACCTGCCGAGAAGCAAGATTTTAATCGTCGGACACCGGAATGGAACCTGCCACAGCTCACAGCTCAGCTAGTGCCGGAACCATAAAGCTTAAATTCACAGCCCTACCAAAGTTCACAGGCTGCCAGCGTGACTTCTACAGGTGGAAGAAAGATTGGGAGGCTCTGCAGAAGCAAGGCGAACCGACAGGGTCCAGAGAGGTAAAGAAATTCCAACTGCTTGATAGCCTCGATAAAAAGGTGGCTAAAGATCTACATCTGTCAACGTACACTACAGCAGCTGAGATCTTTAGAGTCCTGGAAAACCGCTATGGGAACCAAGCCACTATTGCCATAGAGATCATTGAAGATCTACAAGCTCTTCCACCTGTCCGTGGTAATCAGCCAAGAAGAATCATAGAGCTCATCCAAGCAGTTGAAAAGGCTCTCTATGATTTAAATGAATTGAATAATGCATATGCTATAAAGAACCCACTAGTAATAAAATCCTTGGAAGGCAAGCTTCCAGAAACCCTGAAGAAAGACTGGCTTACCTATGCTGCTGACAAGACAAATGCGGCAAACACTCAAAACCGCTTTGACAATCTCCTCGCATACTTGCAGTCTCAAAAATCCATCTACGAGCAGTTGGAGCAACTGAGAGACATTGACCCTGCTAAGGAGAAGACCAGGGTTCAAACAAAGTATGCCAGAACAAGGACCTCCAAATCTAGCACTGAATCAGCAGCCTGTATCATCTGTGGAGACCCAAATCATAAGAGAAAACTGTACATATGCAGAAGATTCAGAACAATCACAAAGTTACCAGAGAAGAAGGACGCAGTGCAGCAGCTCGGAGCCTGCAAAAGGTGTCTCGAGATCCATGACAATGAACCCTGCAGGAAAACCAGTTACCTGTGTGGGAATCCAGAATGCAGAGACCAACACCACTACCTTCTCTGTCCCATGCCCAGACTCTTGACCCAAAGGTCCAAGTCCAGCCCAGTGAGAGCTGAGAGAAGATACACTGAGGCCTAAGATGAATTCCTCTCTAAACTTTTACCTGAATTGGCTCAGCAGTGTCGTGATGCTTTCTGCAATGTCACATCTCGAACATATAACTCCACTCTACCTGAAAGGAGCCTTTTGGAGGAAGCTGGTCTGCATGAATATCCTGTGATCTTGATGCTTCTTAATGCCACTGCCAACGATGGTCAACAAATCGGGACCCTCACTAATCTGGCTTCTGATACAAACTATATAACATAAAGCTGCAAGCAAGTTAAATCTTCGCAGTGAAGTTATCACATTCGTTGTCCATGGTGTCGGCGGGATGAAGGTGTCTGTTGCAACTAAACGGTACCTTCTCAAGATTTGTGTCAATACTTCAAGAGGGACCCTCAAGTCTCATCAACTAATCTGCAATGGACTTGATAAAATTGCAGAAGGTCACAGACATGTTCAAGCTCAAAAGTTACAGAAGATCTTCCTAGATGTTTCCCTCCAAGAACTCAGCAGACCTAGAGAAATTCAGCTTTTGATCAGCCACAAAGAAGGCCAGCTGGTGCCCCAGAAAGTCCGCTCAATTGGTGACCTGGTGCTCTGGGACGGTCCACTTGCTAAGACCATCAGGGGCACACACCCAGATCTTTTTGAGGAAGTCACCCTAGTGGCTCACACATCCAAGACTCATTTTCCCCGATCCATGAGAACTGCGGCTGCCAAGTACCAAGAGCTCACCAAAAATGTAATTTCCTGTCAGTACCTTCTTGAGACCCAGTCCAACACAGCCATTAGCAGCAGAAACTTTCTCAAGTGGTGGAGATGGGAAAGCATTGGAGCTGCATGTGAGCCGAGATGTGGGGGATGTCACTGCGGAAACTGTCAGCCAGGGGGAAAAGAAATGACTCTAGCAGAAGAAAAGGAGCTGGAGATGGTGAGAAACAGGCTGACGTATGTGACCGGAGATAACCATAGTAATGAACCACACTGGCATACAAAGTATCCATGGGCGGTAAATCCAGTAACCTTAACAAACAACAGAAAAGCAGTTGAAGCAACATTCCTCAGAACTGAGAAACAATTGTCAAAAGAACCTGAGTGGGAGAAAGCCTGTACTTCGCAAGTCCATGAGATGGTGAATCGCAGAGCTGCAATGAAGCTGTCCGAAGACGTCTTGCAGAACTGGACTGGACCAGTGTGGTACATTAGTCACCTCATTGCACCAAATCAACATTAACTCTCAACCACTGTGAGATTAGTGTGGAATAGCAGTCAGAGGTATAAAGGTTTTAGTCTGAATGACATCCTCATCAAAGGTCCTGATGTCCTCAACCCAATCAGAGCTGTCCTGCTGAGGTTTCGAACTGGTGTCTACGCTGCTCTTGGTGACATCCAAAAGTATAACTCTGTCTGGCTAGAAGACCGAGAGGTCACGCCACAGATTCCTGTGGCGTGATTCTGAAGATTCAGAAATAGAGGATTATGCTATAATGAGAGTCAATATTAGAGATAAGCCTGCTGGTTGCATAGCCCAAGTTGCTATGCGAGAGACTGCAAACCTAACTTAATTCAGGCACTTCAAGGAAGAGAGGCATGTGCTGGAAGAAGATGCTACTGTCAGTGACATTCTGACATCACACAATGATCTTGAGCATCTGAAACGCCTAACGACCAACATTGAGTACATCCTAAAAGCTGGACAATTCTGTATGAAACCCTGGGTCTACTCCAATCAAAGTGGGAGGAAAGGATCTAAAGGTGAAATGCCAATAGCAGAGCCCATCACCATGATCTTGCCTAACCAGCTGACAGAAGATGAGAACAAAGCTCTTGGCCTTGGTTACACCTTCAACTATGACCAGCTCCATGTCATGGTTGCAGTGAACTTTTCAAAGAAAAATAAGAAAATGCGCCTTGGTCGAAATTTGCTTAGAGAGGAAGTAAGAAATCAAATTCCTGATCCATTCACAAGAAGAGAACTACTAAGCCAAGTCTCTGGCCTATACGATCCACTAGGCCTTGCAACTGGTATCAAGCAATAAGGTGCCATCCTGGTTAGGAGAGCTTTTCAAGAAGCTAAAATAAAGTATTGTTTAGAAGATACTTGGGACGCTGCCTTGTCTAAAGAGCTCAGAGAAGATACCATAAAGCTTCTGGAGGAGTTTGCTAACCTGAGCCAACTCCGGTTTGTCAGATCCCTGACTCCATTAGATCCCTGGGAAGAACCCAGTGCTATCACTTTTTCTGATGGCAGTGAGAATGCATATGGTGCAGTGATGTACCTCGGCTGGAACTGCAGCAGTGGTGTCGTTGTGAGACTGGTCGAAGCTAAAGCAAAGTTGACTCCCCTCGACCAGAAGGGTGATCCTATCAAGGCAGAAATATGTGGGGCCATCTTTGCTGCTCGCCTAAAAAAACTTTCAAAAACACTGCCAAGTCAGGGTCAAGAAATGGTATAATTTCGTTGACAGTCAGACTGTGCTGAGTGCAATCTAGCGAGAGAGCTATGGCTTCCAGAGCTTCTTCGCGAACCGTGTTGGCGAAATCCAGAGAAGCACCGATGTTAACGATTGGTGGTGGATTCCTGGGCAAGTGAAGGTGGCGGATATTATCACCAGAGGGGCCAGTATTGAAGCCCCATCCGAGTGGCAGTTGGGTCCAAACTTTCTCCAACTTCCTGATGGTGAGTGGCCTCTGCTATCTGCTAAAGATGTTGCTTTACAAGCTCTAGATAAAGTTATAAAGATCCAGAAAAAGACATTTGTTGCTGTTCTTACTACAAGTCACTTGATGGCAGCACAAGATCCAGCCTGTGTAGAGTCCAGAAGGCCACCCGCAGGAGCAGCGGTCAAAAACCTAGTTGACGAGAGACGCTTCAGCAATCTCAGAGGGTTGGTTGGGACCATAGTATGAATCTGGAGAGTGGCCAAAAAGTTCCTGAGTGGTAGAACTAAAGGCCTAGATAAGTGGGAGGCAGTACAATCATCTGGTGTCCTTTCATTCAAGAAAGACAAGATGTGTTTTGAGACCTTTGTGTGGCAGCGCAAGATGGTGTGAACTTCCCTAGCACCACGACAAATAGGCCAGTTGTCTACAGAGACCAGAAAAGTGGACTTCTAGTTTGTAGTGGTAGAGTCCAGACCTTCAAAGAAGACTGTAAAGCTGTTCCCCTCCTAGCGAGGGACATTATGGAGTAGCAGGAACCCTTCTGCAGATGAGGAAGAAAGCAAGGGTTGTAAGGGGAAGAATCATTGCCCAAAAGGTCGTTGACATGTGTATTGTCTGCAAGAAAATAAAAGCAAGACCCTGTAAGCAAATAATGGGAAACCTGCCTGAAGAGAGGTCGACTTGTGCTGCACCATTTGAGTTCACATCTGTTGACTTGTTTCCTGCTTCCTGCTTGCTTACCAGAGGTTCACCGCAGTCCGAGGTCATCCCTGAAAAATTAGGTCTGATCCTGGTACCAACTTTGTTGGAGCAAAACCTGTCCTATAAGAGATGTACACTTACACTTACACTTACCTACAAAATAAAGATTCGCTGGAAGAATACACCGCAAAAAATGAGACCAACTGGATGTGGAAGATCCTTCCAGCTGATTCACCTCACCGGAATGGGGCCACTGAAGCCGCTGCCAGAATCACTAAAAAGGCTCTCCAAACTCTTGGCAAAGTAGAAGGCCTGACCTTTAGTGAATTTCTGACAGTCCTCCAGCTAGCTGCCAAACCTGCCAATTAAATACCTATTGACGCTAGGGTTCAGAACACAGAAGAGAGTATCCAATTCATCACGCCAAACACCCTGTTGCTTGGTCGAGCCTCACAACATGGGGACTTCAAAACTATCGACTACACCACTTACCCCTTTAAACAACTCCAAGAAGTGCAAAGTATAGCCAACAGCTTCTGGAAGTCCTGGTGCCAACTCACAGATCCAAACCTGTTCATCCGCAGCAAATGGCACACCGCTGAAAGGAATGTTGCTGTTGGAGACATAGTTTGGCTCTGTGACCAAAATGTGCTAAGGCGACAGTTCAAGCTCGCAAAAGTTTTCAGCGTGAATCCGGATTCCTGAGGTGTTGTTCGAGATGTCCATGTGAAGGTCTCGCCAAGTTGCAGCATTTCGGTGAAGACTCCAAAATCCATTGCCAAAGATTCTGAGTCAAGTTGCCAAGGCACCATACTGCATCGGGATGTTTGGCGCCTTGTTGTACTTCTACCAATTGAAGATCAAGTTGAGAAAGACTAGCTCATCTGAGGAAGTGCGATCTTTCCGGGCATCACCATATAATGGAATTATGGAACTGCATGCCATCATCCAAGTACATATGCTGTAAGCAGTTGCACAGCAGTGTGCCATGAGCACTCCACCAGGTGTGCTGAATTTGGGCAATCAGCAGCTCATATTTAAAGGCCATGGATGCAGAGCAAACCAGTTATGACTGAACAGCAAGCTGAACAGATGGCAGCTACAAGAAAGGCACAAAGACTGTGAGGAAATATAGGACTTTGATTTTAAAAGGACTATCGGTAAGCTCAGTTTTGATTTTTTTTATGCACTTTGGAATCTGTTTGGGTGAAGAAACGTATTTGTATTTTTCCATTGGGCAAATATTTGAAGTTTGAATGCTGTGTTCCGAGTATAGGTTTAAATATATATGTATTTGGCCTTAAAATATTCAGTTGAGATAAAAATGCTAAATCAGTTGAGTTTTCACCTGGTTGTTATAAATTAAGTGGAAACCCAAATTCATCTTTAAACATTAGTTGAAAGTAGTAAAATGTACAAAATTAGATCAAATTTGGCAAAAAAAAATGTTTGTGCAGGAAAAAACCTTTACTTAAAGAATTATATTTTTCTTTATAAATTAAATATACTTCCAATAGAATTTACTATATTTGCTTAGAAATAAAACATATCCAGTTTTAGATTAAATATGCTATTGTATTAACATGATCTTGTTGAAATATTTATCTTTACTGATTGCATTCCATTTAAATGAACTTATCTGTGTTTTTGTCATAGTTGATTTAACGAATTTAACCCACATGCAGAGATCAGGAGACAATGATTTACGGTAAGAGGTTTTATTGAAGATGACGTGGCAAGAGCAGGGAACTGAAACCGGAACATGGACTGCAAAATAAACAAAGTGGTAAGCAGGGAAATAATCAGCAAACTATTATCATAAATGATTATGCTGTCTTACTGGAGTGGTGGAGTCATCCGCCGGGGGGGGGGGGTGAACGAAGGAAGAACCAGAGAGTTGTTTACCAGAGATGACGGAGAGTGTGAATACTGGTTTGCCAGGATGTAGGAATGTCCAGGGTTTACTATAGTGGCTGCTGTGAATGTAGGAGGGTGGACAGGGTTCGCCAAGGAGGTCCGAGGAACGGAGGAATCAGGAAGCTGCCAGCCGGGAAGATCCACCGAAGTAACTGAAGGCTTGAGTCCTTTGTTCATGAAGATGAATGGCTTCTTTCCAGAAGACGATAATCCAAGAGGTGATCAATGCTGACGGCAACGTCAGGTTCATGTAATCCTGTAAGGCACAATACAAGAATTACTTTGGTAACAAAGCAAGGACCTGACAAAAAGTAATGTGGCTGAAGTAGTACCACTAAGGGCAACACTCTGGCAATGAGTTCTTCTTCTTCTTCTTGTTGGTTTTATTGGCGGTTGGCAACAAACTTTTAGTAGCATTACCGCCACTTACTGGTATGGAGTGTGGTTCGTGTCGGTCTATCTATTTAAATATATATTTAAATTCTACAAACTAAAAAAAAAAAAAAATATATATATATAATATATAATATTTTAATATATATATATATATATATAATATATATATATATATATATATATATATATATATATATATATACTATATATAATATAACTATAATCAAATTCTATGAAATAATTTAGTTTTTCTTTAAAAAACGAATCACTATTTGTATATGTTTACTCCCTAAATTCTTCTTTAAATATCTAATAAATTAACCCTTTCCTTAATACCTTCAACCTCTCTCCTCATATATCTTCTCTCTCTTTCATATTTATGACATTCTAATATAACATGTTCTATTGTTTTCATATTTTGCACAGTAATCACATTTACCAGTATTATGCTTTTGAATTTTAAAAAGTGTATATTAAGTCCTGTATGCCAAATCTTAACCTTGTTATACACTCTTTCCCCTTTTCTATTTCGTCTTCCATTTCTTCTTTCTCCTACTATCTTCTGAATTTTATAAAACCATCTTCCTGTTTTTCCTTCATCCCACCTTTTTGCCATTTTTCCATCAACTTCCCTTTAACAATACTCTTTCCCTCAGATTTACTTGTTTTAACTTTTAAAACTAATAGAATCTTGAATTACCCTCTTTGCCATTTTATCTGCCTCTTCGTTTCCTTCTACTCCAATAGGTGCTGGAACCCACAAAAAATATAACTATCAAGCCCATTTTTTGTATTCTGTATAACGTATGAAATATTTCTAATAAAATGTCCATCCTACTATCTGATTGATTATATTTTAAACTTAAATAATGCAGAGCTTGAAATCTGAGCAAAATTACTGTTTTTTAATGGTTTTATGTCTTCTACCCATTGTAAAGTTTAATAATATTGCCAACATTTCTCCTGGGGTATACTGATAAGCCGTCTGTAATTCGTTTTCCCTATTTTATGTTGAATTCTGGTACTACAAAAGCTATTCTACTTTTCCATTTTTTTTTTGATGCATCTGTAATATTTTGAATATATCTAAAATAATTATTTAAATGTATCTGTACTGAATAACTATCTACGATGTAAGATTTATCTTGCTTCTTTTCCATTATTGACATATCTACTGTTGCTTCTGGTAGAATCCATGGTGGTATAATTGATATTGGTGTTGTTTGACTAATTTCTAAATCAATCATTTTAAATTATTTTATTTTATTTTCAATTGTCCATCCGAAACTCTTTATTTCTTTCTTTTCTTTTTCCCAACATGGTTTTAAAATTTCCCAAACTGGATGATCCAAGTTATTACCTTGTAAATTTAACCAATAATTTATTTCTAGTTTTATTCTTCTTAACTCTAACGGCATTTCTCCCATTTCTATATTTATTGCTGCTGTTGGTGTAGTTTTAAATGCTCCAGTACATAATCTTAATGCCTGATGTTGGATAGTGTCTAATTTAACCAGATGTGTTTTTTCTTACATTTATTTTCTTACATTTAACAACTTTTTGAATATGTATATTCCACTTTAGTTTTTCATCAAACCATAATCCTAAAAATTTTACACACTTTACTTGCTCTAATTCTTGGTTATATAATTTAAATTTTATTTCCTTGTTTATTTTTTTCTGATTAAATATCATTACTTTGGTTTTTTCAACTGAAAACTTAAATCCCCATTGTAACGCCCGTTTCTCTATTTCAATAATAACCTCTTGTAATTTCTTTACAATGAAATCAACATTTTTTCCTCTTTTCCAAACAGCTCCATCATCTGCAAAAAGTGAACATCCCATTACTTTTCCAATATCTTTAAAGACATCATTTATCATAACTGAAAACAATAACGGAGTTATAATACTCCCCTGTGGAGTTCCATTTTCTATTATATATTTTCCTGAGATTACTTCCCCAATTCTAACTTGTATTTTCCTATTTGTTAAAAAGTCTTTAATCCATTTAAATATTTTCCCTTTAATGCCCAGCATGTGTAATTTAATTAATAATCCCTCCACCCACATCATATCATATGCTTTTTCTATATCAAAAAATACAGCCACTACACTTTCTTTATTTACCTGTGCTCTTCTAATTTCATGCTCTAAACATAGCATTGGATCATTAGTACTCCTCCCTTTTCTAAAACCACTTTGATATTTTGACATACATCCTTTATTATTTAAATAATATACTAGTCTACTATTAATCATTTTTTCCATTATTTTACATAGATTTGATGTTAAGGCTATTGGTCTATAATTTCCTGGATTTGAGTTATCTTTTCTTGGTTTAGCTATTGGTACTATAATTGATTCCTTCCAGTTCAGTGGTAATTTTCCCTCCTCCCAAATTTTTTGTATAATTGTAATATTATATCTTCTGATTTCTCACTGAGTTCCCTTATCATTCTGTACCAAATTTGATCTTTACCTGGTGCTGTATTTTTTATCTTCCTAAGTGCATAATTTAATTTGGCTTTTGTAAACTCAACATTTAACAAATTATTTGTTTCTTCAACACTCTGTAATACATCTTTATATATATGTTTTGTATTTTCTCTTCCTTTTCTTCCCTCTTCACTAATATTATTTGAACTATTAATTTTACTAAATATTCTTGCCAATATTTCAACTTTATCTTCATCTTTTATTACATTTATATTATTTATTTTTAATATAGGATATTCAAACTCTCTCTTTATGCCATTCATTCTTTTAATTATTTTCCAAGTTTTTTCTATTTCTGTTTCTTTCCCTATTGTGCTACAGAAATTTCTCCAATATTCTCTTTTTGCCATCTTAATAGTTCTCCTTACTATTGCTTGCTTTCTTTTATAATCAATTAAATTCTTAGAAATTGGATTTCCTTTTAGTACCTTAAATGCTTTATTTCTTAACTTTATCTGGCAATGAGTTGCAGGCAGCCTCCTCCTTAAATACTCCTCTTGAGGTAATCAGGCAGATAGGGAACACCTGTTGCACCCCTCCAGGTTCCAACGCCATCTAGAGGCTAAACACGGTAAACAGCACCACAAAAACATCCATAGCATAGATCCTGACAGTTTTCTGTTTTGAAGGTTTTTCAACTGTTTCATTATTTCGTCTGCACTGGTCAAATAAAGTTAAACTAAGTGAAATCTGAAGTCTGGTCCTGGTCCTTCAAGTGTGGGCATCTCAGAGTCACTAGAACACTATTAAACTACGGTAAGAAATTATCTTAAAGTGATTTGGCATAAATTATGCAGCCGTCACTGTATGACACATTTTTCAATCCAAATGTAATATAAGTATTAAATAAAACTTGCAAAGTTATCAGATGTAAAATCTGTAGCAACACATAATCATGTCCAATGCAAGAGAACAATAAGCCTGGATAGTTTTTCCCGTCATTACATAAATTTCTTATATATATCAGAAGAAGAATAGCAGTCTGAACCTATTTCTGATTTTTGAAAAGAAAAACATTTGAAGCCACTTTTTCAAAAGATTCTAATAATTGTATTTGCAACTAGAATAGAGTTTAGGTTCAACTTTCTGCATTCCACTAAATTCTGCTTACACTACAACTATGTTTTCTTTCTTTTCTATCTGTTTAAACCCTATTCAAGGTCATTGCATATTGTTTTGCCCCAAGGTGTTCAAGTGGAATAATTCCAACTGACTTACATGGGAAATTCCTCTTGTACTTTAAAAAAAACACAGTAATATATTCACACAAAAGCAGTATGAAACGTGGGTTACAAGCATTTTGGTGAAGGTATAACAGTGGGAAGTTAGGTAGGGGGGGGTTTGTCATATCCTGTTCAAACAAGATCAAGCGTGTTAAACTCCATCTTGTCGCATGCCAAGATATTCTTGGTTAAGATAATAAAAACGCCTTCCCATTGGCTACAAAATACTTAGAAGGGAGATCATTTATAGCATAGACATACTGTATAATAGAAATCATTATATGTCTTTGTTATGTGTGTAAGTAACGTTTATGTCCTAAATGAATACATCATTCATGAGGGACTTGTTGAAGTAATCCCAGTGTGACACAACAGAATAAACGACTGTTTGGTCACTCTTTCCACAAGCTTTTGTCTGCAGTGTTTTATTGAAGCCATTGCCACATATTTGAAGAACCATCACACTATTTGTAGCTGGGGTTAACTTGTTTATTTAGATCAAAGCCATTGATTCATTTATCAAAAACATTCGCATTTCTACATTCAAGGTCTTCATATTTTTTAGTGTGGGAGAAAATAAAATTAAACAATGCCATCGTGGCTTTAATGGCTCCAAGTGAGGCCGGTTACTTGGCAACAAAAACACAACTATGTTGCATCATTAAGGCACGTCCCATAAAACACATCTTGTTTCTGTGCACAAGTGTTAGGCAACAGAAACACACCAAACTGAATGAATTCAGCAGCAAGTGTAATTAGAGAAAGGACAGGAGGATTTCAGGTCTAAGCTTATTAGAAAGTTATTGAGGATCTAAACTACAGAAGATGATTATTCCAAGCGTCCCTCCGTTTCATTTATTTCCCAAGATAAAAGGTTATAATGCAGCAACTCATCACCTTGCTATTAGGTTGTTACCAGTGATGGTAGGCTTATATTGGGCAGAAATAAATTTTGTAAGTTTTCTGCCTTCCAAAGAAGTCAACAGTCCTTGATTTTTATCCCTGAAAAAACTCAGGTGTTTGCCATTAACTTTACCGACTGTATTTGGAAAAAAAGGACATGCTAAGTAGGACCAGAAAGACACATTTCAAGCACAGAGTTGAAAATATTATGCTCCCTGCCTATTTTACTACATAGAAAAAAAAACACACTGAAATGCTAACGGATGAAGGTGATGTGCTGCTTCTTCATCCCTCAACTAGAACACTACATAGGGGTCTCCTAGTGTGACAGTAACCAAAGATGCACTGCCTCTGCAACAAAAAGTGGGTAAAAAACAAGCTCAAGATGGTTATGTATTGGCCCAGCTAATCATCATACCTCAATCCTACAGAATTTCAATGTAGAAAGCTGAAGACAACACAGTGAGGAATCAAGACGGACATTAAAACCAGGTCTAATCAGAGGGATGAAGAACAGCTGGGGGGAGTGCTGCGCAAGAAAACTGAGGGAAGGAGACTAATTAACACAGACAAAGCTTAATTATATATACAAAGGATGCACAAACCAAAAGGGAAAAAGCCTGACACCAGCATAAGAGCTTAAACCTAAATGCACAGAGAACAGAACACTAGAAACAAGAAATAAGCTAAATAAGGGAAAATCATAACAACAATAAACGACCCAGAAATAATCACAATCCAATCACAAATGAAAACCAAAACCCAAACCTCAGAGTATCATAAGATCCACACCTTAGAGCAGAAAAAAAAAGAATCAGTCCCTGTGCCTCTTGACATTCTTCCTTAGCTGAACTATTCTGGGATATTGTACTCCCATCACCATCAACTTTTATCAGAGGACAGTTTGAAAGAACACAGATAGAGGAGGTGAAGCTTTACAGATGGTTGCTTGGAGTCTCAGATTCTTCACATTTTAGCTGCTGGTCAAGGAGTCAGGAGTCACTCCCATCTATGAAGTTCAAGACAAGGAAGGTTTGTAACAAAGTTAAGTCAATCTGATTTTCTGTGGGATTGCTGGTTCAACAATACCTGAAATTCCTCTTGGAAATTAAGAGTATCAGAGCAATGTATGTCAGTTTTCTGTGGTAACTTTGGATTTCTGTGGCAGCTATAGGCGCTATGTGTTATCAGCTGATAATCCACATGGAGAGCAAAAAAATGATATAACGAGTCAATGAACTGTAGACACTTTAAATCCTAATCTCTTCATTATGCTGTGTATAAATTATCATAGTGATCCAGCCAAAAGACCACAGACTTTTAAAACTTCTGAATTTACCAAACCTTCATTTTGGTAAGTTTGGAAGATGAACCTCCTCCTCAGTCTCAAGTCTTTTGTAGCACTTCAGCTCTGAGCAGTTTTCCTGTCCATGCTGAAGAAAAGCATCCCTGCACCTTGATGCTGCCACCACCATGTTTCATAGTGGAAATGGTGTGTTCAAGGGTATGTACACTAAACGTTACATTGTGGTCTCATGAAACCAGACCTCCTTTCGTATGTTTGCTGTATCCCCTAAATAGCTTGCACCGTACTGCAAACATGACATCTTCAGGCTTTCACTCTACAATGGCTTTCCTCTTGCCACTTTTCTATAAGAACTAGATTAATGGGGTGCACCACAGTTGTGGATCTCTGTAGTTCCTCCAGAGTAATCAAGGTTCTCTGGGCTGCTCTTCTTTCCGAGCCTTTTAGTTTAGCTTAAGGACCATGTTGATTTTTCAGATGATGGATTGAACAGAGCTCTGGGAGTAGGTCGAGGCTTTGGATAATGTTTTATAATCTAATCGTTTTAATCCACATCTTTATCGTTGACCTGTCTGGTGTGTTCATTGGTCTCCATTATGCCATTTATTCTCTTTTTTTCTTTACACACTGCTGGATTCTTTACTAATTATGCAACTTCTAAAGGCAGTTGGATTCATTGGAATATGTTAGGGATATCTGAAGAAAGGAAACAAAGTAGCAATGAATTGAGGAATAAAGCTAGTGACCTATTATACTGTTGGTGGTGCTGTAATTTCACTTCACCATGGGCGAGAAATGTGTCAACATCAGCAACCACCAGCTTATAAATCACTGTCAGCTGTCACAGCAGGTGACAGTCCACATTAAAGACGTATTAAAGCTCAGTTACTGGTGGGACCTATAATGGCATGCTCATAAAGATGGACGTTTTCAGGCACAGATTACAAGCAAAGTGCTTGAATTTTAAAGATTTATCGCCATGCATAAAAGTGGATACCCAATGGAATATGTTCAGTTTTTGTGAACTTGGGAACTACATTTACAAAAAGGTTTTCAACATAGGCGAAACTCTTCAACCACCCTCAAATGTGTCGATGTGGCGACTGTTTACGTATTTGGTATATTATGGAGATTAGAAGTCAGATTTTAGTTAGGAAATTGAGCTTCATTCTGCGTTTAAAAAATATGTCCATTTATTATCTATGTAAAACTCCAAGAACAAGAAGCTTGAGATAATCAACGTAAAAGGCTTACCGTACTTATGTGTTTCAGGTCTGACATTCTGCATGTGGATTAAGAATAAAAGCTCTCTGATCTATCATACAGATAGTGTTAGGGTTTCTGGTAAGTAAATACCAGTGGAAAAACAGGAGTGATATAACTACCATGAGATAACAAAAAGCATTCTTTGCTGCAGAAATGTCAGTGTTGAAGGCACATCCTCTTTTCAGTAATCTGTTGATGAAGGTCAGCATCGTTTTACTCTAAATTATCAGACATTCCTTCTGGCAGTGGATCCTGAAGCAGCAAACATAATGCACGACAGTTGTGGTCAAAAGATGGTTTACCCCCTTGCAACATAATTCATCATGTCATGTTATGTCATGTTTGCTAACAAGGCTGTGCAGATACAACTACAAAAACAAGAAGCGGTTTTGTTTTATTGCAAGGATCAAAAATGGTTCTTTCTTCTTAGACTGCAGGCAGGGTACACGGAAGTGGAATATAGAACACCTGGTTTTGAACTGTTCAGGAGATGAGAATAAAGATATGATGTGAATAAAGGGTGTCTGAGTCTTCCTTGATACCTTTGGTTAGAGTTCTGGAGGATTGGGTGCCGCACAATGGAGAGATTGGAGAACAAACTGGCGAGCACTCAAAAGTTCTGAAACTGAAGAAGGAGAGCAATAGGTAAGGGAAGGAAGGAAGGAAGGCTCCTGATGAGCCTTAAGGAGACACAGATGAGGATAATTAAGCCTGTCAGCCATTCTTGCATCAAAGACAACATAGGACTGTCCACGTGCCCCCCCACCCTTCAACCAACACACACACACACACACAGATACTGCACTCAGCCTCGCAAATAACACACAATCTACAAACTTTTAAGAGAGAGTTTTTCAGGGCAAGATTTAAGCATACAGTGGACATCACACTTGTTTTAGTTAAGAGCTGTTGCTACAGGTGCAGCTCACACCTTCATCACATCAGCTAAGCTCAGTTTATTTTAACATGCACTTTTAAAGGTTGTCAGTGAGATTACTCAGCCAAGTCTACTGGGCAAGTCACACCTTATAAAATGTGTCCCCCTTATGAATTTTTGTAAAAACATTAATTAATAGTTTCTCCCAGTGTTAGTCTCTGGACCTACCCTGAAATGTATAAAAATTCCTTGACTAGATCCAATTGAAATTCCCAGATATTGTTTCTCCGACCCACATCCTGTGGGTGTTGTGAAACAACAATGTTGCAGTAAAAAGAAGGCGTTAAATAAACTCCCCTTTTGAGCCTTGCAGGGCTTTGCATCTGCTGTTGATTAAATTTGAACGTGCAAAATACTGGAACACAGAATTACTTGCTTTTTGTTTCACAGTCTCATGCGTGGTTATGGAGACAGATGCTGTAAAAGATCAAAACCTGCTATATCATTATTCCTGCCAAACTAAAACCCATAAAATGTGATCATGTAGTTTATGGGGTTCTGTAGAGGTACACAACAACAGAAAACATGTCAATTTTGTTTGACATTTTTACATCTACATACCACAAGTTACTTATCCAGTTTACGCCCTACAACAGAGTCTCATTATATAATAGAAAATATTTATATTTAAGGGCAGTGACCACCAAAGGAAGACTGGTACAGAAAGACCTGTTAGACAATGAATATCTGCAACTGTGTGCGTATACAGTTATGCTTTGGAGCCAATTAAAACTTTGTTTATTTTGGAGTAGCTTTATTTGTTTTTCCTGAGAAACTGTATTTTTTCTAGTTTTGCACAATGAGAAATGTGGCTTCCCAGTTCTGTGTTGGTTTTTCTCTTTTTTTTTTTTTTTTTTGCAATCCAGCCACAAAAGCTAACAGGCTGTATGATTGTGTAGTGGTAGGCATCATTGCCATGCAGTGGGTCTCGACTCCTGTCAACTCCTGCTGTCTCGGCTCTTGGCATCTCCTGGTTGTTGCCTTTCTGTGTGGAGTTCAGACATTCTCCTTATGCATGCGTTGGTTTTCTGCAGGAATCCAAGCTTTCTACTAGATTTGAGCAAAACATGCCCAAACAAGAGGGTGGGTTTTTCTGGTAGCCCTTTGATGGAATGGAAAAATGGAAGGAAAAAATACACTAACTGGTCATTTTAAAGGTTATGGCTGTTGAATTACTTGTTAACAAAAACAGTGGATGGGCCAGTCACATGTCAGAGACTCAAAACATGTAGCACGTGTGGTGTCGAGTCGATTTATTTAAAAACCATATTAAAAACTAGAAAAATACTCAGAGGGCACAGACCTTTGCCAAGGTCACTGCATGTCAACTGCTGACAGGGTGAGGAACCATGTGGGAATTTGAAATTGTCGCACCATGGTCTGTCAATGATGAAGAATCCTTCAAAAGAATCCAAGATCCAGTGGATGTTCCACATCAGCAGCAAAATCTAATCATCTGTTCCTTATCTGTTCCTAATACGCAGCTTGGCTGAAAATGTCATCCAAATCCGTTCACAACGTTTTGAGATATTTTACAAACAAACAGATGGGCAGACAGACAGATCCAGACAAAACCATAACCTCCTTGTCGGAGGTAAGAGCTGACCAAAGTAGTGTACAAGCTGCAGAATATCAAAATAAGAATGATATTGCAGATTTAAAGACAGCAATTTAGCCAGGTTTTAAAAGCAGGTGAATAAAAACTGTTTTTAAAAAATATTTAATGTAGGAGTGATGTTATTCCACAGTTTTGGAGCAGCTATTGCAAATGCTTTAACAAACTGTCAGGACAGTTTGTTAAAGTTTAAACTGTTTTCCAGAATAATATCCTTGTGATAGAGGGCCTCACGTAATTTCTTAATTTCTAAAGGGCCAAAATTTAGGAGGTTAGAAGCTCAGAAATGGAAGACCTCTGTTTTGTCTTCATTTTAGTTTTAGAGGAGAGTTTTAGTGCCATCTACTCCTTAACTCTGAACACTGAAAAGGTCTTCCAAAGGAGTACTAGCATCATGCTTCAGTGGTACGTACACCCGTGTGAATAAAATGTGAAGCAGCTCTTTGTGGCATGGTTGTGGCCATACCTAATAAAGCTCTTTGTGGACATTCCAGTCTTTATCTAATAAAGACTGGAATGTTTTTTTCTATGAGACAGGCTGATCATCTGACCATCTCTCTGGTTTACCGAGAATGGTCTGAAAAACAGAATATTTTCAGTGAGCTACAACCGTGTGCACTAAAACAACCTGCTGATGTTAGTGAAAAGTGACTTGAGATGATAGAAAGGCTTCATTTGATCAAAAAATCAGTCATTACTACCAAGGTATGCAAAATACCATTCACTAAACGCACAAAACATCAAATCTTGTGGGAGATGGGCTACAGCAGCAGAAGACAACACCAGGTGCCACTGCTGGCTGCTAAGAATAAGAAACTGAGGCTACAGTTCACACAGGTTGGACCAAAAATACCATGCATAAATATTTCCAGGTCCAATGAGTCTTCAGCTGAAACACTCACATGATCGGGTCGAAATTTGGCCTAAACAACATGAAAGCATGGATCTATCCTGCCAAGTATGAACATTTCAGTCTGGTGGGGGTAATGTTATGGTGTGGTAGATATTTTCTAGGCACATTTTGGGCCCCTTAGTACCAGCTGAGCATAGCTAAAAGGTCACAGCCAACCCACGTATTGTTGCTGACCATGTCCACCCCTTTTGGACCTCAGTGTATCCATCTCCTTTTGGCTGCCTCTAGCAGGATAGTGCTCCATGTCACAGAGCTCATATCATCTTAAACTGGTTATTTTTACTTGAAAATGATTAGATTGCATGAGTTCACTCTACTTCAATAGCCTCTCACCAGATCTCAATTCAACAGAGCACCATTGGGATGTGGTGGAATTTGAGATCACAGATGTGCAACTGACACATTGTAGCAAAGACGTGATGTTGCTATCTCAATATTGGCCATGATCTCCTAAAAATGTTTCTGAAACCCTCTCAAATCTATGCCATGAACAGTTAGGACAGTTCTGAAGGCAAAAGAGGGCCCAAGCCTGTACTAGCAAGGTTTACCAAATAAGTGGCCACCGTGTATATTTTTAAATCTTTGTTTTCTTTAAGTTAGGTGCTAAAATACAGTTCTTGGTTAGGTTTGGGGCATAAAATTAAAAGTTAGAAACCTATTGTAGCAGAGCTGTCAAGTCTCCCGTTTCGGCCGGGAAACTACGGTATATTACCCCTCTTTCCCGCCGTCCTCCCGTACAAGTATTCTCCCGTACATATCCCGTCTTATAATATAATAATAAAAAAACATTCCTCTGCTTCTTTCTCTGAATTCTGTCACTAGCCTTGCGAGAACTGCCACCTGGAGTAGCCTGGGTGACAGTTGTCGCGAGATTAGCGCCAACGGCGGGAACAAACCTGGAATAACAGATGAGAGAGATGGATAGATGTGACGAAAGGGAAGACATTCCTGACAGAAAAAGAAAGACATTGTGCAAATGTCTTGAAAAATGGGACAGCAAAATTTCTTTTCTAAAGAGGAGCAGGATGGGGCACAGTCACGCGTTTTGTAAGATTTGTAACTGCGATTTTAGTGTCTCCCACGGGGGAAGGAACGACATCAGTCAGCATGAAAAATCGACCAAGCACAAGCGCTGGCTAGAGGCACAGAAACATGCCCAGGCGATGTCAACATTTGTGACTAGAAATACCACCGAGGCAGACCAGGTCATAAATGCGGAGGTTAAAATGGCAATGCTGTGTTCCAAAAACAATGTTGCTTTCAACTTCTGTGATGACTTCAACAAGTGTGTAGCTGAAATGTTCCCGGACTCTGCTATTGCACGAAAATTCTCGGCGGGGAAAACCAAGGCTACCCAACTCAGTAAGCTGAGTCAAATTAAGCATGAGTATTGTTTAATAATTGATAATGCGAGTGTCATGAAAGGCAGACACAACTCTGTTATCAGCAGACTGAAACAGAGCCAGCCCCACGTCCAGGACCTTGGCTGCATCTGCCACCTAGCACAACTGGCCACTGGCTGTGGCATCAGAGCAGCCCATGTACCGCTGGAAGACATCCTGGTGGGGATAAACACCCACTTTGATAAAAGGTAGATGCAAATAAATTAAATAGGACTTCTATTTTTTCTAGGTCTGCAGTTAATATTCTTATAAACATTTTTCTATTTTTCAGTGCAAAAAGATGTGAACTCTTCAAAGGGTTTGTAGATTTCACTGATTCAGACCACCTGAAGCTCCTCAGGTACTGCAGCACCAGATGGCTGAGTCTACTAACCTGCATCCAGAGAGCGTTGAACCAGTGGGATGCACTACAGGTAAGGATGGTAACTCCAGCAGATATATACACAGTTAACTATGCTAGATTTCTATTTTAACCATGAATTGCCATCCTGTGTCCATATGTACTGTAAGCCTACTTTAACAGTCATGAGGAGGTAGAGAGGAGTGCCAAAGTGCGCGATCTAGCAAGCCATCTGCGTGGTCCAATCGTGAAGGCTTACTCCATGTTCCTGAGTGCTGCCCTTAAGCCTTTATATGAATTTAATATTGTCTTCCAGGTGGGTGTCAATCATATTGGATGAATTAAATATGATTGCACTTATTGTAGCCTTTTTATTACAGTGTGACCAATTATATTGTCTGCAGTCAGAGGGAGTGCAGATTCACAGACTTGAAGAGGAGATGTGCAGGCTGATCAAAAGGATCCTGGGGTTCCTCATACCAGCCAGGGCCATCATGGGTGTACCTCTCAAGGAGGTGGAGTATGGAGAAGGACATCAGTTGGCTGAAGAAGAGCTCTTTATAGGAGCAGAAACAAAGGCATTCATGGCAAGGACAGAGCTCCCTGTGTCAGCTGAGAAGAAAATCTTTCAGTGAGTATATTACCCAGCAGTTATATAATTATATCGTTTCACAGTATGTGAGTATAGGCTGTAGTGTTTTTTGTTTACTCTTATGCTGTTTTTACTCTTATGCTGTTGTAGATCTGTGAGAAGATTCTATGAAGCAGTGCTTCAGAAGATGTTCTCCTCTTTTCCTCTTGACCATCCACTCCTGAAGGACATGACAGTGCTGGACCCTGCTGCTCGCCTGGACATTACTCCAGGGACAGGTAGATGTTAGAGTTAGAGTCAGTTCCTCATTGATAGAATGTATAAATGAATATTGCATGGTTTAGACCTGCAATGTTCAGTCAAACACTTGTTTTACTTTACAGTGTCAAGGCTAGGGGCCCCTTTCCCTCAGTTGAGCTTGAGTGAGGATAGGCTGAGAGAGGAACTCAATGACTACCAGGTGACAGATAGCAAGCATCTCCCACAAGAAGACAAAACTGACAGATTCTGGGGATTGGTAGGGAAGGATGTGAGGTTCAGTGAGCTGCCAAGATTAATGAAGGCTTTACTATGCATTCCCCACAGCAATGCCAGTTCTGAAAGAGTGTTCAGTATGGTAAGAAAGATTGTTACAGAGAACAGGATATCATTAGACAACAGCACTGTTTGTGCTTTACTGTCATGCAAAATCAACCACTGTGGCCCAGGCCACAAATACACTCCATCCAAACGAGTCTTAAAGGATGCAAAGTTTGCAACAAATCTGTATAAGTCTTTAGTGAATGCCAGAGAGCCACCTGAGTGAACATGAGAAATTTAAATAAAATGTGTAATGAAAATAAAATGTAAATGTTTAACCTATAGACAAGCAATGTATATATAAACTGAAAATGTGTGAAATAAATAAATGTGCTTGAATCCCCTTTTGTGTTTCATTTAGACTCTGTTATAACATAGGAATGTCCACAGCATTTCAGTGTCAACAAAGGTAGGCCTATCAGATTCTGATTACCTTATTATAGTCTGTAAGTGGTTATTTTAGATGTCTTGTACACCTGTGCTAAAATGCAAGGGATACTAGAGCTTGGTCAGGGTCGTGGGATGGCTCGCAGCGGGCCCCAGAAGATTTCCCTTATTTTCAAATCCAAAACTTGACAGGTATGATTGTAGGGACAGATTGGAATACACAAAAAACAAGCACCTGAACAATGGCATTAGTTGACATGGAAAAAAGAAAGGTATTTCACGCATGAAATCCATGTGAAAGTATCATATTTGAAAAAAAAACCCTGTTTGAATGGTATCAGTAAATTAAGTAAAGCAGATGGAAAGTGTGTCCCCTAAAGCCCTGTTCTGTGGGTAAACTTAGAACTTCTGGGATTCTGTGAGGCAAACTTGATTGAAAGCTTCTGTCATTAAAGGATGACTCATGACCTGCAAATCTGTGGTCTCTTCAAAAAGTGTTGGCTTCCTGCTTATAGTTCCCTTTGTAAACAGTTATTCCCTTTTCCTGCTAAACAGCTGAAATGCCTAAACACATTCATTGACAATTTAAACTTTTCTCAGCAGCACAGATGGCATTACACAACTTAACAAATACAACTAAGCACATTCATACATTAGTTCAATTCATCATTTGCTTTAAGCAGGACACATCTGACTCCCCTAAATGTGTGAGGCAAAGGAAGTGGGTGGAAAGGCACGAGTGTGACCTTTGCTGGCATAAAGGAAAAGGATTATGCTTCGCTTTTATCTACTTCTTTGCTATCACTGCCAGCCCTCCCATCCATGTCCCCATGAAATAAGTAAAGAACACTTTGAAGATCTCTTTTTTCTGTCAGGGGAACCCCACAATAATATTTCTTTGGCAGTGATAGTTTATCAAAGAGGTTTTAATTTGCTATTTGGCAACTGCAGCAGAGGACATATTTAAATAGTGTAAGTGAAGGGTTGTGTGACACATTTGAATAATTTATACCTTAAATCATACTGCTGAGTATGTTTTTGTCATTGTAAATGTGTTGCTCTCATAAGGTAAGAGGTATAAAGTCTTTAACATCTTAACGCTCAGTTGAACAAGTTCATCCACAAAAATCAGCATGATCTTGATCTAAGAAGTTACTATATTTAAGCAATAGGGTGTAGTTGCAGAGTGATACTTGAAGTATCATCAGATAAGAATGATAGAGGACAAATATTAACTTAATATTGGACTCTTTAGAAGGACCATGAACATGTTTACACAAAACACCATGGTACCAGCAGCAAAATAAAGCTTGTCTTTAATGTGCTGGAACTGGAGCAGGTGTCCAATTACCATCTATGGCGTTGCAGCTTGGGAAAATTTTTCAGCGGCTTCCCCACTGACAGGCAAGAGAACATTTTTCAGACAGAATGAAAAGAGTTGATTCAAAACTGCTCAAAATTAAAAATATAGTTGTTTCATTAACATTAAAGTCACATCAGTTCTGTAGTACCATCAGGATTTTTCTCCAAATGCACAGCATTAATAAACGTGAAAGCGTGTCACACACAGATCATGAGAAGGGGAAGAAGTGACATATGGGTGGAGGTGGCGACACGACCTGTGAAGAAGAGATCATAAACCACTGATGTCCCTAACCCAACACCAAGGCTTCAAACCCAGCGACCTCCCCTTTAGCACCTACTCCCACTGTACTCCTTTCATGACGGACACATATGTGAGTCATGTTTAGTGTGGGTTAGTACTTTGTGTGCCGAAGAAATAGTTTTCTGTTTAGCTAATTTTTAGACATCATTCCTTGTTAGCAATAGATTTCCTTTCACTGAGTGGGTCATGTGTGTCATAAACTCTTTCTTTTAGTTGCTGAATACTAATAAAACGTTTTGCTGTGCCAGAGACACCTTCCATTCCACACATGCACAGCCAATTCCAGCCACTTCAACAATGAAGCCACTGAACACATAATGCCAGCACTTGAGGATGTGAAAAGGTGTTAGGAATAAAGACATTCAGCTTATTTGGAGGATAATAAGATAAACTTTCAGAATCTTAAAATTGGGGGAAAAGGTGTTTCTCTAAAGTAAATATTTCAATATATAATCATCCTATTAACTTTGTCCACAGACTAAAACAGATGAATTAAAATGTCTACAGTAAATGCATTGATCTGTTGGCCATATGAATATTTAACCCCTAACTTGTAAGACAAACAAGGGACTACAGCTACAGCCTGTGAGCCTAGACGCAAAGCCATAAAAGAGTATGTGTGTAAACTTACTTGAATGTAAGGCAATGGAATGTGATGCAAGACTTGTAGAACGTCTGTATTCATGAGATGTAACTGAATTGTTCATCCAGGCGCCTTTTTCTCCCTATTTCTTGGTCACACGTTATTTTACAACCTTTAACCCCCTTATATAAGCTTTCTTTTAGTAAGTTCCCCCTATACACATGTAAAAGTGTTTTGAGATGCTTGCCAAAAATGGACATAGGGCTGGCTCTAGGGTGACATAACACATTTTACAGAACACTTTTGGACTTTACCAGAGTGCTTGAGAATGTCCAGTGCCAGTTTTTGTAGGTCCAAACTTTAATATTTGCTTCTTGCTCCTAGTGATAATAAAAAACATGTTCCATCATTGAACTTAACCTAACAGATGTTTTATTCTGAGTTACTGTGAAGCCTTGGTAATATGTTTGCAAAGCAATTCTGACAGCATGCAATAAGAATAGTCTCACAGATTAGTATGCCTTAATCTACACTATTCAAATACAGCTCTGGTTGTATGTGAAGGACTGTTGTCTTGCTGAAAGGTGAAACTCAGCCTGAGTCTTAAGTCTCTTGCAACCCCAACTCCTGTCCTAAGTGCATGGTGCCCTGAAGGTTTTAAATGAGTCCTTGATCCAACAAGGTGGTTTCAACTAGCAGAATTACCTCCTCGGTGTGTCACCTAGCTTTGCTAATTAACCATTCCTTTGATGCAGGTGTGTTAAACATCTAAAACACGCAGAACACTGGCCCCTAATGGCAAATTTTGCACACTACTGCACTGATGGGATTTCTTCCAAGATTACCCCGTAAAAAAGCATCACCACAGCATGATGCTGCCAACACCATGTTTCATATACTGATGAAGTTCAGGGTGTTGTACAGTGTTTTACAGCATAATTCTGGCTGAATATCTTACCAATCTTCTTATTAAAAATGATACAACTTCTTTGGTTTCCAGACACAGTCCTGGGCTTTAAACATAATTTTAACAAAATTTACACAATTTTCATTAGGACCTATTTAATTTGGGACTGTTTTAGACGTTTAATGTTAACCTGCTTTATCCATTCCAAATATACCCTTGATTCCTTTTAGAAAACCAAGTATTCAGCCATTTAGCTGCTGATTTTTATGTGAAGTTGAAGAATAAGGGGGTAGTTCCCCCTCTTCTTTTTTATTCCATCCATTTAGTGGAATACCACTGTTAACACAACAGATGCTACATCAATATGATGCGACCACCACCGTGCTTGACAGTTGGTACAGTCTTCTTACATCTAAAAGCCTTTACTCCTCCAAACATACTTATAAGCCTTTTGACCAAAGAGTCTGACCATTAAAGTTTTCCCTAGAAGGCATCTGGTTTGTCAATGTGGACAGCTGTGAGTTTCAACTAAGTTTTTTTTTAGCCGTGTCCTGTCCAGCAGAGTAGCATTCAGAATTGTTATCCTGAGTGAAAGAAACAGCCAGATTTACTTTCACAAGTGGAGCATTACAGCTAACACTTTAAAGCTCTGCTTGATATTTATTTCAGCTAAGTTTGAAGGAGTCGATTTTGGACCCAAGCACATCTTTCTTGGTTGGTACCAAAGTTGATGATGTTAAACTCATTTCACTGTAGACAGTGAAACTTATTTTGGGTTGTTCCTGAACCTCTTCAACAACTTCCTTTAATCTGACGATGATAGTTTGGGTCAGATAAAGCTGAATATAACTGGGTATTCCAATGGGACAATGATCCCAAGTACACATGAAAACGAGCTTTGGAATAGCTAAACTATACTAACATTAAGCTTCTGGAATAGCCCCAACCTTAAACCTGCTGAAAAATTTGTGGACTGTGTTTAGAGAGCTGACTCGTTTCCAGCATACCAACCAGTTTGAAAGAGCTTTACCATTTCTGACTAAAAGAGATTCAGCTAGAATTGTGCTAGAATCATGCTGATGGCTACAAGTGTTTGGTTTCTCTAAAACAGCTGAAGGGCATTTTTTAAAATATTAACAAGAGTGGGCACAGGCTGACCCATGTATGGAGGCTTTAGCCCTTGCCGCAGCCCATTACAAGTCCTCCCTCTACAATATTTGCTGCATGTTCATTCCTTTGTGCTTATATTATATTTCATTCTCCTGCTTTGTTTTATTTATTACATTCTGTGAGGTTTCCTCCCTGTGTTTCTCCCTGTCTGCCCCTGCTATTATTCTCTCTCTCTCTCAGCTCCCCGCTTTAATTCGCTTCAGCTGTTCGTTATTCTCACCTGCTTGCCCTGCCATTCTCCCACTCTCTCCCTGTATAAATATACTAGTTGGTTCCTTTGCCAAGATCTCCTGTTACATTGTTCCATGCCTCATGTCCCTTGCCCTTGTTTACTTGCCCCTGGATTCTACGGTTTGCCGGCCCGTTCCATGCCTATTTCATCGCCTATGCTGTGTCCTGTTCACTCCTCTGTAAGTTATCAGTGCTGTTTTTATTAGAGACTTCTTCTCACCATGCAGCTTGACAAGTTCCTTTCTGCACCTTGTTCCATCTAATCCACGCAATACGACATGTGCAGCTCTGAGTTTTTATACTGCAGCAGTAGCTAAAATTACAATAGTGCATTATCAGATTAAATGTTTAGGAGCTGCCACAATAAATAGAGGGTTTTTTTCGTTTTCCTCAACCTTATAAATCCCTCAGAGGATTTGATATACAAATACAACTAAATCTGATTAATATAATCATTTTCAGTGGCTCTAAGAGGATTTGGCATCAGTATGTTTCGTTGCTTCATATTTGTAGCTGAACTACAAATATGAAGCGAAAACCAGTGTTTGCCCAGTGTTTTGGGCATGTCTCAACCTCTGATGGCAGCATAATCTCCCATTTTGATCTACTTTTTGCGCTACTATTGGCTCACAGTCCAGCAATTGTCAGGATAGTCAAGGGTCACCAGTTGTCACTCACCCATATGTTCACTGGGATGTAGATGAGACTATCAACATGCTTGTCTTAGTAAGCAAAGAAATGATTTACTCAGTATGGTGTGGATGAACTTAACTGGTTTGCACATTGCCCTTACCCCGACCCCATTAAAGAGCTTGAGGATCAGCTGGAACACCAACTGAGGCTCAGCGTCTATCATCCAATATCAGGGGATCAGGAGGTTTCAGCGTGACCTGTGGGTGAAAAGGCCTTCAAAGATACAGGCAAATTTTGGAAATTGCTCTCAGCTTCAGGCTTTCCCTAAATGTCACATTCCTTTGTCTGTCATTACTAAATAGCTGAGGCACCTCATAGCTGCACCTTGATAACTGACTGCATAGATCCTTCATTTTTATTTCCATCCTCTGACACTGAATATATCATTTGTAGCTTGAATACTGATACATTCAAGAGCTAAACTGTTGCACACTTCCACAAGCTCATTGTTTTGGTGGTTTTTAGGTGACTAAGCAGATTACAACAGAGAACTTTAATGTTTAATGTAATATTTGCAGAAGCAGAATTACAGCAGCTTGGAGTTTTCTACCAATTTTATAACAGCTCAGCCTTCTTAATTGTTTAATTCCTGGAAATCACAATTATACAACATGTAGAGCTGTGTCCTGGGGGTCTATGGGGCAGTGGGGTGGCCTCGGCTGGCCCCGGACGCTCAGCTTCTGCATGATGATTGGGTGATCTGTCTGAGCCTGAATCCCTTTTTGACTGACAGCGAAATGAGCGAATCAGCGATCTTGAAATTGAGCTTCCCCTCCTTGAAAGACCAACATCCGCCACTGATGTAGAGGTAATTTTTGAAACCCGATGTTACTAACACAGTGATGTTTTGTGAGCAACATTCTGACCATTAATTTCAAAAACATTTTTTTTACACATGTTTTATTTGCCCTAAAATCTATTTATTTTTTCCCTCAGAGAATAGAGGGAAACTGTGACATACAAGGTTAGACAAATATATTTTAACAAGATTCTAAAAAATCCACACTGTGCCAGGAGGTTATGGGAAAGGAAAGTCAATAATATTTGGCTCACTTCAGGCTTTTTGTGTTTATTGGCAGCAAGACATAAGGCCGCATGCAGTGCTTAGTGGGAGAATCCCTATGAATAACAGTATTCACAATGTCTTGAACTTTATTCAATATACCCCTCAAACTTTTTCACATATTGTCACATGTTTCAATGAATTTCATTGGAAAATAATGTGATAGATCAACACAAAGTAACATAATTCTGAAGTGGACGGGAAAAGGGTAAATGGTTGTCAAACGTTTTCACAAATAAAGATGCAAACACATTTGTTTTCAAAAGACTTGCACTTGTGATTGCAGAAAAGGTAGCTCTTCCGGGTATTGACTCAAGAGTGCTAAATGCAACACACACCTGTCAGGCCACAGAGCTGAGCGCAGGTTTGTGTTGTGTGTGTGTGGTTTCTCTCTCACCTCCTCCTGCAGGGTGTGAAAGGCAGGTGCAACCACACAGTTGAATATCATCAGGGCTAATAAAGAAGAGTTTCTAAAGCAGCAGGAACCTTGAAGGGTTCGTCAGATTGTTAACTTGCCTGAGTGGTAATCAGAGCACCAGACTAGCTCTGTCTCTTGTTCCCTGAGGCCTTACTCATGGTCGCTCTCGCCTCTGTAGAGTGGAACGGGACTCCAAGGACCTGGTTTCTCTCCGTCCATGTTCCGAGCCTGAGTGTGCATTTGGCTGAAGGCACTTCACTGTACTTCCCCAATCAAGAGTCTCCTTCAGCTTCCAGGAACCTGCCAACCCAAATAAGGCACTTACCTTTCCTCTGGATCACCTGCCTGCAGGACTCCTGCCACTCCTGTCCACCCTCCAATTTCACATACACCACCTGGAAGAAAACCCAAAGGAACAATCACCACCTCACCTGTTAAACTCAGACTCTGTGACATTATTGCCTTCCCCTGGAAACTCCACTTGCTCCTAACACTAAGACGTGTCCTCAAACAATTCTAGTCGCACATTATCTCCAGCCAACTGTACTCACTAACCTGTCTTTCTCAGTGCACTGTCCAGCAGAACCCGGTTTTCTTGGCGACCCCCGCTGCATTTTCCTGTTTATCATTAACTTGAACTCTGCTTCCATAATTGTTGCTCGCACTAGAGTCACCTGGTTTGCCATTATGACAACGCGACACATTTCAGATTCCTTCCTTTTTAAAAGATTTTGAAAAGCATCTATCGTATTCCCTCCATTTTAAAATTGTGCAATATAGAGTTGGTCTATCACATAAAAACCTTCAAAGATTATGGAATGTTCACAAGGCAATGTAAAAGAGTTGCAAGCTCATATCGCAAACAGTTAAATTTAAAGTACTTTTATTTTAAAGAATTTTTGCTTGTATTCTATCTCCTTCTTTGTCATCTATAATTTTGGGTTTTACTTGACCAGAATGTAAAACCTACTTCTGAGAGTAATCGGGAGCTATAAAAAACATTTTCCCTTTCACAGCAACCAGTTGGCTATTCGGAAACATGACTGAACCCTTTTCTCCTTGACAATATAATAAATAGTCAATACGTATTAAGTTTAAAGAAATATGTATAGTTAAAACATCCAATAAATATGTGTTCAACTCTCCAAAGATGGCAGTTGCTGATTCAAGAGAATGAAATCTTAATGTTTATTCCATTATACTTTAAATTATTATATCTGGAACAAAACAAACTTTAGTTGATACTTTTTGACGTTTTTTATTTACCTAATGTGCTTCCTGTTTCCCATTGTCTATTACCAGCCAGAAGCTGGATCGCAAATTTAGGCAGGATGCGGCATTCAACATACCCTTTAAGTTCCAGTAGTAAGTTTGAAAACCGGAGCAATTTGCTTATTGTTGTGCTGAGTGACCAGACTTAATATTATTTGCAGTACAAGAAGATAATTTATTGTATTTTATGTATGCAATCACTACAGCACCATGTTCCTATGCAGAGGTTTTGCAATATGTGTGCAATGCATTTAAACATGTATAAACCGACTGAGGTGCAAATAAACCGTTTATTTAAGCAATGCTTTATACATGCAACAGCCATATTGGATTTTGAGATCAATGTTGGAAAGAGAGCTCTGACTTTCCAAGTGGGATTTCTGACTTTAGGGAGCATTGAGGTTATTTTTTTCTGACTTGGAATTTGGGAATTCCAACTACTGAGTACAAATGAAGTACAGCATTATGGTTAATCTTGATTTTTGTTTTCCACAAACATCAGGTTTTAGTTGCTGGACAACCAAACCTGGTTTCATTTAAATGATGTGATGGCCTGCAAGGCTGTAGTTAGAGAAAAAAAATTGCATTAACAGAATTTACTGCTGATATAGACATTTGTTATAAACAGCCTTCATGCAAATGAAATTTGTTTCCCAAAAAATTTTACATCACACACAAAATTGTATTTAGTCCATCGTGTTTAGAGTCAGCAGAGGGACTCATGAAATGGATGTGTTGATTCAAATATTGCAACATTGGAAAGTTGTTTGAGGCTGAGTGCCGATATTCTCCCTGAGTGTTATTAATCACAGCTTTTAGCCCAGACATCCAATGACAGAATGAGGTCTAGACATGAAGGAGCCAATCAGTATCAGGGGTCAAAAGCAGTGTTACATGTTCAGTTATGCAAATCTACTTGGCAGGCAGCTAGAATGTAGCTGATCGTGGCTTTCGGTTAAGGCTCTAAGTGGCTTCAGTCCGTGTTTAACATGTACCATCTGGTATATGATGTATGCATACATTTCTAAAATGAAGAGACAGAAAGAGGGCCCTACATTTTTTACTCTACCTTTTGTTTTTAGACACAAAAAGTACTCCTCCAAAGATTGCCATAAAATGTTATCTACCTATTTTATTTTACACATTTTAAATAACTACCAGTATTAACTTAAAATCTCATCATACGATTTTTGATCCCTTCAATGCCAATATAAGCAATCCTATATATTTAAACTATGTTTTTTTATGAGGCTCGAACGCTCTGCCAACTGTCGGAAGCTTGGAAGTGCAAAAGTAACACTGATTCTGGTCAGTTTGATTTTTTTATTGCAAAGTTCTTTGTCCATAAAATGCTCAATCTGAAACATTATGCATTTTAAATCAATGTCATTATTAGCTTCAGTTTTCAACATGCATAACAAATATTCATGAAGTTTCAGAATTTATAAATGCTTAAGTGTCACTTTTATTATTTTTATTTAAAACAATACAATCATGCTGGAAATTGTAACATGCAGCTGTGATAACCTGATCCACGATCATATTGCTAGTCCTCAGCAGAGAATAAAATAGAGGAATAAAACTGTAAAAAGGGTCAGTGGATGTGGATTGGGTGATGAAAAAAAATCTTTGTTGGTTTATTGTGTGGGAAAAATACTTATTTTCCTTGTTATCATTTGGCTGAATCAGAACCAAACGAAAGTTTTTGGTGTAGACCAAATTCTGAAGCAATATATGACAAAAATACTCATAGACCTATCATGGTAAAAATTGGTGGACACCCTGAAGGTGCGTATATACGAGTGAAATTCATCAGGTAACTTTTTTTTCTAGATGAGCTACAGTATAGTACTTTTAGAGAAAAAAAAATATTACGTTTACTGTTGGATCCTCTTATTTATTAAGTTGTTTTATGTTTTCAGTTATTGTAATCCAATAAATATATTTTCTTTGCCCCTCTCTGAAGACCGCCATGGTGTGAGTGAGGTGTATGCTCAACAAGTCATAAGTGAAATATTTCCCTGAAATCTGCCACTGATTGATTGCATTATAGTTGATGCTTGATCGATCGGGAATCTAGATCATTTAAAAATCATTGAAATGATGTAATGCATTTAGTATATGTTCAGACTTTAAAGAAATGGTCAAAGATGTTACAATAAACAAGGAAAAGAAACCTAAACATAAAGAGTGACTCTAGAAAGAACTAAATCTAACGACAATGTAAGCAAGCACATTAGTAGTTTACTTGCCATATACCAAGTAAACTACTAATCAAAGGATCAGGGAAAACCTTTTAATGGCAAAGTAAACAAAGAACAAAATGGCAGACCCCCCCCCCAAAAGGTCGGACACCATACAACAGAGTAGAGGACCCTCGGTCAGGAGGTCTCGAGGTCCGCCACGGAGCGTAGAGGACCCTCCAGGAACTAGGTCAGGGAGTCGACACCGGTGGAACCCCAGAGGCTTGGAGTCAGGCTTGGAGGCAGGCTTGGAGTCTGGCCTGGAGTCTAATCGAGAGTCAGGTTTAAAGTCAGTCGGAGAGTCGGTAGCAGAGTTTTGATGCTTGGAGTCTGGAGACTTGGAGTATGGCTGAGGGTCTGATGGCTGAGGGTCTGATGGCTGAGGGTCTGATGGCCGGGAGTCTGTTGTCTGATGGTTGAAAGTCTGGAGACTTGGAGTCAGACTGAGAGTCTGATGGCTTGGAGTCTGGGTCAAAGTCGAGTCTTAAGTCAGTCTTAGCAGCACGCTGTGGCTCTGGAGGCTTAGCTGCAGGCTGCGGCTCTGGAGGCTTAGCTGCAGGCTGGGGCTATGGAGGCTTAGCTGCAGGCTGGGGCTCTGAAGGCTTAGCTAGAGGCGGTTCTTCCTTGAACCGCTTTCGGAACTCTGGAACTTGGATGGGAGGCGGTTCATCCTTGAACCCCTCTCGAAGCTCTGGAACTCAGGACGGAGGGGGTTCATCCTTGAACCTCTCTCGAAACTCGGGACGGAGGCGGTTCATCCTTGAACCCCTCTCGAAACTCAGGAACTTGGATGGGAGGCGGTTCATCCTTGAACCTCTCTCGGAACTCTGGTACTTGGGTGAGAGGCGGTTCAACCTTGAACCCCTCTTGGAACTCATGAACTTGGGAAGGAGACCTATCAGCCAGCTGGGGCTATGTCATCTTGACTGCTAGCTGAGGCTCTGTCATCTTGTCCGTCAGCCGGGGCCCTGAGGATTTGGCTGCCGGCTGAAACTCAGGAGACTTGGGACCACGGACACCCTGAGAAGGGATGCTGGAACCGCTAGAGCCCAGGGAAGCAGTAGCTGAGCCCAGGGAAGCTGCAGGTGAGCCCGAAGAAACTGCAGGTGAGCCCGGGTTAGGCACTGGAGCTGGTCTTGATGGGGTTGGTGGACCTCCAGCGGAGACTGAAGCTGGAGCATCAAGAAACCCCACACCAGGAAACTCCTCTCGAAGCGCACAGAGCACTAACGGTCCTGGGGTTTTTTGGCCAGATGTCGAGCTGCCTCCATGCACCAGGAGTCAAAGTAGGCAGTATTAGCTGCAGCTAAACAAGACTGAATCCATGCAGGAGTAGGGGGTTTGCCTGGAGGGCGAACAGCATGTGCAGTGGCTCCTGGCTTCTCTGGAGAGCCAGACCATTCCCCTGTCTCTCTCGAAGGGGAGCGGAGCTCCGATGATGACGGCGTCTCAGCCGAGAAGGGAAGCTCGCTAGAAACTCGGCGGTGATTGAGGCTGCTGCGGAAGTGGATGGCTCAGTCACAGTTTTTTGTCTTCTAACGTCTCTATACATTTAACAGGGTGGAACCATATGTTCACCAGCTCAGTGTTAGAATTGACTCAGCAACACTGCAGCAACACTGCTCATTTTCACTATGAAAGTTTCTGATTTTTTTTTAAATCTCAAAAATCAATCTTGCTGATAAAATATTCAAGATAATTTGCCAAAAGATTTTGCTAATAACTGGCAGCAACATTGATTCTTATCTTTTGTTTCTTGTTTTTGGAGCAAAGGTATTTGAAAATTGTCAAAAAGTTCACATTTCTTCCCATCTTATTGCCCATACAGAACTTGGATTTACAGTATATGAAAAAATATCTTCACTATGTGAAAAACAACAAAATACAAAACTTTAAAGTTATTTTAAAACCAGGAATGCAATTTTATTTAAATTGCAATGGTTGGGTATTTGAAAAATGGATTTTGAAGGGGAGTCAAGGGCAGAAAAAAATGTCAAAGGGACACAAATAGCTTTTTTTTAACCTTAAATAATCAATCAATCAATCCAAAACACATGACCACGCCATATTCAGTGCCATTTGTATATAAACAGAAGTTATGCAAAAATAAAAGTCACAAAAAAACCACAAAATATCCTGGTGAGCAAGGATGGTCAAAACTAGTTTTAATTAGGGGAAAAGTCCACTGAAGATGGCGCAAAATGACTGAAAGACAATGAAAACCAGATGGAAATTGAGAGATACAGTCAAGTTTTAAAGTCCTATCATCCAAAACATTACAAAGTCCAACTGAATTCCAGACATAGTTTCTCTTTGGTAATGGATTTCTCTGCTGTGCAATTCACAATTATCGCCACATCTGTACCTCCATCTTTTATGACAATGTGAACTCTCCAGCTGTCAGTAAGTTTTGGGTGTTTAACATCATCAGGGTTTTCTTCTATTTCAATTAAATTCAGTTCAATTCAGTTTTATTTATATAGCGCCAACTCACAACACATGTCATCTCAAGGCACTTCACAAAGGGTTTGGAATGGTGTGGGGTTGTTGGGGAGGTTAGATTAAACAACTGAGTGTTAGAGTTTGGCCATTTTAGAATGGGCTATGTGTAGGGGTACTAAGTAAAATAATAAACTGATAAAGTTTGTCCATGTAGAGCCCACTGGTGGCCACTGCTATACTAAAAACCAAGGATTGGGGGTACCTCTCTCTGTCAGACTGATTATAACCATTGGAAAGGAGAAGGGGTCGCAAAGGTATCAGAAATGGAGGGTGTGTTTGGACCTCAACTATAACTGAGCTGGTTTAGGCTAAACCTGGCTCCCCCTTACTCCATCCAACAGGGAGGGAGGAAGACAGAGGTAAAAATAATTGGAGAGTGTTGTTTCCTGTTGCATTGTGTGAAAGATGGGTAACTTTAAAATGGGCTAAGTCGAATCATGTAGATTTCAAGTCAGGTACATATATCCCAATTAATCCTAACAATTGAACAGTGGAGTCAGATTCAGTTATTTATTCAAACTGGATAAAAAGTTTTTCTATCTAAGGAAACCCAGCAGATTACATCGAGTCAGTGACAGGGTGTCTGCTTCACTGACTAAAACTGGGAGCTGGTTCCACAGGAGAGGAGCCTGATAACTAAAGGACTTGCCTCCCATTTTACTTCTAGAGACTAGGAACCACCAGTAAACCTGCAGTCTGAGAACGAAGTGCTCTGTTAGGAACATATGGAACAATCAGATCTCTGATGTATGATGGAGCTAGATCATTAAGGGCTTTATATGTGAGAAGGAGAATTTTAAATTCTATTCTGGATTTAACAGGGAGCCAATGAAGGGAAGCTAAAATAGGTGAAATATGATCTCTCTTTTTAATTTTCATCATAACTCTTGCCGCAGCATTTTGAATCAGTTGAAGGCTTTTAACTGCATTTTGTGGGCATCCTGATAGTAAAGAATTACAATAGTCCAGCCTTGAAGTAACAAATGCATGGACTAGTTTTTCAGCATCACTCCTGGACAGGATATTTCTAATTTTGGCAATGTTCCGGAGGTGAAAGAAGGAAATCCTAGAAGCCTGTTTAATATGAGATTTAAATGACATGTCCTGGTCAAAAATAACACCAAGGTTTTTTACATTATTACCAGAGGTCAATTCAATGCCATCCAGGTTAAGTGTTTGACTAAGCAGTTTCTGTTTCAAGGACTCTGGTCCAAAGACGATGACTTCTTTGTTGTCTGAATTTAGAAGCAGAAAATGTAAAGTCATCCAAGTTTTTATTTCTTCAGACATGCTTGTAGTCTGTCTAACTGGTTGGGCTCATCAGGAGTTATGGATAAGTAAAGCTGAGTATCATCAGCGTAACAGTGAAAATGTATCCTATGCTGCCTGATAATTTTACCCATTGGAAGCATATATATAGTGAAGAGAATTGGCCCAAGCACTGAACCCTGTAGAACTAGTAATCATCTTCGGGAGGATGTCAATCATTATATTTTTAATAGAATCAATTTTATTTAAAAAGAATCCCATAAAGTCATGACTGCTGAGAGCTAAGGGAATGGATGAGTCAACAGAGCTGTGACTCTATGTACGTTTAGCAATTGTACTAAAGAGAAGCCTAGGATTATTCTTGTACTCTTCTATTAATGATGAGAAATAAGCTGATCTGGCTTGGCGAAGTGTCATTTTATACAACAATAGGCTATTTTTCCAGATTAAGTAGGAATCCTCCAGGTGTGTGGGGCGCCATTTTCTCTCCGATTTTCTTACATTGTGCTTTAAAGTACGCAGCTCTGAATTAAACCATGGAGCTAGCTTCCTATAGACAATTACCTTCTTTCTCAAGGAGGCTGCATTGTCTAATGCACCACGCAATGATGAAGTAACACTATGAACAAGATAATCAATTTGTGAAGGGGAAGAAACAAAATTATTGCCCTCCACCATGTTTTTCGGTGATAATGAGGAAATTAAAAGTGGAACACATTCTTTAAAGGTTGTTACAGCATTGTGTGATAATGATCTACTATAATGAAATTTTCTTTCAGGTGTGGAGTACTCGGTTAAATTAAAAGTCAAAGGTTATTAAAAAATGGTGAGAGAGGACAGGGTTATGAGAAAATATTATGTCTTTACACTCAATGCCATATGTCAGCACAAGGTCCAGAGAATGAAGACAAAGGTGGGTAGGTTTGTTAATGTTTTGAGCAAAGCCAGTTGAGTCTAAGATAGCATTAAAGTCTATATTTAGGCTATCACTTTCTGTGTCAACATGAATGTTAAAATCCCCCAATATAATAACCTTATCTGTATTTTACACTAAATCAGATAAAAGGTCTGAAAACTGATCTAAAAATTGAAAGGAAGGGCCTGGTGGATGGTACAAAACAACAAACAGAAGTGGTTTTAGTGCTTTGCAATTTGAATGAGGAAAACAATAGTTGTAGCTATTAATTGGTCTGGGACTAATCAATAAATCGGACTGAAAGATGGTTGCTGCTCCTCCTCCTCGCCCAGTATTTCGAGGTATGTGAAAATTTTTATAATTAGTAGGAGTTGACTCATTTATAGTAACATGCAATTCCAATCCTTGTTTTGAAAGAACAAGAAAAACACTATGACTAAAGTTATTTGCATCCATTTGTGGGTGTGGTTGTGAGCCCAATGCCACATCATCAGTTAATCTTCCAGTAATGATGAAAATAAGTGACTCACATTTTAGTTCTTTTGTTGGTGGTGGAGCAGATGTCACTGAAAAGCAGAGGAGACCAACACAAAGGCATAACTGAGATGCTTCCAGATGTCACTGTCTTTTCTTTGATTCCTCCAAACTACCAGGCCACCAGCTACCCAGACCAAGACAATGAGAACAGTAATACCAACATCGCACAAACTACCTTTTGTTTTTAGGCACCTACGCTGCCTTTGGTGAACAAATATTGCCCTTCTACATCTCTGATACTATAGTATACATAAGTTGATCATCGGGCCAGAAAGGCTGCGACAGATTATCTTTTAGCAGCATGAGCAGCTCTTGGGTTTATAGAGAAGGGTTCGACAAATACAAAATATAGAAATTGAATAGCAGCTAAAAGAATCAGTAATTACAACCAAAAAATGTGGAATACCATCTCTGGATGCAGAACAAATCAAACCTTGAAGCTGTTGGGCTATAGCCGCAGAAGACCACACCGGGCGCCACTGCCGTAAGCTAAGAACAGGTCACAAGTCACACAGGCTCACCAACGCTGGACAATGACAGATTTTGAAAACATGACCTGATCTGATGACTCTTGATTTTAGCAGCAACATCACATAGTAGGGTCAGAATTTGGTGTAAAGGACATGGAAGCTTGGATCCATTCTGCGTTGTATCCACTGTCCAGGCTGCAGGTGATAACGTAATAGTGTAAGAGGTATTTCCTTGTCAGACTATGGACCCCTTTTAGTACCAACTGAGCATCGCTAAGCACCACAGTCAATCCGAGTATTTCTGCTGACCATGTCCATCCCTTTATGTCCTCAGTGTACCCTTCTTCTGATGGGCAACTTCCAGTAGGAGAATGCACCAGCCCACAAAGCTCAAATCATCTCAAACTGGTCACCTGAACGAGACTATGAGTTCACTGTACTCTGCCTCCACAGTCACCAGATTTTTTTAAACCAGATTTCAATCTAATAGAGCACTTTTTGGGTGTGGAGAACCCAGAGAATCACATCATAAATCTGCAGTCTACATATGTGCAGCAGCTATGTGATGCTATCACATCAATATGGGCCAACGTCTTTGAGGAATGTTTCAGACACTTTATTGAATTTATGAGAGACAGACGTAGGGCGGTTCTCAGAGGGCCATAGGGGAACCTGGCCAGTAGGTGTGCCTAATAAAGTGGCTGGTAAGTGCACATGGGTAGTTTAGAAACATCCAACCAGACTTTACAAATCTCAGCTTGCCTTAGCAAAGGTTTGCAGCTCTTTAATATTTGCAGTAAAGCTCTAGTCAAGTTTGCTGTTCCTATTTTAACAGACTTTACAGTCAATCTGAGGTCACAGCCACAACCTCTTATGTTTGTGCAAATAAAATCTAATCTTTGACGTTGTGTACACCTACACAGTTTACATTTTCATGCTGTAAGCAACCTTGCAGACATTAACATTCTACTATCAACAAATACAATGATCTCATCAAAACTGAGGTGCAGGGTTTAAAAGTGTGAACATACTTCTTGTGCTTGACAACCAAAGTCATTTAAATTTTGCACAGCGTTTTTCAATCATATACCAGAATAATCTGACCCATGTGTCTCAATGATTAAAAATGGCATATCTGTTCTGAAATGACATAAGACGGAACTTAAGGTGCGATGCTGACCTAAATAATCCTTTTCTGCCTGTGCTCAATATGCATAAAGATAACAGCAAATCCTCTCACACCAGCAGGGCTACAGAGTCCACAGAAAGTGCTGACTGGATTCTGAAAGGAAACAGTCCTCTCTCTTGCCTCATTTGTTAGGTTGAAGATTCCCAGAAAAAAAGATGTTATCACTACAAGACCAAAACAGGGCTAGCTGCAGGGAAAGAAGAGGTTGCGTGCATGAAGGCAAGGACGCCATGGTGAAAGCGAGAGTGTGTACAAATGTAAATATGGTCTGTTGCAAACAGATGGTTGTGAATTTTGCTAATTACGCTGAACAAAGCAGATTAAACCTCTAAATGAGGGAGGTGTTTGTAGGCCAATAAAAAATGAGATTTCACTCTGTAAGGTAATAATAAACTTCACCAGATTTGAGTGTTTGCAGCAGCACAGTCATATGCTGGAGAGAGAAATCACTCCCAGGAAAAAAAAAATAATAATAAAATAAAAATAGCCTTCATCTGTGTCTCAGTTTAAAAACGAAACCAAGGCTGATTGCCTTGGTTTCGCATTGGATTAAAAGAGTTCAGCAGATATGGGAGTCAGTTTCTCCAACTGTCACCCAATCATTCTTTGCACTCATTTATCCTTGCAGGGTCACAGGGAGGCTGGTCACGATCTCCAGGAGTCATTGGGCTAGAGGCAGGGTATGCCAGTCCATCACAGGGCAACAATTGATGCTCAAATTGCATTTTTTTACTAAAATCCATTGACTGAGCGCCATCAGACTTCAAGCTGAATGGTTCACAAACCCAAAACAACCCAGATGAGCAGAAGGAGCCAGGGCGACATGAAAGTAGGATGAAATGTGACATGAATATTCAGACTGCGGACGCTTTAAAAACTATCAGATTCGTATCTGATTTAGCACCACATATGGCAGTGGCACAATATGGATTTTTTTGAAGGTGAAAAGATCAGAACTGGGCCTTTCTGACTGCCATGAAAATGTCACAAGGCAACAGTGCTACTAACTGTATCACTGCGAAGCCCAGTATCTCCAACTTGACTGGTGAAATTAGTCCAGCAGCAGTGGGAGACAGTTTTAGATTGTTTGATGTAGTAATACATCCAAAAAATGCATGATATGTGGTTGAAGAAATAGAAAACACACTGACCTGCAACCTGTCTATCTGGTTTGTTGGCTGGCCGTCTGGTTGGTTGACTAGCTGCCAGGAACTTTGGTTGTCAAGTTAGCTAAATAGCTTGTTGGATGGTTTGTTGGCTGATTGACAGACTGAATGAACAACAGAGTGACTTGTTAGGTTGACTGGTTGATGGGTTATTTGATTGAGTGGCTGGATGGTTGGTCGGTTGTTTTTTTTTTTGTGGCTGGATGGATGGTCGATTGGTTCTTTGAATGGGTGACTGTCGGCTGGCTGCTTGATTACTTGCTTGGTTGTTCAGTTAATTGGATGCCTGGCTGGCTGGCTGTGTGAAAGGGTAATTGACTGGCTGGTTGGTTTGTAGGCTGATTAAAAGACAGACCAACGGAGGAACCGGTTAGTTGGTTGGCTGACTGACTGGCTGGTTGACAGACTCTCTGACTGGCACCTATTAAGTTTTGAAGTAATTTTTAGGCACCTACCATGTAGCAGACAGGTTTAATTCAAATACAACCTCATAAAATCCAATGCAGTCCAATTTGCTCCATGCTGTTCAGTCAACCTGATGCATGGCAATAAATTCCTACAAATAAACCAGGTTCAGGTCACTGTGTGGGTCCATTTGTTATTATACCTGTATTGATCAAATCATTGTGCTTTTATGAGGTGTGAATAAAGGATCTTTGGGCTCCCAGCAGAATTTTTCAAGTTTTCCCTCAGATTCACAATTGGATTTACATCTGGGCTTTGACCAGCACATTCTAATGCATGAACATGCATTGATGTAGATCTCATTCTGTTTTTTTGCTCGTTGTCCTCCTGGAAGGTGCACGTCTGTCCCAGGCTCAAGGATTTGCAGCCTCTAGGTGTTTTCCTTTCAGAATTGTTCTGAATCTAACATCATCCATCTTACTGTCAACTCTGACCAACTCCTCCTTGAAGAAAAGGAACCCCACAGCATGATGCTGTCATCTCCATGCTTTCACATTGAAAATGTTGGGTCCATGACTAGTGATATTGCATACCGGTTGACTCGTTTTTCTATTTAGTTGACTTTTGAAACCAATTGTTTTTATTTGAGCCAGCTATATTTAGGGGTATTAGAGTAAAGGGGGCCTTGTTTGCTACAAAGTTAGAAGACAACTTCATTATTAGGCACTACAATGTGTTGGTTATTTACATAAAATCTCAATAAAATACACTGACATGTGTGGTTGCAATGTGAAAAAAAACTGAACAGAATTAAAAGGATAGGAATATACACTGTATAAATAACACTGAGTAGGGATGCAGATACTCTGGAAATCTATGAAAATAATCATTGTCATCTTGCTGACTGATTTCTTCTTGATTTCCATCTTCTCTCAATTAGTCCGGCCCATCCTCCTGGTAATCCTGCTCGTCACAGCAGCATTTCCAGAAAATTGACATTTAAATACATTATTTCTTCATTTCTTTTCCATCACAGCCAACCCCTCTTCCCCTACTGAGTCTGTGCTCTTAAATGTTGTGATTTCACCATATAATGCCATGCAAAGGTAAAGTGTCTTGGACTAAAAACAGCTTCTGCATTTTTTAGGCAAACTAATTGGACAGCAGGCAAAAGAACAGACAATAATCCCAGAGTGCCTAGTATTGAAAAACAATACATAAATGATAATACCCATTTGGTGTTACATTGCAGACCTTTTGATGGTGTTGCTGTACAGTTTTTGGAGGATTTTTGAATACAATTAACATAATATCCTTGGTATAAGAAGCAGAATTTTGGCAGATGTACAAACGAGTCAACATGAGTAAAAATAAAAGCCAGTGAATGCTTTGTAATGCTGGTTCTAAAATACAAATGCTAATTTATTGTAATTTGGTTGAGAAGATAAATTTCCATCCCCTTTTCAGGCAGCCCAGTGAGATGGGGGTGCCTGAAAAAACAAAACACATGTTCATCAAATCACTTTGATTTCTGTCCCCTTTTTACATTACAAAAGGCACCATTATGTAGCACTGAGACAGAAATAAACCAGGATCTGCTTTTCATTAGCTGCTGCATTGAAAAGCTACAAATTGAGGTCAGTATGACAACGTGATTAATAAAAAGTGTAACCCTAAAATGAATAAAACAAAACATCATCCCAACCTCTGGAAATAACCAGAAGAGGACTTCTGAACAGGTCAAAAAACACTAGACATTTGTATTACATCTGCCGAAGCTGTGTGCAGATCTGTGTCTGTGTGCTATTGGGCAATCTCCACAACCAGTTTCAGTGTTTTCAGTAATTTTGAAGAAACATCCAGTTTTGTAGAGTCCCTATTGTCCCATATTTTCTTCCTCTGACCAATGCTTTTGAAGAATGAGTTATTCTGATCCTTTGTAATCTCTCTGCAAACTGTGCTTTAGCTAAACGATGAAAATGTGAAAAAGTCTGGAAACTTCAACTGAAAAGCTGATTCAATGCAATTCATGGTAGGAGTAACCTCAAAAATACTAAATGCGGAAGCTGAATTAGAACAAGTTTTAGAAAAGTATTAGTTGAAGGGCACACTTAATGATTATTGCAGCTTACCTTAATTTTTTTTACATCTCCCCTCCTAACTTTTTTTTTGCTTTTTAGTTAAACTGTACAGAATTGATGTAGCATTATATTTGGGTAATCCCCGAAATCATTTATCATGGTTTCGTTTTGTCGCATCACCAAGACTCAGCACTTCAACAAGGTACATTTTTTCAGATCCGCTGTAAATTCAGCCTGGTCATGCTTAAGAACCAAAAAAAGAAACGGGGGAATTTAATATTGATTTCACACTTATTATTCAGTTTCACACCTAACTTTAAAGTCATCCAGTAACATTGTGTAAAGGTTTTATTTTTACATGCCGAAATTATATTCTACAATTTGCAAAAAAAAAAGAACTTTCAGGATTTTACAATTTCTATGCCACAAAGCTTAATTTAGTGCTTAAAACCTTAGAATAATTTGTGCTGTATGATTGCACAAAATAATTGCCTGGCATTTTTCATGCCAGTTGCATAAGGTAATTTATTATTTTAAACGTGTAGACCTAGTTCAGATAAAGTTCCTAAACAGAGAAACAAGAATGTAAATGTTAACAACTCAGAGGTTTTAAGAAGACCATTACAAATGAGTGTTACAGTTCATGGTCTAAGAGCTTTTTTCACAAGCATACAGCGAGAAACCAGCTATAAGTGTAAACACAGGCCATTGTGAGCTGTGCTGTACTTTTAAGGAACTCCTAAGGAGCATATAATGAAAACAGCATGTTGTGTTGACTCTGACAAATAAGCTAAGCTTAAGGGACCCATCAGATGGAAAATGCCATGAGCAAACATCAAGATTAAAAGGTGCGGCTCTTTAAGGTATTGGAGGTGATGGAAGACTCTATAACCTGGGTATAGCCGCAAGTGGTGATTTGCTGCTCTCTTGTGGTTGCTGCAATACTATTAGTAAGACAGTTAATTTCACAAAAATATTATTGGCTTCAAACATTTCTTGAGAAAAGCTGGACTTTGTTACTGTACCTTAATATATACCTCCCCAAGATTTTTATATGTTACTTAAATTGACAATCGTAATTTTTAAAATTCATTTTTATTCATTTGTATTTTACCAGGTTCCTCGATTAGATACAAAGAACAATTTCTCAATGATAAAGGAAAATTATTAGGGTTAAAGTCAATAAGTCATTCTTGAAACTAAAAAAAAAAAATCAAATGCTATGTTGTGGCCTTCGTATTAGCTCAAGAACATTGCAAAGAGAGCTTCATGGAATGGGTTTACATCATGAAGCAGCTGAAACCAAAGCGTTTGATGCAGTGATGTAAAGGCTGCTACCACTGAACTGTAGAGTATTGGAGACGCATTCTCTGGAGTCAACACACTTCTCTGTCTGGCAATCCAATAGACAATCTCATGCTCCCAACTTTGTGGGAAAAGCAAGGGGATATCCCCTTCCTGTTCCAACATTGCTGCACAAAAGGGCACCAAGCAAGATTCATGAAGACATGGATGAGTTAATCTGCTGTGGAGGGACTTGAATGCCATGCACTGAGTTCTGACCTCACCCTGATAGAGCACCTTCAGGATGAATTAGAGCTGAGACTACGAGCCTCTCTTAAATCTATCTATATCATAGGTTTATAAATCAAGAGATTGAAATGCATATTTAGCTTGCCTGCAATCACACTTGCAACAGCAAGATAAACTGTAAACTCTCAAAGCATGTCCAAAAGGATAGGTCCTGGGAAGCAAGTGTAATTTTGTTGCTCTTCAGTAAGTTACCTAATGACCTACTCAATGAGGCAAAACCAACAAACACAATCCATATGTCTAATAATATATATATATTTTAAATCAAGCAAACATAAATCTCAGTGGAAACTTACAATGAATGGAAACATGGTAAATATCCCAACAGGCATGCATGGTAATTCTAGTGAGTAATAAATGACTGGTGTGTTTAATGGTTTAAAATGGACCAACTACACATGATCTCATCGAAATTTTAGTTATTTTTGTCTAGAGGTTTTTTAAGGTTTGTTTCCAATAGGTGACATTGTACCATAATGGCATAAAAGAACAAAGGAAAGATGTTCTTTCATTTATTTCATAAATCTAAATGTTACCTAGATTTTTGCCATTTACAGACTCCATTATGTAGGGAAAATTGGTGGAAATTATTAGCAAATAAAACAAAGCTTACTGTAATAGCAGACTACAGCTTACAGAGTGTAGTTATAGCTTGAACTTTACATAAACAAACATCACCTTTAGGTTCATTAAGTGGAAACATTCAAAATAAAACGTTTTATTAAATACTATGTACAATAAAAACATACTACCAAAGTTTCATGCTGCCAGGGGGATACATAATGGTTCACTGTTGCTTTGAGGCAACGCATGCAATTTCCCGTAATGGTATGTTGTTGCCTCAGGGCAAAAGCTGCACCTTTACAAGTTTCCATTAGTTAACTAGCCAATGCATTGCACCAAACTATCAAAAATTGGGTTTTGGTCATTATTTATTAGTGAGAATATACTTTTGTCAAATGAAAAGGGCCAGAAATATGTTTTCAGACATTTTAAAGAGGAAAATGCCAAAGCTGTATCCAAAAAAAAAGGCTTGCAAGAAAGGGTTTAAGCATCAAAGGGGTTTGACTTCAGTTTTGTTGAATTATCTCTTAATACTGTTGGACAGTTATTTTTCTGCTCTTTTGATCTTAGAAATATGGCTAAATGTATACTATCACTTATGAAGTCAGCCATTTCTGTTTTATTGTGTAGTGTAGATCCTTTTACATATATGCAGTCTTTTCTTTTTTGTACAGTGTAAGACATAATTTAAAGATTTTGGCCCAATGATCTTGGTGGTAATTTGAACTGCTGCAAGTGTAGTTTGGGCTCAATGCTACACTTTATCTATTACAATTTATTTAGAGGTTCATTGTTTTCTGCTTTTGACAGATTTAAATATTTACCGGGTACTCCGGCTTCCTCCCACAGTCTAAAGACATGCCTGTTAGGTTAATTGGTCACTCTAAATTGCCCTTAGGTGTATGAATGAGTGTGTGCATGGTTGTTTGTGTGTTGCCCTGCGATGGACTGGCGACCTGTCCAGGATGTACCCCCCCTCTCGCCCATAGACTGCTGGAGATAGGCACTAGCTCCCCCACGACCCACTATGGAATAAGCGGTAGAAAATGACTGACTGACTGACTGACTGTTAATGTTCATGTTATTCAACAGGCTTGTGAAAGCCTTGGATTTTATTGCTCTGTTTCAGAACCACATAAACATTAGAAGAGGCAAAGTGCAACACCGTTGAAAAAGGAAAACTTTAACTGCCAGGGGTAGGAATAATTTTGACAAGGTAACATATCATTATTAGCAAAAATGAACATCATGAACCTCATGACCCTCAGTACAAGACACAGAAGCAGGTCCCTCATAATGTCCAGATGATGGCACTGAGGATGTCAGACAAGGTGAGCTCATGCAGACAGTTTAAGTATTTAGTTTACAAGCAATCATCTGTGGCTGAAATAAACTGAAAGGATTCTAACAACACTTACATCTATTAGCTTTTCAAATAGCTGTTTTGGTCCCATCAAGTCTGTTGTCCTTGTAGCAGAAAGAGAAACAGAAGAATAGAAGGAGGATGATGTAAGAGAAGAAAGGCAAATGTGAAGACTGCTGTGAAGGAACAGAGTGTGGGATGAGGAGGGGACAAAAGTGATAGGGGAAGAAAGTAAAAGGCTAAGCAATGGTGACAATTGGGCATTTTCTCAATACAGAAATTAAACTAACATCATATTTATTATATTGTCCTATACTAAGTGAGCATGGAGGTCCACTAAGATGGTTTATGCATGGAGCCAGTAATTTTATGCTACACTCTTAGAGATAAGCAATGAATAAAATCACTGAAGGTGAAACCTGTTGTTGTTCAAATGCTAATGCTTTGGTATTTTAGCTACACATCAGATATCAACTTTAACGTAATCAGATATACATTTTTGGTTCGGCCCACCTTGCTTGGTACGTGTGCGTGCTGAACCTACAGGGCTGTACCGCTTATTACAGTTACACAACTACCCTGGAATATTTAGATATGAAATTATTTTCTTTCAGTTGAGAAGTTGGGTTCTGATTGGAGATTAGACAGACATATCTCAAAAGATAATAAAACAATGATAAAGGAGTATCAATTAAAAAATATATATTGCAATAAAATTGTATGTAATAGAGTGACATAAAGTAACAAAGTGGTTAAAAAAATAACTAATTACTGATTGAGCCTGTACTATTAAATTAAGCTTATTTCCTCTTTCTTATTTTCAAATGTAGAATTAACTGAGTGTGCACATTTCCCCATTATTATATTCTAAAGTGTTTAAAGTGAATAACAGACAATAATATCTTGTAGTGCTTTTACATCCCAGGTTGCTATGGAGACTGACAAACAGCTGTAAAAGGTGATTGGCCAGACGATGTCAGTGTTGCATAGCAGAAAACATTCAAACAAGCTCCTACAGTTTATTTTTCTGTAGTGGAAATTATATATATATATATACCTTTTTAACATTTTATTATTGTGCTAGCTCAGTCACATCTACATTTTGACATATGGTAGAATTAGTGTAGCTATACATAAAAATCAATTTTATCCCTGTAGTCATATTCCATAAATTAGAATATTACTGAAGTTAATTTAGTTAAATTAACCAATAAAATATACAATTTTAATACAGAAATGTATTGTATGTCTCAATGAAAAGTATTTAATACCTGCTTAAACCTGCTTAAACCTTGTCATTGTCAAAAGGTACTTTTAATCTGACAAACAAGCCTTATCAGAACTCCTATTGTAATTTATTGAATATGACTGTATTCAGGATCAGTTATGTATTAAAATGTTTCATTTAATATACTACATTACTTCCTACAAACTGCTGACTGACAACGCATGAGAGAAAGTAAGAGGAAGTGGCCTTGACAAGATGAGAACAACAACAGGAACCGTGTGTGGGAAGAATGTCAACAGCATTAAGAGATATTGGGCATTTTCACACAGACAGCAAGGAAGACCGTAACAAGTTCAGGCTGCCGGAGGACTGAGGCCAACACTTTCTCCTGTGTTTACTGACAACTGCCATACTTTATGTGACAACCTGTAAGTGGAGGCTAGCTACAAGATTGTCTACAATAAGAAATAAGACATGATTATATTTGTGTTAGGAAAAAATGAATTCAGGGTAAAACTATTACTTCGCCTTGTGGAAGCATTCATGCTGCTTGAACCATTTTCCACATTTAGTCACATTTTTACCATAAATGTAAATGTATTTTATTAGTATTATAGGCCATCATAGATTGATATAGATGTGTAGAATATCAATTTTCAAGTCTTAACACAGATTTTCAATTGGATTTAGGTCTGTACTTTGACTGGGCCATTTTACCATATCTTTTAAACTAAACCATTCTATTGAAACTCAGGCTATATGTTTACACTCAATGTCCAGTTGAAAGGTGATCCAGTCTAACGTTTTTTGCATTCTCTAACGGTGTTTCTCCTAGGATTGGGTAGTATTTCACTCCATCCATTTTCCCATCAGGTCTGTTCAGTTTGCCCTGTATCTGAGGATGAAAACCATCCCCAAAACATGATGCCACCACCACCACGTTCATCCGTGGGGATGATGTGTTCAGCTTTAACTTTCCCCCACTCATAGCATTTTGGATGTAAGCCAAATAGTACAATTTTCGACACATCTGTAATAAGCATCCTCTTCCGCATGTATCCCCTACATGACTCGTCACAAGCTGCTAACAAGACTTCATATGGTTTTCTTTCTACAATGGCCCATTTCTTGCCACTCTTCTACAAAGAGCAGATTTTTTGAGTGCTTGACTAATAGTCTTGTCAACTGATCCTTCCACCAGAGCTGTGAATCTTTACACCTCCTCCAGAGTTTCCAAGGGTCTCTTGCCTGGCTCTCTAATTATTCACTCACCCAGTCAGATTAGGTGGACGCCCATGTCTTAGTAGGTTTGCAATTGAGCTGTACTCTCTCCATACTCAGATGATTGACTCACTCTGTTAGATGTTCAAAGCTTGGGGTGCTGTGTGATAACCTAACCCTACTTTAAACTTCTGCATAACTTTATCTCGAAATGTCTGCTGTGTTCCTTGATCTTCATGATGATTTTTGTTCACTAATATTCTCTACCAAACCTCTGAGACCTTTATAGAACAGCTGGATTTGGACTGAGATAAAGATAAACACAGGTGGCTCTATTTACTGATTTTTTTTGAGCAATTAGTTGCACATGATTTTATTTAGATGTATCAAAGTACAGGGGGCCAAATACAAATGCTCACCACACTTTTAACAACTATCTTGTGTTTGTATATGATATAAAATCCCAAAGGTATGCATTGAGGTTTGTGGTTTTAATGTGAAAAAAGCAGAAGTTCAATGGATATGTTTGCCTCACAGCATGTTCAGTTTCTCCAGTTATTTCTGTTTTAGTTAGAGAAATTCAAATATATCAGAGACTCAAACAGCAGCATCAGCCTCCAATGATGTTTTTTTTTATTGTGAACTGCTGTCTAAACTCAGCCAAATGCATTCAGTTGCTTCTTGCCGTTTGAATTAGAGGTGCAGGATTATACATGTCTTTGAACTGATGTTTATAAAGAAAAACTAGCTACATTTAGAGACCCTCACTATCATCTGTCCGTTTTGTTTGTTTTCATAAGTTAAGGTTGAGGCAAGCTGCATGCTGGTGACTCACAGCCCAGAGATGATACATCTCTCCTCCTCACAACCACATGGGCTCTGTTCCACAACATGGCTATTTTCAAAAAGCCTTGATTAACATGCTGCCTGCTGATGCAAGGAGAAAACAGGATAAAAACAATATATATGATTATTACTGTTGTGTTTTTGTCAGGGAATATGTAAAGGAAATTAGCAATTTTAGAGGCAAGCATTAATCAGAGAAGCAGGCAAGAGTGCATGGAAACTCTGGAGGAGCCGCAGAGATCTACAACTCAGGTGGTTAAATCTGTCGACTTGACAGCTGTTAGTCACACTCTGAACAAATCTGGGCCCATATTCACAAAGAGGACTTTTAGTGAGCCTAAGAGTGTCTTAAGCAGAGAAGATGATGGAAAGACCAAGAGAAAGAAGATATATTCTCCTACAATGAACAGTGTATTATTAAACGCTGCTGGCCCGGTCACGCAGGGATCCACCCCCTTAGTAGTCAAATATATGAGCACATAATCTTCTATTACAATCATACAATTATTATTACAGAGATAAGATTAACCTTATTATCTCCATAGGGCGAAATTAAATAGTTTTAGCGGCAGGACAGATTAAAGGTGCATCTATAGTAACGTATTATTAGGAAGAATAAATAAATAATAGAAACAACCATGAATAGAAAGTTAACAAAATTACAAACAATGTAGTACAGAATTATTTAAATATTTACAGACTGTAAAATGCTTTCAAAAATACATTTCGAAACATTGGAAAAACAAAAAAAAACAAAAAAAAAACAAAAAAACAAAAAAAAATATATATATATATATATACTATATATATATATATATATATATATATATATATATATATATATATATATATATATATATATATATATTCTTCTTCTCCGTCTTGTGGCTTAGCTTTATATTTTCACAACACTTCATGGTAGAAGTGCTGTGGAGCTGAGTTTTGCTAAAGTATTCTATGTGTTTCACTTTCTAGTCAAATTTGCTTGAATGTACCACCCAGGGTATGATCACTAATAAGAGAGGGTTATGTTCAGTAAGGAGTGCTATTAACTGCATCTCTGTAACCTGTACGTCTAATATCAATCAAAAAACCGCACATACATATGGATGATTATTGATTTTTACATAAGACATGCCTACAAAACTGTGCAGTGAATCATTAAATGTTTCATAAAGTAGCACAGTGAACCTCTGAGTCTCAAAATAAAATGTGATCCAACACATTTACAAGAAGGGTCTGTATGTTTGTCCTTATTGGGTAGGGGAAGTTTTAAGCCCCTAGTTTACACCCCCCAGCCGGCGACTCTGCAGTTTGAGCCACCGAGTGAGGGGAGGGGGGTGAATCTGCAAGACTCGGCTCACCACGCCTCAGTACGGTGAGTTCGTCAGCCATATTGACTACCTCCTCTGCTGTCGTGGGGAACGGGCAGAGGAACTACACTGGCCGTGAAGCCTGCGTGCTGCCACAGTGCACTCTAGTGCGCTCCGCGTCCGGTAAACAGTGCAGAGGGGTCGGACGGGAAGGAGAAAAGCTCTATTTTTACACGCCGTGGATATATAAAGCAGCGCTGCCGGCTGGAGGAGCTGACAGAGCGGCGCATCCTCAGAGGAGCCGGCTGGCGTTAGAGGTGAGTTTTATCGTCTTCATCTGCGCACTGCCTCACCTTTAAGCGGCTCATATGACCGGGGATTTATTTGCTCGTCTGAGCTTGGAGGTGTTTTATCTCGGGGACGTTAATAAGTTGTTTCGTGGCACGTATACGTTTGACGTACAGCCAGCTTAGGGGCGGCGTGTTTGGAGGTGCTTTTTTGCTTTGCCTCGGTATCTGACCGGGGCTTTCTAGCGGGAGGACGGGCGAGTCGAGAGCACCTTGCACCAGGTGGTGTCGCTTGTCTCTCCGGTGCTGTGTGTCAGTGAACGTGATGCAACAGAGTAGCCTTGGTAATAAGATGCTGGTGGCTCCCCACTGAATGACTTCAAGAAAACTCACTCAGCTCCATTCAGATCAAACAACCAAGATGACAACACCGGTCTCTGTTAATGAGTGTTTATGGTTTTTGTAGTCCTCTAAACTAGCTTGAATGTTTTGCGCGTTGAAATGTGAAACGTGATTGCTGTGTTAGTGCTCTTTTCCTTGTGGCTCAGAGTGGACTTCATGTTTATTACGTTGTTTGCAACTTTTGGGGAGAGAGCTGCGCATAGTTTAGTCTTTTCAGTGTCTTTGCCCTGCTGTTGGTAGCCTGCCTTTAGCTGTGCGCTCGTTTCTCCAGTTCGAAGGCGCAACTCAATTTCTATTAAAAGTTTGCAATTTGGTAAGATAGTGAGGATAGCCTACACGGTCACTTATATTTTTATGAAGCCTAATTGTTTACTGTCCGTCATGGAAACCCCATCCAGGGACTATTTAAGCTTTTGGACGTAAACCTCAGTCTTGAATAGGGTTCCAGCAGCGCTCCCACACGTTAGCGGTCCATCTGCGGCACAGGGACAATCCGTCCGCACAGGCACAGAAATGAACAGCCGCTGATTGGCCATATTCGTGCATGTGAAGTGTTTTATTGGTTAATGTCCACGTAGCTCAAGTCATTCTCCGACTTTCGATGCCGCCCCCAGATGGGACCAAATTACAGCTCATTTGAGAAAGAGGCTCCGTGCATAATGACATGAGATAGTCTACCTTTGACGGCTGGTTTTGGATTTCTCTCTGCTGCGCTATTTTTTGTGCCCTGTAGGATAATCCTGCAGTGTTTAAAAACACTGTTTTCCATAGGATCGCCCCTTTATTCATTCCTGTATTCAGCACGTGAAAAATACCTGTAATTTAAAAAAAAAAAAAAAAAAAGGCAAGGTACATTGTCCAGCCGAAATAAGCCAAAACCATCAGGGAATATAGTTTTCATGAAAATGATGGTCTTGGGTAGGTGGTGTATCATCTACTTGGATGGCAGGATCTACGTTTTCTAAGCAGAGCAATTCCCAGGACATCACACTGGCTTGCCCTCTTCCCAGTTTGATTGCTTACATGGTAATAGTTGGTGCTTTCAGTGGTGGAAATGGGTCAGTTGGCCACACTGACTGTTCTACAACTATGCAGCCCCAAATCCAACAAACCACAATGCGCTGTGTATTAAAAGTCCTTTAGAGTATAAACCAGCATTATTATCTTCAGCAATCTGAGCTACAGTAGCTTGATCGTTGAATCTGACCACAAGGGCCAGCCTTTGCTCCTCACATGCATCGAAGAACCTTCCGTCGGTTCTCTGTTCTTTCCTGAACTGCTTAAGTGCTGCAGTTACGGAGAAGCTCTGACCCAGCTGTCTCCCACCCACTGACGGATACTGTGGGATGAGATAACCAGTGTTATTCCCTTCACCTGTCAGTGGTCATAATGTTATGCCGGATTGGTATACTTCCTCCATGACAGAAACCATGCCAAGAGCAGAAGGGAAATGATAATTTGTCTCTGATTTTAGTATGAGAATCTGACTGGTTTTAGTCCTCACACACCAGCTGCCACTGTTTGAAACTGATCTTAGTGTTGGTTTTACTCTCAAGTGTGTTAAGGTTTGTCTCAGAGCTTTTTATTGTGAATTAGTGCCTCCCTCTCTTGTATTTCATCAAAAAGTGATAGATTTTTTTTCATAGATTAGCTCCTTTTTAATTTTTATAAAGATACCGAAAATAGTACTTTGTATGTTTACGATTGGTTCCCGAGAACCACAAACTGAATGAAACCATTGAGAATAACTGGAATTAATGTGAGAATAACAGGAATTAATGTATCGGTCAAAAACATTTGCTGCATTCTAAAAGGTAACCCATGCATAAGTAATAACGACACTCGGGTCTAAACAGAATAAAGTGTAAACTCTCTTGGTCTGTGGCTGGTGGAAAGATTCTCATCCTACAAAGTACAAAGCATGCCACATTTAATGTTTCATATTATAGTTATGAGTGAGCTTATACATGTTTTTTCTAGATAATTCGTCCTCATCAGTTTTCTTTCTCCGGCAATTTTCGTTTATGGGATCAAAATGTGTAACCCATCTGCCCCGGTGTTTTAAGTTTGGGCGTCTTGAGATCTCACCATGTGAAGCTCATTTGTGCTGCTGAACAGACACTAAGCTCCATTCACACTCTAAGGAATCAGTGGCCTCTTCAGTGGTACCACTAAAGAGGCCGAGCACAAAAGTTAGTAAGGCTTCATGCTGTTGCAACAGATGTTAGATGTTGACTGTGGGCATGTGTGAAACGATTATGGAGCCCCCTAAATATGTTCAGATATTCCTCCACTGGAAACACAGTTTGATCACACAGATTGCTTTTATTTCTGTCTTTTAAATTTCAACAGATTTGATCATCTTGTTCTCATTTATGCAACCTAGACAGTGAGCAGGCACAGGCTGGTTTCTCAGTGTTTCTCAGCATTCTCAGTTTTACCTCAGTTAGTAGTACCATGGTTTTATGGTATTTACACTTGTAAAATATAAAAAGTACAAGGTAATTGCTTTTAATTGAATTAGAAAATCAACAATCATCTCTACTACTGCTAGGATAATACCACATTATTATAGATAGAGTAGTGTGACATTTATTTTGATCTGTAAACTTCGGCCGCCGGGCTGCACGGTGGCCGAAGTTTGTGGCACTGTTGTCTTGCAGGAAGAAGGTCCTGGGTTCCAATCCCTGCCTGGGGTCTTTTTCATGAAGTTTGCTTGTTCTCCCCTTGCATGAGTGGGTCCTCTCTGGGTACTGCAGCGTCCTCCCACAGTCCGAAAACATGACTGTTACGTCAGTTAAATACTGTATATTGTCCTTAGGTTGAGTGTGTGTGTGCATGGTTTTTCTGTTTTGTGTGTCTCTGTGTTGGCCTGTGATAGACTGGCGAGTGAGTTTAGACAATGGATGGATGGACATATGTTGCTGAGAGTTTTGATAACTATATTGATTACAATTAATCCACATTTTTCAGCCTTTTTTTTTGGACTTTTTAAAATCTTGCTATACTTTGAAACTAGTTACCAGCCCGTGCCTGATATAGACCAAATGACAATATTTATTGGTGTGGACAATTAAATAACATGAATTCAAGACATAGGGAGGCTACTGACCACATTTGTGAGTTTATGATGATCTCCTCACTCCTCCAGTGTCCTTTAGTGCTATGGGAAAGAAGATTTAACAGTAATATAACTTAGTTTAAAAGGCAAATAGATCACTTAAAATTCAAAGATCAAAGTCAAACCTTAAATTGATGTTTGGATTTTGTTGGTAGGAAGGAATTGCAAATAAAAGCTGCATATTTGTAAATAAAAGATGAGAATCACAGCAGCACTAAATAGTTTTGCAGTGATTGGTATCAGATGTGTCTATACAATAGCAATCAGAACATAGAAAGAAGGCACACAATAACCTTTATGTTACTGACCCCTTCCTTGGTACGCTCACCTGATACTTGAGATAGGACTGAAACAGTTCGCATGTTCAAACCTATGTATCGTCTAATCAACTCTAAACTCAGTCATTTTCCACCATTGTGCCCTATGAAAATGTCATAGGGCACCCCCCCCCCCCCTTTTTTTTAATTCATTTCAGCTGTAGATATTTTAAAGTTTGAAGTTCTTGTACAGCATCAACTAGTAAGACCAAATTTAGAGCCAGTATTAGAGATCTGCACGGGACTGAGTTTTCAATATGCCAATATGAACCAGTATTTATTACCATCTTGTTGCTGTTTGTGGATGTATTTCAGGAGAGGGAGGGGTGTCGGTTGACCATGTGGTATTTGTTTAGGCATGTGACAGTGATGCAGTGCAGGACAGTAGGGTGTTTAACTGAAGCAGAGAAGCACTGTCAGCAGTGTAGTGGTTTAATCGAGGTGTCAAAAGTAGTGTTATCTATATATCCGTCTTCGGCCATAATGGCAATATTGGATATCGATATCGGCCTGAATCTGTGCATCCCTACTGCATGGTTAAAAAAAAAAAATGCTGGACAAGAACTTGTCGAGTTCATGCGACGTATCACGTAATCAAGGAATGACAGTACAAATCACTGTAATAGCATTATGCAACGTTATTTTAGTGGCAGCAGTGATGATAGTTGTCATCGCAACTCTTTTCCAGTGCGGAAAACATAATGAATATTAGATTTTTAACACTCTGTCACATGAGGTAAGAGCTTGAACCCAGGATGGTTGTGAAGAACCTAGTGGCAAGCTGCAAACTAGTTAGTTAAAATGACACCTGATATCCAGCGTGTATTGAATGACTACACAAACATTTTGTCATAAATGCACTAATAAAGGAACGTTGGACTTGCTTTGTTCCCGCTCTAATTCTGCCACATCATGAGAAATATGAACTCTGCACACTGCTGATAGAAAAACCAGCAGGAGGGTTTTTTTTACCTCCTGTGTGTTATTACCTGCCAGTCTTGCATTAGTTTGGTGTGGGCTGCTTTAGAGTCTCTTCATCCACTCAGTCTTTTTGTTACTACTGCGAGATTATTTAAGGGTATGGTACAAACCTGTGGCTATTAGAGTCAATCACAAAGTATGTATTTAGAATAAGTTACTATTATTATGATACATGAGGACATGGACTTCACAGTATTTAACTAACATGGTAGTGTGAAAGAGACTGAGGAGATGAGAAGCAGCAGGGATGTGTAAATTAGAGAGGAAGCTGTATAAAGCTGTGTGTAAAATGTTACAATGTCAGCTTTGAGAAAACGGGATGAAAGAGTAGTGTGCTGAGGGTGCAGAGTTTCTTTCTACATGAATGGTAACCTGGAAGCTCGATCCACTGGGAATGACCTTCTGGCTTCACTGAATGAACAAACACACACTCTGAAGGCTTGTGTGTCCAGGTTTATAAGATAGTGCACAAACACATGGAACAAGCCTGTGCTCTTTTGAAAGGCTTACTTTGAAACTTCTACTTTACAGACACTATTAGCAGGGACCTAATGGGTGTGGCTGTAGCCAGGATGTTTATACGTTTCTTTAAAGGCTGAAATATTGGATTATATTTTCTAGATTGCAGTTTATTTGGCCCTGCCAAAATAAAGAAAATCTGGATAATTTTTGTCCCTGTGCTCGGGTTCTCAAAGAAAGCATTATAATAGGTTTGGGTTATTCCCCCTGCAAGTCACGTCACGTATCTCCTGGCTGCAGGTATATGGGTCAAGTCAAGCTTTGAATACTTTTATCCTCCCCCAACATAGTGTCAGACTTTTTCCTTTTTTTTTAATCCATTTGCTATTCTTCTCTGCTCTTCCTTCTGTCAATGATAACCGACAAGGTGAAATAAGCAGGAGAAGGAAAATCTTGCTGATAGGCTCAATATAGCACACCCGCCGACTATTTTAATGAAGTCTACCTGCTTTGAATTTAAGCAGTTAGTTTAAAAACGTTTCACTGCCTTGACATACATTTGGAATATGTTTGGTGCATTTGTATTCCTGGACATGAGTGAAATTGTCCAGATAATTGTTAATCTTTTAAGAATGAATAAAGTATGTGTAATTTGAATGATACTGTATGAAATCACAGACTAAACTAATTGATAACATGCTTTGCTGTTAAAGGCAGAAATACATTGATGAAGGATTAGTGGTCACTTCTCGATATCCTGTTTTTATAATGCTCTGACTTCCTGATACCAATTTTTATCATATTCCAAATTCTTCTTACAAGATGCATTTACAGTTTCTTTCTGGCCTTCCTGCTGTTAGTGGTTAATAGTGATTTATATTGGGAGGATAATATTTTAAACTAAATTCTTTTGGAAATAATAAAACAGACATATTTTCAATGATCTTTGGCATTTAATATTTGGAAAAGATCTCTTTAGAATATCTGACCCTTTTGTCTATTACCTAGACTACGCGTACTCTTACCTTAGCTTTCCGAAAGGCTTCCGATGTTTCCATATGCATCATGTTCAATGACAGAGACTGAAAGTTCGAAAGGATAAAATGGCAACAAAGCTGTTAAATGTTCCTTCCTGTTACCTGCAGGTCAGCAGGGGGTGAAGTTCATCTGGTCTGCATGATTTCAGGAAAACTAATTGCTATGCAGTTATTATGATGGCAATATTGATTTATAATTAGCCCTCTTTTGTTAAGAAACCTTTTTTTTTATTTTCTTTTTTATCATTGCAAAATGTCCCCGCCATTCCCCTAAGCTGACACTACATAAATACTCCTGGCACGGCCAATAAATGAAGTTAAGGTCCCTTCAACTGACCAAATATGTTATAGGTATGCAAAGTGTGAATGCATGACACTTTTTAAATATTCTACCAAATATTGCAACCAAGCAGTGCCTTGTGATATTGCAGACACCAATATCTGAATTACGAGTAAGGTTCGATACATTGTGCAGCCCTACTTTGCTCCATTGCCAATTTAACAATGTGTCCCAAAGGTAGACACAAACTGTCCTGTGACAGGCGGTTCCTTTTCCTACCTGAACAAAATGACTGAAACTCAAAATACAGAATGGCAAACTGAAGCCTAGCTCTCTGTTGTAGCAGTCTCAATGAACAGCTGACATGGCTTCATAGAAAATAGTTTTCTTTTAAATAGCTTCTTGCATGTCTAACCCTAACCCTCTGACTTCATTTTTAACATTGTCTCATTTTAAACTCTTTGACTATCAATAACAACTTCCCCACTGAAGAGTGTCGTTGCTGTGACCTGGTAGCCCCTTTTTATATGCTGCATTCACTGATCAAAGTTTTGAGTTTCTGACTGGCGGGTCAAGCTGAAAATCATCCAGTTCTGGGAGCCAGCTGATTTCTTGGTTCATGTCTAGTAAAAAGGTTTGTTTTAGGTTCACAAAAAATCTTTTTCTGCAAAGAAAGAAAGCTAAGAACAGCAACACCGTCTTTGTTGTGTTCTGTATATGTTGGCCTTTATTCAGAAGAATGCTCTATTCATGGGTAAAGCACCTGAATACAGTATTGTGTCCTGAAAGGAAAAAAATAGAAAATTACATTAAAGAAAACCTTTATTAGTAGAGGATAAATACGTGTTAAAATGATCAATTGAAGGAAGCAACTGAGGAAGAAACTCCTGAAGTTCAAGAGAAATGACAAAGACTGTATGCATGAGTTGATCTACAGCTGTGCTCTAAAGTTCATTATTTCTAATAGTTTACACTGCTGTTTGTCCATTAGGACATTAGGTCATGACAGAATAGTTGATGGATTTCCAGATTAGCGGAAGGCCACGTGTTAGTTCAGCTGAACGAGTTCTTCTTCTACTCTATGCACAGCAAGATAAAATACAGGCAACTCAACTAGTCTGTAACATAAGTTAAAATTATTACATTATTAAGGAATGGCACTGGTGTGGAACATCTGGAAAATGCTATTTCGGCATGACAGAAAACAGGACTAACGTATCAGTCAGTTTGACGGCTGCTAAATGAGTTTAGCTTATGTCATTGTAAATGACTTTGAAAAGGCGAGTCCAATCCAAATCCATTTACCAACCTGGAGCAGAATAAGGGAAATGGAAACCTTCAGGACAGTTAAAGGAATTACTCAGCCTGTGGCCCACATTGAATCCATTTAACTTATGTAAAAACTTAGCACTTATTCAGCTTTAGAGGTAGGTATGGTAATTATCTTGATAATGCAAACTGTTTTCCACATGTAAAATAGCAGTAATATCCTTTTCAAGAAAACATTTTTGCTTGAAAAGTGGGAGAACAAAACTAAAAAATAGTTTAGGACTGATAAAATCACACTGCCTGCCTTCAGAAGACACCTAATTTGTAAAGGAGTCCACCTGTATGTGGAATAGTGGCAAGATGAAAGCCATTAGCAGTTCAGGTTTGCCACAAACCTTATAAGGGGGCATGCAATGAAGACTAGGAGAATATGCAATTCACCAGAACTGACCTTTCTGGTCTACATGCAAAATGTTATAAATGGACTAAACTTATATAGCGCTTTTCCAGTCATATAGACCACTCAAAGCGCTTTACACTAGAGCCACATTCACCCAATCGCACTCACTACCGCTCACATACACCGATACGCAGATCGGCAGGCAACTTGAGGTTAAGTGCGGAAAATGAAAATGGCTTAATACAGAGCGACCCTGGAAGAAAACCTGTTAGAGGCTGCAAAAGACATGAGATTGGACGTAGGTTCACCTTCTATTCACACATGCATCATGCAAAACATGCATCCAGAGCTATAATGGAAGGATTTAGATCAAAGCAAAGTCACGTTAAAATGGCCCAGTCGAAGTCCAGACCAAAGTCCAATTGAGAATCTGTGGCAGGACTCGCAAGTCAATGTTCTCTGCTGTTCCAAATTTACTGAGCTTGAGCAACTTTGCAAAGATCAGATTTTGAAACCTGTGTCTTTGTTCGTCCACTTCACAATTATGTGCTGGTTTTTTGATGGCGTGTAAGATAAAATCCCTATAAAAATACATTGACAGTTGTGGTTGTAATGTTACAAACTTTGAAATGGTTCAAAGAGGATGAATACTGTTGTAAGGTACGGGTTGTCCATCAGCAGCTGTCTTATGGTGCAATATTGTCATAGTATATATATATATATATTTTTTGTTGTCTCTGAGCAGCAGCATTAGTTAAATCCAAGCATAACTCCAGATTTTATTCTGTGACTGGCCAGAAATGGAGCAAAAGCTGGTGACTGAGCCTGGTTTAATTCTCTGCACTGACACTTGAGAGACATCTATTTCTGGCCCAGCACATCATGAAGATCTGGAACCTTTGGGACACCTACCAACCGATGTCTTTATTTTAAATTCACACCATGCTAAGCATCTTGAAGGTCGGTTTAAAGCTGCACTCAAAGGCTTCTTGTGGGGAGTGAAAAGAAGTGAGTGGAAAGAAAATTAGAGCAATGAAGCAGATGATTTAGTTTCTCTCCATGTCGCTGTTTCAGTTATTTCCTCTGTAGATTCTGTTGTGGATTTCCCGCAGCTACGTGTCCGCTTCTTTCTGTTTGCCATCATCAGCTAAGTAGCAGCTGTTTGTTCCATGGAGCTGCCACTCTTCTGTGGTTGAATATTAATTCGTTTCACATAGATTAGATCTGCCATTTCAAGTTCTCTATTTCCTCTCTAAATCCCATGGCATTGTGGGTAGGGAATATATATTGGCTTTTTCTGTATATTAGCCATAGTTGTATTATCTCTATGTCACCTTTTGTTTCCTTTCACCCTGTTTTGTTTTTATTTCTAACATGAAATAAACAGCTGTAATTACCAGTGAGTTGTTAGTTTTAAGTCTGCCTCAGTTTCATGTTAAATACTGTTTTGGGGCAATTAGTAGGGGCCAGGAACCAGGTTTTATTGATTATGGTTTTAACGTTTGAGTATTTGGCTCACACCATGAGTTCGCCTCTCTAGTTTGAGTTTAGTCTCTGTGAACATGATACGGCATATCAGCTGTCTTGGTAAAATCAAAAACATTTATTTTGAAACACAGACATAAGGAAAAGTATAATCGGCTGCTAGATTTAATTAAGCTTTTAAGTGAATCTGCACAATAGATGACCAGATTTTTGGCCTTTCTGCCCGCTATAAAGTCACACAGGTCTAACAAGCTGATATTAGCTTATTAGTAGTGGTATAAAAACTAATGATGTGAAAACTAATATTTCCAAACAGCAGTATCGAACTTTTCTCTGAGGAAAAGCCTTCTTTTAGTCTGACTAAAGGCTCCCATATAATTAGGTGTACTGTGAGCAGCGTGGACAGTGTGTGCAGAGTCCGTGAATGTTTCAGGTTTCATAGTCGAGCGTACCAAATTCCTACATTTCCCACACTTTCTGCCATGGCGGATGAGTGGGAAAAGCCAATTCGCAGTGTGGCTTTGGAAAAACAAAAGAAAAGAAGGTGACACAAAAGGGCAGCACTAGAGATGAAGACAGAGAATACACCTGAAGATGCGTAATGTCACTTATTCCTCGGAGCAGTGTGTCACATATGAAATAGTTTGGTGTGGAGACTTTTTTCACTGAGCAGTTTGTGTGACACCGTGTATACGGTCGTTAAAATTGAGCTTTGCGTGAGTCTGCATTGAGTACACGCCAGCACACATCCGCAGAGTCAAGTACGCCCGACTATGTGGGAGTCTTGACAGCAAGCAGCAAGAAGTGGTGGAGGGGCAGGGGAATCACTGCCCTATTCTATGCTCTGTACAGCTGAAAACGTAGGTGTCTGCAACCTTTGCAATGTAAAAGTCTAGAGATTTTGAAACTGTAGCTTTTTAAAACTTTGGTACTTCTTGATAAAGGTAACCGGCTTATGGTTGCTTTAAAAGGCAGTGTATCACGGAAATTAAGAATTTGAATTGGTGCAGAGTCACAGTAAGGACCACTATAGTTCTTTCTGGTCTGTTTTTTAAAGACATATACTGATGAATGTCTATTAGAGATTCACCCATGAAGCTATACATATTTCAGTTCAATTAGTTTATTTTTTATAGAAACACATCTATACAAATAAACTGAATTGAATAGTATAGTGCTGATTCACATCTAATGTCATCTTGTGGCTTTTTACAAAGCAAACCAATTCAAGTTATATACTTAAATGTATAGGCAGTGTATTCTAATCATATAGACAGATTCAACGTCAACGACATACATTCCAATTTCATCCAAGTTCTAAAACAGTTCAGTTTATTTTGCCAGTTAGTAAAATTGAAATAATGCTGACCGATACCAACTTACTATCTATTAAATTTCCATTCCCTGTGTTCTGGCTGGCTGATTTACATTTTGGTCAATTCTTACTTTCTTCCTAAGGACTATAACACTAACAATATTAATTTGTGTGAACTTTAATTAAACAGTAAATCAAAAAATAAAGGGGATTAGCCCTGTTTTTATACATCAACATATGTTCCTAGCTGTAATCTAATCTTTACTAAACACAAAACCAAGTCCATATGAAAACTTGCTGCTTGTTTATTGGACTTTCTTAACAGTATAAAAAAATCCACTTTTTTAAGTCTTTTTTTCAATCGCAGCTGATCCAGGGAAAGTTGTCCAATTTCGATCTCTGGCTCAGTGACTGCTGTATCATGTTTACCATTTTTATAGATTGAGGCCAGCTAAGTAAGCCTTTTCCATAAATATGGAAAATGAAGAAAAATTGCTAGCCCATTTAAAAATATAAAACCTAGCTAAAAAAGGACATTACATCAAAGTTGGATCAGCCTTTAGTGTGTTTTTCCACTTTAATTTTGTGTGTGACTCCAAATCCAGGCCTCCATTGGTTAATACATTTGATTTCCATTGATGATTTTTGTGTGATTTTGTTGTCAGCACATTCAACTTTGTACAGAACAAAGTATTCAATGAGATTATTTCATTCATTCAGATCTAACCAAACCCAGATCTGTCCATCAAAGTTCCAGACAGAGGCATAATGCATCACTCCAGAGAACACCTCTCCACTGCTCTAGAGTCCAGTAGTGCTATGCTTTACAATACTCTATCCAACGCTTTGTGTTGTACTTTGTGATGTAAGGCTTGGATGCAGCTGCTCAGCCATGGAAACCATTCTATGAAGCTCTGTGCATACTGCTGACTGTGCTCTGTGATTTTATGTGACCTACCTCTCCAAAGTTGGGTGGCTGTCATTCCCAGTGGCTTTCACTTTGGTGTAATACCACTAACAGTTCACTTTGGAATATTTAGTTGGGATGAAACTCCACAACTGTCCCTAATACACAGGTAGCATCACAGTATCACACTGGAATACACTGAGCTCCTGAGAGCGACCCGTTCTTTTACAAATGTTTGCAGAAGCAGTCTGCATGACTAGGGGCTGGAGTTTATACACCTGTGGTCATGGAAGTGATTGGACCTTCTGACAAAGAGTATCACTAAAGGAGAGTGTCTGAGTGGTTGTGGGATTAATGGCGACAGCGAGTACAATCAAACTCTTTGCAGTAGTTACACCGATCTTCCTCCAGATATAAAAAAGGCTGAATTAGAAAAAAAGTGGAAATATGAATTAAACAATTCATTATTGTTGTTTTTTTGGCAGTTATTTTCAAACATCTTGGTTTAATTTTGTTTTTCAGGCGGTGGTGCCCCAGATATCAGTGAGAAAACGGAGGACGACTTCTTTCTGTTTAATCAGCGACAGGGATCAGGAGGAGAGGGAAAGATGCCCAAACCGGTGAGTACCTGCTGTGCTGTGATGGCTGCAGAGATTAACTGATGTTCACGATCAGCCCTGTTCACTGCTGACATATTGAAAATAGCTGCTGTTGCTTCTGTTTCTTTCCACTACAAGTTTAACTCACACTTTATCTGCTATATTACTACCAGTTGTTCTCAGGAAGTTGTTCATCTTAGACTCTTGCTTATTATGGTTCCTACAGTTCTCTGCCCTGGGAGGATTGTTGCTGGGCAAGCTGTTGTGCCATGGTCCTAGTGGTTCAGAGATGCGTCATGGGAACTGAAATGGGCGAGGGGAAAAAATGCATTGATATTTTAAAGTGACTATCTACTGTCTGTGTGACATCTGTTACACAGCATTATTTTCCACCTTATTTTCCCAGAGTTCCCAGAGTTCCCAGAGTTTGCAACCCTGGCTTTCCACAGAGTATTCCTGATGGCTTTCCCCATCCTGAATGGAAAGCCAAGAGGAACTACAAGCTGTGCGATTTCAGTTTTCAAAAATAAACCATTAATATATTGGGATTTACTGGAATGCAAATTTTTAAGTTTTTTTTTTAAGTTGTAGGAGTGAATCAACATGAACAGGTTATTTATTCATTTCAGACAGGAACACTAAGTCCTGAGCTGTTTGCCAAAGATGCTCTCTGTTTATCCCTGAATGAATTGAGCTCCTGATGCTAAAATGTGTTGGTATGAGATAATGACAATGAGATGATTGTTGGCACAGAATAACTTTTAGGTTCTGAAATGAAAGATGGGAGTAATTGATATTTCTTTTTTTATCTGTGAAGTGCAGGATGAATTAGGTTGGTGCCATTCATAACCACTATACAGTTCTAGTTTCATGCTAGTAGTGTACGCCTTTCTGGCACACGAGTGTGCAGAGTTTTGGGAAAACACAGCAACTCACTTAGAAGCACGACAGCCTGAAACTTTGTGGAAATCTGCTGAAAGGACCAAACAATAACAGGCTTTCTCTGCTTTATTTTTAAACTGAGGGACACTGGCAGCTTTCATGATGCTGTGACACATGCAGGCTGAGATTGCACTGCAGCCTATATAACAGAATTACACGTGCATGGTTCTAAAGTCATTTATACGCTTTAACAATTTTATCTGAATTTCTCCCTGGTCAGCTGGAAACTGAACAAATATGGAATCTAAGTAATAAATATTACAATAGTTCAACTAGAATATGAATGAATTGGTAAACATTTTAATTTCTTAGTTGTTGAGTGAGCCTCAAGTCAAACATTAAAGACTTTTGCATTCACCTTTGCTTCCTATAGAAGATTATTTCTGGCAGTAGTATCAGAACATATAGATCAGAGTTCAGTAATCATGATATATATATATATATATATATTCAGTGATCATTATATACGGCTGGTTGTTGCTCTGTATTTATCCCTCTGTTTACACGCTGGCTCCTTATGTAGTTACAGAGTCTGAGTGATTGTCTAAAGCAAGTGGTTCATCAATCTTGGTAATGGGGAATTTGGCCTGGCCCAGCTCCTGTATAGAGTCCAGTGATATGTGATCAAGGGGAAGCTAAGCAGCAAGAGATCAAAAGTAAAACATGAAATGCAAAGTAAAACTAGAGGAGGAAGAGTTGGAGTTTCTTAAAGCATATTAAATCCAGACCATAAATTAGTGATCAAAGATGTATTTTTACTACTTTTACCAGACTAATCCATGTTAAATATGCTCATTTATGCAGTGGGACACTGTTTCAATTAGGTGATCACTTGTCACTGATCTCTTTTACCTAAACATGTTTTTACTGGCTTTTCATCAAGCTGTGTTGATTATGTGACTCTTAACGTCAGCATCCTGATGTATTTTCTAAGGCTCAGTAAAGAGTATTGGTGATGACATCAAATAAATTCATTATAAAGATTTTATTTTGTCCCTGATATCAATCCAAGCCATTTGAAACTTCCCCAAATCCGAAACTACACTGAAGTTATAACATTAGTGCTAATTATTGAATTTATTACCAGTTGGAGTTCTCCTGGTCAGTCTGAATATCACCAGGTTAACATGCTTTAGCTATAAAGTTAGATTTTAACCATATGTGACCCCACATAATCTAATGTCTTGAAAATGTATTAATGCAGCACATCATTTACGAAATTTAGCATCTGATGGCATGTTCTCTGTTTTAATGACTTAATAATTGGCCTCATACCATATTTCCAACTAATCACATGCTTGTCTGTGTATGTATTTTATATTTAAATTTTTTTTTTACAAAAAAGTTGTTTCCTGCTACATAGACTTTCTAATTCTGGGATTGGTCCTGATAAACTTCGCTCAAACCTGAATACATCAAACTAGGCATTGTAATGGTGAAAAAATACTTTTATTTAGGTATATTTGCAAGCGGAGATTACAAAAACTGTACCCCCCCCCCCAGCCCACAGTAATGACAAAAGAATTGACACCTCCCACATCACATAGTATCAGCATGTATGTGCAAAGCATAGGGGTGATGGTAAGTGGTACAGGTGTGAGACTTGTCCTTTATGCGTCTCTTATGTTGCACCATGATTGATTTCATGGGATGCGATCAGCTGCTTTCTCTTTTAAAACGTTTTAGGGAATCAGAAGATTTGCATCAGGGGGAAACGGTTACAGAAATGATGGGGTGAGAGAAAACAGAGAAATGTGACTGGACCGCAGAAGTCAAAAGCGGCAAGTTTGAAAGAGAAAGTTGAAATGAAGAGCTAAAGCTTAGATTATCAAACATACCATAGGAAAAAAAAAAGTTCACAAAGGGTAAAAGAGGATTTGGGAAGGACTGAGTGACAGGCTCTTTCTTTGTAACCAGTCCAGAAAAACGATACCCCAGCTGCCCTTGGGGGGAAGCCCCACTCCGGTTACATCAAACTGCCCTTTGACATTAAGCTTTACCGTTGCATAGTAAACTCATTAGTCTCTTTACTGTTTCGCCTGTGGATCCTGTGTTTTTTTTTTAAATTCTAAACACGAAAAATACTTGAACATCACTTATTAAAAGGATTAAAAGGAAGTGCAGTGTTAGCTATGCAGGCCTGCTTGATAAACAAACTCTGCTCCATTAGCTTGTAGATGAAGTTTTTGCAACAGTAAACAGCTGTAACATTTGTTTTATTTTAGTGGGCTCTATAAAAGGCTCTGCTGACCACATAAAAACACTAAAAAAAGAAGTTGGTTGCAGGCAAGCTTTTAGTAATTAAATTTGCTCTGCACCTTAACCTTCCCTAGAGATGTTTTTAACGGTGTTTGTGTGTGCACACTCCTTTCATAGGTGTGGGCGAGGGTTGTACAAACTGGGTTTTTATTTATTTATTTTTAATTGAATGAAGAGGATATGACTTAAAATCTTACCCCCTCCCCTCACACATTACATTGTTGCACTGTGCTGCTGAAGTGGTTAAGAAAATAATTTAACGGTTGAGACGGATTGTAAAGTAGGAGATTTAAACAGTTATTGGAAATAAATTGTGAGATCATGCACAGATATGTATCTTTTTATATTGGGATTTTTTTGGACACCTGATAATGGCACCCCAAATCTGTTAAAAGAATCCCTGTGTTAATCTGAATTTCTGTATCTCTCATTTATTTTCCTTTTTAACTTGAAGAATTCAGTCTGAATGTTATACCTGGTGCCTCTGAAATAATGTTAATACAAAACTAGAATTGTATGCAGCGATTTGAAGAACACCATTGTTGTTCATGTGAATAGCTGAATTGCCCTTAATTCTTCTTTGGCCAGATAATATTTAGATTCATCTAGGTCATGCAGCACAGCTAAGATTGCAGTGTTTGCTTGGTGTGTCAGGTACCTGGTCGTATTTTCTGGATGCATTATTATGCATCAATAAGATTAGCTTTGAAAAGTGTAAAAAAAAAAAAAAAAAACTAATGAGAAGGTTAGTTGCATGGGAAGGTATTAAAAAGAGCAAACACTTCCATAATCAGTGCAAACCAACATTTTCATGCACCCTGGAAGAATAAAGGTTGTTGAAAGATGTGTGTGTGAATATGATGGACAGAATTTAGTTGTTATCCTAAGTTTTTGCTTTATTGTGTTTGTATGTTTTGTACAGCTTTTGGATTAGTTGGTTATAAGTGTGTCGGACCTTTTAATCGAGGGTGTGAGAGGTGTCGGGACATCGTGCATTATTGATTTATTGCTGCGTTATGCATATGTTGCCCCTGCTGGCGAAGTTGTCTGTGAGAGCCAGCGCTTTTTTTTTTTTTAAGAAGTGAGTGTGGGGCTTGCTTGTGGGTTTAAATATTTCAGAGGCCTGTTTTCATCAATATAATGGGAATTATTCAAGCCTCTACATCTAATTATAGGGAGGGTGTGAAATAAACTGGGAGGCCTACATTCTCATCAAACATCGTTGCATTCTCTCACTCTTTAATGGATTGTATTAAATAGTCAGTGAGAGATGACACTTGGCACTATTGTTTTTTTTTTTTTTACAATGGGAAGAAGGATCTGGTCCCTGCAAACGCACTTAGCAGCAGCACTGTTTAGTTTCTGGAAATTTACTATCATATTTTCTTTGGCGATCAGCTTGAGTTAGCAGGGTAAGTTGCCACAGATTCTGACTCGTTTCTGCTCAAATTTTCAGCTTTACTTTGGGTCTACATTTTGGTGTTTACTCTGTTTATTATTAGCCACCATTTCTTACCTGATGGAACCCTGAGTTAACTGGTACCCATGGTACCAGTTAGGCAGAGTTAGGCACCGTGCGGTCAAGAGGTGGGTGGGCAAAAGCATTTCGGTAGGGCAGCGCAGACTGACACCATGTTAGGTGTAAGTTGCTAATATTTAAGCAGATAATGTTGGCAAATGTCATCCGACATGTTTACTACTTTGCTACTGCGGATACAGGAGCTTTACTGACCTTTTTTAACTCTTTTTAAAAAACAGCAGAGCTTCAGTCTTGAAGATTATTTGCTAGTTTTGTCCTGTTACTTCACTTCGTAGCACACCTTGGATCAGGACTTCGCAGCATCCTTCGGGCTTTCCTGTTCGTCTGCCTCACTTTCATTTAAAGTGGGCCACAAAGGCTCTTCTGGGCAAACTTGCTTTGTTACCAGAGTTTAAAATACCAGCAGCAGCTCAAAGTTTTGATTCATTCATTTGTCTCTGAAGTGCTGTTGTGTGGAGTTATTTGCCAGCTTGTGTAGCGTATGTTTTGATTTTGATAGAAAAGGAATATCTTGGGTATTGGCGAGGAGAGTCCGGCCGATAGTCGAACCCCTGCTTCAAGAGGAGCAGTGTGGTTTTCGTCCCGGCCGTGGAACACTGGACCAGCTCTATACCCTCTACAGGGTACTCGAGGGTTCATGGGAGTTTGCCCAACCGGTTCACATGTGTTTTGTGGATCTGGAGAAAGCATTCCACTGTGTCCCTCGTGATGCCTTGTGGGGGGTGCTCCAGGAGTATGGAATCGGGGGCCCTTTATTAGGGGCCATTCGGTCCCTGTACAAGCGGAGCAGTAGTTTGGTCCGCATTGCCACAAGTAGGACCTGTTCCCGGTGCATGTTTGACTCCGGCAGGGCTGCCCTTTGTCACCGGTCCTGTTCATAACTTTTATGGACAGGATTTCTAGATGCAGCCAAGGGCCGGAGGGGGTCTGGTTTGGGGACCAGTGGATTTCGTCTCTTCTTTTTGCAGATGACGTGGTCCTGCTGGCCCCCTCTAGCCAAGACCTACAGCATGCGCTGGGCCGGTTCGCAGCCGAGTGGGAAGCGGCTGGGATGAAGATCAGCTCCTCCAAATCAAAGGCCATGGTACTCGACCGGAAAAGGGTGGCTTGTCCTCTTCAGGTTGGAGGGGAGTTCCTGCCTCAAGTGGAGGAGTTCAAGTATCTCAGGGTCTTGTTCACGAGTGAGGGAAGAATGGAGCGGGAGATCGACAGACGGATCGGTGCGGCTGCCGCAGTAATGAGGGCACTTTGCCGGTCCGTTGTGGTGAAGAGAGAGCTGAGCCGAAAAGCGAAGCTCTCGATTTACCGGTCGGTCTACGTTCCTACCCTCACCTATGGCCATGAACTTTGGGTCATGACCGAAAGAACGAGATCCCGGATACAAGCGGCTGAAATGAGCTTCCTCCGTAGGGTGGCCGGGCACTCCCTTAGAGATAGGGTGAGGAGCTCGGCAATTCGGGAGGGGCTCGGAGTAGAGCCGCTGCTCCTCCACATCGAGAGGAGCCAGTTGAGGTGGCTCGGGTATCTATACCGGATGCCTCCTGGACGCCTTCCTCGGGAGGTGTTCCAGGCACGTCCCACCGGTAGGAGGCCCAGGGGACGGCCCAGGACACGCTGGAGGGACTATGTTTCTCGGCTGGCCTGGGAACTGGGAATTCTCTTTTTTTGTTTGGACCATTAAAAAAAAAGTGATTATTTTGATGTCCCTAGCCACAAATGTTGAGGATGTTTTCTATCAAAATCAATTAACATTAAATATATGTGAAAGTTTGTTAAATAATGTTTGTTTCATTTTTTTAGGAACGTTAGTAGTTTTGGACTAATCCAAAAAGTTGTGGGCAGATGAATGGGGACCGGAGGCGAAGTTGCTTATTGGAAGCCATAGTGTATTATGTAATTGGGCCTTTGGTCCAAATGCAATACCCCTTTATTATTGCCTCAAATTATGATACAGGATCAGGACAGTATAATAACTTTTAAAATGGATACTTTTGTTACACAGCCTTATCATATACTATCACTATTAGTGACATCAGAAGTATTTAAAGATTAAGTTCTTATTAGCTTAAAGGAATTTCACCTGCCTTTACTGTCAGCTGTGTTTTAAGAGGAAGCCCTGAGACAATATGTATCGCCAACTGGGTCGTTTGGTTTGATCAGTGTTAGGGAGGTCAGACTGAAAACGACACTCGCTGCGATTACCGCAGGACAACGAAGATTCTGCGCTCTGTTCATCCACAGCAGAGTACAGCGCAAAAAAGGCAGAGCTTTCTTAATAAATAGATGTTATGGACCTTTTTTGCTAATAACAACATTTAATGGTCTAGTGAGACAGAGAGGAATAGGAAAAAATGGGAGAAAATGATGATGAAGATCCTATGTGCAGAGCTTTCTGCTTGGTTTGTAGCGATTTGATAGATATCTTATCTCTGTTGGCTGTGGGAGTATCCTTCATAGTAGCGATTGTAGCCACCCAGAGGGCTTTGCCCTGCGTTGCACTGTAGTTCGTGCATCGAACTTCAGTGGGGGGGGGATTACGGGTTACTCTGTCCTGAAAAATCCTTAATAAAAACAGTGTGCATATCACATATTTTGAAAGCCACGCAAGAAATATTTTCTGATTTTTGAAAATTGCCGCCGCAAAATGTGCCGACACACGGGCGTGTTTTCTAGGTTTTGATTGACATACAGAATGCATGTTGGACGTTTTTGGAAAAGTGGTCATTTATTTTTTTTATTTTTTATTATCTTGTTTTCCCAGAGAACACAACAATGTCTGCTTGATAAAAAGCAAAATCAATTAATCCTTGTCTTTCTTCCTTATGTCAATTCATTACACACTCAATATTATTGCAATGGCAATACAATGTTAGGGAATCGTGCAGTTGGAATTTAGTAATCTCAATGAGCGCATCGGATGCAATAAAACAGGATATTCCCGACTCTATTTCTCATCTGTTTTTACGATTCTGCCAACATACTGACTTTTAGCATCTTGGCGACTATCATGTGGGAATCCGTTGCTGTCAGACTATTCAACAGACTGAACATACTACTCGCAAAGTATTGATTGATTCATGCAGCGCTAATTATTACCTCATTTGGCTTTTATATTAAGCAGTGCAAGTTATACTGGTGGTATTTATGTGTTTTTAAATATTGTAGTTTACACCTTGTAATACTTTTTCAAATGTTGATTTGAAAAAGTATGAATCTTGGCTCAATGATAAATTTTTGCCAAAAAGTCACTGATTGTAATCCAATGTTCAGAGCAAGATATGTATAAAAGAACAAAATGAAGAGTGAAGGGGAAATATCTAACACTAAATAAATAGTCGTTGCACACTTCTCTTAAAAAAGTACAAGCAATGATATGTGTACTCATCACTCTTCATTTCGGCAGAAAATGTTTTTTTCTTTTGTAGCTGCCTTGGCAGTTCTTTTCAGTTCATCATAGCCCACACAGCAGAGCCATTTTCTAATTCTTTAAAATGTATCAATTCCTGGAAAAACTGACCTGGCATGATGTTGATAGATGCAGCTCGCCATGTACGTTCTTGATGCTTCCTTAAACATTCAACATGCAAACAGCTGTTAAAGTAAACTTAAAGCGTCCATCATTAATTAACTAGGAGTTGAAATGTGTTTTTGTTTAGTTTTTTTTTTTTTTTTTTGCAGAGGAATATGTGTGGATTGGGAAAGCTGTGTGGAAAAGATGAGCAGGGAAGAGTTAAAAAGGGATAGAGGTGTAAGACAAACATCATAGCAGATGTCTGGAATTGTAAATAATAATGAAAAACTGACAACAGAAAATGTTAAGAAGTCAACATGACCGTGTTTGGCTTTAAAGCCTTTATAAAGCGGCTCAGCCACCAACAGCTTTTAATTATGGCTGTCTTAGCTTCTCTCATTCAGTCTCAAACACAGTCAACAGGTGGGCTGCGCTGCGTGGGCGGTCTCTGCCTGTACACACTAGCCTAGTATTTAGCTGTCACTACTTGTAAATAACATGGAGTTACTAAAGGATACTGGCAAACACAGACAGCTACAAACGCACAGCCTTCATTGTCCTGTGATGGTAAACTGCTACAAAGGATCTCAAACGGTAAATTGATGTCAGGGACAATCTGTGACCACAGGCCTCCCCGCTGTGTTACTTTATGTTTGCAGTTTCTGAGGGGAGGAGAAATTGCACTTGATCAAACCTCAAACAAGACTTCCTGCTGCCACCTTGGATGAACAATCTGTTTGTGTATAGACAGTTGGTCAGGGCGATTTTGTTTTATCACAAGTCGTTTACACCAACTTTAGGATGTTCATAAAAATATCAAATGCTACATTTAAACTACAGATGCATGCAAATACCCATGTTGTATTGGAATTTACTGCACATTGTTTTTCTATAAAGTAAGAAAGTTTTGTCTTCTAGTGCTTGGAGTACATGCACTTTCCTGCATTATCCCAGTAAGAAAATGCACTTTGGAAAAATAAGTTCAGTATATAAGAAAATTGTTTGGTTCCCTTAGTTTTGCATTGGAGTTAAAAAACACGCTTTTATGGTTTTACCAACATGCTACACTTCCAGATTGTAACACAGGCTTTCATTATTTTAACAAAAAAGCAGCTGCAAAATCTACAAAATTCAGCACTTGTTAGAAAAAGTCATACTTTGTTTTTAAAAACAATATGGTAACATGTAATGCGATACACACAAGGCACAATGTCCTTGAATAGATGTCCATGCTATTTCTTAAGTCAAGACCAGAAATGCACCTGTCAGGGATTTGGGTCCAATTTCTGATTTTGCAAGGCTTTGACCCACCATTATCAGTTTGAACAGATTCTGATTTCTTCTCAAGAACTTTAATTAGCAGCCTTTAATTTTTGTTAGTTTTTTTAGCCATCTTGCCTTGAGCCAAATTAACATTTCCATTAGCTGCAAACTTACGCTGTATTTTTGTGATGGAGTAGTCACTTTAAAACTTATTTTATTTAAAGACAGTGTGACTACTGAGGTGATTACTGAGGTTGCTATGAAATGGCAAAGGGACAAAATTAACATTACCGTTGAGTCAAGGTTGCGGCCTTGGTGAACAGCTGGCATGCCTCTGTACAAAATAAGGTTTTATTTTTAAATGGCTTCTTCTGGATTCTTTGTTAAACTCTTCACTGATCGTAGAAAAGTGAATGCTGTGAATGTTTTCTTCACTCAGTACTTAACTTCCAGTGGTTTAGGTGGCACCTGATAGACTTAGGTGAGGTCCCTTAACCGATCCATCGCTGGTCAGGTCTGATCAAGCATCGATCGAGAGTTCTGGACACCCGCCGATGTCTCAGTGCAATCCTGCACAAAATGTTGTTTTTTTTCGTAATGTTTGTATCTGGTGACATTTTTTATGATTCTCTGTATCCTGCTGCTGTCTGCATCACTTGTTGTCTTGAATAGTTTTGGTGAATCTGAACAGTTGCTGCTGTTTTAAATACCATGACTGGAGCAATGGTTTAGAAATGTAACTGGTGAGCTAACTGATTATACGCTGCATTATTCACAGCCTGGTGTACAACAGCACAGATCACTAAGGTGTCCTCACAGACCTCAGGCTCATTCAGCTAAAAACCCTAAAACATATTTATTCAACTTCCACTTTGACGGATGAACATATTGATACCTAATCATTATACAAATAATAACCTTACATGAAACAATATATCAGCTTAATAGAACCGGGTGTTCAAAGACAGAAACCCCACTAACAGTGGTAGTAAAATATTTTTTAGACTAATACAGTACTACGAAAACTGTGCTGTGTAGTTTTCTTAGTACTGTAATAGTCTAAAACAATGTTTACTGCAGTCTGCAGTGTCTCAGTGGAAATTCCAACTGTTTGTTATTACAACACTTGTGATGTTTAGTAGTAACAGCTTATTCACCACATTTCTGCTCTAACCTGAATGGAGCAGAGAGTGTAAGTGCTCTTGGTTATTGAATGACTCAGTGGTGTTGATTATTTGTCTCACCAGCTCTTTGTAGTAAATCCTGATATATATTATATATATATTATATATATATATATAATAATATATATATATATAAATTATTTTATATATATTATATGATATATATATATATATATGATATTATATATTATTTTTTTTTTTTTTTTTTTAATTATGTATCACAGTCTCTTTTCCAGTAAAAACCATCTTCGATGGCTTTTACATCTTCTTGTTCTTTTAGCAAATGGCTTGTTTTAGAGTCTGTATACTCCAGTTAACGATTATTCGATTACTAAATTAGTTGCGGATTATTTTATTATTATTCACGAATAAACCGATTATTTTTTTTAGTCCTAATTCAATATCTGCATAGAAAATTTACAACAGAATGGCACCAATAGTACGAGGCTTTTGACAGTAATACACTGCTCAAAAAAATAAAGGGAACACTCAAATAACACATCCTAGATCTGAATGAATGAAATATTCTCATTGAATACTTTGTTCTGTACAAAGTTGAATGTGCTGACAACAAAATCACACAAAAATCATCAATGGAAATCAAATGTATTAACCAATGGAGGCCTGGATTTGGAGTCACACACAAAATTAAAGTGGAAAAACACACTACAGGCTGATCTAACTTTGATGTAATGTCCTTAAAACAAGTCAAAATGAGGCTCAGTATTGTGTGTGGCCTCCACGTGCCTGTATGACCTCCCTACAACGCCTGGGCATGCTCCTGATGAGACGGTGGATGGTCTCCTGAGGGATCTCCTCCCAGACCTGGACTAAAGCATCCGCCAACTCCTGGACAGTCTGTGGTGCAACGTGACGTTGGTGGATGGACCGAGACATGATGTCCCAGATGTGCTCAATCAGATTCAGGTCTGGGGAACGGGCGGGCCAGTCCATAGCTTCAATGTCTTCATCTTGCGCATGGCCCTCCAAAGAAATGCCACCCCACACCATTACTGACCCACTGCCTAACCAGTCATGCTGAAGGATGTTGCAGGCAGCAGATCGCTCTCCACGGTGTCTCCAGGCTCTGTCACGTCTGTCACATGTGCTCAGTGTGAACCTGCTTTCATCTGTGAAGAGCACAGGGCACAAGTGGTGAATTTGCCAATCCTGGTGTTCTCTGGCAAATGCCAAGCGTCCTGCACGGTGTTGGGCTGTGAACACAACCCCCATTTGTGGCCCTCATACCATCCTCATTGGGTCGGAGGTAGCGGTCTTGCTGCTGGGTTGTTGCCCTCCGACGGCCTCCTCCACATCTCCTGGTGTACTGGCCTGTCTCCTGGTAGTGCCTCCAGCCTCTGGACACCACGCTGACAGACACAGCAAACCTTCTTGCCACAGCTCGCATTGATGTGCCATCCTGGATGAGCTGCAGTACCTGAGCCACTTGTGTGGGTTGTAGAGTCCGTCTCATGCTACCACCAGTGTGAAAGCACCACCAATATTCAAAAGTGACCAAAACATCAGCCAGAAAGCATAGGTACTGAGAAGTGGTCTGTGGTCCCCACCTGCAGAACCACTCCTTTATTGAGTGTGTCTTGCTAATCACCAAAGATTTCCCCCTGTTGTCTATTTCATTTGCACAACAGCAGTGAAATTGATTGTCAAACAGTGTTGCTTCCTAAGTGGACAGTTTGATTTCACAGAAGTTTGATTTACTTTGGAGTTATATTGTGTCGTTAAAGTGTGCCCTTTATTTTTTTGAGCTGTGTGTGTGTATGTATATATGTGTATATCTATATATCTATATATATATAGATAGATAGATAGATAGATATAGATAGATGTATACACATATGTTTGCATTCATCTCATCATGCATGGTTAGTACAGTGTTGTTAATTTGCTCCAGAATCAGTTGTTTCTATCGTTTTAAAAAGCTGTTATTTTAGGGTCTAATGTATCAAACTCTGGATGTAGCAAGTAGATGGCACAAAGCTGCAAACATTATGCAACAAGATAAATGCATCCTAGGGGGCTGTGAGTTACATTTTTAATTGATTCTTCCAAATTATTAATGGAAATCTTAACTTCTTTGAATTTTAACACCTAAATAGAATAATACTACATTTTGTTCGTCTCCTGGCATGTTTGAATGGACAAACGCTTTCATGCCAACTGTGTAAGGGTTTCCTGACTTTGTTTCTGCTCGTTTGGACCTCCATTTGAGGTCATGATGCGGGTCTTTCAAAACGATCAGATTGGTGTCAGTGATAATGGACTGACTCTACTGCACAGTGTTCAACATATAAAAGCTGGTTAAAATCACACTTGTGTTTTGCATCGCCATACGACTGAATGAGGTTTTCCACTTGCCAAACCGGGGCTTTTTTCCCCCAGTTAAACAGGCAATAAGACTCTACAATGTCATTAGTTTTCACTGCATCAACCATTAAATGTCCCTTCAAGTCCATAAGTAGATTTACTGAAACATTAAAATGTTGCTTTAGCTTTGTAAGCTGAAAATAAAGAAGCTGTTTGCAGAATAAAGCTATTAAGAGCTTCAATAATTGTTGAATTGAATAATCCTTTGAAGAATTAAGTAATATGATGTAATTTGTGCATGATGGTTAATGGCACTTGCCATTAATGGTACTTGCAGAGAATGATTACTACACTTGGATAACATTTTTGGTAGTCAGTCATTGTCTACCGCTTATTCTATAGTGGGTCGTGGGGAAGCTGGTGCCTATCTCCAGCAGTCTATGGGCGAGAGGCGGGGTACACCCTGGACAGGTCGCCAGTCCATCGCAGGGAAACACACAAACAACCACGCACACACTCATTCACACACCTAAGGGCAATTTAAAGTGACCAATTAACCTAACAGGCATGTCTTTGGACTGTGGGAGGAAGCCGGAGTACCCGGTGAGAACCCACGCATGCACGGGGAGAACATGCAAACTCCATGCAGAAAGACCCCCGGCCGGGATTCGAACCCAGGACCTTCTTGCTGCAAGGCAACAGTGCTACCAACTGCGACACCGTGCGGCCCCAACATTTTTGGTAACTAAACTTTAAACAAAGCTACAATTTAGTAGCCTCCATCTGTTTCCCCCTTAATCCAGCCTCCCCTCTACCAACTCTCTTTTTGTATGTTGCCATCTGAACACAACAATCTGCAAAGGTACAAAAGGGTGTAGAGGCACAAAGACCACCACCCAAGGTTGAGTCAATATACCGTCTTGCGGGGTGGAGCAGTTTGTAGCGCTGCCTTCCTACAATAAAAAGGACTTGGGTTTCAATCTGGCTTCATCAAAACATATTGTGATTATGAATATTAATACATTATTTAATATTAATACTTTAATATTTTATTAAATAATATTTCGGTCTGTTAAGGGTTGTCCTGTGAATACCAGCCCAATAAGGTGGTGGTATTAGGACAAAATTGAAAGGCATGAGCCAAGCTCTGACATTATTGAACAGCAAAACTCTACTCATAGATGGAATGAATTCACACAATTTCTTAAAATACAAGAATTTATTAACAAAAATAAGTCAACTAAAAGTCCAACATATTTCAATCAACAAACTCTTTACTATGCTAAAACAACCCAACTAAGCTACCAAGCAGAATGAAAGAATAAGGAAGACTAATGGGCTATGTACAATATAAACAAGTGAATCCAAGATAGTTGACAACCATGACCAAAACTGTGATGCAATATTTATGTTTGAGAACCAAGGATTATCTTGAAGAATCTGGAAATGAAGTTAAGTTAGTCTTGGAACTAAATTAGACAATAATTGGTATACCTTTTAAACAACCATTCACAATGCAAGATCAGATGAAACATTATTTTAATAAAATAATATTGTAAAGAATGATTTGCTGAATAAAACCAACCTTCTGAATGACCAATTCTCAACGGTATTTAATTAGCTGCCTTTATTTATTAAAATAATATTTAAAGAAATATTATTAAGGAAATGGTAAAATATTTTAGGAAATATTATTTTGAATAAGAACCAAATCTTTGAGAAATGGGGCTTAATGGTGTTTACTTAGTTATCAAGTTTAGAAAAATAATATTAAGGGAAATTTTATTCCCTAGATTGAAAACTAACAACCTTTTTGGGTAAATAATCTTTAGCAGGCATGCACGTGTTCTTAGCTGTTCGCGGTTGAAGCTAACAAAAGAAGCTTAGCTTATCATCAGAATCAAACACATACCTTTAAAATACCACTAATAAAAGGGTAAAAATGCATAAGCGTGGACGGCCTTTTATGGCCGATCTTCTGTGTTTAAAATCACCCTTTAAATAAAGTTCTTAACTTAAAAAAAAAACAAACACAGAACACATAAACTAAGCACATGTGCTGAGCAGATAATCTGCTAGCACTAAGATAGCTGAGTTTTCAACATAAAAAAAAAAAACCTAAAAACAAAAAAGTTTAATTTTTTTCTTTCAAACTACAGTAAAACCCAAAGTTTGGACACACCTTCTCATTCAAAGAGTTGTCCTTATTTTCATGACCATGAATATTGTAGCTTCACACTGAAGGCATCAGAACTATGAATTAACACATGTGGAATTATATACTGAATGCAAAAGTGTGAAACAACTGAAAATATGTCTTATATTCTAGGTTCTTCAAAGTAGCCACCTTTGGCTTTGCTTACTGCTCCACACACTCTTGGCATTCTGTTGATGAGCTTCAAGAGGTAGTCACCTGAAATTTTTTTTACTTCACAGGGTGTGCCCTGTCAGGTTTATAAGTGGGATTTCAAGCCTTATAAAGGGGTTAGACCATCAGTTGTGTTGTACAGGGGTGGATACAGTACACAGCTGATACCCCTACTGAATAGACTTTTTAAGTTTGTATTATGGCAAGAAAAAAAAAAAAAAAACAGCTATGTAAAGAAAAAACAAGTGGCCATCATTACTTTTAAAAATGAAGGTCAGTCAGTCCGAACAATTGGGGAAAACATTGAAAGTGTCCCCAAGTGCAGCCGAAAAAACCATCAAGCGCTCCAAAAAAACTGGCTCACATGAGGACCGCCCCGAAAGGAAGACCAAGACCCCACCTCTGCTGGGGACGATAAGGGGTTCATCCGAGTCCCCACCAGCCTTTTCAGAAATCGCAGGTTAACATCAGCTCAGATTAGAAAAAGGTCAATGCCACACAGAGTTCTAGCAGCCTTTTTCCTAAAAAACTGTTAAAAGGAGACTGTGTGAATCGGGGCCTTTTCATGGTAAAATAGCTGCTAGGGAAACCACTGCTGAGGACAGCAAAAAAGCGAAAGAGACTTTTTGGGCTAAAAAACCAAGGAAAGGACATTAGACCCATGGAAATCTGTGCTTTGGTCTGATGGGGGGGTCCAAGTTTAAGATTTTGGGTTAAACCCGTGTCTTTGTGCGGGGAAAAAGGGTGAACGGTTTCTCTACAGGCCTGGTTCCCAACGTGAAGCATGGAGGAGGAGGTGTGATGGTGGGGGGGGTGCTTTGCTGGTGACATTTTTGGGGATTAATTCAAAATTGAAGGCATACTGACCCGCATGGCTACCACAGCATCTTGCAGCCGGCATGCTATTCCATCCGGTTTGCGTTTAATTTGGACCATCATTTTTTTTTCAACAGGACAATGATCCCAACACACCTCCAGGCTGTGTAAGGGCTTTTTGACCAAAAAGGAGAGGTGGGGTGCTGCGCCAGATGACCGGCCTCCACAGTCACCGGACCTGAACCCCAATCGAGATGGTTTGGGGTGCTGGACCGCAGAGTGAAGCCAAACGGGCCAAAAAAAAAAAGGCTAAGCTCTCTGGGAAAACTCCTTCAAGACAATCAAAAACCATTTCAGGTGACTACCTTTTAAGCTCATCCCAGAATGCCCAAAGTGTGTGAAGCAGTAATCAAGGCCCCAAAAGGGGGCTACTTTAAAGAACCTAAAATATAAGACATGTTTTCATTTTGTTTCACACTTTTTTGTTCAGTATATAATTCCACATGTGTTAATTCATGTTTTGATGCCTTCAGGTGAAGTAAAAATTTTTCTAGTCATGAAAATAAAGAACTTTTTAAATGAGAAGGTGTGTCCAAACTTTTGGTCTGTACTGTACTTCTCTCTCTGAATGATCTCTCTGAAAGATGGCCACCTTCAAATCCCTTGTCATGTGGATTAAACTAGAGGGTGTTTTGTAGTTTGGTAGATAAGATTCCATCATCAGTTTAAGCTTATAGTGCTTATGTTTAGAAAGTGTAGTTTTTTTTTTTTGTTTTTTTTTTTTTGACTACATCACCGGACTTAATGTTATCAGACAACTGGCAAAATAATGTCACATTTTTGGGAGGTTGATGTGCTATATATTTTTTCATTAAAACTCTATTAAAAATGTGCCTATGTCACATACAGATGCATTTCAATAAATAGGCATATTATAGAAACAAGTATTTATTCACCGATATAAATTCCAAAAAGTGAAACTTGTATATTGTATAGATTTATTACACACAGTTATATTTTAAGTATTTATTTCTGGTGATTATAGCTTACTGTGAATGAAAGCCTAAATTCGTTAGTATCATTTAATTTATGCAGGTTTTGTCTGTGCGTAGTGGCTCTTGATGCGCTGATTCCAGCCTCAGTCCGCTCCTTGTGAAGCTCTCCCAAATTCTTGAAAGGATTTCACTTGACAATCCTTTCAAGGCTGTGATTATCCCTGTTGCTTTTGCACCTTTTCCTACCACACCTTTTTCTTCCACTCAACTTTCCATGAATATACTTGGATACAGCGCTCCGAACAAACAGCTACTTTAGCAATGACTTTTGTTTCAATTAATTATTTTTGGACATATGTGCAGTCAGCCGTCTTCCCTGTGATCGTGTAGCTTACCGACCCAGACTCGGAGACCAATTAGAGGCTCAGGAAACCTTTTGCAGGTGTTTGAGACACCATGAGTTGACTTAACTTTTTCACAATATTCAAAATTTTTTAGATGTGTTTCAGTAAGCGAATTATTGAAATATCACTGTAGACTAATCAAATCGAATACTCTTTAAACACGTTTGATTTGTTAAACCTTTGCTGTGTTTGTGAAAACTGATATTTGGATTCTTAGTTTTTACCACCAAAAATTTTTTAAATGTTGTCACCTGCATTGAAAGTAGTTTTCATATATCAACCCACCTCATGAGCTGAAGAAATCGTTTCACCCCTAGGGTTAATGCTATTGATTTTCATTTATACTAGGTTTGTATGTGGAATCCTACTCTGAATTGACAAGCTTACTTATTACTAAAGTATACACAGAAGAATATTGTTTACTTCTCCCTGTTGCATCCTGTTTTTTGCTGTTGACTCCCTCGTGACCTTTTAAACCCGTATTGTTCGGCATGAGCAGTCAATCCTCTCTAGGCCACCCTGTCGAGTGTTAAAATCCCTCTCTAGGAAGACCCAAAGCTTTTTAGAAAATTACACCAAAATCAGCCACAAGGTTGCTGTCTTGGAGATGTTATCAGTCACAATGAAACCCAGGCTGTGTATGTTGTAGACGTTTGTGATGCAAAGCAGCCATATCACTGCGCTGCAGTACAACGGCACAGGCAGCATACACACGCGCGCGCGCCCACACACACAGACACAGCTACTGCCACCACCATGTGGCTGCGTTCCCATACTTTCCTAGCAGCTACTGCACACAATGCCATACTCCTCTAGATCTGAGTAGTTGCACACACACACCTTAATCTTCAAAAAGATGTATTTTTCTTCCTTTCTCAACATTAGATTTACTACTGTAACAAATTATAATTGAAAAAAAATGCACAATATTGCCAAAAGTATTTGCCTACTTTTACATGTACATGAACTTTGATGACAACAAACTTTATACACCAGCAGCCATGGAAGTGATTGGAACACCAGAATTCATTGATTTGTTGGTGTGACCCAGTACTTTTGGAAATATACTGTATATAGTACCATGGGTGGCTCACTCACCCAGACACTTATGATTTTAGTTTAAAAAAAAATATGATGAATTTGGATTGTATTTTTGAGGTTTTATGAATGATAAAGGAGTGGGGGAGTGTCTTGGCTTTGCTCTCTGGAACATTTTTGATGCTTTGTGTGTTTGTGCATCTTTTTCAGGTCATTGCACGGTCCTTTCTTGAGAGAGATTGATGCACGGAGTTCACTGCAGGCATTATCGGTCCGTCTTTTCTCCCTTAATAACAGAGCACACATAAACCTTGTGCTACTATCTTTGTGGGGATTTTTTATTGCAGAGTAAATAATACCTACCCTCTAACTCTGGCCAAAAATAACCAGAACTGCATAGTTAAAAATGTTAACCCTAAAACCTAACCCTCTGTAAGTAAAACTTTTCAACACCCAGTGTTTATGTCCTTGGAAGACCTCAGAACTATAGTAATCGTTTTGTTTTTAGACTGCTTGCATAAAATTAAACGCAGACATCCTCAGTGGTTTTATGCCTCAGGCTGGTAAATTTTTGTGTTGTCTGTCTCAGCTCCTTTGCTTCTCTCTGGGTCTTCTGCATTGTGCCAGGGTTACTTGAGGACACTGCTGATTGGGCATACTGCAGAGGTGGGCTTGCATACTGCGGCACAGAAAAAACAGTTTATTGTAATATCTTACACCTTCTGAGGGAGGTGAAAGATCATTAGATGCATAGAAATGTATTTAGATGTATGTGATTGCATATAAATTGGAGGTCAGCTCTTTAAACTGAGATCATACTTGTCATAACTGTGTTGAATTATCAATGTCAGTTTAAGGTTGCAGATTCTGATTTCTGGTTCGTTCCACCAGACTAAACATCCTCCTGTGAATGTAGTCTTATTTTTGCAGTTGAGAGACACTGTACTCCACCTCACTGTTGCCAGTGTCAATAAAACCTTACCTTCATAAATAATTCAGAATGAAACAAATCTTTTTGGGTTAGGGTTTGATGAAATCAGCAGAAATTCAAGTCTGAAATGGTCTGTAGAACCTAATTCACAACAAAAAATAAAATCTGGGAAGCGGAACATTGATTTATTAAATCACTGTGATTTTATGATATATATGTGATATGTATAAAAACGTAGTTTGTGAAGAAGTTGAAATAATCCACCCACAAACCCAATCCTTTCTTGGTATACAGTTATTTATTTTATACACTTCAGGCTATTTTAGCAGTAGAGCACGCGACCCATATATATTTAGTCCTCAATGCAGTCGTCCTGAGTTCATGTCCTGACCCCTGAGACCTATGCTGCATCCCTTCTTTTCTCCACCACACTTCTAGTATGTAGATTGAGCTACTGCCTCAATTTAAGCACTATTGTAGGGAAGTGCAGGGAAAATGGCACGTTGAAAGCCATTTTGTGCTGATTTCATGTGATTGTATATTGGTGATTGGAAAGAAACATGCTTTCTGGTTCCTTGACAAAACTTAACCCCCAATGTTGCGTACAGTCAGGGACTGATGCTGTCTGTGTTATCTGTATTACTGTTTATTTTGTGCACAACTTACATGCTAAACCGAAGTTAGTGTGGCCTTTCCAGTTGTTTTTGGCAAAGCAAGTTTTTAAAATTCACGGCCTGTTTTTGTGTGCACAGCATGCAAAGCAGCATCTAGCTGATCTAGCATAACTGGGTTTTCCCATTCTCAGGGTTTTCATCCTTTACAGTGTTGATAGGTAAAGGACAAGATTGGCTGACTATGTTTCGCCACCTGCTTTGCATTGTGCTCGGGGATCTGTTAGTGTACGGGAGAGCTGCACAGAGAGCAACAGAAACACCAGCCATTAAACATTGTTGACGTTCAAAGGAATGCTCTACATTTTTGGAAGCAACTGAGGAACTTTTCCTGGGAGCTTAATCCGCATAAAACCCGACTGAAATATGTTACGATCCAGGTATCTAATGAGTCGTATCAACATCGTGAGTACACATGCTAACATTAGCCTAGGGCTTCAGCAAATTGCTCTCCAAGAAAACATCCGCAGCACCCGCAAATCTTAAGTTTATGGAAGACCGTAGCTTAAGTTTGTGTTTGCTCAAATCTGTCTTTAGACACAGAAAGCTGTCCTGTAGTCACTCCTCCTGGGAGAAATTATCTGTTAATGTAAAGAACAACCAATACTGCAACGTCATTGGGTGAATAAGTTGGGTGGTACACAATAACACTCATGTAGACTGTATAATATCGATTTACATATATGCTATTATACTTTTAAGTTAAAGAGTTGTCAAGCATAAACATGGAATATACTGATTTACTGGATCAATAAATGTGCTAAAATAATAAATGCAATTTTCAATTTTTTTCATGCTTTGATTTTGTTTTAAACACTTTGAGAGGATCAGTGGTAGAAATACTCCATAATTCCAAAAGAAACTGCTTTAAAAAATGCTTGTCACCCTTTAGTTACTGGTAATGAGGGGAAAATGACTACAGGTGTTACTTTCTGGAATCCTCCTAATGACTTTTCCTCATTAGAGCGAAGTGGAAGCAACTTCCCCTCTGCTGGCTGGCAGAGAGAGGAACAGTGTAAACACGTGGCTCCATATATGGATGCTGGCTGTTACACTGTTTGTGCATGTGTTCACTATGGGTGAAGCATATTTATAGAAGTTGGAAAGGGGGGCATGTGCATACAAATGACCAAGACAGACCCACCAGCAGACAGACAAGATGAATATCTCAACGTCTTTCTGTTTTGTTTTGAGTTGAATCTAATTTTGTGCTTTCTCACGTTTGTCCGCTTTTTGTGCCACTCAATTCTCCTCTACGTTAAATTGAACCTAGACCTGCTATTTTCAGTTTAATTTAGTCACGAGTATTTTTTTTATATTTATTTAATTACTTCCTTTTACTTTTTTGAGTAAATTAAATGAGATTTCCTCAGAAATTGCTGACCTTTGGAAACTACAAAAATAATTCTTACTGAAGGAAAAAAACATGAAAACATTTTTCAAGTATGTCTTCATTTTTATCATGTCTTGACAAAGGCGGAAACTGAAAGTTTTTTCAAAAAACTTGATGAAGAGCAAGATTACAGGCCCGGGAAGGAGCAAACTAAAACACCAAATACATAAAACAAGTAAAAAATATGCAATTCATAATCTTAACAGCAGTTTAAGAGTTTAAAAGAAGCCCTGAGAGTCATTCCAAAAGGTAATGGAGAGGCTGGCTGGAGTCTCTGACAATGTTTAGTCCTGTTGCTGCAGCAGCTATGAAACAGATCCTGGACAGAAATAGGGACCCTCCAATGAGCTTTGTAGCTCCCCTCACTATCCTGTGCAGGGCCCTCTGTGTCCCAAAATGCAGCCGGAATATCATGTTAGGATGTAGTATTTTCAACACGCTCTCAGCCACGGGTCTGTAGAATGCTGTGATGATTCTGTTAGGGATTGATGTTTGTTTAAGATTCCTGAGAAATCCCTCTCTGCTAGGCTTATTTCACAACCGCAGTAGTGTTCATCCATTTTTCATCTTTTTTGAAATCAAAGATTTGCTTGTTGCTGCCGAGTGGCGTGTGCTCGGCTCATCACGGTCAGCGATTTCTTTCATTTAGTCCCCATTGTGAACCTTATTAACTCTGCACCAGCTCTTTAGCTGTTTGACTTCCTTCTGCACATTGACTCGCCATCTTGTGAATAAGTCTCACTGCTCTGGTAACATTTGCAGACTTAATAAATGGGGTTTCCTCATGTGTGGATGCACAGGTGCATGTTAGCAGTGTGAACAGCAGTGGGCCAAGCACACAGCCTTGATGCTAACCAGTACTCAGCATGATAATATTAGAGATATTGTCTTAAAGGCAGGCAGACTGTGGTCTCACAGTCAGGAATTTTCAGAATCCAGAGACTTGTAGCAGCCTTCAGTCCAAGCAGGAAACACGTATTAGTCTCTGGGTAGCGATGGCATTTAACACTGGGCTAAAAATGAAATGTATATTATTCTGGCAAAGGTGTTTTTATTGTCCAGATTACATGCCTTGGATCTAATTTCAGGTTAACTTTCATTCATTTGTGCATTTATTCTTTTTTTGTGTGTTTTTGAAGGTCAATGTACGCGTCACCACCATGGACGCTGAGCTGGAGTTTGCCATCCAGCCGAACACAACAGGAAAACAGCTCTTTGACCAGGTAAGAATGTTCTGTTTATTACACAATTTCTGTACTTAAAAAACCCCTTCATATAAAGCCATCCAGTGTTGACAGGAGAACTTCAAGAACTATGTATATCTACAATATGTTGAAGTCTGACCAACATTGCTGCGATAAACTCACATTATAAGTTTTCCAACACTCGCTGTGACCTTTAGAATCTTGGACACAGCCAACTTGGCATCTTCTGTAGTGAAAGCCAATAGGCTGAATATATTACTGGCATGCAAAGTGTGAATAATTATTTATACTTAGAATCTTACCGCCAACAAATATTTTATTGCCAAAAGTCTTTTGCAAAATTTTTGTAGCTCTATTTTGTGGACATAGATCGCCACTGCAGTGGCAATCTATGTCTGATCTATTGTGCAGCTTTAATTGTTGGTTGTTGTAGTGTGGTTGTACCAGTTGGTGCTCGGCTGGTTTTAGGTCTGTACTGGTTTTGTGGCGACATACACAAAGGTTCTTTTGTTTTAATCTGGAACCTTTTAGAAGACAGAGGATGGGTGGAAGTGTTAGGGTGTAGTGTGTGTGTCTGTGTGTGTGAGAGAGATAGAACTGATTCTCTGGAAGTAAATGGGCTTTCAGTGTTATTTCATGTCAGACTGTGCAGGGTAGTTGGGGTTGTGGTGACATGAAGGAAGGAAGATGGAACAAGAGAAATTTCTTAGTTTTCTGCTTTTGTTGGTGCTCGTTTTTTGAGTTCTGCTTCACATTTTGACATCAAATCACATATCAAGGCTACTGACAGCAAATATGTGGCATTTGATTTTGTCAGATTAAAGTATGGATTTGACTTTGTCAAAAGTTATTTAAATTTCACTGTTGATGAACTGACTTGACGTGTACTTACTTTTTGATGTGTTTCTGACTGAAGATTAGTACTGTAACTTTTAGATGTGTCCTTGGGCCTACACGCCTGAATCAAATAGTCCTGCTAATAAGGGCTGAAGCAATTAATCAAATTGATGTGATTAATCGATTATTAAAATAATCGCCAACTAATTTAGTAATCGAATAATCGTTAACTGGAGTATACAGACTCTAAAACATACCATTTGCTGAAAGAACAACCCACTCAGAGCACTAATTAGGCCAACATTGTACAAAAATATATATATTTTACATTTAAGATAAAAACCTTTTTTGTTGGTAAATATGCTGTATCCAGAACTCCTCAAGTGGCATAGCTTTAGCTTCATCAGGTTGAAATTCTGTAAAAAAGCTCCTATTAAGCTTTAGCTTTTGCTATCCAATCATTAATCAAAGTAATAGTCGACAGATTAATCCATTAGCAAAATAATCGTTATTTGCAGCGTTGCTGCTAATGACATAAGTATTTGATTCATAGAGCTGAAGCTGAGACACATCTAAAGGATGCAGGATTTAAAGCCGCATTGTATTCAAGTACATCCTCTAGAAATTCTACAATGAGGACCCTAGAAAACTATTCTGGTTGCTACAGTGGAAATGCATCTTAAACTACTACATCACCCAGGAACCAGCACTCAGCTCTGGCTGATGGTAGTTTCATTTTAAAATATACCAGATTCACATGGATGAGAAAGGGAGTCCACTGATGGAGAGGTCGCAGAGCCAAGAGTAAGCAGCCATAATCTCACTTAAACACACACTCATAGAGATGAAAAAGGCCATCGTGAGCTTTCAAATCAAACACACCTAAGCTAAGCCGGCCTGAACACAAACTGTGATAATTACACACGCTGTTTTTTTCTGATATGAAAGCAAAGAACCCTCCTCTCTGGTCCATTTGTAACTCATTCTTTCTCATCCCAAATTTATTCATCTACTTTCTGAGGCTTTCTCTGAGATATTTAATGCTGAGCTCGCTGCATCCAAATGCTTCGTACTGCATCTCGTGTACCTCAGGAGGATCTGTACGTAGGAGAGAGCATGTTTCTGGAACGGTAATCATTCTCCCAGATACCTCTGCTAAAGAGGATTTTAATGGGCTGTTTGTGTAATTGCCTGTTCATGTGATTATTTGATTCACATCGGTTTTCAATTTGTTGCTGTGAGCTTGTCTCTCTGATGCCTAAAACAGACCTAATTACACGCTACGAGTGCTGCCATATTGACTATAAATTCACTTTAGAATCAGACGGAGTGTCCACATCCCCTCTGGGAAATGGGTTGAGGTTAGATGATGGTTGTTGGAACAAGGGGGTTTATAATGAAGGGAAAGAATAAAAAGCAAAATCGGTCACCAATGATGTCATGAATAGCTTTTTGGCTCATCTAGAAAACTTTGTGGCATTTTTCGTTTCCTTTTTACCACATTTTGAATAATATTCTCAACAGTGTCTCGAATTTATATCCACAGCCATGTCTGTAACTAAAGTGTATTTGGTTAGGAATCTATGTACATTGCTTTGCAGTAATATTCATAAACCTTGAAGTTTTCCATGTTTTGCCATGTTATAGCAACAATCTACAGTGTATTTTATTGGGGTTTTATGTGATAGACAAACATAAAGTAGCAAACAAAATGAAAAGTGAAAGGAAAACAATTCATGGTTTGTAGCTTTAATCAGAGAAGCAGCCAAGAGCCCCATGGCAGAGTTGCAGGGGTGTGGAGCTCAGAGGACTCTGCTGCAAACCACATAGGGAAAAACGTGAAAGAAGGTTCTCTGATCACATCAGACCAAAATTTAACTTTTAGGCCTACATGCAAAATGCCGTGTGACAGAAACTGCACATGACCCCATCATTACAGATTAAATTTGTTAAAACTTTTGAAATCAGTGTTCCGTTCTCCTCCCTCTTCACAATCATGCACTACTTTTGTGTTGGTCTATCACATAAAATCACATCAATGTTTGTTGTACTGTAACAATAGGATATAAATACTTTTTGAATTTCAATGGAATTAAATGGATGAATTTGAGCTGAACGTTTTGAACTGGTTTGTTTTGTTCTTTTAAGTGCCTCAAGATGACAATTGTTGTGAGCTGGCTTAATATAAACAAACTGAAAATATGTGCCATTTATGAACACTATATATTTTTAAAGAAGATAATACAGGGGTTGAGTAATACTCACAAAGTATGTACAAAGTATTGTTGGCATAAAAAAGCTCTCAGGCCTAATGATCAGTTTCCCGCTACCACCCTGTACAGGTGCCTGTAAATGCAGCAACAAGCCTTTCTGTTGTTTCAGGTGGTGAAGACTGTGGGTTTGAGGGAGGTCTGGTTCTTCGGCCTGCAGTACACAGATAGCAAAGGCTACGTGACGTGGCTCAAACTCAACAAAAAGGTGAGAAACCACCCCCAGGTACTACAAATCTACTCCATGGACATATTCTTATTTCTACCAACAGTTATTGAGTCAATGTCTGGAAACATCTTCAACTAAAACCTGTTTTATACAATTAGCTCTTTAATCTTGCTTTAACTGAACTATATAAATGATGTATTTGTATCTTCCGTTCTTATCTATAATTCTTGAGAAAATAGTTGCTAATCAAATGTGTGAGCATTGACACAGCAATGACCTGTTTGAAGAGTTTCAGTCAGGTTTCAGAGCTCATCATAGCACTGAAACAGCTTTGCTGAAAGTCACTAATGATATTCTTATGGCCAAAGATAATGGACTTGTGTCTGTACTGGTTCTGTTAGATCTCAGTGCTGCATTTGATACAGTTGATCATAATATTCTCTTAAAAAGGCTGGAACATGCTGTAGGGATCAGGGGAACAGCACTAGGCTGGTTTAAATCTTATTTGTCTGACAGATTCCAGTTTGTTCATGTAAATGATAAATCATCTTTAAACTCCAGGGTTAATTGTGGAGTACCACAGGGTTCAGTACTTGGGCCAATTCTCTTTACTATAAATATGCTTCCAAAAGGTCAAATTATCAGGCAGCATAGAATAAATTTTCACTGTTTCGCTGATGATATTCAGCTTTACTTATCCATAAATCCTGATGAACCCAACCAGTTAGATAGACTACAAGCATGTCTTGAAAACATAAAAACTTGGATGACTTTAAATTTTCTGCTTCTAAATTCAGACAAGACAGAATTTGTCGTCTTTGGACCGGAGTCTTTAAAAAAGAAACTGCTTAGTCAATCACTTAACCTGGATGGCATTAAATTGACCTCCGATAATAAAGTAAAAAACCTTGGTGTTATTTTTGACCAGGACATGTCATTTAAATCCCATATTAAACAGGTTTCTAGGATTTCCTTCTTTCTCTCAATTTTGCATTATTTGCTGTTATTTCAGCTTTTAACTTTGTTCTCTCTCTTTTCTCTTCCTAGAAGCTACACCTGGCCTGACTCTGTGTCTACCTGTGACACCTTTCTGGAGAGGGGAATCCTCCAAGCTTCTGCTGGCAACAACTTAATGCTCACCCTCTACCGATGATCCACATGGCCCTGTCTTTCAGTGTTTAACCCTTTCTCTCTCCTAGACATGGCTACTGACTGAGCTTTTACTGTAACTAACTCTATGTGCTTTCTTTCAGACTCTAACCTTGAAAACTGGCTCAGAGTTTATCTGTTCTTTCTTTCTAGGTGAAACGACTAAAGGAGCTACATCCATTAACATTTACTTTTCCTTCCCATAAAAGGACTCCTGGATCAGTGCTTCTTTGTTCTCTTTGTGTCTCTGCTCTGTTCTCTCTAACCCCCAGTCGGTCGTGGCAGATGGCCGCTCACACTGAGCCTGGTTCTGCTGGAGGTTTCTTCCTGTTAAAAGGGAGTTTTTCCTCTCCACTGTCGCTACATGCATACTCAGTATGAGGGATTGCTACAAAGTCAATGCCAGTGACTGTCCACTGTCTCTACATGCTCATCCAGGAGGAGTGAATGCTGCAAGTCACTGACTGGATGCAATCTGCTGGGTTTCCTTGGATAGAAATTTTTTTATCCAATTTTAATAAATAACTGAATCTGACTGCACTGTTCAATGGTTAAGATTAATTGTAATGTATGTACCTGACTTTGTGAAGTGCCTTGAGACAACGTGTTGTGAATTGGCGCTATATAAATAAAAACTGAATTGAATTGAATGTAATGATACATAGTTGTGTTGGAGGGGTAAGAGTGTGCCTGTTTCCTTCAGGTGACCCAGCAAGATGTGAAAAAGGAGAATCCTCTGCAGTTCAAGTTTAGAGCAAAGTTCTTCCCAGAAGATGTTTCTGAGGAGCTCATCCAGGAGATCACACAGAAACTCTTCTTCCTTCAGGTACTGAGTATCTAAAATGACATGACCACTAAGTAGATTTAGTATGACAATGGATAAGATTAATTTGTTTCTCCAACATAAAACCATGTTGCCCATAAAGCAGCCCACCACATGGAAACAGACAAGTTAATGCGGGTGAAGAGGGCAGCTCATCCAATGTAGAGTGATCAGGTCATTTGGCAGCTTGTCCCTGATGGAGAACTCTAATGCAGTTAGCATGAAGGCCTTTCCACTTGACCTGTTTCTCTATTTAGTTTCAGTTTGCAAGCAGAACAAGTATGTCACAGAATGATATACCTTGGAAAACAGTGGGAGGCTAGTGCAAGTTTATTTGATGTAAGATGCTTGTGCATTCTTTTGTATTCCTTTTTTGCCTGAATATTTAATTAATCTTAACCATTTTCTGCATGATCTGTTTTAAATTACAAGAGTCAGTTTCCTATCGTGTGCTTCAGGTAGCTGCCTTTCTCAGGGGGTAAGCAGGCATAGTGTTAAGGTCAACACAAACCCCACAAAAAAAGAGGAATGTGTTCTTTCACACAGGTGTCAAGAACATGTACATTATTTCTGGAAAGGACATTTTTTTCTTTAGTGTTGAAATTCTGAGGTCCTCATGGGTCACTCCTACTGCAGCATTTGTACATGATGTTATCACACACCACTCAAGAAAAAAAGGGTTCTGCACAGATGATCTGTAAAGAACAAGCTGCAAGAATTCCCAAACCAGGGCTGGAAGGACAGAATTACGTTGTTTTGTTTGTTCTTACAGTCCTGGCAGAGAGAACAAACGTCTTCGGTTTACAAAATGCCTGTCGGCCATCCATGCAGTTGTGTCTTGCATGGCCAATTTTTTAAATCATGGCCCATTTTCTTGCAAAGCTGTACAACAGGCCATGCAAATTGTTCTGTAGGTCAAACAAATTTGGGTTTTCACTAATGGTCTGAGTGTTTTACGATTACATTCAACTTGAAGGGGCAGTGAAAGCCTGTGTCTTGATGGCTGCACCTCCCACTGCATGTGTTTCTGCGCTCAGCCGCAGGTCTCCTCCAAACAGCCCACCCAAAAGCCCAAAGCAGCCCGTGGAGCACAGCAGTCATTAAAATAATGCTGTTTGAGTGAAAGTGCCAAGTTCGTGAAGCAGTTGAACAAATACCAGAGTTTTATCCACACACGACAAATTGGAACTTCTTGGAAATGGTTGGAAACAAGCTTTCTTTCTTTTTTTTTTAAGTGAAATATAAAACATTACCTACTATATTGTGTGGCTAAGACACAGTAAGCAGGTGATCATGCAGGTTTATTATCATGAAGAATAACATTTCTACTTCACACCTAGTAAAAACAGCTGAACAGTCCAAATTCAAATCCTTCTGAAACTGCTTCAGATATTTCTTTCTGAATGGCTGATATTCATCTCAGAAAGGCTTTATGTGTTTGTTATATTTCTGAACCAAACATTGCATTATTGTCTTTATTAAGAGGTTAAACTGGCAATCAGAAAGCCAAACTAATACAACAGCACCCTCTGCTGGAAGACAAAGTACTAGCAATCCAAGGCATCACAGAAAATTCTGATTGAGTGGCTCATTTCTTCGTTTCTTTTGGATGTTTGAAACAGTCTTCAAAATGGTTAATTTTTCTGTGAAGTGCAATAAATTGCCCCACTGCTGCCATAATCTGACTTTACCTTTGAATATTTGTGTCCTCTCTAAAGGTGAAAGAGGCCATTTTGAATGATGAGAACTACTGTCCTCCAGAAACTGCTGTCCTGCTGGCCTCCTATGCTGTTCAAGCCAAGTATGGAGATTACAGCAAAGACATCAATAAGCCCGGCTACTTGGCAAACGACCGGCTGCTGCCACAGAGGTAAGGTACATACAGATACATACCTAAAGGTCGTCATTTTGCTATTTTCTCACCACAAGACTAATAAACAGGAAAAAATAGGTTTGTTTTGTTTTAAAATATACTTTTTTGCTGTCTCATATCTATGTTATGCAGTCAAACACGCTACGAACACGCCTGCAGACATAATGTTTGTTTTGAGGATAACAGGACTAATTAAGTAGGAAAGCACAAAGGGCCGAGTGACACCGAGCTGAGTAGCAGGAAAAGAAAAGCAGTGCTGTCCTTTTTTTAACTGCCCTACCTAACACCTGTGTTATCCAGTAAATTTCTTTACGAGAGCTTCATTCATGATAAATGAAGAAGATTAAATAATTACTTTCAGCCAATTCCTGTTAGATTTGAAGCCATAAAGAACAGAGTTTAGGAGCATGCTGTAAAATCACTGCTGCCCTGGGTGACCCAACTGTGTTCGTTTACATTAGCATTTAACGTAAAAAAATTACACTGCTTATAATAACCCAAATATTACAGATGTGAACACATACCAACCTGGCCCGTCAGGAGTAGGCTGCATATTAAGCTCAATCTTCCCAGTTTTGTCGTTCACATCGTTTTCATCCTCCCAGTCGCTCATGGTCTGTCTCCACAAATAATCCTTGGAGCATCCTGGCTATAGTTCACCTGACTGGTTACTTTGTACCAAAAAGCCATTATGTTACCCTGGTTACGGCTGGGATGTATTGCTCCTGCCCCGGTTGATGACTTTTGGCGCCTGTTTCCTCATCATATATTTGTTCATTTTTTTTCAAAAGCAGTACACGAACTGTTTAGCTAGTCTCGAATTGTTATTCTTAGGTCAGAAATACACAAAACGTTAAAAGAGGTGCATCATGATGACATAAGGCCTTTAAATGTTATCATGAGACATTATTAGTATTTCCTTGTAATGCAGAAAACCACAGGTAATTTGCCTTTATCAGTTCTTATGCTCTCAGGGTATTTCCAAATCTGTGTTTTTACAAAGATATGTTTACTGTCTGTATTTATGTGTAAAAATCTGTGTTTTCTGTAGAGTTTTGGAACAACACAAGTTAACAAAGGAGCAGTGGGAGGACAGAATACAGACGTGGCATGAGGAGCACAGAGGAATGCTCAGGTGAGTGTTTAGTTGGACTTTGAGGGTCTTGAGTTTTAGTCGGGTTTCAACAAGATTTTTTGTTTTGTTTTATTCACATTAACTTTCAGCAGCCTGGTTTATTTCTTTGTATCAAAGGATTGTGGCTAATGCGCTTTCTTTTAGTGGGACTAAATTCCAAAACTTGTATTAAACACGGCTGTGTTTCAGTCTCTCTGTTCACTGTGGCTTATGTTTGTGCACCTGTGCAGGGAGGACGCAATGATGGAGTACTTGAAGATTGCTCAGGACCTGGAGATGTACGGCGTTAACTACTTTGAAATCAAAAACAAGAAGGGCACAGAGCTGTGGCTGGGCGTCGATGCTTTGGGGCTCAACATTTACGAGCATGAAGACAAGTAAGAGGAAAAAAACAACTCATGCACTTGCATGGTTACACTATATGATCTAGTTGGTTCTCCTCACAAGTTCTTTGCTTTAAATGCAAGTCTGATTAGAAACTTGTTTTTTCTTCTGAGGAGTTATACATAGATGTTGATTTACATTAGAGTTGGGAAATACTGCTGAAGTTAATGAAAACGGTTGGTAAAATTAGGAGTGGTTGATAAAGTCAAAGCAACAGCATACATGGTTTCCGTAACTCCACTGAGTTGGTATGTCTCTACCAGCTTTGCACATTTACAGATTAAAATATTTGCCCGTTCGTCTTTGCAAAATAGTCTAAGCTCATTTAGACTGGAGAGTATCTCAACAGCATGATGCTGCCACCACCATGTTTCATTGACCAGAACGCCTTCTTCCACATGATTCCTGTGTCTCTTACATGGCTTGTGACAAACTAAGTACATTACTTTAATCTATACACTTGTGTGTTTTATTGGAATGAAACAGGGCTCCATGAGATGTTCAAAGCAAACCTTTCCCCAACTTTATCCCTGACATTTATGCTGCCTGTTGGTTCTCATGATGCGGTTTGTTCATAAAAATTGTCCAACAAATCTCTGACAAATTATACTGAGATTAAGTTACGCTCAGGTGGACACAGATTGGGGGACCTCTGAAGGCAACTGGTTGCATTAGATTTTATTTATGGGTGTTTGAGTAAATCAGATGGGAATAAATCAATTTAGAACAACACATCCATTTCCTTCAATTACATAATTGTGTACTGCTTTGTGTTTGCCTCACATAAAATCCCAACAAAATACTGTGAGTTTTATTGTTATAAGTGGACAGAATGTGGAAAAGTTCAGAGTTTTTATACTTTTGCAAGGTCCAGTATAAAACTGAGAACTGACATTTAAGAGGAGGAAGGTGAAACCACAACAGAACTGTTATCAACAGCAACACCCACCCCGGGTTTATTTATTGCCTTCACATACAGATTGATGACTAAAAGGTGAAACTCTGGCACCATTTTTTGCTGTAGGAAGTAGAACTTTGGAGAGAGGAACTGTATAGCAATCAACACAACCAAACCTGTGAAAATATTTGTGAGAATGACACCTAGGTTTTGGAAGAGAATTATTTGTCAACTTGTGAGTAAATCACAATTTGTACCCTAAAAGTTCAGTAAAAGTTTATCCAATATCTCCTTAGATTGTCACCAAAGATCGGCTTCCCTTGGAGCGAGATTAGAAACATTTCCTTCAACGACAAGAAGTTTGTTATTAAACCCATTGACAAGAAAGCTCCAGTAAGTCCTACTGAATTAATGTCAATCGATTTGTGAGAAAATGCACAAATCATTTAATGCATAATCTGTGCTTCCCGCAGGACTTTGTGTTCTATGCCCCTCGATTGAGGATCAACAAGCGCATTCTGGCGTTATGTATGGGAAACCACGAGTTGTACATGAGAAGAAGGAAGCCGGACACCATCGAGGTGCAGCAGATGAAGGCTCAGGCAAGGGAGGAGAAGCACCACAAACAGATGGATAGGTACAGTCCATCAGCTTTTAAAATGTCTAACTATTCAATAATCGATACATTTATTTAATGTAAGAATATCATTAAAATTTGTTAACACAATTATAATCTCACTGAATAACATTGAACAAACTGTTGAGAATAAGAAGTGTTTTTTTTATCATCATCCCCAACCTCTCTGAGGCCCCCCTAGCGCCCACTGGTGGCCCCCACTTTGACAACCACTGTCCATATTTTATTGTCTTTTTTCTTTCGTGACCCCTAGTGAACAATAGGGAGCAGTGTTATTGCAGGAGAAAGAATCAGTCATGTTCCTTTTTTAGCAGGGAGTGTGGTACTGTTGGATGGGCTGTTACAGAATGGAACAAATGTGTTTTGTTTTGTTTTTTTTGCTTTGTGTGCAAACAGGATGGAATTATCAAACATGCAAATGAACACTGATTCAGTTTGTAACAAACACTTTTACAAATGGTATCATTTGCACAGGGACCAGTATGCAGTCCGCCTACATCCTCTAGCATTCATCACCAGTGTGTACCAATGTTGTTTGAGCATTTTTTTAATATATTAGAACTTACCTATGCAACCCTGATTTAATACTGCATTTTCCCTTTAAAAATGTTATTTTGTTCTTCTCCAAACTTGAGCTTACAAGATTTTATGTTATGTTGTACTGTACAGTTGTCTTCAGTCTTTACACATTTATTTAAAATATAGCTGTGATGTTGGTATACAAATTTCGCATTTGTAATGTAATTTTAAAAATAATTTGACAGCTAACCAGACGTTTTTTTTGGGTGTGAACAGGGCACAGCTGGAGAATGAGAAGAAAAAGCGTGAGATTGCAGAGAAAGAGAAGGAGCGAATAGAAAGAGAAAAGGCTGAGCTGATTGAGAGACTGAGGCAGATTGAAGAGCAGACACAAAGGGCTCAGAAAGGTATGACTGTAACTAACATGCTCACCCTCCTTTACTGCCTTTCTTTTCCTCACTGCTGTTATTCATTTCACTGTTAGAAAAATAAAAAAATAAGGATAAGATCAGTTATTTTGACTCAACACAGTCTATATGCTGAATAATACAGTTCTTTATAAAATTCTGTGATTTATAATACAAAATGTATTACAGTATGTTTCTCTGAGGGATATCTAAGAAGCTCTGAGTCAGCGCCCTTGAGCCAGCTTCTCGAACTGATAAGGCTCAGGACCGCTGGGTTCCACAAAGCTTCTCTCAACCTCCGGTGACGAGGAGGGTGAAAAATCCTTCACCTCAAAATATCTATCCGTGGCAAAACTATCAGCGTCGCTCTGCTCACTTTCCATGTTTCAATATGTCAAATTAAGCTAGCTGCCACTTTTCCTCCTGAGCACACTCTCGCTTAACCTCCTCCACTCATCTCCACACTTGGCGGTGCCCCTCAGTGTCTCTTGGCACCGCGCATTTTGGTGGCATTTTTCAAAAATCGCTTTAACATCGTGTTCAGTTTCACTTTAAGAAAATAAGCTGTGAGGCGGCTTGCCAGTGGGAGGGCTGTAAAAGACTCAATGATTATGGTGTAGACACTGCCTTATTCTTTCACATGTCCTGTCACGGCATGTAAGGCATATTATATGACCGCTCCAGAACGTGGCCCGTGTACGCACAGAAATAACAAACACTGTAGCAGACACCGTTTATAACACCTTCTATCAGTGATTAGGCCAGTTAGCTTGGCTAGCCTTAGGCTCCATTCACACTGCAGGCAAATGTGGCCCAAATCAGATTTTCTTGGGGTCAAGTGATCAGGTCAGGCTTTTTAAAACAAGTGGGAACGCTCAGATCTGGCCCGTATGTGACTTTTTCAAGTCACATTTGAGCCACATTCATATGCGTTCCTGAGTCCGACTCGTATCTGATCTTTTGTGACTCCAGTGGGAACGACCAAGGCAGATTAGATGTGACTTTGACGTCACTTTCCATCGCATTCATCACAATCTTGTGCCAGCCAGCAGGAAACGGTAGCAGTTAGCAAAACAGACAGGGGGCTAGAATAGTAGTGCACAGTGGAGAGACAGCGAGACGTTAGAGCTCGTAAATAAATAGAAATAAAACTTTATTCCAGCATAATTGAAAGGCTCATAGGAACCGTCTGGATGTGGGACGTAGTTTGTATTGTAATGTTCGTACAATGCTTCAAACAGAGGACTTTAAAATGCTATCGAGGTTACCAAGCATGTGATTATCTGCCCCTGCTGCAGTTCGATACACTGGAATTCGTCAAGTCTTCTGCCTGTGGTGTAGAGAGGAGAGGCGCTGACATATATAATTAAAAGTCGCTCTCAACATGATAAAGTTCTGACTCGGTCTCTGTAAAGTTAACATCCCTGCCCCACCATTGCTGGCTGTGTCTCTGCATCCAAAAGGTTTGTTGTGCTGAACTGGCAGTCAGATCTCCCTAAAACGGAACAATAAAGAGTTTCACTCTCCTTTTATTCACGTGTTTGCCACACAGCACCCACTGACAATAAATGGCTTCATAACACCTATTTCTCTCTGTTTACTGTTGTGCTTGAGCTTGTGTTGTTCTTATGCGCATGCGGGTCAGTTTGGTAAGTAATTTGAGCATTAAGACCTGCAGTGGGAACGTAGCCTTACTCCATATGCATTCCATATGGAGACAGTAACGCTGGCTGTGTAACGCTCTGAGGTTTCCAAAAAGCTGCCAACATTTCCCAATCCACAACAGAGGTTGAAAGCTCAAAGGGATGAAAGAGATTTTGTTGAGCCTAGGTTTCAGTCACCAGTCGTGCGCTCTCCCTTGCTCCTCCGCAGCTTGAATGAACTGCACATATGACTTGACAAGAAATAGTGTTTTTTTTAAATAGTTTCTTCCATCCCTGTGCTTCCTTTGACTCCATTTTTTAACATCTCATCGGTAGAGAAATGGCTAACTCCCGGTCATCTTCATTCATTCATTCAGCAGCGTCCGCACTAAAGGTGTATTTGACAGCAGGACCTTGTAACAGCCAAGTTCAGCGCCTTCTAAACGCCTGGAAAAAGATTTTTGAGTTTGCGACAGGCTGGTCTCAGGTCCGCCGTCAACAGCTGTTTATTAAGCTTTATTTTTTTATTGGCCTTCCTTTATTTGGTCCTTTTTTATAGTGCAAGTTTTTGAATGTGGGTCACTCACTCCTGCCCCACCCTCAAATGATGCCAGAGCAGCATTCACTCCAAAAATTAGAATTACAGTATATTAAAGTTGTGTACTCAAAATCAACAGATAAAGCATAAAGAATGGGATCAAGATTGGTATTTATTTATGCTTTATTATCTTGACCCTAACTTTCAAGTTCTGCCACAGCAACATGTCCAAAGAAACCTTGTGAAATTCTGGGTTTTTGGTTTTAGTGTTTAAGTTTATTAGTGTCCCCTTTTAAAGAGTTTCTGCTGGAGCACCTGCCAAAGCGAGCTCCAAACCAGAGCATAAAGATGCACACCTGTTTCAGTTTTGGTTTATAGAGTAACGGCAGGGAATGCAGTTCCATTCTATATGTGCCCATCTATGCTTATTATGAAGAATCCATAAACGCACTTGTTTCTCACAGATTTTTATTTAGTGCGATAATTTTAAGAAGCGTAAAATAGTTCTCCACGAGGCAGGCCATCCAGGTTTGGGAACCACTGCGCTGTTTTAATGTTACTTTAACTTAATCTTCCAAACATGCACTGCTACTATCTGGAAAGCAAATACCTTATCCATCTGAATTTGCATATAACAGAAAATGGAGAGCAAATAATGAAGTCCCTTTTCCATCCTGCCCTTGTTCTTTGTTTGCTGCTGTAACTTGACTGTGATTTAAAAAAAAAAAACAAGGAAGAACAATCATTCTTCTCAGCTTACCTTTAAGAAATGAAATAAAAAAAACAATTCAATGCAAAGAAAGCTCAAGTGTGCACAGAAAAACATCTCAAAACTTCGCCCCTGAAGTTGTACCATGGCCTATTTTTACGTTCACATGCCAGCAGATGGTTTTTGATGGTTCAAGCTCAATAAACTCACTGTTCAGAGCTTAGCACCTTGATCTGCGATTGACGTTTACTTGTACTTCCGTGCAGAACTGGAGGAGCAGACTCGCCGGGCCCTGGAGTTGGAGCAGGAACGAAAGCGAGCAAAGGAAGAAGCCGAGCGGCTGGAGAGGGAGAGGCAGGCAGCGGAGGAGGCCAAGGCAGCTCTGGCTCAGCAGGCAGCCGACCAAATGAAGACGCAGGAACAACTGGTATATGTTCCCTCAAATCAATGTTTTTTTATCCTATATGTAAATTCATTGATTTGTTGGTACATTATGAAAACCTATGCAGAACAACCAGAACAGAACACCTGTAGAGGGATGTTTTCCAGCTGTTTCTGGAGTTACAGCAGGATTAGATTTATTTTTTTCCATCAGTTTAGGTTTATGTTTAAATCATGAATGAGTCTTGTTATCTGTTCTTAAGACACTATTCTTGACTTCAGTGTTGCAACCTTTTACTGGCATGTTTTACTTTACACAGGCTGCTGAGCTAGCAGAGTTCACCGCCAAAATCGCTCTGCTTGAGGAGGCAAAAAGGAAAAAAGAGGAGGAAGCATCAGAGTGGCAACACAAAGTAAATAGACCTCGCCATATAATATATTGTTGACAAATTAGTTGGCTCCTTCAGTTTGAGTTTGGACTGCTAAACGCTTGCCGAATAGTTGTTATAGTCATATTTCAGTTCTTTAGAAATACAGCCTAGAACCATCTGGGTATATGTAAGAACTTCTGCTTAAAACCCGCAGAAGAATGTAGAAAAGAAACACCCTAGTGTCTTTTCTGTCTAAGACCACTCATCTGTTCCCCTCTAGGCCATTTCAGTACAGGAAGACCTGGAGAAGACGAGGGAAGAGCTAAAGACGGCCATAACCTCTCCTACAGCACCTGAACACGACGAGCAAGATGAAACGAATGCAGAGGCAAGTGCCGAGCTGCTTAGCGACGGCGTCAGCAGCCACCGTAGCGAAGAGGAACGCATCACCGAGGCACAGAAGAATGAACGTGTGAAGAAGCAGCTGCAGGTACGCACACAAAGAGTCGTCCAAAATGTTTGGGATCCAGCTGTTCTGTGAAGGCCTCGGAGGTTTGTTAGAGAACATTAGTGAACAAACAGTCATGAAGACCAAGAAACACGGCTGACTGGTCAGGGGAAAGCTTTGGGTGATTTTAAACCAGGTTTAGGTCATAAAACAATATCCAAAGTTTTAACACCTTAGAGTTCAATCGTCATCTAAAAATGCAAACTGTACTAATAAGCTGGTGTAGAAGAAAATCAGTTGGAAAAACAGCCAGTCCTATGGTACCTCTGGAGGAGATGCAAAGATGCACAGCTCTTGTGGGTGCAACACAAATGCTTGCCACACTTTCCAGATTTCATTTGTAAAAATTGAAAATGGTATTATTTTCACCATTAAGCACTAGTTTGGATTTTTCTGTCTCCTAAAATCTAACGAAACAGGTAAAGATATATTTATTATTTCATAGCCTTCCTATCAATTTGACATGTGGTTAAAATGAAAAAAGCTGTTTTACTTCTAAAGGAGATATAGTGAGTATTTACTGCACCACATTTTGGGACTTTCACATTTCTTTAAACAAGCAAGCAATCTTTGAAAAAATACAATTCAGTTAATTTCATATCAAACAACCCTTTGGCCACTCAAAATTATTTTATCCCTTTTAATAATGGTATGTCTGTCAAGTCAAACATGTGAACCTTTAAATGTCCTCTAGAAAACGGTGTGCATCAAGACACTTCTGTCATTACACTAATTGCGGTTTTAATGCATTCTATGTTTTATTTTATTTACACACGTACACTTTTAGCCAAGATTGATTCCATTAATTCAACACTCTTTGCAGGCAATTAAGAGCATGCTTTTTCATCTGCCGTTGGATCAGCGTTGCCCAAGGTCCTGTCCTTTACATGCAACCTTCTCCAACTCATCTGAATCAAATGAGGGGCTCCTTACCAAGCCCCTGCAGAGCTCAATGACTGAATGCTGATGAGGGATTTCAGCCATTTGATTCAGGTGTGTTGGAGAATGAATGCATCTAAAAGTTGCAGGATTGTAGCTTTTGAGAGCTGGACCTGGGTACCCCTGCTTTAGATCAATATCATTCCTCTCCTGCTAAGAGTCTACAAGCTTGGAGATTTACTCAGCCACCATTTCATAGCATTCTCAAGCAGTCATGTACGGCGCCTAGGAAATGACATGGGGGGGATATATATAAATAGTGTCCCCACGGAATAATAATTCGTCCCCACGAAATGAATATAATGTGCGCACGAAAAACTAAAACAGCGCACTTTCTCAAACATATTGAGGAACGAAACAACAACAACTGGATGGACAGGGTGAGTCTGTTACTTTAGGCTGGGGAGGAGCTACAAAGAGATTCTGAAAAACCTGGCATCACAAGGAATTCTCAGTAGTGAGAGGCATTTAAATAGAATACTGAGAGCCAGGTGTTAACCCTTTCTGCTTCCGCTTCCTGACCTGTTTTGTTTTTCCGTTTTGTTTTTCCTGGCCGGGAAACACAGGAGATTCTTCCTCTAGGACTGAAATGGTTGTTCACTTTGGGGTTAACTCCCTGTACTTACATGTCACTGGGGGTGAGACCTCTATAATAATGAAGGGACTGGATTGCTGAAGAGCCGCAGTTTTTAATAACTGTACTGCACACTGATTGCACGTTAAATGTACCATGGCCAGCTGAACGTCCTCCCCGGTCGCCGTCGTGCATACTGCCAAAACACACAACCGCACACACACTCTTCTTCATGGTCCCAGTCTGACAGCGCACAGCTCCACCGCACGTATGCACACATTTACACACCCACCGTACACTGAGCTCCATCAATTGAGTTAAACATCTCCTGCAACACAGTTCACTTGATGTCTACTTTGTGGGGACGAATCAGTACTTTGTTGGCACAAATTAGTATTTCATGGGAACAAATTAGTATTTTGTGCGCACGCTATGTACATTTTCCCCCATGTCAGTACCCGGGTGCCGTAGTCATGCTATCTATAGAAGTAATCTCCCCCAAACCTCTGAAAACGGGCCCTGTTGAGGAGTCACTGAGCTTTTGAGTTTTTTCAGCATTATAATTTACTCTGATCAGTTTAAAATAGCCTGGCCTTGAAGAAAAAAATCAGTTGGACCGGGAAATACAAAAAAAAACAATTGTTATAGTGTGGAAAATCCTGACTTTTATTCTCCCAACAGGAACGCCTCTTTCATACTTACGGACTGACCTTTACAACAGTCAACACTGTTACCCACTCACTTCTGTGGCCATATTTTCAGAATCCGCTTTATTGGCTAGGATTGTGTACGCAAACAAATAATGTGATCACAGGGTGCAGACATTAGGTATAAATATATATACTTTAGAGATAAGTTAGAAATAAGTTAAAGGATAAAAGAATGAGTATGTACTTGTATGTTCTGGATCATGCTGTTGAACCACACGTATATAGATGCAACTATCACTCAGAGGTTCCTCAAAGCTGCCCTCATTTATGCAAGCGCACATCATTGCACAGTGTGGCAAATTTCAGTGGATTTTCCTGTTAAAGCCAGAGGCAGCTTAAATAAGGGCTTATCTTGGTGGCCACATTGGTGAAACGTTCTTGTAAACAGGCCCTTTGTCTCATCTGATTTTTTTTTTTTTTTCTAACTCTCAGTAAACTGTAGTTGTTGCTTAATCTGACTGCAAAATACATGTTTGCCTTCAACTGTTTTTAAAGTTCCTGTTTCCCAACCTGCAAATTTGTTTTTGTTCTACTTTTTTGCAAAAAAGTTCCATAGAAGCAACAGTTTAGAGATAAAAACTTAAATCAGTCATTTAGCTACCATTGCATATGGGTAATCTTTTTGAACATGCGGTGTCAAAGACAAATCAATGGAAGCTAAATAAGAGAAAGTATTGTTGATTGATTTTTAAAGTTTTATTAATTGGATGAAGTGCTGTCATAAAGATTTTGAATAAATTCAAACAAACATAGTGAGCGAAGGTAGTCGGCATAAGACATGCTAGGGTGTGGTTTTCACAGATGCAGCAGCCAAAGATTTGTGGCCCAGATCTGAATTTTAATTTTTGTAAAGCTGTGGTCTGCTGATAAAAAAAAATGCCAATTCCAGTATTCTTTAAGGACTGTATTTAACAGTTTTTGAAATAATTTTATCACCTTGCTGTGAGCTGTAAGCATCAGTATGTATACCTACAGGGGTTGGACAATGAAACTGAAACACCTGTCATTTTAGTGTGGGAGGTTTCATGGCTAAATTGGACCAGCCTAGTAGCCAGTCTTCATTGATTGCACATTGCACCAGTAAGAGCAGAGTGTGAAGGTTCAATTAGCAGGGTAAGAGCACAGTTTTGCTCAAAATATTGAAATGCACACAACATTATGGGTGACATACCAGAGATCAAAAGAGGACAAATTGTTGGTGCACGTCTTGCTGGCGCATCTGTGACCAAGACAGCAAGTCTTTGTGATGTATCAAGAGCCACAGTATCCAGGGTAATGTCAGCATACCACCAAGAAGGACGAACCACATCCAACAGGATTAACTGTGGACGCAAGAGGAACCTGTCTGAAAGGGATGTTTGGGTGCTAACCCGGATTGTATCCAAAAAACATAAAACCACGGCTGCCCAAATCACGGCAGAATTAAATGTGCACCTCAGCTCTCCTGTTTCCACCAGAACTGTCCGTCGGGAGCTCCACAGGGTCAATATACACGGCCGGGCAGCTATAGCCAAACCTTTGGTCACTCATGCCAATGCCAAACGTTGGTTTCAATGGTGCAAGGAGCTCAAATCTTGGGCTGTGGACAATGTAAAACATGTATTATTCTCTGATGAGTCCACCTTTACTGTTTTCCCCACATCCGGGAGAGTTACGGTGTGGAGAAGCCCCAAAGAAGCGTACCACCCAGACTGTTGCATGCCCAGAGTGAAGCATGGGGGTGGATCAGTGATGGTTTGGGCTGCCATATCATGGTATTCCCTTGGCCCAATACTTGTGCTAGATGGGCGCGTCACTGCCAAGGACTACCGAACCATTCTTGAGGACCATGTGCATCCAATGGTTCAAACATTGTATCCTGAAGGCGGTGCCGTGTATCAGGATGACAATGCACCAATACACACAGCAAGACTGGTGAAGATTGGTTTTATGAACATGAAAGTGAAGTTGAACATCTCCCATGGCCTGCACAGTCACCAGATCTAAAAATTATTGAGCCACTTTGGGGTGTTTTGGAGGAGCGAGTCAGGAAACGTTTTCCTCCACCAGTATCACGTAGTGACCTGGCCACTATCCTGCAAGAAGAATGACTTAAAATCCCTCTGACCGCTGTGCAGGACTTGTATATGTCATTCCCAAGACGAATTGATGCTGTATTGGCCGCAAAAGGAGGCCCTACACCATACTAATAAATTATTGTGGTCTAAAACCAGGTGTTTGAGTTTCATTGTCCAACCCCTGTATGTCTTAACTTTATTTCCAAAATGCTACCAACACTTCCAAACCCAGCATGTCCAAATAAATAAATTGATCTAAATAAATAAATAATAAAGCCAAGCACTTGGCTGTAATGCAGTCAGCCTTCCTGATATCTGCTTAAGAAAAGTAGAATACTTTTGCCAGTTTGACAAAATGTCCCCAAGGTGGAAACCAGGTAACATTTGCAGATGGGTCCCTTTCAAACCCCAAAAGGTCTGCATGACACCAGAGTACAAAAGGCTGAAATGCGGTAGGAGGGAAATGACCAGCACAAAGCAACATGTCTCTCTCTGTAGCAGTCTGGTACACAGCTGATGTGCCTTCATACAAAATATTTTTTTCAAATCGCTTCTTGCACCTTTTGTGCTTCCTCTGATTAAAATTTTAAACATCTTGCTGATACCAAAAATGTCAGAGTGAGTCTCCATGCAGTGAAAGCTTTGATGTTAAAGGTGTTGTAGATGTGCAGTAAGTGCAATCTGGTAGAACTTCCATTCACTAAACAAGTGGTTACACATTTCAAAAGGTTGAACTCTCGATCTCAAATATATATTGCTAAAGCTTAATTTCATTTTGACAAAGCCCACACTTATTGGCATAAAGATTAAAATCCCATTTCATCACTGATTTTTATATTATAATTAGCCTATTGATGTCTGTGATATTTAACTGTGTGTCCCCCCTCCAGGCTCTGAGCTCAGAGTTGGCCGAGGCTCGGGACGATACCAAGAAAACTCAGAATGACATGTTACATGCCGAGAACGTCAGGGCCGGTAGAGACAAGTACAAAACCCTGCGCCAGATCCGCCAAGGCAACACCAAGCAGCGCATTGATGAGTTCGAGTCCATGTGAAGCAGCAAGAACAGTGGACAGATGAAAGCTCAAAAGAGAGTGCTGGTCTCATTGCCATGTCAACGCCTCACTTTACTTGTAAAAAAACCCAAAACCTGCTTGCCACTGCAGGACCTTTTGCTTTTTTCTGCCCAGGAGGAAGAGCAGCTGTGAGGCTTTGCAAGTTCAGCCTCATTAAAGCTCTGCCTGCAAGCAGCTGGCTTATTGCACTCCTTTCTGCTATTAGGGCTCCACCCCCGACCTAACAAAGCACAATTTTTTTTAATTGAGCTGAAAAAATGCAGATGTCAGCAGATGCCCTCCCCTTGTACATCTCTGGTTATTTTAATGCTAGCATGTGTTGTAACTAAATAAGTACAAGACCCCCTGATAAAACTTGAGACTGGACTGAAATGGATGTGCTTTTACTAAACATAATAAAACAAAAAGGCCATTTCTAGCGGTAGCTCGCTGATGATGGTGGTAAGCTTTAATATATGTACTTCTTTTGTCTTGAACATAACTTGTATTTCTTTTCTTTTCTTTTTTTCATCGCCTTATTCGACTATTTCTTTTCCATTTAGATTCCGTATTTTTGGGACATATATTATCTGTTATTGTCACATTAATGTATTTGTGAAATATCAGTTTGCAAAGGTCATCAATATGCAAACCAGATCTGCTTCTCTTACATTCTGTCATTTCTCTCCGTCATTGAGACATTTGTTCAAATATTATTGCATTTTGCCCCATAATAAAGAATACTTTATATTTCCAAATATGCATCAAGAGTATGGTCCTAAAATGAAGTTGGAGCAGATTTTTTTTTTTGGGACGGTTGGTCAAAGCATGGCATGGCAGAAACACATGTTCTGATGCGCAGTGTGATGAAAACTGAAAGAATTAAGCCTGGATTTGCTGCTTTAAGCCACTTTGTTGTTTATGTTATCTATTAATAATTTACTTATTGTTTAAATATGACACACCTATGGTACATTGTGATCTTTTTTTAATAAAGTGAGAAAGTATTTAATGGTTATGAATGGTTTTGGAACACTTACTATTACAAGTCACAGCAGAGTAATTTATGAATATTTTAAGAATCTAGTACTTCAAGCTTGATAAAATTTTCTTTCCTTCACTAAAGTCGATGTAGAATATATCAATAAATTATTGTATTCATTAAAGAAAACTACATCCATGAAAAATGTATTACCAACTTCAAACTAAAAACTATCCTCTAAAAAATTGTTGGAAATCTCAAGAAAATGTTTATTTTCAACAACATGGCATGTGCATATGCAAAAATGTGCAAAGTTCATGAACCAAGCTGCAGGTTGAGGTTTGAGTAGGGTTTTATTAGTCATAGTTAAATCACATACAGAACCAGTTAGCATGCTTTATTTAGACAATTTTCCAGAATCCATATTAGAATCAGGTTTCTCTTATTGACTTCCAGTTTAATACCTCAAGCTTTAATGTTTCCAAGATTTTTTTTTTTTCAAAAACAAAAGAAAAATCCAGCTGTCATGCAAATAAGACTAAATATCAGCAATAAACCTCACTTAGGGGAACATGCTTTACAATTGTTTTCTTTTTAGACCAGGCATCCTTTTGTGCCACAAGCTTCACACTTTCAGATTAAATGTATCTTGTATTTATATTTTTTTAACCTTGTTTAAACTGTGAAACTTATTTATAATATTTAACTTTACTGATTTTAATCATTAAATATCCATTAGCACAGTTAACACCTTTGTGGTCTTTAGAACCCAGCACTGGAACATATTTTGCTTTAAATCTCTTCATATTGAACGGGATAGTTGATATAAAACAATTGTAAACACTTGAGCCTCCAATTTTAAATGTATTTTGGTTTAACGTAACCACCTTTAGCCTGAGCACAAAGAAATGCTGGAAAGCTGTAACCTACTTATTTATTGGCGTGGGCCCCAGAAATGACAGCCCTCACTTATTTCTGTTGCAGAAATTAAGTTTTGATTCAGCAAATTAGAAATGATGTTTTGACAAAATGAACACCAGATAATATTATTCAGCACCTTTTGTAACTGACACAATGTCTAAAAAAAAATCACGTGACAAATTACAGCCTTTGACAAGACAAGGCCACACATCGATATATAAACGTTTGTTAAGAGTGAACTCAAAGCTAACTAGATGGAGATGTGCGTTGTCTTCAGAAAGCCCACACTAAATCTATTTGGCCAAGCACTATGGCATGAATGGAACTGTGAGAACACTTCAGGCTAAATGTTATAAAATGATAAGGGCTGAAAGTTGCCTTGAGTCCTATATTGATTTGGGAATAAAAGAATAAAGAAAATAGTTTTTTAACCTCCCAAACAGTATACATTTGGGCTTTTAATTTGCATCTAGAGCCTGTTGGGTATCGGGGCAAAGAAAAAAATCGGATCACTTAGTTTAGGAAACTGTCCATGCAAGTTTGCCACATGTTGCCCTACGCTCAGTAAAACATTCATATGCATTTATTTAGACATTGGGTTTGATAAAGTCGGAGTGTTGGACAAATTCTTCGTCCTAAGTTTAATAACTTCTGAACATCTAACCCAGCCGCTGTAAAACCAGTAACATCATGCTTAAGACATGAACATCTAATGTGATTTTGCTGAGACAATACTTTTTATATATTTAAAATATTTAACATATGTGTTCATATGTCTGCTGTGTCACACTTCAGTCCTCGAGGACCAGTGACCTGCAGCTTTTAAATGAGTCTCCGGTTCAACACACTGAAATTAAATATTTAGGTCATTAGCGGGACTCTGTTCAACATGAAAACAAACTGAAATTTAACAGTTCCAGGACACTGGCTCTTGAGGACTGGAATTTGACCCCCATTATCTTAGATTAATGTTGCAAGTTGTAGACAGTCTCTTTACTTCCATCTTTTGCTAATCCGTTTGTAAAGTTGCAAACATCCATAAGTATCAACTTGGTGACTTGGCGGCTCTCCTTTTAGAAAACCAACTAGCAACTAATAACTCTTACATCATCGGAGACTTTTGGAGACTCTTTGTGCTGCTCTACACCCCTTCCTCTGTGTTTTAGCTTTCACAGGTGGCAGAGTCCTTGCACATAAATCCTTCAGCTGCGACTGAAACCCCTCCGAGTTCAAACCCTAACATTAATCATTCAATCAAGATGCTAGCTGATGCTCATCCGGGCCATGATAGAAAGGTAAATTGTCTAAAATACACCACTGCATTTCAATTGTCTCTTTTTGGTTAATCTAGATTATTAATGCAGATTGTACACAGTAAAAAATGGTAAAAACCTTCATATTGTACTGTGATGTCTTGTAAGCTGCTAAAAACATCTATAATATTTTGGATGTTTCTACTCTTCTGTACAACTGCAAGCATGTGGCCAATGATGCAAAATAATGACTTTATATAGGCTGTTGTAGTTTTTTAGGACAGATAATTTCCTTACTGAGCAGCTGGGAGCAGTGCAGTCATTCAGGTGACTGTTGCAGTTCACTAAATTCAATTTACAATCTTTGCAAATTTATAAAATTGATTGAACAAATTATACAAATATCTCCAACAGGAATAAACTGCAAATCCCAGTTTACTGTTTCCCAAACCGCAAGAACGTATTTTTAGGCCCGTTTTTATTTATTTATTTATTTTTTGCACCTGACACCGGGTGGGTTCTGTACATGTATGTGTCTACGTAATGAAAACCACTTGTGCTTGGTGAGTTTAATGTGGAGAAAGCTACATTTTTTATGTTAGCTTGCAACCTTGGTACATTTATTGTAAAATAGTAAATATCCTAATAAGTGATGAATAATTTGGTAAACAATTATGTGATTTTTGGATTTTTATGTCAAGTACAAATACAGAAAAAAACACTAGAAGAACCAGAATTAGTTTTGAAATCTGCCAAAAATAAGCTAGCAGGTTACAGTTTGCTAGCTTAAAAACATTAGCTACATTTATGTTAGGCAATAACACAAAATGTGATATTTGTTTCAGGTTTAATCTGAAATCACTTTGTCAAGACACGTTTTTGGTGAAATCTGTTCACAGTATTATGTTAGCAAAGAAAGCAATTATTTGACTTCATATTCAGCATCAGTCACACATACTAAATCTATTCCTCAGCTAAAATGCAGTTATAAAAATAGGTTTCCAAAAAGCCTTATGATAATACAAAAATAGCTTTGCCCTCATACATGAATTGTTTTTTATATCCAAAATCTGTTAATAGCACATCCCCAGAAGTGGCACAAAGTGCCACATGAGCAGGATGCAAACCCCTTTGTTCCAGCCTGTATGAAGTACCAAGTGAGAAGGGGTCAGACTTTGGAGGGGAATCGATTTTCTATTAAACATCCTGCAGTGTCAGAGGAGGATGCTTTCCCAACTAGGCAGTAGTACAAATGAGGTTATAAATTTCAAGAAAGGCAATGTTTAAAGCCCGTTGCACTAATCTGATAACCTTTTCATAAACATTGACTTAATCTACACGCTAGTACAGGTTGTTTGTTTTTAGACCTGTTTTTAACTTTAAACTGTTCAATGAGTAACGAGAATACCACAGCTTAGTGTACAACTCTGAACATTCTGACTCCCACACCCACTCAGACTTTTCCCAATCAACGGTAAAGACTCATTCTTTATTTCCAACTGCATTGTATTACAATTTAGATTCACAAACAAAAATTGCTCCCAAAAGTACACTTGACAGTTTCAAATTCTTGCACTATCACAATCCGGCAAATAGAAAGGAATAAAAATCCCTCTCCAATAAAAGCCTCGGTACCAGAGGTGGCAAAAATAACCCACAAAAAATATCCAGCTCAAAACCCTTTTGTTCAAAGACTTTCATATAAAACAATGACATTGTTTAAAAGGTTTAAGGATACAATTTGTATCAACAAAGAAATGTTTCATCTAGCTACTATAAATTATGCCAACCAGGCATGAGTCTTCCTAGAAAGTTCCTCAGCATTAAATAACCTAACTTCTGGATGAAAGAACCTTAAGAGTATTTATTTTAACAATTCAAGTTTTAGGTAGGTTACATTATAGCATTTTTAGCAAAGCTGAAAAATAGTTTTAAAAAGACATCAAACTTATGATACATTTGAAGCAGCTGTAATGAATTAAAGCTAAAGTGTGGGGGATGTTGCATTTGAAATAAATATTTGCACAATATTTCCCAGAGTACTGGGTGCTTGTGTGATATTTTCACATCAGCAAATCACGTCTAAAATTAAGTGCAAAATTATTCAAACCCCAGGCAGATTTCTACATAAACTAACCATTTAATTTGACCAACATGTTCGTTCTGAATAACAGTGATAGGGTCATGGCAAAGAAAAAAAACGTTGAAAATTCAAACCCTTTTTATATTGTTTTATCTTTTGATGGCTCTATTATTTTGTTTCCAAAACAATCTTCTTCTCATCTGAATCTGCCAGGTGTATGAATAATTTTGGGCTTAATGGTAGAGCTAAAGACCCCAGCAAAGAAGGCTGATAGAATTAACTAAAAATGTAAGCACAATATAATAAATACAGCTGTGAAACATTTAGAAAAAACTTAGAACTAGAATATTATTATTAATGCCTTAAGAATGGTGCACAACAATTTAATAAAAATAGCTATTTTGGTCAAATTTCTGACCTTTTTTTTTTCAACTTCACAAATTCTAATGTGAACAGTCTTGGACAAGAGAAAGTATTCCCTCTTTCAATTCTAGGGTTTAAACCAAGAAAAGATGCCACCATCTAAAAAGAGCAGCAAATCCACAACAGAATAGCAGAAAAGGAAGGGTCAAGGTGCAGCAATGGCCCAGTCAAAGTCCAGAATTCAGCTTCACTGAAATCCTGTGATAGGACCTTTAAAGAGAGCAGCAGTCAAGAAGGATACCTGCAAACTTCAATGTTGTAAAGAAGAGTGAAATTCCTCCGCAATAGTTAATATGACTGGTACAGTCTTACAGAAAATGACTGCATTAATATTTAGTAGCTAAAGATGGTTCTGAAAGCTGGTGAATAAAGAGTTTTTGAGCTGAGCTTTTCTATTTTGGCCTCACCGCTGAGAAAAATAATGTAAGCTTTGAATCTGTTGCGAGGTCAGATTTAAATACTCATACAACCTGGTAAATCTGATTATTTTCATCTCATGATATGTAAACCATAGGATGGAAAGATGTACTTTCTTTTTACCACAACTGTTTGTTTCTATTTTCTAGATACTGTTTGTCTGGTCGAATTATCTGTGAGTTTTACTTTGCACAAGGTAGACTCAACAGATACTGAAAATGATCAAGTGGTTCAAATTATTCCCCATCTGTGTAAGATTAAACTCTGGTGGAGGATGTTTTATGCACCACAGACATGAAAAAGGTAATAAATTAACACCTTTTAAATAATAAAAAAACCATTGTGTTAACATTTTGACCTATTAGTTTGATATGATTTAGCATATTTCTATACATGAAAAAGAGGGAGAATTTTGTGGTTTTTAGAAAAAACTAATCTGTGCTAAATGATGATGAACTAGCAAATGAGGTGACGGGTGTCCGAGCAGAGGAAACAACTCTTTCTCAGCGGTAAAAAACAGCTTGGGGTTTTCAAGTGGAGTTTTTGCTATCTTCTTTTGTGGTTACTGTTAGAGTTTTACTTCCCTGCAGGGGAAATCCCTCACATCTCACAACAACTGATGTGGCACCTGTCAGAGCGGATTGAAACGCTACATCAACAAGTTGAGCCAACTAAAGCAGAAATGCAATCAGAGCATAATTGCATTTCCAATGTAAAAAAAGAAAAAGAATACAAATAAATATATATTATTTTACGCCTGCTAAGTTGACATCTCAGACAGACAGTTTAATGTACACCCTCGTATGATTGCCCCTATAAAGAAAAGCTGAGACAAAAACTCACAGAATAACAGAAAGTGCCAAAAACTTAATTTTAAAACAATTTAAATTACTTAAAATGTAACACATAAATATGACGAACTGTGTCACCCTTTAAAGGTCCCCCTAGGCTGTCCATTATGAATCAAAAAGGAAAATAGTTTAACCCCAAACTTTCCTCATCTTAAGTGCTGAAGTAAAAGACATATTTAGACAAGGATATAGTAATTTTAGAACTTCTGTTTGCAAACATACCATAAAATTGAAAAACTTAAATAGGCTTTCATTACTGAGATGATTGCAAGGGATTAACCTGACAAGGGCAGTAATTGTAAGTACTTCCACTATTGTCTGCTTTTAAGAACCATGCTGCAATTTCTCCACCAAAATTGAGGCTGCAAGCTCCTGGGCATCCATCACATGAGGGTTTTTGGTCATTACCTTTTTCACCAAATCTGGTGGGAAGATGGCACATAAGTTGACAAAAACCCTCTCCTTGAGGTCCTGGTACTGCCCTGAGGAAAGATGCCCCGAGTAGTGGCGCTTGTGAGTGGTGAGGGATCTTAGGGACTGCTGTGGAGATGGTGGGCCACTTAAAGCTGAGAGACCATTGGGGCATGATGGGAGTTGCTGGCCCCAAGGAGAATGCCAACCCTTGCCATGAAGTGGGGGAAAACTCTTGTAGGAAAATAGATCATAGCAAGTCTTGGTAGATGGCTCTTGGTCAGAATCCCAGTGTGTCTTATGCTGAGGATCTTGGGTTACCCCAGAGTAGTTCCTTCTGGAATGAAGTGGTGATCCTTTGTGTCTTGTAGAATCCTGGAGTTCACCTTCCCAAGAGGTCAACACATTGGGACAGAAGGGTGAGTTCTGAGAACGAGGATGAGCAGTAGATGTTTGAGGTAGACAAGGTGGTTGTTCCCCTGGATAGTTGTTTAGCAGTGGACGTTGCTGTGGTAGGATGTTTGCTGAAGTGGTCTTGCGGAGGCATGGAGATGCATGAGAGATGACAGATCCTTGTTCTCTCTGCGATCTTTGAGTAACAGAATAACCATAAGGGTATTGCTGGCCCATCCCAGAAGAAACCCAGCTTGCAGGGTGGCCATATGGGTCACCGTAGTGATGATGGTAGTGAGGAAGGTTATGTTGGCACTTGGGGCTAAGGTCTGACATAGAGTCCGGGGAAAAAGAATCTGAGCTAATACTGCCATCACTGCTATAGTCAGATGGGAGGGAACTTGCTTGCAGACTGGCTGATAAGCGGCTTTCTAGGGTCTGTGGCTCCACGAGACAGACACCTGAAAAGGCCTTTACCAGAGACCTGCAGCCCTCCGGTGAGTTGCATCTGTTGTTATTTTCGACTAAATTTGAACCATAAGCTCCATTACTTTCCTCAAGTTGTGCCCACTTGTCCAGACGTCCTGATGAATGGAACCCCCCTGACGAAGTATGACCCCCAATGATGCTGCTTCCCTTATACCCTTCTAGTTTGGAATACATCTGAAATTTGTCCTCTGTGAGATCAGAGGGCACACTCCGAGGACTCTGGTTTGGTACTTTACTGCCATGTCCTGGTTCTACTTCAGGCATCTCTTCTGGTTGACTGCTACTTTGGCTCTTGACCATCAGGGCATGTTCCAGCAGGCCTTTAGTAGCTATTGATGAAATTCTGGCACTGGCACGGAGCTCATCAGCCACTGAGCGCTGGGGCTGCCTACCTCTTTCTGGGTGGTAGAATTTACACTTGTGGCCATATGTGCATTTCTTTCCTAGGGAACAAAGAATTTATGTATTTTCTCATGCAATGGCTCTGTAAAGTATTGGCATTTTTTGTTAATTAAAACTTGTCAAAAGGATACACTTCTTCTAATACTAAAGCCAATAAAGAAGAAAAAAACAATGCATTGAGGTTACTTCTTTCATATCCAGTGGCTCTTAGTGTACAGATGGCTGTTAAATTAGGTTTTTGTGATATAAAAAACAGACTATGATAAACAACTTTTTAAACTATTAATGTGACATATTATGCACAATTCAATCATTTTTTTATTAGGAGTCCACTAGCATCATCTACTTTTTTTCAGCTTTGCTCCCTTCACAGTTCCTTGTTGTGTACAGGATGCTATGGACTTCGAGCATCCTGTATATGGATTCCTGCCTGACACATTTGAATAAGGAAATGCTTTTGATCCCTTGTAACCTCTCTCCAAATTCTGGCTTAAGCTCCAGGATGCAAAGGACCAAATAACAGAAAAATCCCACTTGGACACCTGAACCTAATTTTAGATTAACCAGATTTTCTATAATTGGTGTGAACTAAAATGGACTGAACCTTGAAACTTTACCAAAAAGAGCTTTAACAATCTATTAGTTTATAGTTGTGTACATTTATGCTATCGCAGTCTTCTTTTTTATATTGTCATTGCATAATGTAGCTTTTATGTGGAAATTGCTTTTGAAATTATTTTAATACAAAAAAACCTGGCATTTTAACAGGGTTGCGTACACTTTCAAGAGCCACTGTAACTACTGACAAGCTGATGATGAAAAACACAGTTGAAAAGGTTTTAGAATGTATGTGTAAATGTATATATGATACCATAAGGACATGGCTGCTTCCTAGGTTCAGGAGCAACAGGCCTTTTCCTCAGAAAATTTTCCAGGCTTGGTCCGTGGCGTCCAAGCGGATCATCTGGAGGCATGAATCTAATTGCACAATTCATAAAATGTGATTCAAATTAGAGTAGTTCGAACAAAGAAAAGCCTATGTTCTCTTTTTTTTTTTTTGCTTTGTAATGACAAAGATCTATGACAGCCACAGCATCAGATGCGCTTTGTTACGACCAAGATGCTCTTTCCATTTCACAAATTTGGTACCCCTCAATATTCCCACACATACAGATAACTCCATTCAAGAAACCTCGTAAATGTTGTTATTGGTAGTTTTTCTTAAGTTGATTAAATTAATAGGAAGGAGTCGTGATAAAGATCAGATTTAGATTTTTTTTTTTTACCTCTGACTAGTTTCATTTGACAGGAGATGCTTACTTGTCATTTACAAAGGAGTACATCAGCAGGCGCTCGTCAATAAACTTCTTCCACTCTGGCTTCTCATTGGCTAGGTCTCGGTAGTTGTCATTAGAAACAATTATGCCATCTGATTCATAGGCCAGTTTGACGATGAATCTATCATCGTAACAAACCACACGTCGTCCCTGCACACGTCGGGATGGAGTGAAAACTAGTATCTTTCCTTTTTCTAGTCGCCTCAGGATATCTTGATCTACAAAAAGAGAAGAAGATTCAAGAAAATATTAAAAACAATAGAGTAGGAAGTTGATCAGCGTTTGGATTGTGGAGGGGGAAGGTTCCCTTCAACAGTGAAAGCACATGTTTTCTTTCACAGGTATTTGCAATTATTATTGAAGGCTGTGGTAGTTGTTACCAGTGATAAGAGCATCAGGTCGTGACTGCTCCTTTCTCCAGGCTGGCACGAAAACTGTGATATCACAGTGACCTCGCTCCAAGAACCAATCAACAGCCAGCTGAATCCCTTGGCAGGAGAACACTTCCTTATTTCCATGACTGCATGGGCAGAAATAACTATTAAGTACACTTAATTGTAGTTACATATGCAACTCTACAGTGTTAATAAGCAATTTGATTGATTATGTCTGAGTATGAAACAAATTTTAACTGTATCATTTACTTACATTTTAACATGACAGTGAGAAGAGCTGGAAAACGTCTACAAATTGTGGTGTCAGTCTTGATATTCAGTTTAGCTACATAAAACATCTGAATTAGACGGTATTCCCTAAATCCTTTTTAAAATCCGAGATAGATACCAGCCTAATCCACAGCAGGACCTTTAGTATTCAGAAAAAGGCCAAAATTGATATGGATTGGGTAAAACTGGCATTTTAGCTCTGTTCCCAATGTCAGTGTGATTTACATAGGCACAGTGCCTTAGGAGTGACACAGTTATCTCTGCATCAAAATATTGAACCTAAAACAGTAAAAACACCAGGAAATTACTGAATACTATCGTCCTGTACGTTTGGCAAAAAATATTGAACACACACCATGTTATCGATGAGTCCAATGGTGAATTTTACTTTATCCATCGTTTCTATTAAGTTACATGACATACTGGACCTTTGGCAAAGCCACATCTTAACTGTTGTTGTAAAAAGAATTATGGAAACTGAAGGTGTATCATCTTTTTAAAGAGCTGTCCCATTCTTTGAAGGAATATCCACCTATTACCACTTGCTGCAACACCAACATGGTGCTCAGTTTTTTACTTACGTTTTGGAAAAACTTATGTTGGCTGTGAAAGGTGAAAAAGTCTATCCTGGTTGTTATTGAGCTAAAGGAGTATGCTTGACTGGCATTCGTACTGTCCAGGTTAGCCTTGCTGAAAACATGGCATGCAGCTCATCATCAAGAGGTGAATGAGTTGATAACCATGAATTGTTGAGCACCCTAAATCTTGCATTAAGCAAGAATACATGAAACCTGCAGGTCCCAAAAGACTGGAAAGTGCAATTAGGTGTGTTTTCACCCCAGAGCTGTTTGGTTTGCTTTAAAAGCACCAGATATTGTTTCCTTGGGCAGTCAACTTGGTTTAGGCATATGTGAAAGCTCATCTGAACTCTAGTGTGGACCATACAAGCAAGTTGTAATCTGTCTGAAAAAGTGGGTCTCAGTTCATGTTCAAGATAACATTGGTGGAGTTTGCTCACAGAGGGAATGCTACAAACCAAAGAAAGTGAATCGAGGAAGGATGTGACGTATGATTTATAAATACATATGTCATCTGAAAACTTTTAACTCCCTGCAATGCCTTGGCTTGGCCTCAGTGTAACCACAGCAGCACGTCATGTTCTCTCCCTCTGTGCTCTCTTCTATGCTGCTGTATTCTTCTCTTGAACACAGAACAACATGGTCAGCGCTACATCATCTGCTGCTCATACTGGGCAGCTTCTTGTGACAGCGCCGCAAACAAGCAGCTGTATGACGTTGTCCAGTCTGTTTGGTCCACTTTCAAAAGTCCAATGTGATAGTAAACCCATCCAAATGAAGGAGTGCCCCTCGCACTATCCTGGTGTGCAAACAGCCTTCCCAGATGGGGAAAATGCTTTTCTTCATTCTTTTTTACAGGTGGCTTCGTACATCAAATTCTAAAAGAAAGTAAGTAAGGACAATAAAGGTAGATTTGGGACCAATCCAATCTGGACCTAAATCTGATGATTCTTGGATTGGAAATCCAGCTGAGGCCTGGGATCCATTGACCGATCCAGACTATATGTTCCTGTTTTGCTGTGCGTCATATTCTGACTGAAAGTTGTTGCACGCTTCGATATTAAAATATATATGGTATTCACATAAATCAGCTAAAAATACATCTCTGACTATTGAATTTTCCTGGAGCCTGCACGGTGGCACAGTTGCCTTGCAACTAGAAGGGTCTGAGTTCAAAACCCAGTCTGGGGTCTTTCTGCATAGAGTTTGCATGTTTGGGTTTTCTCTGGGTACTCTGGCTTCCTCCCACAATTCTAAAACATGACCGTTCTCATAATTGTTTTTTCTAATTTCATGTGTGTGTTTGTGCCTGGTTGCGATGGGCCGGTGACTGTTCCATCCGGTGTACCATGCGTCTTGCCCAATGACAGCTGGAGATAGACACCAGCTGCCCACAACCGTGTACGGAAAAGTGGTATGGATGGACATTTTACCAGATTATGCAAAAGATAAAAACACAGGCAGAGCTTGTCCCCAAAGCCCTCTGCTATTGGACGGTCTGCTTGCTATAGAATGAGCTGTCTGCTCTGTCATCACAGTCTTTTTGGTTCTATTTTACTTTCGCACAGAAGAAAATAGAACAAAATGCAATAAAAAGTATCATTCAGAACATTGGAACTAAACACACAACACACAACTCAACTCGCCTGCGGGTTGGTCGCCTTAATATTGTAATGCTAACTAAGCACAGAAAACTGAATTGAGATAATTAGAGCTATATAGAGGAGCTTTGTTAGACAACTATATGAATACCAGAAAGTGGTTTTTGATTTTATGTTTTTAACCTTTTTCTGTCATGGAGAATAAATTGTTTGGAAATGCTGGCAACCATCTTGAAAGACTTTAACATAAGGTCGGAATATTTACAAACTAGAAAATGCACAAAGATAATGCTGTTACAATTAGCAATGTGCTAATGGTTCTAACTGCTTATAAATGATGCTAAAACAGATATTTAAAAATGGCAGATTTTTATTTTCTTGACGTAGTTTCACTAAAATGGTGAAACACCTTAAGCTGTTTGGTTTTGCTTCTCTAAATCTCTCACACACTCACAGCGTGGATCGTCGCCTCTGCTCAAGAATAATGAATGCATGTTCATTGTGGACAGGCTTGGTAAATTACACTGTTAATCGGTAATTGTGTTGCTGAAGATCTTTTAAAGCTTTTTATGATTTTTTTTTTCTACCAAAAAACCAAGGGCCAAAATATCTCCAGATATATAAATTCAGGATCTCAGGAGAACGCACAAAGCATTAGATTTTAAACTTCATAATATGTTATGTACGACTGTTTGCTAATTTAGCGTTTTAGACGTTTAGGTGGCCCCATTCTGAGACCTGCGTAAAGAAAAAGGGAAATAGGATTTTTTTTATAAATCTGTTATGCTTTTGTGAGCTGCAGTCCTCTTTGTGAAGAAAGTAGAGCTTTGTTCCTCACCTCATGGCTACGTTGCTGCCATCTATGACAACAGGCCGAAAGTTGTCCTTATCTTCCAGCAGGGGCGATGGGGACTGTAGCCGACAGGACTCCAGGGAAGAGTTAGCGGTCAAGGATGACAAAGAGGAGGAGGGAGACTGGGACACAGTTGGACCTTTCAGCTGTTCCATATCTGTCTTGGTTCCCAGTTTGACCAGCTCTCCCAGGATGTCATTAATAAGTGCATCTGGGCCCAGTTTCCTCAGGACCAGCAGAACCAGCTCCTCAGAATAGCCTAGCTTGAGAGCAAACTCAACCTTGGTGCGACAGTCTGGAATGGGGTCAGCAGGAGCTAATGCTTCTGACTGTGGTGGTTCTCCTGTGGACAGGTTTGGTGCCAGGTCCAGCCTGACCTGTTTACACTGTAAGAAAGAGTTTCGGGGTAAGTGAAGCTGACCTTGGTGGGAGATTTCAGGTCCAGAATCAAAGCCAGTATGATGTTGTTCTTCATCATTGTCGGAAAGAGCACTCTCCTCAGAAAAAATACTGCAGCTGCTGCTGCTGCTGCGATAGCTCAAATTTGTACTTAGACTATTTGTGCTTCCACCGATACTGTAACTGCTCCTGCTTTGGACACCACCTCTGACCTGCAAGACTTCAGAAGCCTTCATAATATGTGGGGCTGCCTGCCTCTCAGCACCATCCACATGGAGATAGTCCAGATCCAGCCCCAGACTGAGCATGTGGCCAGTTCCATCCTCCAGATGGTCATTTAGGCCCATGAAGCCTTCTCATACATCCAGCCCCTTTTTCTCTTGTGAGCTCCCAGGCACCTGATCAAGCCCACACCTTCTGTTGGTATCCAGCTTCTCACTTATAGGTCCTGCAATGGAAGCTAGGAGAAAACAAAAGCAAACTGCTGGTTTATTTCCAGGAAATTGCACACTGATTTGAATATTCAGTGTTGCTATTAGTAATTTCTAGAAGTTGAAATAACTCATGGGAAGATTAGTTCAGAGAATACCTGATTAACCAGTCTCTACATCTAAAGTACAGGATACTACAGGATGAAAATTGCTATCAGTTTGCTTTCAGATATGTAGAGGGTCTCATTTTTAACCTCATTTAAGAAAAGTTAAATAACATTATGTAGCTCATTTAGCTTCCTTTGTTGTTCATGGGCTGCACAGTGGAGGGGTGGTTAGCACGATTTCCTTGTAGCAAGCAGGGTTTTATAAGCCAGTCTGGGCTATTTCTGCCTGCAAATTCTCCCTGAGCATATTTGGGTTCTCGCTGGGTACCCATAGTCCTCCCATAGTCAAAAAAAATGATGGTTAATTGGTTGATCTAAATTGTTTTTAGGTATAGGTGTGTGTGTGCATGTTTTTGTTTTTTTTTTGTCCTGTGTGTGTCTTCGTTGCCCGGTAACCTGTCCAAGGTGTACCCCTCTCACCTCACGACTGTTGGAGATAAGCACAACCCCCACCCCCCTCACCCCCGCACAGAACACACACGCATAGGATGACATGACAACCGAAACTAAACCAAAAAGCTAATCGGCGTAGAGCGTGAGTCTGACCACCTCTATCAAACAAACAGGACCGTTGGAAGAAACCGTTGCTGCCCATCAGTCTGTAAATGGTTCTGAAATAATTTCATAACAATTCAACATTCTTACTAGCCATATATTATATAATTATATTGTAGACCTCACAAGCCTTTTATAATAGCTTACTTGGAAAGGAAAGACAGAAAAAACTGCAAAAAGTCATTAGTTTTGTGAAAGGTTTGCCCCCTCTTTAAAAGAACATGAATTGTTCTATCTCAACAAGATGCAAAACCAGAAGACCTTTGGACCAAGGCGAGATATTCATAGTTCAAAGTATGGCATGTAAAAAAAACAACGACAGTACATTAGGCAAAACACCTGATACGAGCTACCAAGCATGGGAGGAGATGGTTAATGATTTGGCTTTGTTGGCAGCAACATCACTATTCTTGCTTGTCACAGAGTCAGCTATGAATTTCTCTTTTTACCAAACTACAAAGAGTCAACTGGGAGGCCATCTGATCAACATTCAACATCTGGTTAAAACTCAGCAAAGCAACAAGAAACAACCCAACTCACAGATTCATATCTAGATCTGAATGACAATGGCTCAGTCAAGATCCTTAACTTAGTTTAATGGATGTGATGATGAAAGATGTTCAGAAAACTATGAAGAAACAAAAATAAAGAAACCTAAATGAACTGCAGAACAATTGAAAGAAGATGGACCAACATTACTCATCCAAATAAATATAAAGGTATACAGAAGATGATTAATGGAGATAATTATTTCAAGTTATTAAGGTATTCATCAGTAAGAGGGCTTCAGAGAGTCAATATTGTTTATTTTAATCACAGAGAACAGTTGCTCGCATAGATTTGTACTACCAAACATGCTGAGTATTGGAGCAGCTTAGAGGTGGAGTTTGGGCCTTGTCTCTGATGAAGGGGGGGAACTTTTATATTCGGCCTTGGGTGTACTATTACACAGATAAAGCTCTATCGGGATTTGTGCAAGTGGTCTTTATGCAGGAAAAACAAATAGATTGCAGAACAGTTCCAGACACATGTTTTGTGCTTCAGTCAACAACCCAGGAAGGGCGACTTGGTTTTTTATTACTTGGCTATGTGGAAAGTGCCATACATTTTCTTGTTGCATCTGACACTCCCAAGTGCAGCTTGTGCACCCCTGTGTTAAGATGAGGTGGTGCATTATAATGTGACTAAAGTGAGCGCCATGACCTGAAGACTTAAACTCTTAAATACAACTGTCAGCTATTTCTTTGCCTTGTTAACTCAACTGCCCCAGACAAGAAGCAGTAAAATATAATTAAATGGAGTATTTTCTATGCTTTTAATTCACTAAGAGCTAATTAGTTGTGTATTTGACAATTGTGGGTTGAAAATGCAGTAAGTAACTACGTTACCCGTTATTTCTACAACCTAATACCATACCTGTTATGGTCCCAGCCGTGCCATTAATCCTTTTTAGAAGGATTTTGGTGATCTGTTGTAGCAAAGCTACACTGCGGTAAGGATTTTCATCCCCCCTTGGCTTTAATTTACAAATAAAAAGAGCACACCTGCATGGTTTTTGGTGGTGACATTAAATTTATATTCTTAAGCCACATTTGTCTAAAATTCCTTGTTTGTCAGTAATCGGTGGAAAATCATTGACTGATTGCAAAAATAATTTATCTTTAACATGCAGCAGCTGAAGCTGTGGGTTAGGGTTCCTCTGGTTAAATTTGAAACTGCAAACAACCCAACAAGTAGGTATTTTATGTTATGTCTGAGCTTCATGTTCGTTGGGATTCTTGTAGCAGACAAAAAATAAGAACTTTATCTAAAAACACTACATACAGTATCAAAACAAATGCTTTCTGTAGCTGCCACAGTCATACCAGACATTATAAGTCCTTCAACAGCACCACCAAAACAAAAGGTCTGGTTTAAGGTCTAACATGTTGTGTGTTCTGAATTGTGACATCAACAAGGCATTTTCCTCCACACAGTTGCTGCTCACTGGTTGTTTTCTCCTTTTGTAGACCATTCTCTGTAAACTCAAGAGATGGCTATGCACGGAAATCCCAGCAGATCAGCGGTTTCTGAAATACTCAGAGCTGCCGGTTGACCGTGACATGTTCCAATTTTATTAAAATTTCAATTGGCTATTTTCTTTAATATGCATTTGTACAGTTGTACCCAATAAAGAGGACAGTGAGTGTAAATGTGAGCTAAATGTGTTACTTTGCTCCCATATATCCAGGCCATATACGCACTTTAAATAATGGGTCTTTTGGTTACTGTGGGATAATTCCATATCCCTGGATTTGGGTCAGGCTTTTATTAGCTCAATGCATAAAAACCTGTCTGTGCACTAACAGACTTTGTTTATTGTGATTCACCAAATATTGCCTTCTGTGCTCAGTGCATAACATAATGTTCACTCACAAAGGAGCTGACAGTAACAGACCAGTCATATAACTGCACTTAAACAGCCTTTTTCTGTTACTATCCACATCAACAAACATTAGCCTGTGTATGCGTAGGTTTGTTGGTCTGTGGAAATACCCTATGTTTTATTGGGTACTTCCGAACCATCAAAGTGCTTCAGCTTTTGTCTAACATTCATCTGATTGTATCATATGCTAACGGATGTGCTTTTGACTCAAGACACAACAGGTGTCTCAGAAAAAGAATGTTGGACTAAAAAACAATATCAAAATAAACCAGGAAGTGAAATATGAGACTGTAACTTGCCTTCTAATCATTTTGTTCAAGGTTTAAATCTGATCAAAGCAGACTGTACAAGATTGGCACAGTGAATCTACCTGTATTTACTGTGCAGTCCTGTACTTTTCCAGGTTTTGTAGTAGATCACCTGGCCAGGGGGATTGATAACCAGTGTGACTTTTTGTAGTAACATGGACGTTGTGTGGCCGAGAAATCAGCAAAAAGAAAAACAGTCTATAAACTCACTCTAACATGGTAAGGAAGCTATAACTGAAAATAACTAATAATAAATAATAAGACACTCAAAAAAATCCAAACTATCTCTCTAACAAGTAGTTGTTTTTTTTTTATCATAAGATGCAAAATACAAATAAGTCATATAAATGCATACACTTCTGTGTATGCACCACCCTACACAACCTAGTTGAGAAGGTGAAAAAACATGCTTTTGGTTACATTTTAGTTCTAATGAGTAAAATTTGAGATTGCAGACTAAAGAACCGGAAAGCGGGGGCCTCTTTATGTCCCGACCCCGACGTCTAATCTGCCGTACCGCTGTTTGTCATCCTGAATGCCACAAGAGAGCTGGAATAATTTAGTCCACCAACAACAAAAGAAGTACAAAAGAAAGGAGCGAGAGTGAGCTTGTGTGTATTGGGTGGGGTAGGGGGAAGAAGTGTGTCTGGCTTGCTGTCCTTCAACAATGCAGCTGCCACCCAATCTGTCCCCCTGTGACGGCAGTATTGTTCTCTCGGGCCTGAGCAGCATGCACAGACGCAGGCGGGGTGGTGGTGGGCGGGCTTTAAACCTGTTCACCCCCCCAAAACACTCACACATATATACATGCAAAACATGGCTGGCAATGCAGCAGACTCACCAGTATCTGATAAAATCTTTGGAGAGTCAGCAGAAATGATAGTACCACAGAAAACGTTTTTAAAAAGCAGCAACTGTGAAAGTGCTGGGTGACTGACATAACTAAGAAAAGAAAGCAAATCCAAATTAATGTAACAAAAATACATTTATCTTGGTTCCTAAATTTATGAATATCTGAAAATAAAGCGTTTTCAATTAATTTGACATCATACTGAGGCAGCTTTTCTTTGATGCTCACATTGTTACTAAAGCTCTAAAGGGACATTCCCAGTGATCTGAGCTTTTAGTGAACCTCCTTTGGAAAACTAACAATAACTGTTATCTTTACAACATACATTTGATAGTATAAATATTTATAAAATATTTAAATTGTAGTTTAAAATCAAAATCAGCCTCTCAAATTAGAGAGCTTATTATTGCACATCTAAATTACTTATTAAAAAATCCAATAATACAATATTGCATTGCATTTTTGTGTATTTGTGTCAAAATTCTTAAATATCTTTGTTAATCTAGCATAGTTTTGCAATATGCAAGAGTAGGAACCTTTAAAGATTTGATGAGAAAAATCCCTCCTCAAAATGAAAACAATAAGATAATTTATAGTATTATAACAGTGCCTGATAAGTGGAGCAAACTCAAATTTTACTGCACAACAGCATATAGAAAATGTAGCTTATTTTATCAATACTTTCTGTGAGTATGTTTATGCTGTGTAAGTTCTTCCACAGTGAGCAGATGCTGCAGCCTCCACCTCAGTGACCTGTCCTGCCTGGACTGCCACTCCACTGCATGCTTCTCCATGTAAGTGATGATCCAGGGTTAGCCCCCTTGGGGGTGTGGGGAAGGATGAGCTCCCCTGAGATCAGACCCTGAACAGTCCCTTAAGGCCCCGCGGCGGACGACTGCCATTTGCTGGCTGAGCCTGGCACTGAGCCAGTCCGCCACATCAGTGACCGGCTGTGTGGAGGTGATGGGGTGCAAAAGAGGGGGTATATGGGCAGAAGCAGGGGTGGAAACAGATGCCTGCTGAATTCACAGGGGACCTCCCTGAAAGCATCTTCCTCCTCCTCTACCCACTTTTGCCTCTTACCTGCAACTGGTGGTGTCCAGATTCATCTTCCATTATACATATTACCACTGTCTGCCTGTTGTGTTGCCTCTGAGGAGGAGGTTTAGGATGAACCCTTATTTTCATCTCAGAATTTTGCTGACTGCAGTATCTGAGTTTGCCTCCATGTATATAACTAAATATCACAGAATCACAAAGGTCACAGGAAACATTTGAAAATGTAAATCACTGATCATCACTGACTTTACAGTCATCATTTAAATGACTCTATAATTGTATTCATTACATTTAACAGCAGTGTGAAAAATTTGAAGATTTAGAGCAGAACATGATGAAATTCCTAACCCTATCTAACCCTAACCCAAGAAGCTTTGTTAGATGATATTTTCCAGTTTTACTTGTGAAAACATTTAAAACTGTGTCGTGTACCTGTAGTAAAACTTTCAAAAAGGGAAAATACACTGCTAAATATCACTCTTAGCAATTTCTGTACTTAATTATAGCAAATATATTACAATCTCCAACAAAGAGATCTGTATTTAATTACATATTGAAATATATTTAAACGTTAAGTTCGATAAACACCACTGTGTAAGTCTCACAATTTTGAGCACACAAATAATGGAAAACCCATCATACATAGAAAGGCATAGCAATGTTTTAACAAATATAGATTGACATTCCTGACACACAGTGTAAGATGTTTGTAATAGAGGTTTTAGGCTGTGGATTGCAAAAATGCTGCAACGTACAACGAAGCATGCAAAATTTATACTACCACAAGTAAAAGGAGAACAGGAAAACAACTTACCACTCAGCTCCACTTTCAAACAGAGAGAAGGCAACAACCCCTAAAAGTTATGTCATGAAATGCAACCTTTGGGCAATTCAAAAGCAAAGCTGAAAGTCTAAATAGGGAATTTCCCAGTATTGTCAGTGGCGAAATAAGCCCAGTATGCAAAGTTTTTGGCAATTTCCCTTTTTGGTATGACGGAATCCACTGGAGAGCTGAAAAAAATTAAGTCAATCCAACTGGGGTTGTGCATAAAGAGATTCCTTTTAAGCTGGAAGCAATCGAAAAAAATCGACTGTTTACATTCTCCTTTTTGATATAAAAGATGCTCAATGCGATGTCCTTAAGCTGCAGGTTTATCAATGTGACTGACTACAGATGGAGTGTAGCTCATCTACCATCCCCTCCTTGCACTGAGACTGCTCCATCGACCCATACAAAGGCAGATATCTGACAACTAACGAGCACTTTTCACTCCCTGACTCCAGCAAAGCTTCCTCTGAACTCTCTCCAAACACTCAACTACCAATAAAAAAACCCCACTAAGATATGGTAAAATAACTCCACCCCCTTGCAACCCTCCCCTACTTTAACCTCGCAAACACACCCCCACACAGATGCACACACACAGACACCCACACACACATCAGCAGCACATTCGCCAGCTCAAGCCATGAATGGACGAGAGGGTGTGAGTTGACAATGGTGGGGAGGGGGGTGCAATGAAGAGCCCTCGGCGGGCAGCTGCACACAGACACCCCATATTTAAGGGTATCAAACACACATGTATACACCAGAAAGCATTAGTTAAAAAAAGAAAAAAACCAAAAAAACCCACCAAGGACCCAGTTCTGAGCTCTGCGGAGCACCTGGCCCAGTGGAGACGGCTGCTGAATCCAACCTCTTTGTCTTGTGGGTGAGGGACAGGCTTGACTCAGACAATGACACAAATTATGCTAAAGGTAGGGTGTGGTTCCAAACTGGATGCTAGGATGTGTTTGTATATGTCTAATGGAAGGTTAGCAGGTGGGGAAGGAAACAAGGAAATGAGAAAGTGTTGAAACTAATGAGGCATAAAGGGAAAAAAAGAGAACAGAGCTTTGTCACGATGACTAAACATTTTCGAAGATTGGACGCACATCGATATTATTCTTTTTTTGTACTACAGGGGGACAAAAACAACAAATGACTGCCTTTAAGTTAGACTTCATTAGTTTTAAAATAAGATAAAATCCTGATCAGGCTAGATTATTACGCTTCATAAAGTTAATTAAATATAATAGGATTTTCTAATGATAGCACAAATCAGTGATGAACTTACAATCAAAACCACAAGCAAAGGTCTTTGTTAAATTATGCATATAATGTGCACAGCTGGATAAAGATTACATTAATCCAGAGAAAAAACAATAGGTTATGACATTTTAGAAAACAAATACAATCACATTGAGCTCAATGTTAATATTGAAGTGTAAACCCCATTTTCACAATCTACGTTGAAAAGGAACTAAACCCCAAATCGACTATTTTTGCAGATAAACTGTATAAATTGGGTCTTAAGGGTGCTATCTTTATGTTACTGTGCAACGTTTTACATTTTCATGTAAACTTGTTTAATTCTGCAATATTTGTCCTAAAACCGTTTTAGTGCTGCCCTCTTTGGGTTGAACGGTAGCTACTGCAGTTGAATTTTCCTGCTGGTTCAAACCAAGCTTGGTACATGTCTACGTCACAGACCTATGTGCGGGTATAAAGGTATCTCACTCAGACACACGCCCCCATAGCAAGTCAGGAGAATTGAGAGCACTGACTACAGCGTTTAATGGTTTATACCTTCGGTCATAGGCTTTACTTGAGATAATAGAAATCTACATGTAAATGTAAACTGTCTGAAAGTTTGTTACTGCTTTGAACGGTAGCCCATGTTAAAAATGATGCTGCTAACATCACTTTATCACTCAGAAACTGAACTCGTTTCTTCCTCCACTTCCTCGACTGTGCCGGCTTCAGGCATTGTTGGGTCAGTGTTTTGAGCCAGCGGCTCGATCTGATAAGGCTCAGTCCTGCTGGGCGCCATAAAGCCTCCCTAAACCTCCGGTGACGAGGTGGGTGAAAAATCCTCTACTTTAAAAGATTTTTCCATGGTGAAACTACCAGCTTCGCTCTGTTCCCTCTCCATGTTTCGATATCTGCTTATCCCCACACTTGGCCGTGCCCATCAGTGTCTCTTGGCACCGCCCACTTTGGTGGCATTTTTCAAAAATTGTCTGGGGGTGGGGTTATGCTTTTACATAGGGTTTAGTTCAACTTGAACAGGGGATAAAGGTGCTAAGGTTTTTTTGTTGGTTGCAGTATTCAACTCCACCACTAGATTTCACAATGTTCTCTACAGGGGTTGGACAATGAAACTGAAACACCTGGTTTTAGGCCACAATAATTTATTAGTATGGTGTAGGGCCTCCTTTTGCAGCCAACACAGCGTCAATTTGTCTTGGGAATGACATATACAAGTCCTGCACAGTGGTCAGAGGGATTTTAAGCCATTCTTCTTGCAGGATAGTGGCCAGGTCACTACGTGATACTGGTGGAGGAAAATGTTTCCTGACTCGCTCCTCCAAAACACCCCAAAGTGGCTCAATAATTTTTAGATCTGGTGACTGTGCAGGCCATGGGAGATGTTCATCAAACCAATCTTTCACCAGTCTTGCTGTGTGTATTGGTGCATTGTCATCCTGATACACGGCAAAGCCTTCAGGATACAATGTTTGAACCACTGGATGCACATGGTCCTCAAGAATGGTTCGGTAGTCCTTGGCAGTGAGGCGCCCATCTAGCACAAGTATTGGGCCAAGGGAATGCCATGATATGGCAGCCCAAACCATCACTGATCCACCCCCATGCTTCACTCTGGGCATGCAACAGTCTGGGTGGTACGCTTCTTTGGGGCTTCTCCACACCGTAACTCTCCCGGATGTGGGGAAAACGGTAAAGGTGGACTCATCAGAGAACAATACATGTTTCACATTGTCCACAGCCCAAGATTTGCGCTCCTTGCACCATTGAAACCGACGTTTGGCATTGGCATGAGTGACCAAAGGTTTGGCTATAGCTGCCCGGCCATGTATATTGACCCTGTGGAGCTCCCGACGGACAGTTCTGGTGGAAACAGGAGAGTTGAGGTGCACATTTAATTCTGCCGTGATTTGGGCAGCCGTGGTTTTATGTTTTTTGGATATAATCCGGGTTAGCACCCGAACATCCCTTTCAGACAGCTTCCTCTTGCGTCCACAGTTAATTGTGTTGGATGTGGTTCGTCCTTCTTGGTGGTATGCTGACATTACCCTGGATACTGTGGCTCTTGATACATCACAAAGACTTGCTGTCTTGGTCAGAGATGCGCCAGCAAGACGTGCACCAACAATTTGTCCTCTTTTGAACTCTGGTATGTCACCCATAATGTTGTGTGCATTTCAATATTTTGAGCAAAACTGTGCTCTTACCCTGCTAATTGAACCTTCACACTCTGCTCTTACTGGTGCAATGTGCAATCAACCAGGCTGGTCCAATTTAGCCATGAAACCTCCCACAGGTGTTTGAGTTTCATTGTCTAACCCCTGTATATTGCACCTTTGATCTTTGAAGATAAACTAGTTTCAGCATTGGACTACATTTGTCATTTTTTGAGATAAGGGTTACACCTCAAAGTTAAAAAAATGTTTCATAGAAAAAAATTTCATACCAGCACCTTACCAAACAGAATATTTGAGAAATTTTAAAAATACTTGTATTTAAATACAAAATCTCTTGTAAGGCAATGTATTTTCTGCAACTATACACTCACTGGCCACTTTGTTAGTTACACCTCCTGAACCGCTTGTTAACACAAAGTGACTCAGACAATAACAAGGCGGCAACTCAATACATGCAAGCATCGAGACCCTGTAAAGACAGCTTATTGCAGTGTAAACTGAGCAACAGAATGGAGAAGAAGGGGGGTTTAAGAGACTTTGACTGTGCATGATTCTTTGTGTCATACAGGCTGATCCGAGCATTTCAAGAAACTGCAAATTTTGGGGGATTTTCACTTACAAATATCTCTTGGGTTAACAAAGTATGATCTGAAAAAGAGGTAATATCCAACGAGCAGGGGTTGTGTGAACTGTAGGTGGTAGTGGTGATGGCATAATGGTGTGGGAGATATTTTCTTGGCGTACTTTAGGACGCTTTGTACCAATTAAATATTGTTTACATGTAAACAATAACAGGTAAATGTACCTATGTAAGTACTGTTGCTGATCATGCCCATTTCTCTGTTGGCTACTAATAGCATGATAATGCACGATGTCACAAAGTTCAGACCATCTCAAACTTAACTATGACAATGGGTACAATGTACTTGCATGGTCTCGACAGTCACTGAATCTCAATGCCATAGAGCATCTGTTAGAGTTTGGTGAAAGATTTACATCATGGATGGGCAGCCGACAAATCTCAGGCAAATCTGGGATGTTATGCCAACATGCACCAACATCTCTGAGGAATGTGTTTGATAGCTTCTTTAATCTATAATGTGAAGAATTAAGGCTGCTAAAGACGAAGGAGGTCCGACACAGTACTAACAATATGTCTCTAATAAAGTGGCCGGTGAATGTATCATTGATGTATTGCATTGTTGGTAGTGTAGAAAGATATGTATCGTATCAGCCACAAAGCAGAGATACCCAAAGCAAGCAGCCATACCTGTAAAAATATATTTGTAACACAGCCAATACAGCTTGTAAACTAGTTTCAATAAAATATAAAGTTGTTACGAGAGGTTCACATACATGAGAGAGTGTGTGAGAGATTTGTTCCATATTGTTTTGTTATTTTAAAGTGAAAAAATGTCCTTATTGTTTTGTAGAATTGACATTTAAACTGTTACATTTGGGTCAAATTGTTTCCACAAGCTTCTCACAATAGCTGTCTGGGATTCCTCCTTACAGAACAGGGAACTCTGACTTCACACACCTTTTCAGCTCTGCCCACAAATTTTCTACTGAGGTCAAGACTTTAAGATGGCCACTCCAAGACAAAAACTTTAATCTTAGGCCACTAATTTCTTGGCATAATTTGGATGACCCATTTGTGCCCAAGTTTAAACTTCGTAGCTAATGTCTTGTTTCAATATTTCCACATACTAATCTCTCTGCATGATATCATCTATTTTGTGAAGTGCACCAGTCCGTCCTGCAGCAAACTGGTGTCGTGGATCATGAGACATTCTTACAAGCTTCAGAAGCTATCTTCGGAAGGTATTTTCGTTTTTTGTTCTGGGATATTTATGTACATTTACTCCAAATCAGGCTTATCTCTGGGACATAGAACCCGTCTCCTTCCAGAACCATGCTGTTCTGGAAGGAACAGCATTCCTGTGCTGTTCATACCGGCATATATTTATTTGAACAGATAGATGTGACACCTTATGGCATATAGGAATTGTACCCAAGGATGAACCACACTTATGGAGGTCCACAGATCTTTCTCTGATCTCTCAGAATAAATCCACAGGTCTGTCTCCATTTAGCTCAAATGTTTTGAAGCAACCTTTCAGAGGCTTAGAAATCCATGACACCATCATCTGTTTTAATCTTAGTTTAAGTAAACTTCTGAATTTAAAGAACGTAACAGAAATGAATTAAAAACCTTTCTCTGTCTATAATGTGTTATATAGCAAAAATAAATAATTTTAGCCTAAAAAATAAATGATTTAGTCTGATTTTTGTCAGAGAGTGGGGAAAAGTTACGTGTTTCAAATTGTAGGTTGTTTTCAATGTACATTTATTTGTGCATCAGTCTAATGGACCTTTGGATATAAAATGTAATTTGTATATATAAATAAACACTGATTCTCTCCCTGAGGCCAATATATACATGTTGTGCAATCCATTGTCTTTCTGACAAAATACAGGATGTGTGGCTTGTTGCAGCTTGAAGGTCCTCTCATTTATTTCCTCCACTACAAACATTTATTTTCTAATTCAGTTTTGCAGAAACTTGCAGACTAAAAAAAAAAAAAATGTCCCTAGTTATGTCTCTAGTGTATTACCATGACTCACCCAGCAGGTCTGGGCCTGCTGACTCCTTCTAGAACTTTTTTTGTGGTTGCCTGATGTGGCTATCAAAAATCTGGTGTCAAAGCCATCAACCTTTTATCACAGCAGCAGTTGTTTAGCCTAAAAGCATAAATTTTTAAAATTTATGTTTCATTGATTGCTTCCCCTTAATTAACTGCATTTATTTTGACCTGCTGCAATCCCTTCATTTTAATAGGGCAACACACACAAACACACTAACACCAACAATACGTACAAAGTGCACTCGATTCCTATTTGCTTCCTATTTTCGTACTAATTTAGTTTTCTTTACACTTCCCTATTATTGTTCCAAGTTTTGCCTTCCACTAAAACAAAACCACAACTAAACGCTTACTAAGTGGACTGTAGCGGAACCATTTAAAACTTTTTTTTAACTTAAAAGCAGCTAAGCCTTTCCCACATGGAAACCCGAGTTATGCAAATCAGTCTGTCACACGTAGTTCCACTTTAGTCTAACACAGCAGCGTTTATATTTTGTGGCTGAGTGCTCAAAGTTATCAAAGCAAATGTCAGATGTTTACTATGCAAATTGGTCAGACCGCGTCAGGTGGCAAGACCTGCTCTGTCTTACCAAACACAGCTGCAGCATTGTGCTGCGTTGGTTATGACTAATACAAAAAAGAAGCAAATTAACAGATGTTTGTTACACTTACAAATCAGGCCTTTATGTCTTTGCAATATTTAGCACATGTTTGAAATCAGGTAGAGGCTTTAATTGTAGTTAGATGTGTATTCTAATTGAAATACCTGCCAGCCACAGAAAGTTTTCTTGGAATTCAAATAACTGAATTATCATAATACATTGAAAATGTTTTACACCAGATGGATAAAGTGCTTTGAAAAGTATTTGCCCTCCAACAGATTTTTTTATAATTTAGCTTTTTTGTCACTCTTAAATATTTCAGATCTTTAAAGAGATTTTAATATAGGACACAATAGAATGCAGTTTTTAAGTGGTGATTTTATTTGTGAAAAAATCTAATCCAATCTTGCACTTTGTAAAAAATGTAATTGCCACTTGTTAAATCATGTATTCATTGTGATTGATCACATTTTCTGAAATGATGATTTTCACTTATTACTGCCTGACCTGTAGAATCAAAAAATTTGTTAAATAGAACCTGTTTGACAACAGGTCGAACTGATATCAGCAACCAGTTGCTGGAGTTAGTTAACACACATACATCTGAAAGAGAAAATTCAAACAAACGAAAATGTTTTTCTGAATTTACTTTTGCCGCCTTCTCACATAATTTCCTTATCAGGGTAATTTCCTGATGAGCCTACATCCAGCACCACCCACCACCAACCCCCAGCTCTTCTCTGACTCGGACTCCCTAATTGGGGCTCAGCTGACAGGTTTTCCCCTTGGGGAGCAGGAGCCATGTGGACCATCTGCTTCTAGTCGCAGGATGAACAGGTGTCCCGCCTGCCTGCCTGCACCTTACCAGGCCTGTGGAACACGGAATGGAGCAGAGCTGCGCGGCCTAGCTGCTGTTTACAATGGACCTGCACAGAATCTTTACTTCAAACATGGCAGTGAGGCATATGGAAGTGGAGCCTAATCTGACAAAATGATCAGAGGTGTCAAACTAAAACTGGATATTGTTTTCCTCATGAGCTGAACTCCAACTTTGTTTGTCTACATCTGCACCTGAGACATTCACAAAAATGTTAAGCTTTGAATTTTATAAACCTTTAAATTGCATTTGTAATGCTGACAAACCATAGGTAGTAAATTCAAATTTTAATCAAATAGTTATGAATGGAAACTTTATTTTCCATTAGGCCATTTCCAGAAACACACGTGTAACTTTGCGTTTGTTTTTAGCACATAGATTAGGGCAAAAAAAAAATCAACACGAACGACAACAGAAAGACATTAATGTTACTCTTGTTTAGCATAGCTGATTTACAACTTTTCAACTAAATCACTTTTTGTCCCTTTAGATTTTCCCTTTCCAACCATGTTTTTTGGATAGATGGCAGTGTTAACAGTTTTTACATAAAAAAAAGTGTTTCCCTAAGTTGTCATGAGTCTGTTCGTTTCTAATTTACCTTTTGCTAACTTGAGAGAATCAAAAATGTTTTAATTGTTGCAGTTGTTCACATTTTACTCTCCCAGGTTTAGAAAACTTAGGAAAACTTTCAAGTTTAGACTCAAACCTAGAAACTGAGTTACCCTGGGTTGAAATCGTTTTTTTGTCTTCGCTACTTTCACAGCAGGCATCTCTCTGTTGTATTTTAATTTGCTTTAAGCCAAGATGGAAAATGATCTGCCTCCAACAAATCAGACAAATGCAAGGGAATCCAAGCATTTCTCTGATTTGTCAATAATTTTTGACATGAAAGGTGGTAGCTGTGGGGGTGCTTTATATTAGCAGGGACAGGAAAGAGGCTTACCTTCTAGCAGGTTATCAACCTTAAACATACAGCCAGAGCTACCACAGAATGATTTAGTACAAAGTATATTCATGTGTTTGAATGGGCTGGTCAATGTCCAGACCTGAATCCAGTTGAGAATCTTGGGCAAGACTTGAAAGTCTCCATCCAATCTGACTAAACTTGAACTGTTTAGCAAAGAAAAAGGACCAAACATTTGTTTTTTAGCTGTGCAAAGCTGGTGCAGATTTAACCCATAAGACAGTGTGAAATGGTTGAGTAACTTATTGACTTGGGGAGACTGAACAGCAATGAGCACAGATATTTCAGATTTTTATCTTTGAGTAATCTTTAAAAAGCATGTCTTTTTTACTTCCACTTCAGAGCAACACGTTTTATTTTTGTCTACAATATAAAATACCAATATAATACAGTGGAATTTGTGGTTTTAACGTGACAAAAATACTGAATGCTGTTGGGGTTTAAGGGGTACAAATGCTTTTGTTAAACACTGTGTTAAACACAGTGTCATCACATAATTGAATTGTGTTTTGATCATGACACAAATTAGGTGCAAATTCACAGAAGCAATCTTTGTGCCCCAGTAAAGGTTATTTTGGAGCGTCAAGAGTTTTCTTATCCCAACTATTTTTGTAAACCAGAAAGAAAAAGCACATCCGAGACTTTGATGTGATCTCTTAAAAATAAGGCAAATACAGCTCAGAGGGACGGTTAGTGGATGAAATGGGATTAAGCCTTACTGTCATTTAGAAAAATACTTGTGTCTTTAGCCCCTCCTTGAACCGCCACTTTAACGTGGTGGAGGGGTTTGAGTGCTCGAATGATCCTCGAGGCTATGTTGTCTAGGGCTTAAATGCGCCTGGTAGGGTCTCCCTTGGCAAACAGGTTCTAGGTGACGGGTCAGACAAAGAGGGGTTCAAGACACCTTCATGAGGACCACAAAATCGAGGCACGTGACGTCACCCGGTACAGCAGAGTCGGGGTCCCACCCTGGAGCCAGGCCTGGATCGGGACTCGTCGGAGAGCGCCTGGTGGCTGGGTTGCTCCTCGCCGGACCAGGCCGGGCCAAGCCTAAACGAGATATGCGAGGCCATCCCCCAGTGGGCCCACCACCTGCAGCGGGAACCACGAGGGACCGGTGCAAAGAGGATTGGGCAGTGAACGAAGGTGGAGACCTCGGCGGCCCGGTCTCCGGATGCTTAGGCTGGCTCTAGGAATGCCTGGTGGTGGACACCGGCAGTAAGGGATGTTGTCAAGCTGAAGAATAAGTCCTATCGGCTGTGATTGGCTTGTGGGACTCCGGAGCCAGCTGACGGGTACCGTGAGGCCTAGCGTGCTGCGGCCCGGGCTGTGGCAGAGGCAAAAATTTGGGCCAGGGAGGACTTCGGTGAGGCCATGGAATTGTACTCCGAAAATGATAAAATAAAAAAAAAATAAAAAAAATTTAAAAAAAAATACGATGGGCCTCGAAGCGATTCTGGCAAACCGTCCGGCATATCAGGAGGGGGAGAGGCGGCTTCGCGCAACACTGTTTAAGCAGTGTGTTGTGGTAGCTGCTGGCCTCGACTGGGGACATTATCGGGCGGAATGAAAGGGAGGACTTTCGTGAGGATTTCCTTCTCAATCCTGCCGGTCACGCATTCCCTGGTGGAAGGCAGAGCTGGGGAACCTGTGGGGTTTGGACTTTTTCATCACCCAGGCTGAAGTCCCCTGAGGTGGTTAAAAAGCTCAAAGCAACCAGGTAAAGAATACGGCTTTGGAGTAGATGAGATTCCACCTTGAGTACCTCAAGTCTCTGGAGTGTTGGGGCTGGTCATGGTTAATGCACCTCTTCAACACTGCGTGGGCGTTGGGACAGTGCCCTGTACTGGCAGACTGGTGTGGTGGTGTCCCCCTTTCATAAGAAGGGTGACCGGCAGTGTGTGTTCAACTATAGGAGAGGTGATGAACAAACTCACATCAGGCTCCCTGGAAAAGCCTACGCTAGGGTAATTGCCGAGAAAGTCTCGGTCAATAGCGCACCTTGGCTTCAGGAGGAACAGTGTGGTTTTTGTCCCGGCCGTGGGGGGAACACTGGACCGGCTCTAAACCCCTCCTGCAGGGTCTTGATGCTTCAATGGCGGAGTTTGCTCCAACTGGTCCACATGTGTTTTTGTGGTGCCCTGGAGAAGGCATTCGACTGTGTCCCTCCTGGTGCCCTGTGGGTGGGTGCCCCAGGAATATGTATCGGGGTACTTTATTAGGGTGCCATCGGTCTCTGTACAAGTGGAGCACGGATTTGGTCCACATTGCCGGCACTAAGTTTGACATGTTCCCGTGCATGTTGGACACGCGGCAGGCTGCCCTTTGTCAGACCGTCCTGTTCATGGACTTTTATGGACAGGATTTCTAGGCGGAGGGTGGTCTGATTTAAATATGGACCAGTGGATTTCGTCTCTTCTTTTTCGCAGATTGACATGGTCTGGCCTGGCCCCCCTCTAGCCAAGACCTACAGCATGCACTGGGGCGGTTGCACAGCTGAGTGGTGAAGCGCTGGGATGAAGATCAGTTTCCTCCAACTTCCGAGGCCCTGGTTTCTCGACTGGAAAAGGGCGCTTGTCCTCTTCAGGTTGGAGGGGAGTTCATGCCTCGGTGGGAGGAGTTCAAGTATCTTGGGTGTCTTGTTCACAGTAGGGGAGGAATGGAGCGAGACCGGACATCGCACCGGATCGGTGCGGCTAGCCGCAGAAATGGGGGGGAAACGCTGTGCCGGTCCCGTTGTGGGGACGAGAGAGTTGAGTCCGAACAGCGAAGCTCGCGATTTACCGGTCCCGGTCTACAGTCCTTCCCTCACCCATGGCCATGAAACTTGGTTATCATGACCGGAAATAAACAGATCCCGGATACAAGTGCTGCAAATGACTTCTCCGTAGGGTGGACCTGGGGCCACCCCTTGAAATAGGGTGAGATGCTCGGCATGCAGGGCGGGGCTTTGTAAATAGGCCGCGGCTCCCCCAACATCGATTTCAAAAAAAAAAGAAAGATTTTAAAAAATAAAAAAAAAAAGAAAAAAAAAAAAGAAAAAAAAAAAAACAAAAAAAAAAAAAAGAAAAAAGATGATAAGGGACAAAAAAAAAAAAAAACCCAAAAAAAAAAAAATCAAAAAAAAAAAAAAAAAAAAAAAAACAAAAAAAAAAAAAAAAAAAAAAAATAAATAACGAAAAACAAGAAAAAACAAGATGGTGCTCGCCTTCGGGCATCTATACCAGATGCCTCCTGGACGCCTTCCTCAGGAAGTGTTCCAGGCACGTCCCACCGGGGGGAGGCCCAGGGGACGGCCCAGGACACGCTGGAGGAACTATGTTTCTCGTCTGGCCTGGGAATGCCTTGGGCTCCGCCCGGAGGAGCTGAAGGAGGTGTCTAAGGAAAGGGACGTCTGGGTGTCTCTACTGAGTCTGCTGCCCCAGCAACCCGGTCCCGGATGAAGCGGAAGACGACGTGTATAAGTGCGAGTACGAGTACTTGTGTCTTTAGAGGCTGAAGTTATTTTAGGTTTGGCCGAACTGCTTTGGCGATTTTACAGACTGACTGTGAAAATGTTTTGCATGTTTTAAAATAGAGCCTAGAGTATAACAGGTTTCCATGCCTACAGCGTATGAATACCTCCTGAACCTTTTCAGATTTTCTCATGTTACAACTGCAAACTTTCATATATTTCATTAGAATCAGAATCAGCTTTATTGTCAAGTTTGTACATACAAACAAGGAATTTGACTCCGGTACACTTTGCTCTTTGGTTTTTGTTCATGCATTACAGAATAGAATATACATATTTCACAATGTCAAATAATACAACACACACACAACATATATATATAGATATTATACATATATTATATATATATATATATATATAAAATACAAAAATATATATATATATATATATATATAGGGGTGGGTGTGGGTATATATATATATATATAGAGATAAAAATAAGAAAGGTGCTTGTTTGGCAACATCTTATGCTGTTGTTGTGGGATCTCTATTGAATGTTCAACAGAGGCACAGCTTGGGGTAGAACTGTCTCTGTGGTCGGCTGGTTTTAGTGAATCAGTGCTCTGTAGCGTGGCCTGAAGTAGAACTCTAAAAAGTTTGTGTGGGGGTGTGTGGGGTCTGCAGAGATTTTAACAGCTCTTTTCCGACCCTAGACCTGTATAAGTCCTGGCTGGAGGGAAGGGCCAGCCCTGATGATTCCTACTCCTGGCAGATCCCTGATTATTCGTTGGCAGTACTGGACCTGTCTGTTTTGTGTATGACCCAAACAAACCACACTGAGTATGGAATGAAGCCAGGACAGACTGAATGATGGCAATGTCGAAGATGACCAGGAGCTCCTGTGGAAGTTGTACTTCTTGAGTGTTTGCCTCAAGGACTAAGTCCTCTGCTGGGCCTTCTTCCGAACAGTTGTCTTGTGTGAGACCATCTCAGGTCCTTAAAAGATGCGTTCCTAGGAATTTGAAGTGTCCACAGCTGACACGGTGTTGTAACAAAGATGGTGAGGGGGGTGTATGGGGGTGGTGTTTTCCGCAAGTCCCACCACGATTTCCACAGTCTTGAGTGGGTTATTCCAGGCAGTTCTGACTACACCAGTGTATCAGTCGCTCCACCTCCTGTCTGTATGCAGACTCATCACCGTCCTGGATCAGTCCAATGACAGTGTGTCATCTGCAAACTTAAGGAGTTTCACGGGACCGTCACCTGCGGTGCATGTCATTTTTTTTTGTGTACAGGGAGAATAGGAGGGGGATAGAACACACCACACCCCTGGGGGCACCCGGTACTTAATTGATCTGGTGGGGGAGAAGATGCGCCCCAGTCTCACCTGACATCACTGGTCGGTCTGTCAGAAAGCTGTTGATCCCTGACGGTGGAGGCTGGGACGTTTAAGCTGGGTGACTTCTGGTGGAGGCTTTGGTTGCTATAATGATGGTGTTTAAGGCCGACTGGAAGTCTACAATCAGATCCTGGCGTAGGTCCCTGGTGGTCGGGTGTTGGCAAGGGATGAAGTGTAGACCTAAGTTAACACAGCATCATCTGCCGAGCCTTTTGCTCGGTAAGCAAACTGCAGGCGTCCAGTAGAGGGCCTGTGATGTCTTTCAGGTGCTTACACCAGCCGCGTCAAAGGATTCATGACCACAGACATCAGGCTACAGCCTGGTAGTCATTTAAGTCCTAAGATGGTGGGTTTCTTCTTGGTCACTGGATCTGGTGTATCGTTTGAAGGCAGGAAGGGGACCTCAACAACTCCAGGGACTTTGTTGAAGATAAAACTGGGTGAAGATCGGAGCGAGTTGATGTGCACAGGCTTTCAGGCATGATGGTGAGACGTTATCAGGTCCTCCAGCTTTCTTTGTTTTCATGCGCTGAAAGAGCCTATTTACATCTTTCTCAGTGGCTGAGGTTTCAAAAACAGTCCAGTCTGTGCATTCAAAGCAGGCCTGTAGGATCTGCTTCGATTCCTCCTGCAGGGTTACATGTGTTACACAAACACAAAGTAGTGCATAATTCTGAAGTGAAAGGAAAATGATAAATGCTTTTCAAATAGTTTTCATAAAGTAAAATCTTAAACGTGTGGTGACCATTTGTGTTTAGCCCCCCTGAGTTAATCCTTTGTGGAACTATCTTTCGCTGCAGGGTCTCAAATTAGCATATGTATACCTCAATTTTCAGGTTTTTCACAGATTCCCAATGGGATTTAAGTCTGGATTTTGACTGGACCATTTTTACACATAGATATACTTTGATCCCAATATTCCATTGTAGCTCTTGCTTGATGTTTAGGGTTGTTGCCATGCTGAAAGTTGAACCTCTGGCCTGGTCCCAAGCCATTTGCAGCTTCTTAACAGGGTTGTTTCTCCCAAGAATTATCCTATATTTAGCTCCTTCAATTTTTCCATCAATTTTGACAGGCTTTCCTGTTCCTGCTGAAAGAAGCATCCCACAACATAATGCTGCTACCACCTTATTGCTGTGGGACAGTAAATTTAGGGTGATGTGCAGTATAAGTTTTTTTCGGGGGTTTTACATGTAGGCCAGCAGCTTCCATTTGTTTCTCATCTGACCAGAGCAACTTCTTCCACATTTGCTACGTCCCCTACATGGCTTGTGGCAAGCTACAAATGGAACCTCTTAGGACTTTCTCTAAAGGCCAAATTGTGGAGTGCAAAGCTAGTAGCAGTCCTGTTGATTTGTTCACCTATACTGTGAACCTCTGCAGCTCCTCCAGAGTTACCATTGGCCTTTTGGCTGTTCTTCCTGCTTGGGTTGATGGGCTTGGTGGACACTATGTTTTGACAGGTTTGCAGTTGTGCCCTTCTCCTTCTATTTTGAGATGATAGATTGAATAGTGCTTTGTGAGATGTTCAAAGCTTGTGATGTTGTTAAATAACCTAGCTGTTAAACTTCTCCCAAACAAAATGCTTAAACCCATGTATCATTTGGGTTCCAATTCACAACTGTGCACAGTCTCTCTCACCAACCCCATATTTCACAGCAAATTTCAACAATAAAAATCTGACACTTAATGCAGTTACTGAGATTAAGTATTTGATAATAAAACGAGTCCTCAGTGAATCAATAAAGGAAACAGCCCAAGCAGAAGATGCAGCAGACCTTCTTCCAGCCCACTGGATACACACCGACCCAAGCAGCAGGGATTACACCGGCTTCTTAACAATGCCTCAGGGGTGGATACAGGGAGAGGAAGAGGCAATCCAGCTGGTATCAGCCACACATGCATACACGTCATAGGCCTAATACTATACTAACAGCCTCTACACATGCTCCTACCTATGAAGAGGGAAGCTGAACAAATCAGACCACAGGAGGGTGTGTGTGTGTGTGTGTGTGTTTGACTCTGTGTGTAGAGGGGGATGGAACAGGGTCATTTAGGACTTTGAAGACACAAAGATTTGGCTTTAGGGCCGGTGGCCTCGGGGTCACTTAAGGAGGCAGGATGAAAATATACAAACACACACACACATACACACACACACCACCTGCTGTTTCCTGCAGGCTTGTGTTTGGTCTAATGGAGATGGATTGGTTCAACATCTATACAAAGAAAGACACATTGCTGAGATTTACCACATAACTCAGGCCAATTAAACCTCCACGGCAACTTGCTCCGAAGCCTTAGAATTGGAGTAAAAGTCTCACTGCTCATTTATCACCATAGGAACAAAAATTCCCGACTAGATTACAGGGAGTCCTGTTAAATGTTTTAAGTGGGAAACATGCAAGAAGCAGGGCCTGTTGGAAAAGATATCCTTCGGAAAACTCAGCCTATTGAGATGGTCAAGTAAGGCTACCAACCTAACAGTGTTAGAGGTTTTTACACTGATTTAACATGTATTTAAATCCAAAATCAACAAAACTCAATTGAAGAATACAGATTATACAGGCAACACGAAAGGACTTAAAAGGAGCAACTCATACATGCACTTGCACTCACTTGCCCTGAATTATTTGTGCTAATTCTTTATACCAGGAGAGTAAAACTCTGGTCCTCAGGGACCAATGTCCTGCAAGACCTGCTTCAACACATCTGAACCGAAGACACTAACAAGCATCTCCAGAGCTTGATGGCATGCTAAAGACATAATTCAAATTGTAAATGGTAAATGGCCTGCACCTGTATAGTGCTTTATCTAGTCCCAAAGTGCTTTACACTACAATCAGTCATCCATAATAATTATTTATTCTCTCAGCTGGGTTGACCACAGCATCTATGTCTCTGTATTATATCCTGCGAGCTAGGAAAACAAAAGAAAAAGCAGCATAAAATTTAATACTTTTAGTTGGTCCCCTTAATGTCCCATAGATAGTGATGCTGCTGAGGTTTCTGAAGAACACTGGGTTTTATAACCAGAACATTAAGGGCATGTTTTCATAACTTAGTAGATGGGACAAATTTAAAATATTTTTAATTATATTAGGAAGGAGAACCATTTTTTGTCATGAAGACAAAAAAAGAATAAAAGAATGTTCTTGTAATTTTGTTCCAGGATTTTCTCAATTTTAAATACAAGTCAGCTTCACACACACATTTAAACTCACAGCTTTCTGATTAAGTCATGCTAGATCATCCCCTCAGGCGTGGCCTATTGAACACAGTGTGTTTATGAGTCTCTAGTGTACTTTAGCAAAGATCCACATTTACATGCATGCTTGTGCATCCTTCTGCAAGTGAGGGTACATTTGAGTTCATGTATCTGCCTATCTGCAGGTGTGTGAAAGTGTGTGTGTGTCATCGGGGCGAGTGCCGGGTCAAGAGGTCAGAGAGGAACAATGGCACGGATCAGCTCCCAGCTGCCAGGCCAAACGTCATCGAGCCACCCCTCTGCCCTTCCCATCCCCCTGCCTTTTCTTTAGGAGTGTGCCATGGTTCTGCTCCTGCTGATCACACACACGCACCCACACACACACAAACACATCCCAGCCTGACCAGCAGCTTGCTAAAAAAATTAGGTAAGAGGGTACATGGGGACATATGCAGAGCATGCAGAGAATCAAATAAAGACGCAGGCTGAATTCAATAATATGGAAAACCACAGCATTATATGACCTGCAAACCAAGTCATCGTATTCATAAGTTAAAAAAAATCATTCTGAGTTGCTTGTGAATTAAAAAACCTCAAATCAACAAGAACAAGCGTTGTTACCAATTTTATCACACATTATCAATCATAAAACATGTCTTACTAGTAGCTAGCCAGCACTACAAATTTGCATATGAGCAAGATGAGCTCAGCAGGGGTGAGTAGGACATGTGCGTGCTAGAATTGGAATGCATAGAAAGCCTTCTTCAGCGCTGCCTGGCCTGTGCTTGTTGCTGAGTACGGCAGGGTCAGGAGGTTGAAAGAAGGCTACTTCTATAATTTTTCCTCCTTTACAAAAATTTGGCACTTGGGAAATACAGACCCACTCAATAAATCAGAATATTATTGAAAGGTTTATTTGTTTCAGTAACTTTATTATAAGTGTTTATTTCTATCAATTATGATGATTTTCTGCTTACAGTTAATGAAAATGCCACGTTCAGAACTAAAATATAAATATCAGCCCAATAATAACATTTTAATACAGAAATATAGGTTTAATGAAAAGTGTTTAATATCTGCTTAAAAGTTATTTTCAAAATATACATTTAATTTCACAAACGAGCCTCATCAGAACGTATATTCTAATTTATTTAATATTGATCCCGAAAACGCAGACATTTATGGTGTCTTTTAGGCAGCTAGTTTCAGGCTAACTACTACAGCAGATAGTCTGACTAATTAATAAGCAAAATCAGCTCATTATACTCCTTGTGTTCTTCTGTAGAGAACAAAATGTCAACCGGGTAATATATTTGGCACAAAAATCACTACTTGAAAACTATGTTAATGTTTTTTAGTTTATGATTCAAAATCAAAATAACAGTTATTGTTATCGATGATTTTAATTGTGATTATCAGTGCTTGTTGTTGTTTTGGTTTTGCAGCAGAACTAATTGTTGCAGTTATGTTTTAAATAAAACCAATCTGATCACGTCATGCACTTTTGTTTTTTTAATTTTTTGTCTAAACACGGTGGAGTCGTGTTTTTTCTACAGGTTCAGACATCATCTCACTGACCCGTTTCTTGTCAGTCTATTTCGATAAACCTGAAAATAACTGGTCTCTAATTACCTTTATATAGAAGGCGTCTCGACTTCACTTTGCATCACACATTACCGATCATCTTCATGACTGTACAGACTGTAGTTAGAAAAATCAACTGTCTCTTCAGGCATGTCATATAAAATACTGCGCTCTCTGACAGGACGGAAAGGGTTTCCCCCAATTCTGCCTCAATGTTTCCATCTACCGGCCACAATCTGTAAGACACTATCAAGGGTCAAAGTACCAAAAATGAACTTGAATTGAAGGTGTGAAATACTGAACATGGTAAAATTGAGTACCGTAAAAAAACACATATGATTAATTTCACCTTTATAAAAATTAGAATCCGTGAATTTGGAGGTCATTAAAATGATAAAATTGTAAATATTAAGGTTATAAATATCAAGGTTATCAAAATTTTACGTTGCCTCTTTTCATTTTCTGTTTTGATTTTAGCGCCTCCATTTTTACCACTTCAGTTTTATCATTCATCGCTTCACAGTTGTGACTGAATGTAGGTTTGTTGAACTCAAATATCAACTCGGTTTATTCAAGATTCCACTTAATTTAAAAAAGAAGTTCGGTGTCTCTCGGTGCCAACTCGCTTCGGCAGCTGTCAGCAATAATATATTAATAATTACCGTGTTATCATTTTATTGACCACCAAATTCAAGGATTCTAATGTTCACAGAGGCGTAATTAATCACGTCGGTTTTTACGGGACTCCATTTTACCATGTTAGTATTTCACACCTTCAATTTGTTTCAAGTTAATTTTTCTGACTATGACCCTTCATAAGTCTGCTTGATGCATTATTATTATTATTATCATTGGGCCACTTTTCTGAAGCATTTACATTTTTGCATTCTCCATTAAAGCTCCAGCTTAATCTGTTTAGCAATGTTAGCACAAAAATAAATCGTAGCAATGTATTTTAATTATTTTTTAATTCAGTGCATCAAAATAGAATTGAAAGCAACTTTCCGTCAAACTCTTGTTACTTAAAGTAAATGTCTCTGAATCCTTTTTTTTTAAATTCTGAAAATCTGTCTAATTTCTAAAAAGTTTTTTTCACAAAGATTTACATGCAATAACATGAGCTTTACCTCTATCTGCTGGACACTGACTATAATTGCACTTAATATACAGTATTAAAAAGAAATGACACTTTAATTCAAATACAAATGGCTTTTCATTCACAGTAAAATATGCACAAAACATACAGTCAACGATTAAAAAAAAAACAACCCAAAAATAATTCCCTCCAAAAGGTTGACAATTACTGTCTGTACAACAGTTGGAGAAGCTGAACTTAAGAGTATTTGTATTCCTTCAGACTTTTCTACAGAAGTCTTCACTGTATGTAATGTAAACGAATCATCTTTCAGTCTTAATCGGCACATAAATATCCAACAGCAACTGCACGTAAATCAAATTACAGCAGCTACATATGGCTCACCCTACAAAACAGTTGGTTTGATGACTCAGGAACATACATTCCAACTTTATTCTGTAGCCATAGAGAAATAATAATCAAAAGCAAAATAAAGTATACTGAAGCTAAGAGAAGTGTTGAATATCCTAGACCTACAAAAGCTTTAATCTATCATATAAGATACTATTAGATAAGATATTGTTTCCTATGCTTTCAGATGTAAACTATACAGTACAGACCAAAAGTTTAGACACACCTTCTCATTCAAAGAGTTGTCCTTATTTTCATGACTATGAATATTGTAGCTTCACACTGAAGGCATCAAAACTATGAATTAACACGTCGAATTATATAATACTTAACAAAAAAGTGTGAAACAACTGAAAATATGTCTTATATTCTAGGTTCTTTTCAAGTAGCCCACCTTTTGCTTTGATTACTGCTACGCACACTCTTGGCATTCCTGTTTGATGAGCTTCAAGAGGTAGTCACCTGAAATGTTTTTCACTTCCACTGTGCGCCCTGTCAGGTTTATAAAGTGGGATTTACAAGCCTTATAAATGGGGTTGGGACCATCATTTTGTGTTGGGGAGGAGTGGATACAGTACAAAAAGCTGTTAGTCCTACTGAATAGACTGTTAGAATTTTATTATGGCAAGAAAAAACCAGCTAAGTAAAACAAAAACGAGTGGCCCATCATTACTTTAAGAAAGGGAAGGTCAGTCAGTCCAAACAATTGGGAAAATTTTGAAAGTGTCCCCCAAGTACAGTCGCAAAAAATCTCTAAGCGCTACAAAAAACTGGTTTCTGAGTCCCACCTCAGAAATCGCAGGTTTAACAGCAGCTCAGATTAGAGAACAGGTAAAATCCCACACAGAGTTCTAGCAGCAGCCACACATCTCTAGACCAACTGTTCAGAGGAGACTGTGTGAATCAGGCCTTCATGGTAAAATAGCTCTAGGAAACCCTGCTCAGGACAGGCAAACAAGTAAAGAGATTTTGTTTGGGCTAAAGACACAAGGAAGGGGACTTAGACCAGGGGAAATCTGTGCTTTGGTCTGATGAGTCCAATTTTTGGTCTTTGGGTTCCAACCACCGTTTTTTTTTGGGGGCGGCGCAAAAAAGAGGTGAACGGATGGACTCAACATGCCTTTGTTCCCACCGGGGGGAAGAGGGGAGGGGGGAGGTGTGATGGGGGGGGGGGGGTGCTTTGGCTGGTGACCTTTTGGGGATTTATTAAAAAATTGAAGGGCTACTGAACCAGCATGGTACCAACAGCATCTTGCAGCGGCATGCTTTTCCATCCTGTTTTTGCGTTTAGTTGGACCATCATTTATTTTTAAAGGGGCCAATGACCCCTAACACACCTCCAGGCTGTGTAAGGGCTATTTACCAAAAAGGAGAGTGATGGGGTGCTGCACCCGATGACCTGGCCTCCCCGTCACCGGATCTGAACCCAATCGAGATGGTTTGGGGTGAGCTGGACCGCAGAGTGAAAGCAAAAGGGGGCCAACAAGTGCTAAGCCTCTGGAACTCCTTCAAGACAGTTGGAAAACCATATCAGGGGACCTACCTTTGAAGCAAACAGAATGCCCAAAAGTGGTGCGGGAGCAGTACCTAGATATAAGAAATTTTTCATTTTTTTTCACACTTTTTTTTTCAGTATATAATTTTCCACATGTGTTAATTCACAGTTTTGATGCCTTCAGTGTGAAGCTACATTATTCATAGTCATGAAAATAATGACAACTCTTTGAATGAGAAGGTGTGTCCAAACTTTTGGTCTGTACTGTATGTAATATATACTCTTAAATATGCCTTACATTTAAAAAGTTAGGATATAGTTGCAATAAAATACATTCCTGATAAACAAAAGTCATACATTGCAGGTAATTGTCCTTTACATCAGTTTTATCTTCTACATTAAATTTCAGAGCTCAGCACTTTTAGATCATAGTAGATAAATCGCTTTTTTTGGCAGGTGTGGCAGGCATCAGATATTGTACTCTCTTCCAGAAGTGCGAGTTCCATTTGGAGGCTTTCTGTAAGCCCTCTGGCCATCTGATGGGGGCACTCTTATGGATCAGATGCTGCAGGCCTGGAGGAAGGTGTGTGTAACCTTGTGAACCGGTCTCCCCAAGCTGAATTAGAATCACACTCATCTCCCTCTGCACCAGTGCATGGTGAAGCCCAACCTGGAAAATTTTGAAGTGTATTTAGTTCACTGGTTTAGAAAAAGCAAAAATCTTTTATTCACAGATTTTTACTATTTAAGAAGTGATGGAAGCAGAACTAACCTGCAGTCTATGAAAGTCAGAAGGACCATGGTTACTCTAGGTTTTATAAAAATTCAGATCAAAGGCCTCTGTTGCTATTTTATACCATTTTTTCACTGATTTGTCTGAACAACACAGCTTAATTGCTTTAATATGAAATTATTGTGCTACAATGTAATTTTCTCTCTTGCAAAGTAAACACCTACTTTTAAATCATAAATTCAAACTGGATTAATCCCACCCCACCCCTTTTACCCCCAAACTCTTACCTGCCAGTCAAATCCTCCAATGACGGAGGTATGGTCTGAGGTGGGATCTTTTATCATCTCAGATCCTGATCCTGGTGTTAGAATGACCATCAGCCTCCTGCTCTGCTTAATGCACCTCTCAACCAGCTCCACACGATCTGTTTGATCAGAGAAGTCCTTATTAGTTAATGTGCTTTTCATCAAATAACATGCACTAGTTCTCTCACTTGTAAGATGAGTCAATCTCTAGGATGTCTTGCAAAAGGATTCATCCCCCTATTTTACATTTTCTTACTTAACAAGCACAAACATCAATGAATTCTATTGGGAATTCTTGTGACAGACCAAGACGATGTACTGCATAATTGTGAGGTGAAAGAGAACTAAAACATGGTTTTCAAATTTTTTCAATAAAAATCTAAAACATTTGGCCTGCACTTGCATTCAACCACCTTTACTCCGATACCCCTAAATAAATAAAAGACATTGCTTTCAGAAGTCACCAATTTAGTAAATTGAATCCACCTGTGTGTAGTATAAATTCAGTACAGGTGATCTGTGAAGATCTCAGAAGTTTTTTAGAGAACTTTAGAAAACAAACAACATCATGAAGACCAAGGAACACAGCAAACAGGTCGCTGAGAAAGTTGTATAAACTGAAACCAAGATTCAATCATAGATCAATAATCCAAACTTTAAACATACTACAGAGCACTTTTCAATCTGTTATCTTAAAATAAGTAGAGCTTGGCACAATTGTAAACCTACCAAGACATGGCCATCCATATAAACTTACAGGCTAGGCAAGGGGCCATTTAGCTGACTTTATTAAACATTTCTGTCATAAACCTAAAAGGTACTGCTTTACATTAGAACCACATTCACCCAGACACACACACATTCATACACCAATACGCAGCTCAGTAGGCAATTTGAGGTTAAGTGCCTTGCCCAGGGGCACATTGACATGTGGCAGGAGGAAGCTGGAATCTAACCCACACCCCTCGGATTGCAAGACGACCACTCTTCTCACTGTGCCACCTCACCTCAATGTCATGAGGCGACTGTCAATATCCCACAGAGCTGTGAGCTTCCAGAAATGAGGCTGGGGGTGTAGGGCGATGTCAACACTGTATAAAATCTGCATCCAAAATCTCGCCAAACTCTTCTTTTTAAAACAATATGGCTGGCAAACTTAGTGTAGAAATCCTGTTGTTGACTGAACAAATAGTTTAAATTAAAATTACATATACTTTTTTACTCATCTCGCTGGAAAATATGTCTTGTTTACGTTTTAAATCCTTCTGCTGGCTGGTGACATAAGTCATACATCATCACTATATCACTCACTCTACCTGCGAAGCCAGTTTACCCTTTTACAAGTCACCCTTTTACACCTCGCTTAAACTGTTTGACAATAAAGGCACATCGCCCTCAACACACCAAGGATGAAACATTTTAATGGCTGCATCATGCTGTGGGCATGCTTTTGTTCATGAGGAACAGGGAAGCTAGAGTTGTTGAAAAGATGGATGAAGTAGTTAATACACGACAATCCTCAAAGAAAAATGTTAGAGGCTATTAAAGACTTGAGACTGGGGCAGAGGTTTAGTTTCTAGCAGGACAAATTCCCTAACCATACAACCAGACCTACAACAGACTAGTTAGGTTATAACATATTCATGTATAACAATGGCCAAGTCAAAGCCCAGACCTTAATCTAATTGAGAATCTGTGGCAAGACTTGAAAATTTGTGTTCACAGATGCTCTCCTCCATTCCTTGTCATTGACCTGTGAATAATGGTCAAAACCATGTGCAAAGGTGGTAGAAACATACCCCCAAAACACTTGCAGCTGTAATTGCAGGAGTCAGATGGTTCTACGAGGAACTGATTCAGTTATGGTGAAAACCAATGCAAAACATGCTTAGATTTTTATTTATTTATTTTTTGTTAAGTTTTGAGAACCATGAATAATTTTGTTTCAACGTCACAATTGTGCATCATGTATTTCTCTGTCAAAGTATGAAAATGTTCGTAATCCTTCTGCAGGGTCATGTATATTTTTCAGGTCTTTCTGCTGCAGACACAAATGCTCTATAAGCTCAACCTGAGGAAAAAATGGAAAAAATGCCGACCTTCACCAGGTATGTCATCTCTCCCCTGGATGAAGAGTCGATATCCACACTTGTCTTCGAGGACTGAGGGCAGAGTCTTTGTAACAAAATTGGACAGTTTTTTCTCTGTCTCCTTGTCTAAGCTCTGTGTCTGGTAAACCACGTAGGCATCGTACACCCTCCCATCTGGGTCACACAAACATAAAGAATTAAGATGGTCTCATTCATCACGCAGTGACTTTATGAATTAGCTATGGGGGCGGGGCTGCTTATAATCCTCTCTAACTCAAAGATAAGGTGTTAGGTTGTAGGACTCTATTTCACTTTTGTGAAAGGCCCCACATTTGATGGGGGCCTAAACTGATCCAGGAGAGGGAGCAGTCCAAGACCTAACCTGACACAAAAAACAGGCACACACAGTCACAATCACACATTCCCACCCTCATGCGTACACATAAAACACTCACACCCATGCACCCAACGTAAAGACAAACAACAATGGATGTTGTACACTCACGCAAACTCCCCATACATACTCTATACTCCCAGGTCCAGTTGCCAATACCCCATAGGGGCAACCAGCCCCCGGACCCAGGAGGTGGTCCTCTTCCCTCCGGGGGTGGACACAGGCAGACCACCCCAGAACCTGTGCCGGCACCGCCCGAACCCGAGCGACCCCGGCCCGGACCCCAACCCCAGTTCCCAAGACCCCCATCCCCATCCGAAGAGGGGGCCATGTACAACAGAGGGTCTACCTGGTCTAAACGAACCAGCCAACCAGAGCTGCCACCGCATGAAACAGTCCTAACTCCCCAATAAATTCTGATCTCAGCCCCATGAGCCCCCCACCCCCCATGAACCCCCACAATGAATTTACCCACAGGGCCACGCCCAACCAGGACACAGATATCGAACACATGCTCCTGAACCCAAACGCCATGAATCCCCTCCCCACAGGGACACACCCCCACAGATGAGCTCCATTCCCAAAAAGTCGATGATGCCACACCCACACAGTGCAAGCACCCCTATCGCATCCTGCCCCCAACCACCTCACCTCAATATCATGAGGCGACTGTCAATATCCCACAGAGCTGTGAGTTTCCAGAAATGAGGCTGGGGGTGTAGGGCGATGTCAACACTGTATAAAATCTGCATCCAAAATCTCGCCAAACTCTTCTTTTTAAAACAATATGGCTGGCAAACGCAGTGTAGAAACCCTGTTGTTGACTGAACAAATACTTTAAATTTAAATTACATATACTTTTTTACTCTTCTCATTGGAAAATATGTCTTGTTTACGTTTTAAATCCTTCTGCTGGCTGGTGACATAAACCATACATCAACACTATATCACTCACTCTACCTGCGAAGCCAGTTTACCCTTTTACAAGTCAGCTGATGTGGGGGTGTGACCACCTCGCTTAAACTGTTTGACTATATGAGCACATCGCCCTGAACACACCAAGGGTGAAACATTTTAATGGCTGCCCCAGCATGCCAGCCACCCACACTCCCGCACGGCACACCCCGCCGCACCAAGCAGGCCGACCGGCCGGCCAGCCCCTCCACCGAAGTGAAGCCACATCTCAATCAATGGAGCACACTGCCCAGCTAAAACCCCCTTCCCGGAGCCCAGCTCCCACCCACCCGACAGACTGGGCACCAAAGCCAGGGAATGAGATCCAAAGAAATCCAAGCAATCCCAAGGGGGCTGAAACGCCAGTCCCAGCACCAGATAACCCCCAAGACCCGAACCCCAACCCCAGCCCAGATACTTACCAGAAGGCCTGCTCCCTCTCCCAGCCTCCGACCCCGGATGGCAAATAACGAACGGGGGTGTGAAAAGACCCCAAGTCTACCTCCGCCCGCTCAAATGTGGTGTTGATGCGTGTTGTAATGTGCATTTAAAAAGAAAAACAGATGGGGTCTGCCACACCCAGAGCCCTCAATGTCTACATGCAAATTAACCCTTAGAGGTGAGCACTCCCTCTTGATACCATTGAGCGCGCCCATCCCCAAGGTCCTACATGTGAATGTCATGAAAATGTTATAACATGAGAGTGTCTAAGCTGGAAAAGAGATGTAGATGGAAAACTCTTGCGGCACTCCAATGATGCACATGCACCCCAAGGCCCTACATGAGTGGTGTGATGGAGCGGGCGGAGGGAGATGTCCGGGGATGGGGAGGAAAGGACTGCAGGGCAAAATGCTCTCCCAGGAAGCCAGCTCCCCAGCTGACCCCAATAGGCATCCCTGTTCACCGAGTTTCAACAAAGGAGGGAGGCATAGGGACATCCACTGGGCCAAAGGCTAGGGACAGGCACCGGGCCCCAAGAACCGACCGAAAATCAGGACCAACATACCCAGCCCCCCGCGGAACCGCCCAAACCCTCAAACCCTGTAACTAGCCCTGACACCCAGTCCCCTGCCCGAAGAAGCCACCGACCCCCAACAAAAAGAAGCCAGCCAGAAGCGCATGCAACGACGACCAAGAGTGCGGCCCCACTCCAAAAAAAAGAGCAGACAAGCCGGCCCAGTGCTACCAGAATACAACACACAAAGGAGGGCACATGAACAACATGGCCAACCACCCCTGAACCCACGGGGGAGAGCCAACAGAGAGCCCAGTCCCTGATGCCCGGCACCGGACTGCAGCCACAACCAGGCCAGTGGGGCAACAAAACACATCCCACACCAACACAGAGGCCCCCAAAATGGCGTGCCCACCCAAACACAAGCTCCGGGCCAGCATAGGCACATGCAACCCCCATAGACAAACGAACCGAAACCAACAGGGGCAGCCAGGCAGTCAAGTAGACCCCGCAATGCACCACCGTGCCCACCACCATGCCCAAAGGAAAGACGCTGGCCGAGCAAGCCAAAGGGTGCCACAGAAAGGCCACAGCACGCACAGCAAAGAGGCTGCACTCCCCCCAGAGACGCAGAACCACCAACATCCAGGCCAGCCAAACAAAAAAAATAGAGCAATGCCAAGCCACAGTTTCCCCGGAAAGTTTATCATATTATTTTTTTGTAGGATGTCAGGGTTGTTTCAGTTCAGATTTTTCAACTCCAGTGAAATTCGCTTCGCGTCCATCGCAGGTTTCACTTCGCTCTATTCGCCCTAAATGCACCGCTCGCATTGCGTGCTTCGCAGCCATTGCAACTTTCGCTCTTGCTTTGCACTATTCGCCCTTTTTGCACCACCTGCATCGCGTGCTTCGCATCCATCGCGTTTTTTGCTCTTGCTTCGCCCTATTCGCACTAATCGCGCAGTTTGCGACGTGTCCTTTGCATCGCTTCGCTTCTGAAAGCGCCTTTACATAGGGTTAACATGTAAATCCCTCACTCCTGTCCTGTCATTCGCGTTCGGTTGGAAAGCACCTTTGGAGTTTGCCTTGTTTATGTTTTAAGTCACTTGTTTTCTTGTAGTGTAATGAACCACTGCTCTGTCTTTAAATTATCGGCATCTTAGCTGTCGCCCCGGTAAAATGGATAACACTGTAAAGAAGGTGAGCTTGGTAATCTGTATAGAAAAAATTCGTCAGGCACTGCAGAGGACTGCATCAGGTTCTGATCCAGCTGGTGAGTTGAAGTAATTTGTTTAGGCTTTTCTATCTGATAGTCCAATGGTGTCTGTCAGTTATGTTGCTGGGTTTAATAGGTTTGCTTTGAAAGGAATGCAAACCTATGTATATTTACACCTTACATCCATGTGGTATTTTAGCTCTCATGCTGACTCCAGCTAGCTGCATTCCACCTGTGAGAGACCAACAGTTTACGTCTGCAGAAGTTTAGCAGAACGAGGATGCAGTTTTCAAGCTCGCCACTAGGGGGACGGCCGGTTAGTGAGTAATGTTAAGAACAGATGTAAACAAATGGTGCTTAAGTTAACAATGAGAATATTCAGAAGCCAAGTTTAGAATAGTTTATGCAGTATCTTTGAAAGTGTAAGTTCATAAGACTGGTGATTTGTGTAAACTATTTTATAAGGATAATTTGTTAATTAGGTATGTTGTTCTGGACCTTTTCTGTTAGCTGCAACAGAAGATTTGGCTAACGAAGATACGTTTTTACCTTGTGTTGTTGATTTAGTTGCCTTTTTCTAACTTGATCTTCACATTATAAGTAACTGAAACACAGGACTGAAGTAATCATAAAACTGTATATGTATATATAATTATATTTCATTTGTTGCCAAGTATAATTTAGTCTACAACTAAAGGTCTTTGGGCATATTAGTTAGGCTTACAATACAGCTTGAATTGGGGGTCATACAGGGATTTAACCAGTGTACACTCTACGATCACCACCATAGTAAACTGGTCATTATTCTTTGAAATCACCATTACAGTTAATGCATTCAGTTATGTTTAGAACCTTGTTTATCAAACACTGTATGAGCATCCATTTATATTTATCTGGAATTTTTTACTGTGCTAAAATGTGTTCTGGAGATGCAATGCCCTAAATGCCTGGAAAAGGAGAAATAAATATCTGATGACCTGTTATCAAACTGGAGCGGGTCCAGCAGGGGGCCTCTGATGTCCTTCAGATGCTTCAGAACACCAGTCTCTTTGACAATTTCACAATTTCAATTTCAGGTCTGTAATTATTTAATCCTGTGATAGTGTGTTTCTTGGGGACTGGGATGACAGTGGATTGTTCTGAAGCAGAACCTTACACAGCTCCAGTGACTTGTTGAAGATCTGAGTGACGATTGGGGCCAGTTGGTCAACGCAGTCGCTCAGGCAGGAGGAGGGGGAGACATTGTCAAGTCCTGGATGTTTCCTGTTCTTCTGACCCTTTTATTATCTTCTTCTGAGATCTTGAATCCTGGCAGGGGGTCTGAAGCATGCGCGGACTTACCATATAGGCAAAGGGAGGCAACCGCCTTGGGGCCCCAACCAATAAGGGGCACCACTGGTTGCCCACCTACCGACTATTGCCGCTGCATTATTAATGTGTGTTTGAAATAAAATTATTATAATTTACAATCCAAACAATAACAAAAAACACAACACAATGCATAATTGACTTCTGCTCCCTCCTCTCAACATACTGAAATAATATTACAAGTTTGGCTTGAATTATGTGAGACCTGGCTACTCTCACAGTCACAAAATAGTCTTCTTTGGACCAATGGGATGCCACTCCTCAAGTGGCGTCCCGTAGGTCCCTGTTCTTCTCCCGGTTTAATCTTTCCATTTCCTTTCGCCCAGGTTCTAAAAACATCAAACCAGATGCCCTTTCACGACAGTTTTCTCCCGTTGAACCACCTACCAGCCAACCAGCCACCATTTTGCCTCCCAGCTGTGTCATTGGCTCCCTCACTTGGGAGATTGAAGACCTAGTACTCCAAGCTCAACGGAATGAACCGGACCCGAGACCTGGCACACCTAACAAAACCTATGTACCCTCCTCAGTACGTTCCCGTCTCATCCACTGGTTTCACACTGCTAAGTCTTCTGCCCATCCAGGTTATAGCTGCACCATTGCCCTCATCTCCAGGCGTTATTGGTGGCCATCCCTTCATAAAGATGTCAAGGATTATGTGCTCGCATGTTCCATCTGTGCTCGCAACAAATACACCCACAAACCACCAGCTGGTCTACTGTAACCCCTCACAATACCTAAACGACCTTGGTCACACAGCTCTGGAACTTGTCACTGGACTTCCCCCATCACAAGGTATGACCACCATTCTCACTATCATTGACCGTTTTTCTAAAGCCTGCCATCTTGTCTCTCTCAGAAAACTGCCATCCGCATTTCAGACTGCTCAACTACTGATAAAACATGTGTTCATGGAATTCCTCGAAATATCCTTTCAGATCGCGGACCCCAATTCATCTCTCAGGTTTGGAAACAGTTTTGTTCAGCACTCAACGCGGCAGCCGTTGGGGGGGGGGACACTCTGTCTCCTTATTTGCCTGCTGCATAACCTGCTTCACTCTAGGTGGCGACAGAGCATGGTGACTGGAGGTGTTACAGGTGCTTCTCATCAAGCCTCATCATATGAGCAGGATAAGAGGAGCCTGCTGTCAGTACTTCAACGCCTGAGTGTTAACCATAAGTGGTAAACTCTAGCCCTCTGTAGCTCTTGTCATTTCCTTGGGAAAGTCACTTACGTTTTTGTGTACTTCAGGTGACTGCTGTGTCCTGGATTTCCCTCCACTTCGCTCCCTGGTTTCCAGCCGACTTGCAAGTATTCCAGAGAACCTATTTAAACAAAATCCAGCTGACAGAATTCTGGCTCCTCTCCTGAGAAATCCTGCAACGAACCCTGCTCACCCTCCACCATGCTCACCACCCCAAGTGCCCACACCAGTGGCATACTTACCTGCTGGAAATCACTTACCTCACACAAACGATTGTCAACTTGGCCCCGGGTCATCATCTGCGGGCAGTACTCCTCACTCCCAGATGCCGCGACCTTCTTCCCCCCCTGGCGGTTCAGCTACCTTCAACCTGTAAGCATACAGCTCTGACTAACACCTGCAAATCATCCCAAAAGATACTAACTTTACCTGTCCTCCTCCTCACACAGTCGAGGTGCTCCTGATCCTGGATTTCTGCAAACGTTATTTACTGTTACAATAAACCTGTTAAACCTTCTCCTGTTTTCTGGTTGTGTTCTGCATGGGCCAAAGCAATACCTAAAACAATGACAGTAGTAACCAACACAGTTAAAATGACTCAAATTTCATTTTTTTGAAAGAGGAAAACCTTGACTATATTTTACCTTGATTGTCTCTTCCTGGTAAGAAGTAGGGTCTGAACAACAGAGCAAGGTCAATGGCAAAATATTTCAGCAGCACGGCAGCAAACACGCCAACTACAAATACACACACTCCCGCAGTAATGAGGGGAAGGATGGACTCTGGAAGAGAAACACAAATAAAGTTTGAACAATGCCATACCTAGCATAATAAACCAAATATATATATAGGAACAGTGATTAATTGTGCAGGTTAAACCCGTGGTTCTGAAAGTTTAGACATCAGAATACCTCCTGCGGGTCACAATGTCAAGGCCACCAATTGGGTTTTTTGAACTCAGAACAAAAATAAGTTATTTAAATGCTTTCCTGGTCCAACAGATTTAAATGGTATCCAATTGTAAAAAAAAATTAAATTGTAAAAAAAAAAAAGCATACTGATTGTTGATTCTATATGAACTGTTTTTATATACATGTTTTATCAGTTTATTAGCAACATAGCATAGTATTACCAGCAACATTAAGGTTCATAAGTTCCCGGAACTCATATTATAGGCCAGAAATTAAAAAGTTTGGGAAGACCAAAAGGAAGGTATCCAGACACTAACCTCTCTGCTTGAAAGTGAAAGTTGTAGCGTTTGTTGTATATAAGCCTGAGCCGTAACACTTAAACTCATGCTGGAAATCTTTTGCTGAAACCATTTCTATGGTCAAGATTGCTGTGGAGAAGGTGTTCTTTGAAAGATCCTCAATCTCTCTAAGAAATGAAACAATATTTGCTTTATTAAAATGTTATAAAAATATTAATAGTGAATAAACAGAGAAAAACGACACGTTTGAAATTCTTGCTTCACCATATAATACTGAGTCTTGACTGGATTGTTATAACATTAAATTAAATTTCAAATACCTAAATGGGCATGTAAATAACGTTCTTCTACTTTTCTAACACATTACAAGGAAATGTTCCAATGGAATACTGGTTCCCCTCAGGAAAAAGTGTGTATTCAGATTTTTCAATTAAGTTACCACAAAATATTTAACATACTGTTCAAACTCACAATTTGGTGGTTTCATTGTATCCATTCATTTGGTTTACTGGTTCTCCATTAATGCGCCAACTGGCCTTGCAGTCCAGTTTCGCATTAATCCCACAGTAAACAGTGCAGTTTAGCTTGACTCTAACCCCTGTTAAACAGATAAAGGTTTTTTTACATGAAAATTTATTTTCCATTCACTGTGTGTATGTTCAGCACAATGTTTCATTTCTACTGAAAAGTTAATCTGTGAAAATGTACACTCATCGGCTACTTTATTAGGTACACCTTGCTAGTACCGGGTTGGACCCCCTTTTGCCTTCAGAACTGCCTTAATCCTTTGTGGCATAGATTCAACAAGGTACTGGAAACATTCCTCAGAGAGTTTGGTCCATATTGACATTATGGCATCACACACAAATGTCACAGCAGACTTGTCACTTTATTAGGTACACCTGCCCAACTGCTCGTTAACGACAATTTCTAATCAGCCAATCACATGGCAGCAACTCAATGCATTTAGGCATGTAGACATGGTCCAGACGATCTGCTGCAGTTCAAATCGAGCATCAGAATGTGGAAGAAAGATGATTTAAGTGACTTTGAACATGGCATGGTTGTTGGTGCCAGACGGGCTGGTCTGAGTATTTCAGAAACTCCTGATCTACTGGGATTTTCATGCACTACCATCTCTAGGGTTTACAGAGAATGGTCTGAAAAAGATGACTTTGTGATGATTTTACAACAGCAACTCAGACCAGAACTCAGCTGGATTCCTGGTGGGAACTTTAAGGAGGGGATTTGCTGTGTTAATAATGTTTTATGAAGTTTTCTTACCTTTATCAACTAACTGCTCCTTGATGGTTGGAGAGATGATTTCTACATTACGATAGATGGCTTTTTCTGTAAGGAAACAAATGTGCAATGTTTCCACTGTGTTCTCCTTTATCGGGCACTTGACACTGTTACATTCAGAACAAAAACTATATAGCACTGTTGCCTTGCAGCAAGAAGGTCCTGGGTTCAACTCTGGCTGGTGGGGTCTTTCTGCGAGGAGTTTGCATGTTCTCCCTGTGCATGCATGCTTTCTCTCCGGGTACTCTGGCTTCCTCCCATATTCCAAAAACATTACCATTAGGTTACTTGGTCTCGCTTAATTGCCCCTAGGTGTCAAAGTTTATGTGCATGATTGTTTGTCCTTGTGTGTTGCCCTGCTGCCCCAACATTTGAATATTCCAGATTAAACTGCAAAAGCTAAACAGTTACATCTTTTAATTGTTTGTGGCACTTGTGACCTTTATTCTCAGTTGTCAGAAAGGAAATGGGGAGGCAGAAGAAGGGAAATCATTCAGCAAGGGTCCTTATTCAATCCCCAGAAAGCCGCGTCGAGAACTAATTGCCTTGGTATATGGGGCACCCAGTCTACCACTACACCATGCGCTGCCCTTTAAACTGGTCCCTTTAAGAAAACAAATTGTAAAGAATAAAATCAAGAATGCAATATGCAGATTCTAGTTGTACTTTTTAATACACTGAACAAAAATATAAATGCAACACTTTTGTTTTTGCTCCTAGTTTTCATGATCTGACCTCAAAGATCTAAAACATTGTCTATATACATAAAAGAACCATTTCTCTCAAATATTGTTCACAAATCTGTGTAAATCTGTGATAGTGAGCACTTCTCTTTTGCATAGATAATCCAGCCTCGCAGGTGTGACATATCAAGATGCTGATTATACAGCTAGATTATTGCACAGGTGTGCCTTAGGCTGGCCACAATAAAAGACCACTCTGAGATGAGCTGTTTTATCACACAGCACAATACCACAGATGTCGCAAGTTTTGAGGGAGCGTGCAATTGGCATGCTGACTGCAGGGATGTTGACCAGAGCTGTTGCCCGTGAACTAAATGTTCATCCCGTCCAAAGACGTTTCAGAGAATTTGGCAGTACATCCAATCAGCCTCACAATCGCAGACCACGTCTATCCACACCAGCCCAGGACCTCCACATCCAACATGTTCACCTCTAAGATCGTCTTAGACCAGCCACCCGGACAATTGCTGAAACAATCAGTTTGCACAACCAAAGAATTTCTGCACAAACTACCAGAAACCATCTCAGGGAAGCTCATCTGCATGCTCGTCGTAGTGTTCATTGGGGTCTTGACCTGACTGCAGTTCATCATAGTAACTGAGTTGAGTGGGCAAATGCTTATATTTTCTCGAGTACATTCATAAGTTTCTCAGCAGTGTTAAGGTTCATATTTCATAACTATGTTTCATACTCTCCAAGTCATTATTTCAGTTTCTGACTCAGAGAAAGCCTTACACCGATATCACTGCATATACTTGTACTATCGGGTAAGAAATGTGTTCATTTCTCAACAATAAGAAGGACACTGGGCAAAAACTATACCTCTCGGAGAGTTCTAAGGGCACATTCACACTGCTGATTCCGGTCCAGGGATCGGTAAAAGAAAATTCACATCTTTATTTGCCGCGGTTTGCTTTCACACAAAGATTGTTTAGACTAGACCAAACAAAGCCATGCAACTGCAACAGATTGTTTTGGGGCAGTATCCCGCTGATGAAGAAGAAAAACAGCATAAGGAATAAAGACTTTCTTATGAGTGTTCGAATCTAGTTGTGCGCCTGCTCCTCTTCTCGACTCCACTTAGCCCCACAAGACATTTTTAAACTCTTTTGTCTTCGGATTCGCACCCTTACTTACTTTTTTTTCCTCTTCTACTTCTACTCAAATGTGCTGCTCTTATGTTACATGTTCTCCTCCTGGTGTTGGTACCCTGGCACAGCACGCATTCACAATGCAAGTGAACTGCTTCAGGGTCCGGATAAACTATGCCGTAACGTAAGTTGTAACTGTGCCAGAGTACGGTTCTCTGGTCCGTTTCATGGTCTGGGATCCGCTTCAGAAACCAGATTGGCATGGTACAAAGCGCTCCAAAGGTTTGGTGTGAAGGTACTGTAAGACTGTCTCTACAAGACAATCCTGAAGGAAAATGTCCGGCTATCAGTTTGTGACCGTAAGCTTAAGTACACTTAGGTTATGCAGCAGGATAATGATTCAAAGCACACTAGCAGTTCCACTACTGAATGGTTGACAATTAAAAACTTCAATAATACAATTTTGAAGACCCTGGACTTAAATCCAATTCAGATCTGGTGGTTAAAACCCATGTAAAATGTTCATTCTGCAGTATTCTCCAAAGTGGCTGAAATATGCCCAATTTATACCTCCCAGTTAAATCTACTGTCCACTCGTGAAGCCTGTTTGATGAAAATGTAGCCTTCTGTACCCACCCACTTGGGTCAGGTAGGGGTCTCTGTGGACGTGTGTCTGGAGCCCAGCCAAACAGGGACAACAACAGTTCCAGTCAGAGGATGGTGCCAAAGACACCACAGTTGTCAGGGGTGGTTTCTGGAGTGCAGTCCTCACAAGCTGGAAACTCAACCCGACAGGACTGGTTGCTATAACTACTGACAACGGAGTTAATGTTGTCAAGGCGGTGCAACTTAAAAAATGGCAAAGGATGCAGTGTTTTGGACACAGACTTCATCTGGCTATCAGTGAGTGTAAATTGGAACATATGCCATTCAAAATGTTGAGTAAAACTTTTTATAGAATCAGAGCTTCAGAGCTAATTATCCCTATATCAAGCAGACTTGGACCACAAACTGAAATGTACTTACATAAATTAAACCTTTTTGAAGTGTGTCTGTGCTTAAATTGAAGATTGTAAGACTGATTAGCAGATCTGAAAATATACATCTCTATCACTCAATTTTTGGCAATTTTACCAAGATAGTCAAACTAAACTCAACTGTACTGTTTACAAATATAGTTAAATATTGTACATGTCTACTAAACAGAGATGGATGTTAATTTGCCTTTGACTGATCTGCTTCTTTATATAAAAAATTAATAATTCTTTTCATTTTGTGTTACAGAACATGGCATGGATGACGCCCGCATCATGCGGACCCTTTCTCTGTGTATGAAAGTTGCCAGCAGCTTCTCTTACAGCTGGAGTAAAAGAAGAGAACTAGCTGAAGTGCAAGTACAGCTGGGTCTTCCAAGTCACCAGCTTGTCAAAGAAACTGCCACTCACTGGGGATCAAGGCTGCTAATGATAGAGAGGGTTCTGGAACAGGAAAGAGCATTTTCTAAAGTCCTGTGTGTTGACATAAAAACCAGGCCTTTTGTTTCTACCTAGCAAGACATAGAAGTTCTGGAGGCAGTGCAGAAAGCTCTAAAACATCTTCAGGATTTCACTGAAGCACTTACAGGTCCAACATATGACCCTGTCATATGTCAGACCTGTGTTGCACCTGTTTAACACTAGTCTCTTGGCAACTGGAGAGGGGGATAGTGAGCTGTGTAAATCCATCAAGACCAGCATTGTGGATTACCACAATACAAAATTTGCAGACCCGTCCACCAGTGACCTGTTAGACATTGCTTCTTTTCTGGATCCACGGTTCAAGGCCAGATACATTCCTGGTGAGAAAATGGATGCACTTAAACATAAAGTCATCTCTGAGGTGGAGTCTCAGCTCAGGTGTCATGGCAGATGTTTGTCTGATCTGCGTACCCCATCTCCGATTGAATCTGCAGACCAAGAAGCAGCAGTGGCACACAAAGCTAAAAAGAAGAGAACACTATCAAGCTTCTTCCAGCACAACACAACCACCAGTACCGCTTTCACACAGAGGGAAGCAATAGAAAATGAACTTTCTAGCTACCTGTGGTCAGTTTGTGTAGAGAGTGATGCTGACCCTCTCAAATGGAGTAAGGAACATGAAGTTGCCTCTTTAGCACTGAGCTGCTTGGCCAAGAAATAAATTTGTGTGCCAGCCAGCAGCTCCCCTTCTGAAAGGATTTGCAGTTGCAGTAGGAACATTGTAACCCACCAGAAGGCATCCTTAAAACCAGAGACTGTTGACAGACTAGTTTTCCTGGCACAAAATCTGTAATTTGTACAATAGTTGGCCTGGTCTGTTGGTGTGTTCTAATTTAATTTTTTTTGTAATTGAGATTTGCACAAAAAAGATGCACAGACCGAAGGATAGAATTTTCTTTATTCTATCCAATCTGTTTACATGTTTTGTTATAAGGAAGCACTTTGAACTCTACTTCAGTGGAAACTGACTTTTTAAAGAGCAAGTCAGCCTTTGTTATGATTGCTCTGTATCTTTCCTGTTTACATTTTTATTATGCAGGAAAAGAACATAATTTTCTTTTATTTGTGGAGGATTATTATTTAATTTATGCCAGTACGCTATTTTTTAGCTATTTCTCATGTACATATATAGCTGTTTGTTAATAAATGTGCCTGTGGGACATTTGGGACAAAGCTTTGATTCAAAGGTGCCTTTTTATAATTACTTTATGGAAAGGAAAAAAATAACCAGATATATATCAAATATCGCATTTCAGCTTAATAATATCAAGATACTATTTTTGGTCCATGTCGCCTAGCCCTAATAGATATCCAGGTAAAAATCTCTTTATTCTTTCTTTTCAGTCCTTTTCTACTTCTCCCTCTCTGACAAAACAGTGTATTAGCTAGCGCGTTATCTTCCCCTAAGAGGCTATAGTGAAAACTGTACAACTTTGAGTGTAACGTGTTTGATAAGCTGAGCTAAAAATAGCAAGGACAGTAAAGCATGCTTCTCCACGAGGTCAATGCAGCCTGCATGCATGGACATGGAGAGGTATGTTAAGGCCTATAAAACAATCCTGCAAATAAGAGTGAACCAAAATTTAATTGCCGTGATGTAAAACAATCAGTAATTGCAAATGCTTGATGACTGAAGTTTTTCCCACCAAGAATGACATAGTGTATTACTAGGTTTAGGGGTAAGTTACTTTTTCAAATAGCGCACCCAGGTTATCGTCTGATATTAAAATTTGTTTGATGAAATAATTAAGTGTGACAAAGAAGCAAAAACAGAAGGAATCTGTGAGTACTTTTTGCACATCACCTTTTAGTTATTAATGTAAAGCACACTCCTGTCTGAATCTGATTATCACAAAATCTGAAAACACTCACCTACAACGAAAAGTTTCCTGGAACCAGAAGAGTTGTACACCTTGTGATTGTGTGTCCAGGTACATATGCAGGTATAGATGTCCTCATCGTCTTTTTGTGCATTTTCTACCCTCAGGGTTGCTTCATGATGACCAGGAAGAAGATTGGTGCCCTGCAGCAAAAAGATTGGACAAAATGTAAAGAAAGAACAATTTTCTATTCACACATCAGACTCCGGCTTCCTCCCACAGTCCAAAGACATGCCTGTTAGGTTAATTGGTCACTCTAAATTGCCCTTAGGTGTATGAATGAATGTGTGCATGGTAGATTGTGTGTTGCCCTGTGATGGACTGGCGACCTGTCCAGGGTGGACCCCGCCTCTCGCCCATAGACTGCTGGAGATAGGCACCAGCTCCCCTGCGACCCACTATGGAATAAGCGGTAGAAAATGACTGATGATGACTGACATCAGAAATCGCTCTGATGATGTCTTTTCACAGAAGAAAATATTCTTACTAAATACATATCTTGTCATCTTGCAAACAGAAAACATGCACAACTAAAAATACCTTCAGACGCTTTAAAATAGTGCTGCAGCTATGTCACTAAAGCAACTTTATTTGAATATCAAGTACACAAATATGTTATTCCTCCATCTGTTATAATCAGAGTTGTCCATACCTTGAACCAAGTGAAATTTCCGTTGAACGTTGTGCACGTGTCCTCAATGTGTTGTGGACATGGAATCTTTTTGTTCTGGTCAGAGTTTTTGATACTTCCAAAGGTGAGATTTTCTCGATTGATTTCATTAAAGACCTCAATTTTTAGATGGTAGTAGAAACATTCACCTGATGGGGTTATGTGCCTGTAGGAGAGACAATGTTCACAAATAATCTAATCTTGAACTTCAAATAAGAAAAGTCTATTGTACCATGGTAAAATAAATAAAATAATAAACATTCTAGACTGCTGGAGATAGGCACCAGCTTCCCCGCGACCCACTATGGAATAAGCGGTAGAAAATGACTGACTGACTGACTGACATTCTAAGGGTCATGAGCAAAAAGTCCTTAGATCTTTTGCGATGTCAAGTTATATTGACCTGTAAAAGTATGGATTCAAACTAATAAAATTTATCATCATTTAAAGTGAAAACAGGAGAGATGATGCCTTAGTGACCAGAGTTTTCTCTAGTCGTTTGAATTGTTGAGTAATGTGGCACTACCCCTGCGGCACTGCATACTGACTCCCAGTCAGCTGGCTAAAAGAAGGCTCCGGCACTTTCCCCTCACTTACAAGAATACCAAATTTGGCTGTTTTAAGCTATTTCTGGTTGCTTAACACACAGACTATGTTAACGTAGAAGCAAGTGGAACCCCACCCATCACTGTAGGGTTAAAGTGTTTTTAAACAACAACTGTAAAGGTAGCAGCAGGATGGCTGTTAGGTTTTAATTTGCAGGCTAACTACAAGAGCAGATTGCCTGACTAAATCACAAGCTAATATCAGCTTTGGACTGACAGTGTTACGCTATAAAAACAGCAAGACAGCAATAAGGTCAAACATTTTGCTTTTTGCTTAGGTCTATGTATAAAAATCAATGTACAGATAGCATCATTATGACTAAAGATTGTTTGACTGTCAAAAATGTGGATAGTGTGAAGGCCATCATAATGCTGCTAAACTGTTTCGTCCCAAAAACATTGAATGGTTTGTTTAATTGGCCCCGTTTTCCCTACATTTGTTCTGTTTTCCTTTTTTTTTTCTTACTTTCGTCAGCTGCAGGCAGTACGAAAACAATAAAGGTAATACGTTCTTCAGTCATGAAATTGGTGTCAAAATTATATTTAAAATGTAGTCAGTTTGTATTATGCATGTGTATAAATATATTGTAAAGTCCTTTGGGGCTGGATAAGCTGCAAAGGCTGCTGGGTAGTGTTAAGCCAAGAAAAACACAAGGATTTGTCTCCTTAGTAGTGTGTCAAAAGAATGGGTTGCTCATGTTAGAAGCTCTGTTTGTGCTGAACAATATGTTTTAGGTTTTGCAGTTGTTAACTGCTAAAGTTGAGACCATGTAAAGAACGTTGTACCAGTTGGCTATAAGGGGAAAGAATTTCCTGGTGTGGGTGTGTCAGATCAAAAAAAAAGTCACGTGAATGGAACCTGGTTTCAGTGTGATCTTGTTACCTGCTAGCTAGATGTTATAATATGAAGAAAAGAAGCTGATCCCATAAGCAAAATACATGCTCATGGTGACATGGTCATCCAATCAGGCTTTGAACAAAAGAAGCACCCATAAGCTAGAGAAAGATCCATGGGGACATCCAATCAAGTGTTTCGCTTTACTTAGGTTACACCTTCCGTTAACTTGGATACGCTTTCCCTTGTTGCAGATGTACCTACTTGCCTTTTCGTGGGAGTTTTCTACACTCCCACCATTATTCCTGTCTTCAAAATGTGGAGGAAAAAAATGTCACTATTTTTATCAGTCTATCAGCAGAGAGACAAAGAGAAAGTAATTGATATGTTTTTTTTTAATGACGAGAGAATTGCACCACTGAGCATACCATCCAGTGCAATAAGTTCAGCCTCTTAGAGCAATCTCCAAGTATACATTGTCATATGTGTGACATACACACAAGAGTGTTGTGTCACTTTATGTTATGTGTTCTTTTTTTTGTTTTGGTTGATTAAGCACAATTTGTGTATATAATAAACTGAGCAATTTTGAGCTTTTCAGAAATAAGCATGTTTTTACTAGTGGTTGTTGACTATCATGGAATGCTTGGTACTCAGGATGCTATTCTGACTAACCACATGCACTGTAGGTGGACAGAGTTTTTGGAGATTCCTGATTTACTTTATAGCTCACCTGATAAATGGTTTGTTTATACAGGTCAATGTACATTCACTTCTTGATTCCATGTTAAAGTTAGATCACATGCTAAAACCTGCTGCATCAGTCAGTCTTATACTATATTATTTTCATTGTATAAACATTATAGTTAAGGCAATGTGCTTGTTAATTTAAAGCTGTTGATCCTGGTTTTACTCGTGCATTAGTCTTGTTCAAAAATAAATACATTTCCACAGGACTCCGATGAAAGAAAACAATTTTTTATTTCCAGAGCCTGTATTCTTACAGGAGTATTCACAAAACTTGTCATCTAAAATTATTAATGCTACATAAAAAAGAATGTTGCTCAGTAAGTTATAAGTCTCAACTAGCTGCCACTCTATCAAAAACCCCCAGACCCCCCTGCGCTTCTCTTAAACAGACAGTAACCTATTTACTGCTCTATGATGAATTTACCAAATATGACTTCTTTTACATAATAACCCCCCTAAATCAATGTTAAGATAAGTTAAATGATTTTCAGTTTAACAAACTAAATGAAATTACATCTTGATTATTCATTTTAAGGGAATTCAACTCCCACAGTGCTAAACAGCCCTTTATGCTCAGCCAGTTGCTCACTGCCACTATTTTGAAATTATACTGTAAACTTTCTGTTTCAAAATCTGTGAGACTTTGGTTTAGTCATGGTTATTCTATGTTCAGTTGATTCTTTAGTTATGATATTCATAGTGTTTACTCGCAATCTGTGTTGTGATTCATCCCTCTGTTTCACTGTGATCATTCTGTTCACTTTTTCCCCTTGTTTCTTTGTAGTATTTTACATTGGTTGTTGCAGGCTGTTTAGTTGTATTTCTTGTGTTTTCCGTGTAGGTGCAACAATCCATTCTGATCTTCTTCAACACAATGTGTCACACATCAATCTGGTAAGTACACTGGGCGTGTGGAATTGTGGAGCCAAGTGGGTGTGTATAATAACTAGCAGCATTCACCTCAGCAATATGGGATTTCCCCAATATTTGATTGAGATAATGCAGGGTTTCCAACAGCCTTCAGCACTTTAAAAACAAGTTAGTAGCTGCAAGCCATCCTTAACATGCTATTGTCTCCATTAAATTCTGCTGATCAACATATTTCTCAAATGTGACAGGGACTTATCCGGTGTCTCTGTTCTCATTTCAGTGCAGACTCAGTTCAAACTGTGCTTTGTATGATATTACTATGTCACATTTGTTTCGTAATGTCTTCTTGCCCTTACAGCATACAGTTACAGCCAGCTTACTACCTCTTAAAGTGGATCAGAGGGGCATTACTGATGGAATAACTTCAACTAACCGTAAAAACCTTCCGTTTACTTGACTTCAGTATAAGGGTTAAAAGTGACCATAGTAATAAATATAGTCTAAATGGAGCGATTTACACCCAAATTATTCTTTTCTGTTAATAAAACTGAAAATAGTGAATGAGAGCAGCTATTTTGGAATCAAGCCATTATAAAATACAATGTAAGCAAAGACAACAGGGGGGAAGAAAACTGATGCTAGGCAATGGGATAATGCATATGGTAATTTGTGAATTATGTCATGACCTATATAATTTTATAAACTTCATTTCAGAGAAATAATGATCAGTGAACAAGAACTAGTTAAAGTCAGATAGTTGAACTTAGTTCAACATATTTAGGTAATGAACTATGAAATTAATCAATTAATTTTAGCCCTGGCTGAAGTGAATTAAAAACAAGATCTTGCTTAGGATGAACTGGCACAACACTAAGTGATACATTAACTACAAACACATGACAGGGCCTAATCTTAATGTAAAAATAACTTAATGACCTCATGTTTAGTGAGTAACATGCATTTTTCAATATTCCAGCATACATGGCAATGCAACAGTGTGACAGCAACTTAAAGGGGACCTATTATGCAAAATTCACTTTTTGATCGTTTTTATACTGTACAATACAAATTTGCGCAAATCACTTTACTATGGACTGCTTTGAAAACTCACATCAGTACATGTCAGGATTTGCGCAAAGATGTAGAATGAAGAAAAAAATCAGTCCCTACTGTTCGTGGCAAATCTGCAGATGAGAGAAATGTAAGTACTTATTGTTGTGTCTTATAAGTTTCATTGTCACATGTACGAAGTGCTGGTTTGGGGGCGTGACCAGATACAGCAAATTTGCATAAAGGTGACAGAGCCCTAAAACAGCTCATTCTGAAAGGAGCTCAACTGAGGAGGTGAAATCTCATTATCTGAGAATGATTTTGTGCGAAAAATGTAATTACCATGTTTTGTATAGCCCATAGGCCTATCCTAAATGTTTAAAAGGAAGTATAATAGGTCACCTTTACAAGTTAAACTGGGTCAACTAAGATCTCAAGTAACAGACAAATATTCTTACCTGGCAGTATAAGTACCAGAATCATTGGCACTGATGTTTAAGAAAAGGAGTGCTCCACCATGGTAATGGATCCTGTGTGTCTCATTCGTGGTCATATTCTTAATCTCTGGCCCATTTTTGTACCATGTAATATTTTCATCAGGCAGCTTAGTGTCATCCATAGCATAGGACACATAATAAAATGCTTCACCTTTAATAAGACTATAAAAATCCTGGTCCAGGTTAAGGCATGAAGATTTTGATGCTTCTGAAAATAAGGAAGAGGATGAATATAAATAACAATATCATTCAAGATTTCTGAATATGGTTAATGGAAATGTATCACATTTTGTTTTGTATTTTCTAGGATTACCCTTTTATGAAGCACTTTGTAACATTTGTCTTTAAAAAAGTGCTGAATACATAAATGTTTAATCCTTTACCTAATTAGTATTTGTCAAGAGAAGTGGCATAATTTATATACTGAAGTGATGGAGTTTTATTTCTAGAAAATTCTTCTTTGTCAATTGCCAACCAAGTCAATTTAAACAGACTTTGATCTGATTCCTTTAATTTTGTTCTTGGGTGTTCATGATTGCACTATGCACTGCATCTCTCACCATAAACCATGAAGTTCAATTCAATTCAATTTAGTTTTATTTATATAGCGCCAATTCACAACACATGTTGTCTCAAGGCACTTCACAACAGTCAGGTACATACATTCCAATTAATCCTAACTATTGAACAGTCAGAGTTAGTTATTTATTCAAATTGGATAAAAAGTTTTTCTGTCTAAGGAAACCCAGCAGATCGCATCCAGTCAGTGACTTGCAGCATTCACTCCTCCCGGAAGAGCATGTAGAGACAGTGGACAGTCACTGGCATTGACTTTGCAGCAATCCTCATACTGAGCATGCATGTAGCGACATGGGGGGAAAAAAACTCCCCTTTTTAACAGGAAGAAACCTCCAGCAAAAAAGGCTCAGTGTGAGCGGCCATTCCCCACGACCGTTTGGGGGTTAGAGAGAACAGAGAGCAAGACAAAAAGAGAAGAGAACAAAGAAGCACTGATCCAGGACTACTTTCTAGGGGGGAAAAAGAAATGTTATGGATGTAGCTCCTTTAGTCGTTTCCCCTAGAAAGAAAGAACAGATAAACTCTGAGCCATTTTTCAAGGTTGAGTCTGAAAGAGAGCACATATAATTAGTTACAGTAAAAGCTCAGTCAATCGCCATGTCTAAGAGAAAAAGGGGTCTGAAGATTAAAAGACAGGGCCATGTGGATTTTTTTTGGTAGAGGGTGAGCATTAATTTTGTTGCCAGCAGAAGCTCGGACGATTCCCCTCTCCAAAAAGGTGCCCACAGGTAGACACAGAGCCAGGCCCAGGTGTAGCTTCTAGGAAGAAAAGAGTTTAAAACAAAGTTAAAAGCTGAAATAACAGCAAATAATGAAAAAAATTGGAGAGTAGTGTGAGAATGTAAAAAGAAGGTGAAAGTGGTCATCATGTCCTCCAGCAGCCAAAACCTATAGCAGCATAACTACACAGATAGTTTCAGTTCGATTATTATTTAAACGGTGCTTATTTACAGAAATGCGTCTCAAGGCCCCCCCAAAAAGGGTCCATGAGGGTCTTTGTTATACAAAAAACCACAAGGGTTTGGGATCCCTCTCTCTGTCAGACTGATTATAACCATGGGGAAAAGAGAAGGGGTCATACAGGTAGCAGAAATGGAGGTGTGTTTGCACCTCAGCATAACTGAGCCGTTTTGGGCAAACCTGACTCCCCTTACCCCTAAACTAAGCCACTCTAACTATAAGCTTCACAAAAAGGGAAAATTTTTTAACCTAGCCTTAAAAGTAGATAGGGTGTCTGCCTCATGGACTAAAAACTGGCAGCTGGTTCCCAGGAGAGGGGCCCGATAACTAAAAATCTGCCTCCCTTCTACTTTTAGAGACTCCCGGAACCACCAGTAAACCTGCATCTGAAACGAAGTGCTCTGTTAGGGAACAAAAAGGAACAAAACAGATCTCTGATGTATATGGAGCTGGATCATTAAGGGCTTTTTATGTGAGAAGGAAATTTTAAATTCTATTTCTGGATTTTCAGGGAGCCGATGAAGGGGAAACAAAGTAAGGGAAATATGTCTCTCTTTTTTAAATTTTATTTTACAACTCTTGCTGCAGCATTTTAATCAGCTGAAACTTTTAAAAATGCATTTTTTGGAATCCTATAGTAAAGAATTACAATTTCCCGCCCTTTAAGTGAAATGCAGGACTAGTTTTTTTACATCAATCCTGGGCGGATATTTTAAATTTTTGGGAATGTTCCAGAGTGAAAAAAAAGGGAAATCCCAAAACCTGTTTAATATGGGATTTAAAAAGACATGTCCCGGGCAAATAAACCAAGGTTTTCTCTTTATTCCGGAGGTCAAATTAATGCCATCCAGGGGTTAATGACCTAACAGTTTCTTTTTTTAAAGCTCCGGTCCAAAGACAACAATTCGTCTTGTTGAAATTTAGAAGGGAAAAAATTTAAAGCATCCCAAATTTTTATACTTCAAGACATGCTTGTAGTCTACTAATGGTTGGGCTCATCAGGATTTATGGTAAGTAAAGCTGGTTTCATCAGCGAAAACAGTAAAAATTTTACCCTATGCTCCCTAAAATTAATTTTTGCCCTTTGGGGGGGAACAAAATTATAGAAAAAGAAAATTTGGGCCCCAATATTTTTTTTTTAAACCCTGTGGTACTCCACAATTAACCCTGGAGTTTAAAGATGATTTATCATTTACATAAACAAACTGGAATTTTGTCAGACAGATGTTTTAAACCAGCCTATCGCTGTTCCCCTGATCCCTACAGCATATTCCAGCCTTTCTAAGAGAATATTGTGATCGACTGTATCAAATGCAGCACTGAGATCTAACAGAACAAGTACAGACACAAGTCCATTATCTGAGGCCATAAGATAATCATTAGTGGCTTTCAGCAGAGCTGTTTCAGTGCTATGATGAGCTTGGAAGCCTGACTGAAACTCTTCAAACAGGTCATAGCTGTCACTGCTGTTACTTCTTACATCATGCATCTCATGGCCTCATTAGCGTGTGTACATTTGAATGATGATAAAAACTAATACCTTTCAATTGCAGTCAGACTTACACAAACAAACTTACTTATGCCCTACTATTTTCTTTCAAATATGTTCTTTGTGCACACAGTACCTGATTTCCCTCGTGGTGTGGACATCATCAGAACAAGTGATAAGAAAAGCCTGCAGGCATCCATTAGCTGAAAGAGACAATATACATTCTCAAATTAACCATCCTGTCTCGTATTCATTCAAATTCTGGTCTGCTTCCCACATCTGCAGTTTAAATGATCTTATTTTTCCTCTGCCTTTCTGGTAGGTTTTCTCAGACAGCAGGGGCAATAGAAAGTTTCATAGAAAGCCATTTCAGCAAAAGATAATGATCTGGACAGTTACAAAATCCTTTTCTGTAGAACATTATCAGAAATCAGGCTTGAAACACCAGATGCAAGAAACTTGTCCTGTTTCTTTTTCTTTGCCACTGTCAATACAGCAAAACCAAATACTGTTGTATAAAGAATGTCAGCTGTGATTTTATGGGATACAGTGTTAATACAGTTTTCTTTCGATGTCAATTCAGAGGTGATTACCTCATGTTGTGGTTTTAATTCTGTCGGAACGTTTGACTGTGACAGTGGTTAGAATTTCCAGCAGCTATTTTGAAAAACTGAAAAAGCGACTTCTATTTCATCCCTACTGACCGCCAGAGGCGGTGCTTCAAGCACTGAATGATCATTCTTGCGCATGCGCAGATCGAGAAATTAATAACAACATGGTCACATGTGACCTACCGGTGGCTCGCGTGAGTCTATATAGTCACATGACACCGGGAGCCCAGTCCCTTCTTTCTTCTCGCGCGCAGGTTGATGAATGCAGGTGTTGACTTGTGCTTGTTTGTTCCTCGTTCCTCTTGCTGCTTGCTGCTGGGAGCCTCGTGATCGTTTGTGGTCGGAGCTGCGGATGGTTCTGCCCTCCAGAGGCTGCGCAAGCTGCCTTTTCTTCCAGGGTTTCTGGTAAGTTTGTTAGGCTCGCGTTTTCTGCTTGTGCTGAGTCCGTTCATTCCTTTATACGTTTCTCGCTGATTCTCCAGTGTCGTTTTCTGCTCGTATTGAGTCTATTTACTTTCTTCGGCAGTGGTTTGCTGCTCGCTTTGATTTGTTCCCTTTCTTTGGCTCGCCAGTGGCGTTTTCTGCTCGTGCTGAGTCCATTTAGTTTCGTCAGTGGCTTACTGCTCGCTTCTGTTTATTCCTGATTGTCTGAATCCCCAGTGGCGTTTTCTGCTCGTGTTGAGTCTATTTATTTCTTCGGCAGTGTTTGCTGCTCGCTTTGATTTGGCTCGCCGGTGGCGTTTTTCTGCTCATGCTGAGTCCTACGGCTTGTTGCTGTAACAGGGTCTTGACGGCGTTTTTTCTGCCCGTTCGACCCCATCTGTCCACTGGGTCATGGACAATCTTTGTTGTGCGTCCTGTTCGGCTTCCTTACAGCCTGAGGACGGTCATGACATGTGCCCTCCCTGCCTTGGTGTTGACCATCTCAGGGAGGCGCTTTCAGATCGTGCCTGTTCTAATTGCAGCGTTCTGCCCCGAGTGGTGCGGTTGGCCTGGCTGTCCGCGGTGGAGCAGCCTGTTGACTGGGCGGTCTCTGTCCAGCAGGATCCGTTGCCGCTTGGACAGGGTACGGCCTCCACCAAACGGTCTACTGAGGATGTGCCCTTGGATTCTGGGAGGAGAGCCAAGCGGCGCCATGCACCATGCACCATGCACCATGCACCATGCACCATGCGCCATGCGGTGCCATGCACAAGGCGCCCAAGTTCGGGTTGGGCTGCATGCCCCCTGTCGAGTCTGCCATTGCCTCCCTCATCATTCCTCCCAATGAGGCGTTGAGGCCTAATGCCCGTTGTCCGCGACCGCAATGCCATATCACGGACGATCTGCTGTGTAGGGCCTACGACTCAGGTGCCCGGATGGGCCGCATAGGGAACTCACTCTCCCATCTGATGTTGGGCCTCTCCTCTTCGTTGGAGTCGGTTCCCTTAGACCAGTCGACTCAGGGGTTGTTGGACGCATCTCTGCAGGCCTTCGCCCTGATGACACATGAGCTTGGTCGCACGCTCTCTACGCTTCGAGGACACGGCAGCAGCTGGTGGGTCTCCATATACCTCCCCGTCGGCCTGTTGCTGCTGGGGCAGCTGGTGGCTTGTTCCGGAGTTCCCTCCCCACTCCTGTCCCTTTCTTGGGGTCCACAAGCACAGCTCCTAGACCGAGACCGGCTAGGGCCCAAGGGGACCATGGTGGGGCCCAGGGTTTGAGCCCAGTTCAGTCTGCTCATTCCGGTCAGCCCCGGGATGTTCTGGAGCTGGCGGTCGTGTTTTTTTCCCCGGGCCAGCTCAGTTATTGGGCTGTTCACGCCCCGGACTCGTGGGTTTTGTCCACTCCGCCGCTAGCCTCTTATCCCCAGCCGAGCCACGATGACGGTCATCTGCGACCCGATGAAGGCTCAGGCCCTGGACCAGGAGATCTGCACCTTGCTGGCCAAGGGTGCGATTGTTCCGGTGGACCCCCTACGGGATCCGGGTTTTTTTTATTCAGTTTATTTTCTGGTTCCCAAGAAGACCTTCTTCGTCCAATTCTGGACCTCCGGGGTCTGAACATTTTCCTCAAGGCTATGCCTTTCCACATGTTGACCACCCGGGAGGTCCTGCAAGCGATCTCCCCGGAAGACTGGTTCATGGCTATCGACCTGAAGGATGCCTATTTTCATGTCCCCATTGCTCCGGATCATTGGCGGTTTCTCCGCTTTGCCTTTCACGGGAGGCACTTCCAGTTCCAGGTTCTGCCCTTTGGTCTTTCCCTTTCTCCTCAGGTGTTTACCCGGTGTGTGGCAGCGGCCCTTTCCCCCCTGCACGCACGGGGACTGCGGATCCTGCCTTATTTAGACGACTGGCTCATTTGTGCTGCAACCCGCGATCAGGCGATCCCAGACACCCGGGCGGTGCTCGCCCACATACGTCAGCTGGGTCTGAGGGTGAACCTGGAGAAGAGCAGCCTGATCCCCTCTCAGGTGACTATTTTCTTAGGCATGGTTCTAGATTCTGGTTCCATGACCGCCTGTCCTTCTCCTCGGCGTGTTGGCAATATTCTGGCCATGCTTCCAAGCTTCCGTCTTGGCAGGGCTCCACGGTTTGTGGAGTACCTGCGTCTCCTGGGCATGCTCACCGCTGCGTCCAGCATGGTGCCTCTGGGGCTTCTTTCACTGCGACCCCTGCAGATATGGCTGAACGGGGTCGGCCTGGACCCCTCCCGGCGTACTCACAGGCTCCAACGGCTTCGGGTTGTGCCTCGGTGCCTACAGTCTCTGTCCCAGTGGCGGAGCGGGTCCTACATCAATGCGGGTGTCCTGCTCGGCCCCCTTCCGTGTTGGAGGGAAGTCGTCCATGCGGATGCTTCCTCCAAGGGTTGGGGAGCGACCTGGCTTGACCGTACGGCCCAGGGGTGTGGTCCCCGCGGCAGTATGGGGTCCATATCAATGTTCTGGAGCTGATGGCTGTGTTCCTGGCGCTCCGTGCTTTCCTTCCAGGGCTGCTGGGACGTGTTATGGAAATTTTAGTGCCTTGCTTGATTTGCATTTTGATACTCTACAGGAACTGACAAAAGTATTAGAACCCCTTAGTGTTGTTCCACTCTTCTTAGAGTCTTAGAGTAATGGTTTCTCAGCCTTCTCCTTGCACCTGTGTGAGATAATATGTATGCCACACTGTTAAGATTATGTCTGGGACCTCGTCTCTCTGGGTCTCATGAGAGTTACCTTGAAAACTGTTGTAGCTTATAAGGAGAACATTTGCTTTGTCTAGTCAGAACGATTTAGCAACACTACTGAGCGCATCTCCAATGCTGTAAAAAATCCTTCTCTCTTGCAAGATTATAATAAAGCTTATTCTGAGTGACAATCATCGGTCTCTGTCTTGGTAAAAACAAATTTTTCTACAACAAATGGCGACGAGGATGGGATTCTTTGACTGGGTTCTTCCGAGGACATTGGCAGGAGTGTCTGATCAACCTGGGAAGAGCTTCCCTGTCTCAAACCCTTTTAGTGTTAAGGGGTGGAGGACTGCTGACTAGGTGTTCTTGGAGACTTAGCACTGGAATCCAAAAGAACCAAATTTTTTTTCTTCCAGAGACAGTGAGAAACAATGAATCAGCATAATTTAATTAATTATCATCAATAATAATTTGCTTAATAGTTTGATAATTATAACCAAAGGCCTATAGATTAAATTGCAAAATATTTAAAAAAAAGCAGAAATAATAATAATAGGAAAATAATAAAAGGGTTAATGATAATAAGAACTTCTTAAATTTTAACTAAAAGGTTAAAACTAACAGTTTTCTACTGGGGACAAAGGGGATCTGGGATTTTTCCCGCCTTGGAACAGGAGCGAGGTGTACGGACCTCGCTGGCGCGGTTGATGCCACGCTGCGCACGGGTGAACAGTAATTCACCAGTACAGACCCCTCCCTGTACAGTTGAGTGAGGCTCCCCTAACCAGTAAGTTAGGGGGAAGGCGATTAGGGTGCCATAAAACTCTAAACTCTTGTGGAGACGTCTGCAGGTTTTAAAGGAATATTCCCCCCATAACCAGTTAGTAAGGGGTGTGGCAAGGCTGTCAAGTATGGGACAGCAATTCAGTTCTAAGGGATTACCTCCTCCTCCCCAGGGAGAAACGTGTGAGAAAATATGGACCACAACGCACCAAGTGCATCAATATATGGGTTAAAACTTTTGCAGCTCTACAGTATTAAAAAGGACTGAGGAAGCGACAAAAGAGAAAATAGGGAAAAAAAAAAAGACAATGGATGACAGGTATGTGAAAAACTAACTGACCGACTGACAATACTTCTGTTTGTGCAAAATCTGAACCATGTACTAAACCTTTTTCTCTGCCTCTTACACACATACACACACACATACACATGGGGATTTGAGCGCTCCCTGGACATTAGACACCTGCCCTCCCCACGGCTTCACTCCACCAGAGACGTTTCTTCAGCATGACCTGAAAGGGAGAGGGCCTGCCTGCCTGCTGCAGAGGACAGCGTGAGAGTTTCCACCAGAACAAAACTCAGAAGAAGTCTGGTAAAAAGCCCAAAACCCAATGAGATGGGCAACAATCCATGCTGGTTGCCAGAGCCAGAAGAGCGTTACACTGGACTCTTCTTGAGAGCACATCTTATGCAGACAGAGGAGAAACAGGCTGGAGCAAAGTTTTCCCTCCCTCCTGAAGAAGTTAAAGTGGACAAGGAAAGAGCAAAATACACCAACAGGCCAGGGGAGGGCCTGGGTTTTTGGACTGATAGGGGACTGTATGCAACCACAGTCTGACTCTGGAGCGGTCAAGAAACTGAGGGGGGTAACGTACAAACACACACACATTGGCAAATATCTTTTCTGTTTTCTGCAATGAAGAAAGCTTATTAACTGCTGCTGATGTGGTTTTGATGTTGACAGACGTAATAAGAGGTTAAATGTTATTCCTGTGTTAAAGAGATTCTTATCCAAACGTTTCATGAAATAATTGTTTTAGAGAAACAAGTTATCTCTCTTCTTGGTAGATTCAGGGTCAAATATTGCTACTTAAAGTCCTTAAAAGGCAGAGGAATTTTTAAACACCTCCAAAACTCAGCGGTAACCATGTGTTTTCTATGTCAGCCTCAGGACAGATCCCATGGAGGAGCATTTTAAAGTCCATTGCATGAGTAAAACCTGGTGGGCTCTCCTTCAGGTATTGTTTCCTGTTGTCAGAGTGTACCCCGTAAATCTAACGGGTAGAGACCTCTGAGAATAGGGTTAGTTTTACTGCAGAGGGTCTCCGTACAGTCTGACACAGTACTTCCGGTGGGGTACAGCTTTGGCCACAAGCGTTAACTAGAGCTTGAATGGAAGGTGCAAATTCATTGTTTTCACAGCAACTACTGGGAAGAGGTTAAATTAGCTGATTTTCCCACTCTTCTGATTTTATGAAGCCTGCTGACTTACACTGTACCTCATATCTGTTCCTCAAAAAACTATGAAAAGCTTGGTTCTGCATTTTTCTCCTCTGGGAAAAGAAAGAAAATCTAATCACTTCTGTGTTGCATTGGAATGTAAACACACTTGTTATTTTCTCTAACACCCCAACAGCAAAATGTTTCAGAGTAATGGGTTCACTTAAACACATCTTCCCTGGCAAAAACCTGTAAAATGAGAATGGAAAGAAATATTTTTGGTTCTGAAGGTAAGAAAGAATCTAATTGGACAAGTGGTACCACAAAAACTCTACTATCATGTTCTCTAAAGACTCTGCTTAGAAAGGCCTTCTTGTTAGGCTCTGTGCAACGGAGGAACCCAGAATGCAGACGAGCAGGCAGCGTGATGGTAAGTGAAAAACGATTTAATAAAAAACAAAAACTCACTCTCAGAAGAGGCAGGAACAAAACAATAAACGGACAGGCAGGACAGGCTTGGCATGATCCACAAAACAAGACTTGAACATGATTTGAAAACAAGACATGATTTGAGAATGTTTCCACCACGAATTATTGAACAGGTGTGTATATATTTGTTCTGGAGGTGTGGAGGCGTGGTAAGGCGGTGGATTGTGTGGTGTGTGAAGGCTCTCTCGTTTGATCTGATGTCTCTCTACTGTGATATCTCTTACTTGTTATAATACATAAGCACGTTAAAACACATACTTTCCGTTGCTGTATTTAACGTTTGGGGACTCTCCGTGTCTTACACGGTTTTCTAGTAGTGGTAAGGGCCATGGTGGAGCTTAGCGTTAGCTTTAGCTCCACCACGGCTACCCGTTCTGCTGTTTCTCTCTCTGAGTCTCCTCTCTCCTGCTCTCTGTGTCAGATGTTCAGTTACTCCTCTGCCTCCTTTAGTGATAATGGTACGTGTAATAAATGTAGCATTTTTGTAGCTTTGGAGGCGAGGGTGTCGGATTTGGAGGCCCTGCTCCGCGCTGTTGAAAAACCAGTAGATAGCCGAGGCCCCTTAGCCAGCGCGGAGCCACCAAGGGTAGCTCCCCGTAACAGTCCTCCCGCGCAGCCGCGGCCTCAGGCCGTCTGGGTGACGGTACGTAGGAAGCATAGTCCCAGATCTCAGCCCACAGGTCACCACCAGTGGTGACCTGTGGGCTGAGATCTGGGACTATGCTTCCTACAGATCTCAGCCCACAGCCCACTGGTGACCTGTGGGCTGAGATCTGTAGGAAGCATAGTCCCAGATCTCAGCCCACAGGTCACCACCAACCCGTCTGCGTTTCTAATAGATTTTCCCCGCTCAGCGACACACCCTCTGAGAAGCCAACTCTGGTAATTGGCAGCTCCATAGTCAGAAACGTGGTACTAGAGACACCAGCGACCATAGTCAAATGTCTGCCAGGGGCCAGAACGGGCGACATCAAATCATACCTGAAACTGCTGGCTAAGGATAAGCGTAAATACAGTAAGATTGTTATCACGCTGGCAGTAATGACACCCGGTTACGTCAATCGGAGGTCACCAAAGTTAGTGTTGCTTCGCTGTGTAAGTTTGCCAAAACAATGTCGGACTCCGTAATTTTCTCTGGTCCCCTCCCCGATCTGACCAGTGAGGACATGTTTAGCCGCATGCTGTCATTCAACCGCTGGCTGTCTAGGTTGTGTCCAGACAACAATGTGGGCTACATTGATAATTGGCGAACATTTTGGGGAAAACCTGGTCTGATCCGGAGAGACGGCATCCATCCCACTTTGGATGGAGCAGCTCTTCTTTCTAGGAATCTGGCCGGGAATTATTAGATTCCCCAAAACTCTGACAACCCAGGGTTCAGACCAGGAAGCAGGGTCGTATTTTAATACTCCCCCTTTTGACCCTTTGTACTGCTACCCACCCTTTAACCCTATTAAAAGATAGTGGTCTCGCCCCAACGGCCAAAATTGAATAGATTAAAAAATTATTTTTAAAAAGAGGAAAAATCAGGAAAATCTAATAAAAAAAAAACCACAACTCCTAGACTAAAAAAAAAAAAATAAAAAAATTTAAAGGGGCTTACTGAACATAAGATCTCTCTCTCCAAAAAACTTGCTAGTTAGTGACCTAAATTTGTGACAATCAGATTTTTTTTTGCCTCACAAAAACCTGGCTGCAGCAGAGGATTTAATGTTAAAACTATAAAGGGGGTCAAATCTCCAAATAATTATTTAATTTTCACATTCCTCGAAATCCGGGGCGAGGAGGAGGAGTAGAAAACCATCTTTCAGTCCGATTTATTGACTAGTCCCAGACCAAAAATAGCTACAACTCTTTTGGAAAATATTTAATCCTTATTTTTCCCATCCAAAAATTGCAAAGCCACTAAAACCACTTCTTTTTGTTTTTTTGTACCGTCCACCAGGCCCTTACTCTCAATTTTTTAGATCAGTTTTTACAGACCTTTTTATCTGATTTAGTGTTAAATACAGAAAAGGTTTTTTATAGTGGGGGTTTTTAAACCTTTCCATGTTGACACTGAAAGTGATAGCTTAAATATAGCCTTTAAATGGTATCTTAGACTCAATTTGGGCTTTACTCAAAACATTAAAAAACCTACCCACGTTTTTAAAAACCCTTTGAGTTTCATTTAAACCCAGAGTACTCCCAAAACCTGAAAGAAAATGTCATTATAGTAGATCATTATCAGACAATGCTGTAACAACCTTTAAAAATCTTTTCCACTTTTAAATTTCCTCATTATCACAGAAAAAACACAGTGGGGGGCAATAATTTTCTTTCTTCCCCTTTTCATAAATTATTCTCTTGTTCAGAGTTTTACTTCATCATTGCGTGATGCATTAGACAATGCCCCCCCCTTGAAAAAAGAAGGATAATTATTCATAGGGGGTTTGCCCCCTTGGTTTTTAAATTCAGAGCTGCGTATTTAAAAGCACAATGTTAAAAAATTGGAGCCAAAAAATGGCGCTCTACAACACCTAAAGGGGAAATTCCAATTAATCTGGAAAAATAGCCTACTGTTGTAAAAAAAAGGACACTTCCCACCAAGCTAGAACGGGTTTTTTTCTCATCATTAATAAAAGAGAACAAGAATAATCCCTAGGTTTTCCCCTTTTAGTACCAGTTGCCAAAACCTTACACAGAGTCATAGCTCTGCTGAGCCAAAATCCATTCCCTTAGCTCCCCAGCATTTTCAGACTTTATGGGATTCTTCCAAAATAAAATTGATTCTATTGAGAAGAAAATCTTGCCCAAAACCCCCGAAGATGATTACTTCATCCTCAACAAGTGAGACAACATTGGAAGTAACTGTAGAACCTGATCTGGTTAAAACTTTTTTTGATCCTGTGGAGCTTCCTGAGTTATCAGAAATATTAGCTTCATCTAAAACCTTCAAATTGTATGTTAGCCCCCAAACCCCAACCAAAATTATTTAAGGAAAGTTTTTCCCTTTTGATTACCACCCCCCTTTTTAGATTATTAATTTATCTTTAGTAAATGGGGATTTTCCCACAAGCTTTTAAGGTAGCTGTAATTAAACCCTTTTGCTTAAGAAACCTTCGCTTGATCGAGGTGACTTTAAAAAATTACGGGGACCGATATCCAATCTTCCATTCTTATCTAAAATTCCTTGAGAAAATAGTTGCTAATCAAATATGTGAGCATTTACACAGCAATGAACCTGTTTGAAGAGTTTCAGTCAGGCTTCAGAGCTCATCATACCCCACTGAAACGGCTCTCCCTAAAAGTCACTAATGATATTCTTTTTTCCCCTCAGATAATGGACTTGTGTCTGTACTGGTTCTGTTAGATCTCAGTGCTGCATTTGATACAGTCGATAAAAAATTTTCCCTTTTAGAAAGGTGGGAATATGCTGTAGGGATCAGGGGAACAGCACTAGGCTGGTTTAAATCTTTTTTGTCTGACAGATTCCAGTTTGTTCATGTAAATGATAAATCATCTTTAAAACTCCGGGGTTAATTGTGGAGTACCCACAGGGTTCAGTTTTGGGGCCAATTCTCTTTACTATATATATGCTTCCAATAGGTCAAATTATCAGGCAGCATAGGATAAACTTTCACTGTTACGCTGATGATACTCAGCTTTTACTTATCCATAAATCCTGATGAGCCCAACAGTTAGATAGACTACAAGCATGTCTTGAAGACATAAAAACTTTGATGATTTTAAAATTTTCTGCTTCTAAATTCAGACAAGACAGAAGTTTTTGTCTTTGGACCGGAGTCTTTAAAAAAAAACTGCTTAGTCAATCCCCTAACCTGGATGGCATTAAATTTGACCTCCGATAATAAAGAAAAAAAAACCTTGGTGTTTTTTTGACCAGGACATGTCATTTAAAAACCCATATTAAACAGGTTTCTAGGATTTTCCTTTTTTTCATCTCTGGAACATTGCCAAAAAATTAGAAATATCCTGTCCAGGATTGATGCTGGGAAAAACTAGTCCATGCATTTCTTACTTCAAGGCTGGACTATTGTAATTCTTTACTATCAGGATGTCCACAAAATGCAGCTAAAAGCCTTCAGCTGATTCAAAATGCTGCAGCAAGAGTTCTGATGGAAATTAAAAAAGAGAGATCATATTTCCCCACTTAGCTTTTCCCTTCATTGGTCCCTGTTAAAATCCAGAATAGAAAATTTAAAATTCTCCTCCTCAAAAATATAAAGCCCTTAATGATTTAGCCCCCATCATACATCAGAGATCTGATTGTTCCATACGTTCCTAACAGAGCACTTCGTTCAGACTGCAGGTTTACTGGTGGGTTCCTGGGGGGGAGTCTCTAGAAGTAGAATGGGAGGCAGATCCTTTGTTATCAGGCTCCTTCCTGTGGAACCAGCTCCCAGTTTTAGTCCGTGAGGCAGACACCCTGTCTACTTTTAAGGCTAGGCTTAAAACTTTTCCCTTTTCGATAAAGCTTATAGTTAGATTGGCTTAGGTTATCCTGAGCTATCTTCCTATTTTACCCCCGCTTCTTCTCCCCCCTTGTTGGATGGAGTAAGGGGGGGTCAGGTTTAGCCTAAACCGGCTCAGTTATGGTTGAGGTGCAAACACACCCCTCCATTTCTGCTACCTGTAAGCCCCCTCTCTTTTCCAATGGTTATGGTCAATCTGAAAAGAGGGAGATATCCCCAATCGTTGTGGTTTTTAGTATAACAGTGGCCATCAGTGGGCTCTAGATGGACAAACTGTCTACTTTTAAGGCTAGGTTTAAAACTTTCCTTTTTGATAAAGCTTATAGTTAGAGTGGCTTAGTTTATTCTGAACTATCTCTGTAGTTATGCTGCTATAGGCTTAGGCTGCTGGAGGACATAATGACCACTTTCACCCTCTTCGCTACTTTCTCACACTACTCTTCAATTTTGTATTATTTGCTGTTATTTCAGCTTTTAACTTTGTTCAGAAACAAAAACAAAGTTCAGGCGGGCGACCGGGAGGTCGTCCCCAGCAGGCACAGAGCTCAGGCGGGCGACCGTGAGGTCGTCCCCAGCAGGTACACAGTTCAGGCGGGCGACCGTGAGGTAGTCCCCAGCAGGCACAGAGTTCAGGCGGGCGACCGTGAGGTCGTCCCCAGCAGGCACAGAGTTCAGGCGGGCGACCGTGAGGTCGTCCCCAGCAGGCACAGAGTTCAGGCGGGCGACCGGGAGGTCGTCCCCAGCAGGCACAGAGTCCAGGCGGGCGACCGGGAGGTCGTCCGCAGCAGGCACAGAGTTCAGGCGGGCCCCAGTGAGCCAGGGCCTCATAGACAGGCTGTGAGCCAGGAGAACCCTCAGAGCCTGAAGCAGAGCCTGGTCCGATGGCGCTTTCTCCTCGAACCCTTCGTCTCTGGGTTCAGAGGCCAGAACGAGGACAAACTGTTCCTTGAACCCTTGAGGAACAGGGTCCGACGGCGCTTCCTCCTCGAACCCTTCGTCTCTGGGTTCAGAGGGCAGAACGAGGAAAAAACTCTCAGTGGCGTGAACAGAAGCTGAGGCGTCCCCAAGACCCACAGTGGCGTGAGCAGGAGCTCAGGCGTCGCCGAAACCCACAGTGGCGTGAGCAGGAGCTGAGGCGTCACAGAGACCCTCAGTGGCGTGAGCAGGAGCTGAGGCGTCGCAGAGACCCTCAATGACGAGACCAGGGGCTGAGGCGCCCCTCTTACAACGTCCTCTGCGGCGTGTGGAGGAGGTTGAGGCTGTGAAGTGTCAGACCTGGCAGAGACAGGCTGTGGATTGTCTGGCCTGAGTTCTGTGAGCACCCCCCAGAGGAAACCAAGGAGGTGCTCAGGACCTGGTCGTGGAGGCAGCCTGCCCACAGGCCCCTCCGGAAACTCTGGCAGCAGGCTGTAGACCTGGCGTTGGACTGCTCGCAGCAGCAAACAGTTGGAGACATTGAGGTGGCTGAGCATCGCAGCAGCTCTCTGGAGACCATGATGTGGACTGAGCTGCAGCAGCTCTCTGGAGACATGACGTGGACTGAGCTGCAAGCAGCGCTCTGGAGACCCCGGTGTGGGCTCTGCTCAGCCCAGCTCCCTGGAGTCCTGGCGTGGGCTGCTCAGCAGCAGCTGCAGCTCCCTGGAGTCCCTTGGCGTGGGCTGCTCAGCAGCAGCTGCAGCTCCCTGGATTCCTGGCGTGGGCTGCTCAGCAGCAGCAGCAGCTCCCTGGAGTCCTAGCGAGGAAGGAGGTGGGCGGCAGTAAAACTGTCTTACTGCAGTCTCATAATCCCTCTCCATCTGCATGATCTTCTCCATCAGCTCAGGAGAGGAATACACGATGCTGGACGTCCTGAAGCTCTTTATTTGGCGTGCAAAAAACCTTAATCGCTCCTCAAGCTCCTCTGGTGTTGCCTCAGAACAACCGGGCTGAAGACGGCATGGGCGGAGCTGCAGCGAGCCTGGGAAACCTTTGCTGTGGCCAGACGGAAGATGCGGGAATACCTGCTGCAGGGAGCCTGGGGAGACAGTGCTGTAGCAGACGAAGATGCGGGGCCTTGCTTGCTTGCAGCCCTCACGTCAGCTGGCAGGGAAACCCCCTCCTCGCCAGCCAAAACCCCACAGGAAGGGGCTCCACGCCAGCGTTTCTTGCTGCGGGAGGAGGGCGAGAACTTCACTGCCGGACCAGAGTGCGCAGCCAGGGGAGCAGGCGCGAGAACGGGCGACGAAGGGACTTGTCCCCGGACATGGAATCGCCAACCTGGATCCATCATAAGCGACTGCGGCCCCCCATGACAGCCTGCATTACAGCGCAGCGTCTTCTCTGCCTCCCGAGACAGGAAAGTAAAGAGTCCATGGAGCTTGCCTGGTGCTCATACACGGAAGTCCATCATTGGCGGAAACACATTCTGTTAGGCTCTGTGCAACGGAGGAACCAGAATGCAAGCGAGCAAGCAGCCGTGATGGTAAGTGAAAAAAAAACGATTTGATTAAAAAAACAAAACTCACTCTCAGAAGAGGCAGGAACAAAAACAATAAAACGGACAGGCAGGACAGGCTTGGGATGATCTTGGCATAATGTCTGAAGCTCCTTATGAACTCTGTGTTAAAAAGAAAATATAACGTGGGGCTAATTTAGAGTGTGAAACACTAGTGATTGAAACTCTTAAATCTGTATTGTTGATGCCGAAAATAAATAAACCCCTCTTGTCTGAAAAACTGTATTTTTTTTTTTAATAATTTTTTTTTTGTTTTACGGTAGTTTAATTCCCCCCCATTTTTTTAAATCTCTGCAGAAAGCTGGCATCAGTGTTTAAAGCAGTGGTCCTTAACCTGTGGTTCCTGGACACCTGAGGACCGTGAGCCATAGATTGGGGTCAGTGAAGAAATTTAAATAAATCAATAAAGGTATGCCACTTTACTGAACCAGAGTACATTCAAATAAAAAAAAAAATAAAATAAAAAAACAATACTACACTTATTAATAAAAGATCTAAGCCAAATGATGGGTTCTGGCCTTTAAAAAAATCTATTAACTACTCATATTAGGTTTTACTCTGGGGGAACACAGAATGAGGCTGAAGGTTGTTTTGGAGCCAGGGCCTAAGGATTCAGGAAATTAAAACTCATAGTGACTAACGTCCTTATAACAGAATTAATGCAGAAGTTTTAATTAGGGGTTCAGGAATTAAAAATCCTAGCAAAGACCCTTTATGTGTGCATAAAGTCAGGTTAAAGTCCTTTATTTAGGGATAAATAATGCCCCCTTTTAAAACATTAAAGAGGAAGAGCAGCTCAAACTCCAGTTTCCTCCCAAGGTAGAAATGTTTGATTTCATGACAACTTGGACGAGTTTGGAAAATGTTTAAAATAAAAGGTTTCATTTTTGGTGACTTATAAGGGTAAAAAGAATAATTAAACTCCTACACTACCTAGAGTACCAAACAATATTTCAAATTAGTACCAAAAATAATTTTTTTTTTTTTTGTTTTTTTTTTTTAAATAGCAAAAATATATTTTTTAAATTAGCACAAAAGATAATTTCAAAATGACCCAATATTTTCAAAATAATGGAACATTTTCTAGCATTTGAATTATAACAGAAGGGGTCCGAGAATAATTTCTTCCCAACTTTCAAAAGTTTAAATAACCCTGACTTGAAGAAAATTATGTCCATTATGTCTTCTGAAGTGCTATAATGAAAATAATAATCTAGTTGGGGATTAAACTTAATTGGTTCATTTTTCTGTTTAAGTTTTAAACACTGCCAGTGTTTGTATTTGTTTTTTAGTGTCTGGGGTAAAAATAACCATAAAATGTCAATGCCGGCCTAAAAATAATTGTCTGCAATTAACCTGAGCAGAGAAAAAATTCTGAATACAGCTGTGATCAAATAAAACTTAACACAAAGAGAAATTTAGAGCAACTCTGCTGTCATTACAATGTTAAAAGTATGAAGAATGGCAAAAAGAGTTTCAGCAGCAAAGAATTTGGATTCACATAAGAGAAAACTGCTGCTGTGCTTCTAAATTATTTGAGATCTCTTTGAATGTGTGCACTTATCTTTAAACAGGATCCTGATGATTATCAATCAAAGCATCTGAAGATATGCTAAGAAAAAACATTTGTTGGAAAAGGGATTGTTGGAAAATTTCTTTAAATTACTGAAGCTTCATTAAGTCACTGAGTAGATTTGATGTCTTAAAACATTTAATCCAATTGATATTTACCAATTTGATCAGGAAATAAAAACTACATTTTGGCCCAACTGTGTCTCTGTCTGTGATGTTTGTTCAATATGTTGCATGCTATAATAAATTCATGGTTAGAATAAATGTTTTCTAAACCCCAGACTGATTTAAAACCTTCAGTTTTCAGGAAAGCTTCCTAAACCTCCTAAGAGAGCAGCATGTTTTTGATGTAAGTTGATGTTAACAGTTCTGCAGTCTAAAAGGTCCACTAAGATGGGTGGAAGGACAGAACCGTGGGACTGACCACAGCCCACCCACAGACAGCCTATCAGAGGTTGTTCCGCCTGGCTCCGCCCACCTACCCACGGTTGAAAACACACCTTAACTTCCATGGAAAACGCTCACCCCTCCCTTTCCTGAGTTCAACACTGTTTGAAAGAAAAGTGAGAATAATAAATGGGTAAAATAGGGGCTTGTTGTGATAACTGCATAAAATGCATGTTTTTATAAAATGATTGAGTAAGGATAAAGCATGAAAAATTTAGATTTATGTGTTTTATAATTAAAATGTTAATGAAATAGTTTAAACTTCTTCAAATAATTAGTTTTGCTTGTGGAATCATTGGGGATTTAATGGACTGAAAACTTTATATTCCTGGTGCCAATAAATTAAAAACTAGCTTAAATTTCAAGATATGCATGACTTCAAATAAATTAAAGGAAAATGCCACACACCTACACACAACTGAAGGCTAACGCAATTATAAAATAAACAGTCTAATAGGGAAAATAGACCCCTTTTATATTGTACCCAAAAATGTTAACCAAATGAACCTTTTGAGGAGCAATCTTATTAGCCAAAAAAAAAGGGAAATAGATTCTTAAATGTTAAAGACATTAAAGACAAAGACAAATGCCCCCAAAACTGACTAATGGGTTGAACCATGCGTAAAAAGAGGATGTCAGCCTAATAAAAACTAAAATGGAAACACTGGTTACAAAAGTTCTTAGCACGTATGGGAGCCCCAGTACCCCTGCAACTATGGGGAAGGTGGTCATCTATCTCCAGTGAGGACTTAGTGACATTGTGAGAGAAGATTACACTTCTTGTGTTTTTGTCTATAAAACCGTGTGCCCAAAACTCCCCCCAAGGGGCCTCATCCTGGAGAACCTGTCTGAATGTACGGGTTAATTTCTCTAAATTAGTCCCCCAAAAAGATTAATTCTCCTTTGCTGGATATTTTGATGAAGATCCATGTAATTATTAAAGTAGTTCTGTTGGTGGAAATGAAGGAGTTCAGAATGCAGCAGATCTAAAGTTTGACATCGCCAAGTGATACAGTGGATTAAAATGCAGACTCAGAAATGGGGACCAGCCCTTACTATCCAAAAGTAAATATCCCAATTTTAAAGATTTTTGAGCTTTAACATGATGCAAAAAAACTGAGTTAAGTACCTGGGCTAATAATGAACCACTGCATTTGAATGCATGCAAAATAAGGGTAGACATAACAATTTTAATTTGTTTTGTGCAAATGGGGGAAAACACAGAATAGTTTAATTTATTCCCCAAGAACTGTTGAAGGCCACTGAAACAACCAGGATCCTACTGTAGAAGTTTGTCTGCACACCGTATATCGAGCTTTCTCTCCAGGTGGAGCTGTCTTTTGCCATTAGCAGGGAATGTCGCATCTAACAACCCAACACCTTTGCCCCCAAGCAAGGGGGGTTAGACCCAGCCCCCAAAGGAAGAGAAACATCGAAAGGTCCAAATGCAAAAAACAGAGTCTATTCCAAGGTGCTGCTGGTGGCTCGAAACAGTGGCTGCTTACCGCAGACGGCTTCCTAATCAACAGGAAAACTCCACCCCCTGAGGGGACGTCAGCCCAAGGGCCAACCGGGGCAGGGAGCGGTTAGGGGGCCTGGCCTCCCAACCATCACAGGGGGGTGGGGGGTGAATGTAGAGAAAAAGGAGATCCCCCCATGAAGGACAACGCCACACAAGCTAACGAACTGTAAGCTAATCACTGGAGAGTGGATTGAAGAGGTGGGTTGAAGAAACACTTGTTTTTACCAATTGGGGCATAATAATCCCTTGGGCAGTGCAACGTTTTGCTTTTTTTAAAATAAGATCACGATGAGGGGGGGAATAAGATGTCTTTTTATCTACCTCAAGTTCCTTCCAAATTCGAAGATGTACAGGAAGATGGGACTTTTTGCATGTTTGTTCTCTTTGCCTTCATCATTGTTTTATGTTATGTTCGGGTTTATTCTTTTCCATGGTTTTTTTTTTATCAAAAGTTATCCAGTGTCTGACAGAGCTGGTCTCCCCACCTCAGAACACACTGAGACAGGTAACCGTAAAGGTAACCCCTAAGGTAATACCACAGTGGCAGCAAAGATTGACCTCTGTGAACGTGGTTACCCCGCAGAGGTTATGACAGGTTGGTTTTCAGAATGCAGATGTGTACATTCTGTACGCCCCACACCTGGGGGAGGCTAGCAATGGGAAAAATGGTGTCCGGACCTTGGACTTTATTGGTTACTGGAATTCAAATCCAAAAAAAGCTCTGTCAACCCGAACTCTAAACTATATTTCCAAAGGCCTGCGGCAACACCATCAGTTTGATTAAAGACAAGTCCCACCCAACGAGCGGACACCACTATATATAACCACTGGAGCTGATGTCCTCTGGAAAGAGACCCCCAATGGGATTGGGGTTTCGTGGAATTCAGTTTGTGGATTTTTCACCTAAACCTCCCCTGATTGAAGTTCTAGATATTACTTGGTGTTAGCCCCTTCTCCTAGCCCAACCAACACTCCTCAAAGCATTGGTCACTTTACTTAAATGTCTCATCACACTGAAGGTCATATTGCAGGTTGAACCTGTGATTTTCTGACAGAAACACCTGGTTTAGAATGAATAAAAATTTTACGCTAAAAGCAATAACATGACAGTGTAAAAAACTGCCCTGTCATCAGCCAGACCACCAACTTTTCACTCTTCCTGCTCTCCCCCAACGTGATGTATGATGAGTATAAGTTAGCCAATCCTGGTGGTCAATGGGTTTGAAATCAATATTCTTTGGATTAATCCTAAACCAAAACAAATGTTGATCGCATAATTATGTCCACTATAATATGCAGCGATTAGCAAACATCCCCAGCAGAGATGTAATGGGTTGACGTAACTGACCAAATTATCCTTCAGTTCTCTATGTCTTGGCAAACAGGAATGGCTTTAGACATGTCGTTGGCTGGGGAAAAGGGGAGGTGTTCGTGGCCATGTTTGGTCTTTATGCTGTGCTTTTATTCCAAATAACACAGGTCCTGATGGTTCAGTAACCAGAGCTCTGGGGTGGATTATGCACCCTGGCTCCCTGGTACCCTGACTCTGGTGCTCGGTGGAAAAAACCCAAGGGTCATAAAAAATGAGAACAAACAATGTAGTGGCCAGGCCTTGAGGTCCAGACTGCAGTCAGTTTTGAATGTTGGCCAAAAAGTTCAGTTTTGGTCTTGTCTGACCAAAGCACCTTCTTCCACATGTTTGCTGTGTCCCCAACATGGCTTCTAGCAAACTGCAATAATTAGTAATGGCTTTCTTCTTGCCACTCTTTCATAAAGACCACATTTGTTCAGTGCACAACTAATAGTTGTCCTGTGGACAGATTCCCCCACCAGAGGCGTGGATCTCTGCCTTTTGTCCAGAGTCACCATGGGCCTCTTGGCTACATCTCTGATCAGTACTCTCCTTGTTCGGCCTGTAAGTTTAGGTGGACAACCTTCGCTTGGTAGGTTTACAGTTGTGCCATACTTTTTCCATTTCCAGATGCTGGATTGAACAGTGCTCCGTGAGATGTTCAACGGTTGGGAAATCTTTCTATAGCCTAAGCCTGCTTTAAACATCTCCACAACTTTATGCCTGACCTGTCTTGTGTGTTCCTTGGACTTCATGATGCTGTTTGCTCACCAATAGTCTCTTAACCAACCTCTGAGGCCGTCACAGAGCAGCTGTATTTGTACTGAGATTAGATTACACACAAGCGGACTCCATTTAGTCATTAGCAATCATCAGGCAATTGGTTGGACTCAGAGTAAAGGGGGCTGAATACTTTTGCACACCGCACTTTTCAGTTTTTTATTTGTAAAAAAATCTTTTAAATCACGTATAATTTTCTTTCCAATTCACCGTTGTATACCACTTTGTGTTGGTCTTTCACACAAAATTCCAACAAAATATAATTATGTTTGTGGTTGTAATGTGACAGTATGGGGAAAGGTTCAAGGTACTTTTACAAGCCACTCTATTTCTTGCATTATCATTAATAGATACAATTTTTCTCAATTTATCTACATAGATGCTATTGTACCACTGCTGAATATTAAAAGAAAGGCCTAGTTTTTTTGTTGAGAATAACTCTCAACAGTCATAAAAAAAGTAAAAATAAAGTCTTTGCAGACTATATATACTCTATACTGGTGTTAAAGCAATATGCAAATCTTTGAAGAAAGCAAAGTCTAAGCAAGAATTACAGTAAAATGTTTTCTGATATGTTGTTATATATAGTGTAATCATGGTTTTTGTTGCAAAGTATACTAATTTAACTACAAATTTTGTACAAATTTGTAGTTACAAACATTTGACCAGTCCTGTGCATTCACTGTTGGGCAATGTATCGCACCCCATGCCTAACGCTGCTGCTAAACTGGAGAGCTCCTTCAATGACAGACTGCTGCATCCTAGATGCACAAAGACGTTATTGTAGATCCTTCTTCCCAGCAGCTGTAAGACATTATATACGGTGGCTGGGAGGTCCAAACCAACATTACAACATCTGAAACACTTTTACAAAGCCTGAGACAAATGTACAATTGAAAAAACTAATTTACATTTAAGAAAACAAATTTACATTTCAGAAAACCAATTTACACTTCAGGAAACACTTTTACAAGTCGCGAAACATATTTAAAAATGACAAAATCTTATGGAAAGGGGAATGTACCAACTCTGCCACTGACCCGTAAGTGATAATGGGAGCACTCACGGTGACCCAAGATGGACAGCAATCGAGTGGCATTATGCCGGTTTTGTGGCACATGTATGAGTAGATTAACTCAGTTTTGTTTTTCGTGTGGTCAGTCCTTATAGTCTGAATCACAGCAAGCTCAGTTTGTGGCAGTAGCAACTAGAAATGGTCCTTCTGCCACTGGAGGGTGCAACAAGGTGCCAGACCAGCAATAATAGCCTCTAAGATGCTGCCACGCTGGCTGCCACTGTTTTTGCCGAAGCAAATGCTGATTATCGGCAAATGGGTTGTCATTATAGTTATTAGCTATTGACTGTTATTCAGTAATTACTTTCAAATGATGATATCATTATTAGTTATTAATTAATAAACAGTGTTAGACCCATAATTTAAGGTGGCTGTATTTACTTGAGATGGAAACTATGTAATAAATAGCATTATGTGTATGTATAATGTGCTGAAAGGATGACGAAGAGACATTCCAACAGTCGGTTTATTATAGATCATGAATGGTTACTGTGAATTGTTACTCACAGAAAATAAAATTAATTATTTAAAAACACAATCACACTCTATGAAGTCCCTGGCCACGAGGGTGCCACAGGTTGCCACAAGGATGCCAGAGGGTGCCAGACCAGCTGTAAAAGCCTCCAGGATGCTGCTATGGCGGCTTCCTCTATTTTACTGCGGTCAAGCCAGCTGCCTCCACTTCGAAAATGACAGTCAAATCAGACCTCACATGGTTTTGTTGTGCGCGAAAATATCATGAATCATGGCAGTGGCGCTTGCTGAGATCTTAGTAAAAGCAATATTTTTTAAATGAACTGACTTGTGGTGACTGATGTCATTGTTGCTATTATTTATATTAGATTGTTTTTTTGTCACTGTTTTATGTGGTAATTTGTGTTTTAATTGTTTCTGAATGTCCAATTATATTCTCTAAGCATCCACACTTAAAACAAAATTGTTTCCAGTGACCAGTCTCACTTCACGTTGACAGAACACCTCCAGGTTTCACTCATCAAATTTCACCCACATCTGATGTGAAAATTAAATGCCTTAAAAATAAGTCATTTTCTGTTTTTTTACAGTTTCTGTGTTTATTGCAACAAAACGGTTCGTTTCCAGTGATTACTCTCATTTCAGGATGACAAGAGAACAGTCCCAGATTCTACTCATCGAATTTCATCAAGATCTGATGTGGAATTTCAAAATTAAAGCCCGTCAATTTTAGACATTTCTCTTTATCTTTTACGAAGTTGCCAAATATATTCATATCATGTTTTATCGTCCGATCATTTGTGATCCCTTAGCACTTTAAATATGTTTTCAACATGTCACACCTATTGCAGTCCAGTATCTAAACAACTGAAGGAGTAGTTCCAAAAACGGGGCAAACGCCACTCGATTGCTGTCCATCTTGGATCACCATGAGCACACCCGTTACCACTTCCGGGTCAGTGGCAGAGTTGGTACATTCCCTTTCCATAAGATTTTGTCATTTTTAAATATGTTTCGGGACTTTTAAAAGTGTTTCCTGAAGTGTAAATTGGTTTTCTCAAATGTTAATTTGTTTTCTGAAATGTAAATTTGTTTTCTGAAATGTTAATTTGTTTTCTGAAATTGAAATGTGTTTTCTCAATTGTAAGTTTTTCTGAAATGTAATTTTTCCTCTGAAATTGAAATGTGTTTTCACAAAAGTAAATTTGTTTCGGGACTTGTAAAAGTGTTTTAGATTTTGTAATGTTGGTTTGCACCTCCCGGCCACCATAATTTTACCATCACTGCTCCCAACAAACTCTAAGTGTTTATATACCTGCTGTTACCCCTGCTGTGTGCAGTTTTTCCACTTGACGAGTGGTCTGTTGTTGCGTTTTATGCACAAATGTACATGCATGTTTTGTACATCTTTTAAATTATCCTACTCAGTTGCATGTTTCTTTTAATCTGAGTATGCTATTTTTTATTAACTGTAGTCTTTTTTTTCTTATGTTGTAAATTATCCCTTACTATACAGTCTGTTATTCTTATAATTTCTTTATTTTTATATTTTTTAATCTTTGTGTGTATCTGCACACTTCCATTTGCTTTTCACTTTGCTGCTGGTACACTGGAATTTCCTAACTGTGAAGCATATTTCTGTTCTTTTCCATGCTGTTATTGTCCTACTTCTTTTTAAATACGTGGCACTGTTTTTGGTCTGTAATGTTTTTCTTCAAGGTTTCATAGTTATGGGAATGAAAGACACAGGATAGAAACCAAGAGTTAATTATTTAGTGAGTCATCCAGAACCAGTGCCAAAATAAACCAGAACCTTCGGGCATTGTTTCCACGCTTTAGTTACATCCAGGTTGTAAACGAATAATGCAGTTACGACTGTATAACGGATTCAACTTAACTCTTTATTCACTTATTGCCATGCTGATAAGCGTGTATGTTGCTTAAAAGAAACATTGGTCAAACCTGTAGCAGCAGACGGGAAAGCATGCAATGAAAACTTATAATTTTCACAGTAACTTCGCCCTGTGATAAGACTTAAGAGAAAAACCATGTTCACTTAATGCCTCTAAGTCCAAGTGCAACTCAAGAAAAGGCAAAGGCAAACAAGCATCCAGAGAGCTTGAAGAGCAACAGTAACTGTTGAATAATAAAGTGGAATATTGCATAATGTTAAGTGGGTTCTTTGGCATTTGCAGTTGAACTCAAATGCAGGACAAATCTCATAGGAGCAGGTGTAGGATAGGTTGGCCCTGGCTCAAGTAGTCGATTATTTATCCTGATGTGTCAAAAAATGACATGGCGCTTTTCCCTACAAAAAACTTAAGATTGTCCACCGTTTTTCGACAATCCATGTTTAACATAACAGATGTAAAGAATTCATGTAATTATTTAGAAAGTGCAGAGAGAATGTTTTAATCAGTCCCACATGGAGCTTTACTGGTAATACAAACCTTTTCTGCAAGAAACTCCACATTTTAGTTGCTTGGGCCACTAACCAATGTTTTAAAAACTGGTTGAAAAACAATTTTTTTATGGGTTCCCATATCTGCCGCTGCCCCACAAGTTGCTTCACACTGCTGGTCAAGGTTACTACATTTTTCAGTCACTTGCAACAAAGAAAAATTTTGGTTGTTATGAAATATTCCCTGCTGATAAAAGTATGCGCTGCTACAGGGTGAGCTCCACCCTTAGCTCGTATTATTATTACCCTAATAAGAGCGAGAAAGAGTTAGCATAATTACAAGCAGTATGTATGTTAAGCAGCCAACCTCATTCTAGGTATTAGTGCTATGTACCTGAATCAAAATAACATTAAATAAATCTCTCAGAGAACATCACTCTAACCGTGATAACAAATGTGTTAAATTATTTTTTGCAGCAGTTGAAATTAATGTTGATTTTCTGGAATCTATGAAAGCAACTATGTCATGTCATACTTTGTTTTTTTTCTGTTTTGAGAAATACCGTGATACTTTAAACCCATAATTGATTTCATACACCAATGCCTACTACTTGGGCAGTGGTTGGCTGAACCATATAGTATAATATTTTTAGTGTGTGAAACTATTAAACCTCAAGCGAAGAGTTTCAGGGTGTGTCTGGCCTTTCTTCCAGTTTCCAATACCAGTATGACCAAATTTGAACAAAAATTATTTTTGAGAACTAATACATAGCAATTCTACAGTGAGTGGTTTTTTTACCTTTATTTAAGGAGGAAGCCCTTGGATTAACATCTCTTTTTACAGGCATACTAGGACAAGACACACCATGACTAAACATTTCTAACTAAAAATCTATGAAAATTTGTTTATGCCTGCTATAAACACTTATAAAAAAGGAACAAAACATATTCAAAAGAAAAANCCATTTTCTTTTTAATATGCTCTGTATTTAACTCAATCCATTTTTTCTCTAAATTATAAAGCTTTCCTGTCTTTGCTGAAAAAAAGAAAACAGGGACCCCACAGCATCTCTCACCTTGGTGACTGTGTGTTCAGGGTTAGACTTTGGCCACACATATTTTGCTTCTTATGGCTATTTTCAATAAATGGTTCCTACCACTCTTCCATAAAGGCCAAAGTTGTGGAGTGTACAACTAATTATTCTAGTGTTGACAAATTCTCCACCTAAGCTGTGGATGCCTGCAGCTCCCCCAAAGTTACCCTTGGCCTCATTGATACTTCTCTAATTAATGCTTTCCTTACTCTGCCTTTTTTCATAATAATTTTCCCTCACAAACCCCTAAGGCTTTCACAGAAAGCTGGATTTATACTGAGCTAAAATGACATACAGGTGGACTTTCTTTAGTCATAAGGTCACTTCTGCAGGCAATGGGTTGTATTTGATTTTATGTTGGGGTTTTAGAGTAAACAGGACTAAATGCAAGGATAAATCACACTTTTTTTATTTGTAAAAGAATAAAAAATGTATTCTTTTTCTTTAATGTTTAATTAATGTGCTACTTTGTTTTGGTCTACCTCAATAAATATCATTACAATACACTAACGTTTGTAAAAAAGTTGAAGAGTTTGAATACTTGAATACATTGTGAACTTCAACCAGCTGTTATGATTTGGGGTTGTTTGGTTTTTGGTTTCTGGTTTTTTCTTTGTTTTTCACAGTTTAGGTTTTAAATAGCTCTGATTATTATTATTTTCATTAATATTCTTGTTGAATTGTTGAATCACGTTTCTGTTTGTTTTTCTGGTCATGCTTTAGTTTTGTCGTCTTATTCATGTTTTGGTTTTAGGATCTCGTTATGCTTTGGCTTCATGTTTTTCTAGTATCTGTTAGTTTTGTGTTAAAGGGTCTGTTTTGCTCCAGTCACGTTTTGTTCTGTCAATTAAGTTTATTCGGATCACCTGCACCTATTAATCTGTCATCTTGTTTCACCTGGTCACGCTCCATAAATACACACCTGTTCAGTTAGACATCGCGGAATCATTTTCACAAACGAAGTCTTGTTTTCTGCTCATGCCTTGCCTGTCTCGCCTGCCCGTTGGGTTTTTGTTCCTACCTCCTGATGTGAGTGAGTTTTTGTTTATTAAACCTTTTTTTATTTACCGACATGCCTCCTTCTAGGTGCATTCTGGGGTCCTATTTCTCGCAAAGCGTGACAGAATGATTCCGCCAACTACGGACCCCGCGGACAAGCAGAAGGCAGACGCCTTGGATCGCTGGGTGGAACGTCAGAAGGAGGAGGCGATGAGGAATCTGCCCACCGACCTGGAGGTGCTGCCCTCTCCACTGCTGCTGGAACAGATGGAGCGTGAGGCAGCCCAGCGCCAGAGAGTTCAGGAGGGCTGCTCTGTCCCTCCGCCTCAGCTCCGATGTTCCCCTCCTGCTTCCATACCGGCAGCTAAGCCGTCATCTTCCTCCCGCCGCAGAAATCGCCGACGTGCAGGGGTTAACAGCCGGTTGGCTGGCGAAGAGGTGGTTTCCCTGCCAGCTGACGTGAGGACTGCAGCAAGCAAGCCCGCATCTTCGTCTGCCACAGCAAAGTTTCCCAGGCTCGCTGCAGCTCCGCCCATGCCGTCTTCAGCCCGGTGTTCTGAGGCAACACCAATTAAGCAATTAAGGTTTTTTGCCCGCCAGATCAAGAGCTTTAGGAGGACCAGTCTCATGTAATCCTCTCCGGAGCTGATGGAGAGGATCAGGCAGATGGAGAGGGACTATGAGACTGCAGTAAGGCAGTTTTACTGCTGTCCACCTTCCACGCCAGGACTCCAGGGAGCTGCTGCTGCTGCTCCAGAGCAGCCCACGCCAGGACTCCAGGGAGCTGCTGTTGCTGCTGCTGCTGCAGAGCAGCCCAAGCCAGGTCTACAGCCTGCTGTTGAGCTTCCGGAGGGGCCCGAGGGCGGGCTGCCTCCACTTCCAGGTCCTGAGCACCTTCTCAGTTTTCTCTGGGGGGTGCTCATGGAACTCAAGCCTGACACACACCATGACACACTACATGACACTCCACAGTCTGACACACCACAGCCTGTCTCTGCCAAGCCTGACACACCACAGCCTGTCTCTGCCAAGCCTGACACACCACAGCCTGTCTCTGCCAAGCCTGACACACCACAGCCTGTCTCTGCCAAGCCTGACACACCACAGCCTGTCTCTGCCAAGCCTGACACACCACAGCCTGTCTCTGCCAAGCCTGACACACCACAGCCTGTCTCTGCCAAGCCTGACACACCACAGCTTGTCTCTGCCAAGCCTGACCCTAAGTCAGCCTCATCCTCCTATACACGCCGCAGAGGACGTCTTAAGAGGGGCGCCTCAGCTCCTGCGCGCGCCACTGAGGGTCCCGCTGACGCCTCAGCTCCTGCGCGCGCCACTGAGGGTCCCGCCGACGCCTCAGATCCTGCTCCTAGTCTGCAGGGGTTCAGTGAGAAACTGACCCTTGTTCTGGCCTCTGAACCCTGCGACGAGGGGTTCGAGGAGGAAGAGCTGCCAGATCCTGTCCTTGAGGGGTTCAAAGAACAGTTTGTCCTCGTTCTGGCCTCGGAGCCCCTAGACGAGGGTTTTGAGGAGGAAGCACCGCCGGGTCCTGTCTCTTTGGAGTTCAAGTTGTCCTGCACCTATTAATCTGTCATCTTGTTTCACCTGGTCACGCTCCATAAATACACACCTGTTCAGTTAGACATCGCGGAATCATTTTCACAAACGAAGTCTTGTTTTCTGCTCATGCCTTGCCTGTCTCGCCTGCCCGTTGGGTTTTTGTTCCTACCTCCTGATGTGAGTTTTTGTTTATTAAACCTTTTTTTACTTACCGACATGCTGCCTTCTAGTCTGCATTCTGGGGTCCTATTTCTCGCAAGGCGTGACACCAGCCAAATATTGTTTAACGTGTTAATTTCATTTTGGCAACCCTTTGTTTAGTCTATGTTAGATTAGTGCACAACAATGTTACTGTGATAATGCTGGTTCAGACTCTGCTACACACAACCACGAGAGGCAAAGAGAAAGTTCTGAAAATGTATTTTCACACTGTTGAAGCTAGGATGAACAAGAACCAGGAACTGGGTAAGCGGATCAATTCCGGAGTTATCTGGACGGGCACAAAAAACAAGTTTAGCTGGGTCCAGACTCAGGGGGAAAAAAAAAAAAACAGAAGATCTTGCTGATAGTGATTAGTTTGATGGACTTACTGAGTGAGAGGCTGGATAAGAAGGTAGGGGGATAAAGTCCTTCCCCACAGCGTATGTGGTTGGCAGGCAGTAAGCCAGCTGGTACCTGTGATCTCCAGTTAGAAAAAAACTGTCCTTTCTTCCGCGGGGAAAAGGCGAACGATGGAGGGTGGACGGGCAGGTGAATGTTCCCTGAGTTGAGTCCGACGGTTCTTCTTGAGAGAATGGGTTTGGAGGTAGTGAGCAGGGACCATGAGTCAGAGAGGCGTCACGTTTCTGAGTTTCCACTCTCCTTAAAATAACGCGATTCAGGGATAAGCAGGCGCAGGTTACTCCATGAGAACCCCGACTGGGCAGGATCTGTTGGACAGGGAAAGACAATGAAACAATTAGTTTCCTGGGAAAAACCAAACTGCATTCGAGCAGGGGTCTAGCCTTTTACCACTGAGTGAACACAACGGGCTGACCCCTTCCCTAGGTCCTCCACTCCTTAAAAACCCTGAGCTGATTGCTGTCAGGATGAGGAACACCTGTGCAGAAGCACCTGCCCGTCACACCCTAAAGGAAAAAAAAGAAAAAGCAAAAAGCACAGCAAGGCCCAGCACAGCACATAACCTGCACACAAACACTGTGGTGGTTGACATTACCCCCCTCTCAACGGACGCCTCCTGGCGGCCGGCTGGTGGAAGGAACAGCAGAAGCCTCAAACTCCGAGATGAGGACAGGATCCAAGATGAAGCTGCGAGACACCCACAAGCGGTGCTCAGGGCCATAACCCTCCCAGTCCACGGGATACGGAACACCACGCCCCCTAGGCCTAGAGTCTAAAATCCTACGGACTGTGTAGGCAGGATGGCCATCAATGTCCTGGGCAGGTGGAGGGGGCTCGGAAGGAGGGCACAACAGACCGGTGATGAGAGGTTAAACCTGGGACACGTGAAAAACAGGGTGCACTCTGTAGTGAGAGGGCAGCTTCAGACGGACCGAGGAAGGACTGAGCACAGTGTCCACCTTAAAAGGGCCTAAAAAACGGGGTGCAAGCTTCTTGGAGAAAGGCCTAAGGGGAAAATCTCTTACACTGACGTACGTATGTCTGGACAGAGGGAAGAACCTGATCAGGAAAACTAGTAGGGAGGAGAGAAGGTTGGTACCCACAGGAAGCCTCGAAAGGAGACAAACCCGTGGCTGCGGAGATGTGGCTGTTATGAGTAAACTCAATCCAGACAAGATGTTTACTCCACGAGGTGGGGTTGTCAGTGCACAAACAACGTAAAATGTTCTCCATTTCCTGATTGAGCCTCTCACACTGACCATTGGTCTGAGGGTGGAAACCCGAGGATAACTTGGACTTGGCTCCAAGAGCTGTACAGAAACCTCGCCAGACCTGTGAGACAAACTGAGTACCTCTGTCAGAGAGTATCTCTGAGGGGATACCGTGTAGGCGAAAAACATGGTTTATGAGGAGTCTGGCTGTTTCGGCGGCTGAGGGAAGTTTGGTGAGAGCTAGGAGATGACAAGCTTAAGAAAAGCGGTCACTAATAGACAAAATAACTGTCTTGTTCTGAGAGGGAGGAAGACCAGTAACAAAGTCTAAGGCTGTGTGAGACCAGGGACGGCTAGGTACTGAGAGGGGCTGGAGAAGTCCAGCTGAGGGCCTGTGAGAGGACTTATTTCTGGCGCATGTAGGACAGGCAGACACAAACTCAACTACATCCTGGTTAAGGGTGGGCCACCAGAAATACCTGCGAAGCAGGGCTATGGTTCAACTAGAACCAGGATGTCCAGAGAAACGTGACGAATGTCCCCACAAGATCACTTGAGACCTTACAGTAGTGGGAACATAAAGGCGACCGGGGGGACCACCACCTGGGTCAGGCTCGATCTGCTGAGCCTCTTTGATCTTGTCCTCTAATCTCCATGACAGAGTGCCCACTATGCATGATGGAGGGAGAATGGGGACCGGCTTGGGCTTCTCTATAGAGGGAGAAAACTGCCTAGATAAAGCGTCAGGTTTAGTGTTCTTAGCCCTTGGTCGATAAGAGATAATAAAATTAAAGCGGGAAAAAAACAATGACCAGCGGGACTGTCTTGGATTGAGGTGTCTGGCCTGCCTTATCAGAATCAGAATCAGAATCAGAATCAGCTTTATTGCCAAGTTTGTACATACAAACAAGGAATATGCCTCCCATATACTTTGCTCTTTGGTTTTTGTTTTTGTATTACAGAATATACATATTTACAATGTACAAATATACACATATATAAATAAATAAAAAGGTGCATTTGCAACATCTGTATGCTGTTGCTTTGTACTCTATTGAATGTTCAACAGAGAAACAGCCTGGGGGAAGAAACTCTCTCTGTGGTGGCTGGTTTTAGTTAACAGCGCTCTGTAACGTCGGCGTGAAGGCAGAACTCTAAACAGTTTGTGTGCAGGGTGTGTGGGGTCTGCAGAGATTTTGGCAGCTCTTTTCCTGACCCTAGACCTGTATAAGTCCTGGATGGAGGGAAGATCAGCCCTGATAATTCTCTCTGCAGTGCTGATTATTCATTGCAGTCTGGACCTGTCCTGTTTTGTGGATGAACCAAACCACACTTAGATGGATGAAGACAGAACAGACTGAATGATGGCAGTGTAGAAGATGACCAGCAGCTCCTGTGGAAGGTTGAACTTCTTGAGTTGCCGCAAGAAGTACAGTCTCTGCTGGGCCTTCTTTCGAACAGTGTCTATGTGTGAAGACCATCTCAGGTCCTCAGAGATGGTGGTTCCTAGGAACCTGAAGTTGTCCACAGCCGATACAGTGTTGTTGAGGATGGTGAGGGGGGTGTATGGGGGTGGTGTTTTCCGAAAGTCCACCACCATCTCCACAGTCTTGAGTGGGTTTAATTCCAGGCAGTTCTGACTACACCAGTGTATCAGGCGATCCACCTCCTATCTGTATGCAGACTCATCACCGTCCTGGATCAGTCCAATGACAGTGGTGTCGTCTGCAAACTTAAGGAGTTTCACGGACAAGTCCGCTGAGGTGCAGTCATTTGTGTACAGGGAGAAGAGGAGTGGGGATAGAACACCCCCCTGGGGGGCACCAGTACTTATTGATCTGGTTCGGGAGAAGATGCTCCCCAGTCTCACCTGCTGCTGTCGGTCCATCAGGAAAGTGTTGATCCACTGACAGGTGGAGGCTGGGACGTTGAGCTGGGTGAGCGTCTGGTGGAGGATGTCTGGTATGATGGTGTTGAAGGCCGAGCTGAAATCACAAACAGGATCCTGGCGTAGGTCCCTGGGGGGTCGAGGTGTTGCAGGATGAAGTGTAGACCTAAGTTAACAGCATCATCTGCCGACCTGTTTGCTCGGTAAGCAAACTGCAGGGCATCCAGTAGAGGGCATGTGATGTCTTTAAGGTGCTTCAACACCAGCCGCTCAAAGGATTTCACGACCACAGACATCAGGGCTACAGGCCTGTAGTCATTTAATCCTAGGATGGTGGGTTTCTTGGGCACCGGGATGATGGTGGATCGTTTGAAGAAGGAGGGGACCTCACACTTCTCCAGTGACTTGTTGAAGATCCGGGTGAAGATCGGAGCGAGTTGATGTGCACAGGCTTTCAGGCATGATGGGGAGACGTTATCAGGTCCTCCAGCTTTCTTTGTTTTCATGTGCTGAAAGAGCCTATTTACATCTTCCTCAGAGATCTTTAGTGCAGGCAGAGGATCTGAAGGTAGGGGGTTGGTTGTTTTACTGGTCGAACGTGTTCCTGAATGGGATGTGGAGGAGTTGGTTTGAGGTGTGAATGGCTTCTTGTCATGTCTGCAGTAGAAGCCATTCAGACGGTTGGCCAGGCGAGGACTTATGTATTCTATGTTCTTATGATCAGTCCAGATAACAATGGGTTGAGAAGAGCCTTCGAGCCAATATCTCCATTCCTCTAAGGACAACTTTATGGCGAGGAGCTCTCGATCTCCCACATCATAGTTTCTCTCGGCTGGAGAGAAATGTCTGGAGAAAAAAGCACATGGTTGTAGCTTACCATCTACGGGAGAACGTTGGGACAAAACCGCACCAGTCCCTGTGTCTGAAGCATCAACCTCAAGAACAAACTGCTCCTTGGGATCAGGGTGACTGAGAACAGGTGCAGAGGAGAAACATTGTTTAAGGTCTGAAAAAGCCTTATATGCCTCTGAGGACCAGATGAATGGCTGCTTGGTGGAGGTGAGAGCAGTAAGTGGAGCAACAATGATGCTGTAGTCCTGAATAAAACAGCGGTAGAAGTTAGCAAACCCTAAAAAACGTTGCAGCTGTTTGTGATCCGTAGGGAGAGGCCAATCGACCACTGCCGGGATCTTGTTGGGATCCGGCTTCACCCGTCCACCCTCAAAAATAAAACCGAGAAAAGTCACAGATGACACATGAAAATCGCATTTCTCAGCCTTGACGAACAGGCGATTTTCTAGGAGCCTCTGGAGAACTAACTTGACATCAGTGGTATGTTCAGTGGGATCCTGGGAAAAAATCTAAATGTCGTCCAAATAAACAAAAACAAAAATGTTTATGAAGTCCCTGAGTACATCATTAACGAGCGCCTGAAAAACTGCAGGGGCGTTCGTAAGTCCAAAAGGCATAACCAAATATTCAAAATGTCCCACAGGAGTCTTGAAAGCGGTTTTCTATTCATCACCCTGTCTTATCCTGATTAGGTGGTATGCATTACGCAAGTCTAACTTTGTGGAAATCTTGGCCCCCTGAACTGATTCAAAAGCAGAAGAAAGCAAGGGTAATGAATATTTGTTTTTTATGGCGATATCATTCAGGGCACGGTAGTCTATGCACGGTCTAAGAGTCCCATCCTTTTTGGACACAAAAAAAAACCCAGCTCCCATGCGTGACGACGAGGTACGAATTATGCCAGCCTTGAGGGAGTCATTAATATAGTTCTCCATGGATTCACATTCGGGCCCATATAAACGAAAAAGGCGGCTGGAAGGTAATGGGGCCTCTGGGAAAAGATCAATCGCACAATCATAAGGGCGATGTGGGGGTAGAGATAAGGCCAGATCTTTGCTAAAAACCCTCTTAAGGTGGTAATAATCAGATGGTATGTTAGACAGATCTGGTTCAGTATTAGGATCTAAAGAATCTGAGGCCGCGGGGACGGCAGAACGAAGACAGGATTAGGGGTTCAGACCAGTTCATGTGAGGATTGTGAGCTCTCAACCACGAATGACCTAGAACCCGATCGGTCTCCTTAGTGGGAAATAGCAAGAGAGAAATGGTTTCATGGTGATTTCCGGAAGTAAGTAGTTCGAGGGGTTTGGTACTCTGAGAGATCAAACTTAAAGAATCCCCATCAAGAGAAGTTACTCTGATGGGATTCTCTAAAGTGTAAACCGGTAACTTGAACTTATGAACTAGTCCTGGGTTTATTAAGTTTTGTTCTGAACCTGAATCTATTAGAGCGGTAAGCGGAATCTGTTCCCTATTATAACAGAGAAAAGTCTTGAGAAGGAAGCGAGGGGTGTCAGGTCTTTGGTTAATGCCCGCTAGTGCCCCCAGGATCACTGGCGGGCTGGCTCTTTTGGGTGGATTGGGCAAGCGAGACGAAAATGACCAACAGCGCCTTAGCCGTTTATTCCTCTCTTCTAAGGTCAGATGAGCTCTCCCTATTTGCATGGGCTCAGGAGGGGAGCTACTGTCTGACCTACATCTTGCGGGTACAGCCGAGCTAGTAGCTTGCAATTTTGAGGAACGATCGAGACCCCTGACCCTAATTCTTTCTCGTAAGCGATTATCAATGCGAGTAGCGAGATTTATGAGCTCCTCTAAGGACTTGGTTTCATCACGGTAAGTAAGCTCATCTTTAAGGTTTTCGTTAAGAGCGTTAATAAAAGCGCTCTTGAGGGCAGGAGAATTCCAACCAGATTCTGCTGCTAAAGTCCGAAACTTTATGGCCATGACAGCTACCTGTCTACTGCCTTGCTCCATAATTTCTTGGCTGCCTCCTCTTTCTGTTGTCCAGGTGAAAAAGTTTGTTTGAATAAGAATAAGAAATCATTGTAAGTGTATTGGTATATAGATTTCTCGTCAATAATGGCTTCTGCCCACCTTAGAGCCTGATCCCCGAGTAAACCAATGATATAGGAAATCTTACATCGTCTGGGAAAAAATGAGGGAACATTGGAGTAAAAAACCCTTACTTTTTTCTAGATTCCCCGAAAAAGGTTCTGGAGGAGGGGGAGTTAATTCACGACCCACGGAACGATCCTGGAGAGAAGGCAAAACAGGTGGGACAGGATTAGGCGGTGGAACAGAAAATCTGCTAATAAGCCGTGCAACTGGGTAGCCATTGAATCAAATGACTGTTGTAAAATATTTTGATGCTGGGAAAGAGTTCTAAGTACACTTTCGTGTTGACCTAGTAACACGCCTTGATGAGAAACGGCTCCACGCAATTGTGTGTCAGAGTCATTCTGGTCAGCCCGTTCTGTCAAAATGCTGGTTCAGACTCTGCTACACACAACCACGAGAGGCAAAGAGAAAGTTTTGAAAATTTATTTTCACACTGTTGAAGCTAGGATGAACGAGAACCAGGAACTGGGTAAGCGGATCAATTCCGGAGTTATCTGGACGGGCACAAAAACCAAGTTTAGCTGGGTCCAGACTCACAGCAAGGCCCAGCACAGCACATAACCTGCACACAAACACTGTGGTGGTTGACAGTCACTGTGTATATTGTGTTGGTATTTGGCTTCATATTGTTATGGTAACAAAATGAGAAAAATTTAGCTGAAAACAAATCTCTGCTTTTCCCGTTTGTCTGGGTTGTAAACATTGCTGTTGTTTTGTGACCACTGACCAAAGGAGCCAAAGTTCTATTCCAGGCTAATTTACCATAACAGTTATGATGGATAGAATCTGACAACAGAGGCCTTCAGTGCCATTTGTAATCAGGCAGTGGTGTCATTTCTGCCTGCAGTGCTGCAGTCTCATCAGACCACTAATCAGGAGAAGGTTTCTCATAATTATCTGGCCCACCTTCTCCGTGCAGCAGGAAAGCACAGCACACTCTTCACCTGCCTCTTCTTTTATCACTTATTGCTGTTTCATTTGCATAAATAGACATTAATCAGCTCGATTTGCACAGGATGGAGAACGTTTAGAACATTTATTCAGAACACTTGACACCAACCTTAAGTGGGCATTAATTTACTTATCATTCCAGTGAGCTATGCTACGCACTTGCCCATATGTTACATTATGCAGTGGACGAACAAATGATATTTAAGTACTTTTTAATCATGTCAGCATGCTCTATTATTGATGTGAAATAGTTAAAACATGGTGGTGGTTGATGATGCTGATGAGTGATTGCGAGATATGATTAAAAAGCTAAACCTTCAGAAATTTTGTGTCAAAATGGAACAAAAACAATACATAAAAAATGGCAACAAATGAGACACATTGAAAAAAACTATACCCATTTTCAACTGAAAGCAAGGTGGTTTAAGTTAATATTGACTTCAGAAACCAAAATGTATGCCACATAAACCACATAAAAATGTTTTTATGTTTCACATGTTTTTATTGTTAGAAATTAATGTATTCATGTTGAACATATTGTACAGCCAAGACTTTCCTAATACAATTCTAAAATGACCTAAATCAATGAATAAAATCCTACAAATTAAGTAAATTCAAAGTTACTTATATCATTCCTCTTTACCTTTTAAGGAGTTGTCCTTTTAAAATTTGTATTCAAAAAAACGTTTTGACCAAAAATACAGTTTTTACTTAAATCTTGTCAAAATTGTTTAGCTTAATAGTTTTATTTTGTATAAGATTTAACTGAAACAAAAGCTATTCTCAAAGTCATGACTCTGATCCGGTTTTGATCCAAAGTTAAGTACATCTGAACCCAATCCAAACCTTACGTCTTTTGGGCACTCTCATCTAGAGCTCTACTGACAAGCATGTGGAAGAGATGTGAACACAATGCAGCATGATGCTATAAGATCAAGTGCATATTTTATGACACAGGAAAATAAGAATTTTTGTAAGTTTTTTGTCTGCACAACTGAGAAAATTATGCACCAGGTATCTACAAGTCACATCTAAACAGACGTTAGAACCCTCAGCAAGCGTTTCTCATTGAAAAATCCTCAGCAGAGTGCATGCTTTCCGAAGTCTTTTTGTAGCCCCAAGCAATCCTTTAAAATTAAATGGTCAAATTTGGCTGGTTTCAGGGGAAAGGTTGTTAGAACATTAAACCAGCTTTCTAAAACCCAATTAACCCCATAATGGAAAAGTGGAGAACGTCCACAAACTATGAGGGGACAAAATGTTGGCCTCTGTCCAGGAAAAAATAAATAAAAACAATAAAACTGTTGTTTTTACAAAAAGACGAAGTAAATCTCTAAAAGTTACAGAAAATATTAAATGTGTGTTATCTGTCCACTGAACTGTTGAAATACTATGTATCAACCATACATTTTCAAGGTAATGTTTTTAGTTTGAAAATATTATAACTTACAAAATAAATATAGAAAATATGGAAAGCCTTAGGGCTGCATGGTGGTGCAGTTGGTAGCACTGTTATCTTGCAGAGAGAAAGTCCTGGGTTCTAATCCCGTCTGGGGTCTTTCTGCATGGAGTTTGCATGTTCTACCCATGCATGCGTGGGTTCTCTCCGGGTACTCCGGCTTCCTCACATAGTCCAAAAACATGACTGTTAGGTTAATTGGTCTCTCTAAATTGCCCTTAGGTGTGAATGGTTGTGTGCATGGTTGTTTGTCCTGTGTTGCCCTATGATGAACTGGTGACCTGTCCAGAGTTTACCCCGCGTCTCGCCCATGAACTGCTGGAGACAGGCACTAGCTCCCCCACAACCCTGTATGGAAGAAGCGGTTATAGCGAATGGATGGGAAAAAAGAAAGGATAATATAAAAATACAAGTAAAACAAATTTCATACAGGGTGGGTTTAGGTCATTATCATAACTATATCTGACTATAATTACCTATTACGAGTCAGAAAAAGGCGGACCCAAGATTCAGCCAGACACAGAACTGAAAGATTAAAAGGTTTATTCAGCCACAGGAAAACGTCACTCAGGTTAAACTCCACACAGCTTCCGGGATCACTGCTTTTGTCTTGGGTAGAACTTGAAACCCAGAGGGGAAACCTCAGTGGGTAGCAGGCAGGGATCTCCACAGCGCAGGTAAGAGAGGCAGGTGACTTTAGGCTGAATAATCCAAGGGCTAGGCTGGCTCAATAATCCAGGGAACAGAAAAATGGGTTCAATGATCGGAACAAGAGACGTCAGGCAAGGGGCAGGCAGAGGCATGAACCAGATGCAGGAAACAGGGTCGAAAACCAAAATCCAAACAGTCCGACAAGGAGCAGGCAGAGAGGCAAAATCCACGAAGCAAGGCAATGTCAAAAAACAATGATCAGACAGGAAGGAACGCTGGATATCTACTCACACGATTGCTTTCAAAAATCTGGCACCGTCTGCTTGTCAGAGTCAGTATATCAGGGAAGACACAGGTGCTTGGAATGCTACAGATTGCACTGCACTGCAGCAGCCACCAGGTGCATCTCATCTGCTGATTGCAGCCAGGGAGACAGGGTAGAGCAGACGTGCCAGAATCATAACATTACCTCTGTTGATTTGATGAAAAATAATTTAGTTGGTCAAGTTTATGTCAAAAATTCTTACAAAATTTGAGTCCTTATTATGCTTTACTGTCAAACAACTTGTCAAGCCTAGGGTTACAAATTAATATAAGCAGGTATAAACTGCTGTTTCTTTTTCTTGTAAGTTGCTATATAATTTAACAGTTTTAATGATTTTTAATGATTTTGATCACTACTAGTTTTTCCAGACATTTAACCTTATTTATAAAATATGTTTTGACCTTTTAAAATTATAAAATATATATAAAGTTTGAATCTAGGATTTAAGTCACGTCTGTCAGGTGCCTGTAGTTATATTGAAACAACAGTAACAAACACAGCTGGAATATAACAAAAATGATTAATGTAATATACATTTAAAGAAAATCTTTCAAATATACAGGGGTTGGACAATGAAACTGAAACACCTGTTATTTTAGTGTGGGAGGTTTCATGGCTAAATTGGACCAGCCTGGTAGCCAGTCTTCATTGATTGCACATTGCACCAGTAAGAGCAGAGTGTGAAGGTTCAATTAGCAGGGTAAGAGCACAGTTTTGCTCAAAATATTGAAATGCACACAACATTATGGGTGACATACCAGAGTTCAAAAGAGGACAAATTGTTGGTGCACGTCTTGCTGGTGCATCTGTGACCAAGACAGGAAGTCTTTGTGATGTATCAAGAGCCACGGTATCCAGGGTAATGTCAGCATACCACCAAGAAGGACGAACCACATCCAACAGGATTAACTGTGGACCCAAGAGGAAGCTGTCTGAAAGGGATGTTCCGGTGCTAACCCGGATTGTATCCTAAAAACATAAAACCACGGCTGCCCAAATCACTGCAGAATTAAATGTGCACCTCAACTCTCCTGTTTCCACCAGAACTGCCCGTCGGGAGCTCCACAGGGTCAATATACATGGCCGGGCTGCTATAGCCAAACCTTTGGTCACTCATCCCAATGCCAAACGTCGGTTTCAATGGTGCAAGGAGCACAAATCTTGGGCTGTGGACAATGTGAAACATGTATTGTTCTCTGATGAGTCCACCTTTACTGTTCTCCCCACATCCGGGAGAGTTACGGTGTGGAGAAGCCCCAAAGGAGCGTACCACCCAGACTGTTGCATGCCCAGAGTGAAGCATGGGGGTGGATCAGTGATGGTTTGGGCTGCCATATCATGGCATTCCCTTGGCCCAATACTTGTGCTAGATGGGCGCCTCACTGAGGACCATGTGCATCCAATGGTTCAAACATTGTATCCTGAAGGCGGTGCCGTGTATCAGGATAACAATGCACCAATACACACAGCAAGACTGGTGAAAGATTGGTTTGATGAACATGAAAGTGAAGTTGAACATCTCCCATGGCCTGCACATTCACCAGATCTAAAATTATTAAGCCACTTTGGGGTGTTTTGGAGGAGCGAGTCAGGAAACGTTTTCCTCCACCAGTATCACGTAGTGACCTGGCCACTATCCTGCAAGAAGAATGGCTTAAAATCCCTCTGACCACTGTGCAGGACTTGTATATGTCATTCCCAAGACGAATTGACGCTGTATTGGCCGCAAAAGGAGGCCCAACACCATACTAATAAATTATTGTGGTCTAAAACCAGGTGTTTCAGTTTTATTGTCCAACCCCTGTATAAATGTTCAGTGATCTGGTATAGTTATAGCTACAATGAGGTACAAATTGTTTCAAAATCTTTGATCTTGTTGTTCCTGCAGTGCTAGCATGCAAGAATTTTCCAAAGGATATGTAGCTTTTTTGTTTGCCTCCCACAGAGCCACCAGTGAGGAGCTTGAATTACTCCCACTGGGTAAATTAAGGAGATCCTCTGATCCCAGCATTCCACTGCATCCGATGAGGTCTAGAGGAAGAACTGCAGCTGTGCATACTAATCACAAGAGATGGTGGTTCTGAGCCACAGTTCAACAGGCTGCCCATTCCTGTCCAACAAATGAACCCAAGAGTTTTGATGCCAGTAAGAAATGTGGCTCCTGGGAGATTTGATGACTTATTTCCAGCTATCCTTCATATTAATCTATTTTTAGACAATTACAGTATTCATTAGAGAGAGGCAAGTTCGCACATTTGACAGAGAAAAACATCTTATTAAAAAGACTTTAATAGCATGGGAAATTCTGCTAGAGGCAGGAATTGATGGACAGTTTACTTCAGAAAGCCTGTTGATCGAGGTAGTTGAAGACAGCAGTTATATCCGAAGTGATGAGTGTTATTTATTATATGAGAAGAGAGTTTGATGGGTGGGGGGGCTGGTGCCAGTCTCCAGTGGTCATTGGGCAGGAGACACATTGGACAGCTTGCCAGTCTGTCACAGGGCAACACAGAGACACACAGGACTAACAATGATGCATGGACACCTAAGGGAAATGTTTAATAGATAAATCACCCTAAAAGCCATGTTTATGGGACTAAGGGAGGAAACAGGAGTACCCGGAGGACATGCAAATTTCATGTAGAAAGACCTCCGGTCCTTCTTGCAATAGTGATACCGACTGCTCCACTATGCAATCCTAAAATTGGTTAGTTAATATAATGCAGTCAAAATGATACACTGAAGTTTCAAATACTCGTTGTGAATAGCACATAATTTAATTACAATAAAGTGTTTCCCATTACATATTTCCCCACCACCTTTGCTTCTTTAGCCCAGCATTTCATCTGCTGTGTTGATCTTTAAAACAAGGGGAATTGGAAATGGTCAAGTATTGAAAGATTGCAGGGAACACTTCACAACTGCGCCCTTAGTGGTTGCCACAGGAAGTCAGTACATCTTGCAGAGGTTTTACACCTGGGTTCAGAATCGAACCCGGGTACCCATATCAAAGATGCGGACTTACCCTGCTACTTCACGAAGTGACTGTAAGTGTTGAAATGTTTTAAAACATTTTGTCTTAGGTGTGAAGACAGTTGTGGCTAATAGGTAGCTTTATTTACTGATGCAACATATTTAAATGCACCAGTAAAAAGTCTGACATTTACAAAAACACAATTAAATAACATTTCCTCCATTAAGAGGACAAATGTTTATAGGGGAAGTCTTTAGTTGTTCTCAAGAACTAAATACAGAGTATCCATAAATTGTTTTTGCTGAGGAAGGTATCCCTTTCTATGATGATAGTTTGTATCATTGGCTGGTCTAAATATTTTAGCATTCGGCAGTTAAATCTTTCTTTATCTTTGAAAACCATCTTAGTTTTAAATAAATAACATTTTGAGATTATGCTGAGGCTTTAACATTTTTAAATATTTGTTTCACATGTCCATGCGGTAAACCAAAGACAACATTCTGCAGGATTTCCATTTATTCTTAACGTTGTCCTTGACAAGAGTGGTGTCTCTGATTCCTTTCTTGTCGAATGGTGTTTTGCAGAAGTCTTTGTTTAGATCCCATCTATGTTTTCCAGATATTGAACAAGCTCTGCACTGATGGCACCTCAGTAGGAGATCATTTTGGTATTTATTGCACACCTCTTCACATCCTGAAGCCGTTACTGATCTGCAAATCCTTTTTTTTAGGTTGAATTATGGTTTCTTTGCAACAGTATCTTTACATGCAAGACCTTAAGATACAAAGTGAGGTTGGCTGCAAGTTTTATTAGAGATTACCAAGAATAAAATGTTTTCAAGCACATCTGGCCCACGTATTATAACAAATAGTCAGCTAATTAGATTAACAGTGTGATTATTGGTGGACTCTTTCACAGCTTCACCTTAGCTTATGATTAGTCTATATATAAAAAAGAATAAATTATTTTTATTTCGTAAAACTATCTAAGGTAATAAAGATATTCACAATGAATGAATATGGATCTAATTCCTCTGCACAATAATCTTGTAGCATTGAAAAAGAGCATCATAAAGTTTGCAACACCACATTTGTGTCACTGATGGAAGGACTACGCTAAGAATTTTCCCAGTTGAGTCAGAGTCTCCTCAGAGAGCTCCTGTCTTAGCCTAAAAAATCTTGGCAAGCACTCATAGCTTAAGAGTGATTAACTTTGCTGCTGAGAGCGACTCTGAGCTAGGAGAGGACAAAAATTCCTATCTTAGTGAGGAGGTGTAGTTGACCTTGTTGCTAGGTGTGACACTGTCTTCTAAGAACTGTGATTGGTTGTTAAAAGAACAAGACAAAAAAAATGCACTCCTAGTAATCAATGGAGAGAAATTAACCAATAATAGAATTTAGACTGGATTCTGAAATTTGTAAATCATGATGATAAAACTTCACGGTGGGAACAAACAGGCATTCCAGAGCAGTATTCCCTCTGCTTTCAGCACCAGCCTGGGATGTGAGCAGCTCTGGTTCCTGCTGCATTCAGAAGCTAGAGAGGAGATAGCAGCACACCAGAGAATTTTTCCACAGACGGGGAGCGTTGGAGATGACCATTTAGGCTTCGGCTGCTGACATCATCATGTACAATACAGCAAATACTTATTCACCTCATTTACATCTTCTATCTATGTATATTGTGCTTAGATTATTGTACTGTATCTTGTCTGGAGTCTGTATATATTTTTTTGAGTTTTTCCATTTTTTTTCTAAATGTTTTTGAAAGCATTTTACAGTCTGTAAATATTTAAATAATTCTGTACCATATTGTTTGTAATTTTGTTCACTTTTTTATTCATGGTAATTAATTATTGTTTCTATTATTTATTTATCCTTCCTTCTAGAAGTGCACCTTTAACCTGTCCTGCCGCTTAAGCTATTTAATTTCGCCCTAGGTGGATGATAAAGTTTATCTTATCTTTATATTAATAATTTCATGATTGTTATACAAGTTTATTTTCTCATTTACTCTACTATTAAGGGGGTGGATCCCTGGGCAGTTGAGCCGGTAGCGTTTTATTAATTCGCTGTTATTCATTGTTTGGAGAATATCTTTCCTTTCTCTCTGTCTTTCCTCCATCTTCTCTGCTCAAGACTCTTTTATGCTCACTAAATGTCCTCCTCAGTACTCTTAACATTTGTTAACATTTGTTTAGGAGCTATCTTAAGGCCTAAGATGCTTCATGAATAACTTTTATCTTACCGAGGGAAAATTCTAAGAAAAATCTTAGTATTTGAGAAATTTTGAGATTTTTCTTAGAATGACGTCACTAGGAGCGACTTTTAGTCTTAGGATACTTTATAAATACAGGCCCAGATTTTTGCAGTTGAAAAGGTGAGCTCTTGTTCCATATACATCATCATCTGTGGGCTACTTCGTAGTAAAGGAGTACAGAGGATGAAGAGGAAAAAAAATCCTTCTTTAGCTCATGTCATAAAAATCTTTTCTGCAATTGACAGTTTTGCAGAAAATGGACTCTGAAATGTATCTAGAGTGTTTCAAAACCTCCATTAGGGAAAGACAGATAAGTATGTCAGCAAAAACCATAAAGTTTCTACAATGCAAAAATGGTGACAGAGCTGGTGTTTTATGGTCCGTGCTGCTTCAAGCTGCTTCTGAGAGCGGTCTGATGTTGGCTGCTCTGCTCGCTGCAGGTGGTACATTAAAACCATTAGCTTTAAAAAGAAAATCTTAGCCCAACTTTATGGTTTTTCTTCACAAAGTAGGAAAAAGGGAAAGAGAGTAGCACAAATGCTTTCCAAGAAACTCTACGACAAAGACTTAGAGTGACTTTAATTTAGTTTTATATATACAACACAATTTGGAATAATCTTTACGTTTAACAGATGGATTCTATTTGATTCTGAGAATGCGCTTTGGCTGGGCTGCTTCATATAAACCTTGCATTTCCATAGTTTCATATCCTGTTGTTTTTTTTCTTTTTTGGCTCTGGCTTCTCAAATTTAACAGGTTTTTAAAAGTTTGTCTAAGAAAACTTCTTATAAATGTCCCACAGCTCAAACGTTTTCACAGCAATATCACATGTGTCCATCATTCTTTTTCTATCAGACAAAAACCTTTCAAAATGGAACTGAATTAGTCGTAAGCACACAAATCACTACAAACTGTATATGTTCAAATGTTTAACACTAGTAAGTGAATCCAACACCTCTGACAGTTTTTCAAATAAAGTCTGTTATATTTACAAAAAAAAAGAGGGGGGGAATGGGTAAAGCACTGTTTGGTAATTTATCCCGCTCTGCCCGCTGAGGTTATCATGGGCCAGTGCTAAATGAAAAACTCCTTCTGGTTTTCACTTTGAATGCTTAGAGAGTCTGCCTGGCTGCTGAACGGGAACTCGCGGCTGTCCTCAGGCTGCGTTGCTCTCACTTCCTGGTTCCGATACGTCTCTTTCCTGATGCAAAGGAATCGAGCCACGATCGCTGCAGCACACACGATGATAAAAATGACCACTGCAATCACACCTGAAAACCACAAGATACAAAAGTGTGTGGAGGCTGTGAAATGTTATTAAATATTATCTGGTCTCCTATAAATACAAATGTTTTCATGCTTTAAACATAAAAAATGCACATTTTAGATTTTCATTGAAACAAAACTTCCAAATGAAACTCAAAAATATATAAATTAATCATACCATTAACATTTTAAATATTTATTTCTGTCTGGTGTTCCAGCTTGCAGCTAATGGAAACCCAGAACTTCTGAAATGTCAAAAATTAGAATGACCCTAAATCAAAAACAACGTAGAAATCATAAGGGACATTGATCAGCCTAGTAAAGACGTTAGTACTCTATCTTCTGAACAGTTTTTTTATACTCAGCGTATACGTGTCAAAAGAAATGGCATGGTGGGGTCATGGAAGAGCAACATTTCTATGGTTCTGACGAAGGGTGTTTCTAAAGGGAAGCTCCAGGAGCGCGTTTAGTAGGCAGCTTTCAGCTTGTCGGCATTGTTGGGTCTGGTGTTTCATCTTCTTCTTGGCAATTCCCAACAGATCCTCTATAGAGCTAAGCTCAGGTAAGTTTGTTGACCAGTTGAACACTGTGATACCATGGTCATTAAAGCAGGGATTGGTAGTTTAGGTGGGGTACCAAGTTCTGCCAGAAAATAAAATCAGCTTCTTCATAAAGGTTGTCAGCAGAGGGAAGCATGAAGCGCCCAAAAAATTTATTTGTCATCATCAGTGAACCAACAGATGATGACATGTCTTTCTAAATCATCACTGGCTGTAGAAGAATAATTTCCAAATGAAATCCCCAGAATCTTTCTATCACATTTTTTCCTTCTACTGAACTTTCCATTAATACATTTGGCTGCAGCACATGACTGTCTGCTGGAAAACTGTCAAATCTTCAGTGTTTCCCACAATTATGTAGACCATAACATTTCTGTTATGTTAAAAGCTGTTTTTATTTAGTCTTATTAAATATTTAAATTACTAATTTTGAGTTTTCATTAGTTGTAAACCATTGTCATCAAACGTACCCAGTGAATCTATAACATAGACCTTCACTCTTTGAACTTAATTACTGAAATAAATTAAGTTCTCAACTATATTCTAATTTAAAAACAGAACCAAGTGGGGTTGCGCACCAAGTTGAAGGTTACTCTCTCCAGTAAGCAAATGTCTCAGCATCACATTAATGGTTGACATAATTGCAGTGCAAGATTGGAGAAATTTGATTTCCCTAGGTAGATGTGGATAATGTTGACTTTTCTGACATGTCATTAGGTTTCCAATCGATGTTTTTATAGGTAAGCTCAAGCATGACAAACACCTTTCAGACTGGGGCAATGAAAAAACACATGTTTTAGGTGAGCTAAAAATATTAAGAAATATTTGAGTTTAACTTTGCCACGACAACTGAGATGATTGGTCTTACCTCCAATTAGAGCTGAATCACTCCTAATGGCGTTGACTAAAGGCTGACCTGGATCCACAGATTGAGGCTGGTCTGCAGACAGATACAAATCAGGGAATATGAAGGTGCCAACAAAAGAAGAAAAATGAGTTTCAAAGACCAAAACAATTGGAAATAGAGATTTAATGCAAAGCAGTTTTAAAACAGAAGGAGTGAAAGTAGTTTTTCTTTTCAAAGATCTTTTCAAAAGCCTCAGCAAGGCCTCAAAGGACTTGCCCAGAGCTGTTTGATGACTCTCATCTGTCGTTTTGCCATCTCTTTTCCTGCTTACTGAGAAGAATGCTTAATGAGCCATTACAAATGTCTAATGAAGCTCCATAAGTATCATTTTAAAAATACACCAGACAGAGACCCAGACCAGGAAAAGCTGGGATGCCTACCCAGTGATGTGAAGTAAATTACCGAATTTAAGATGTAAGCATGCTCCTTTTACCTGAAGATGAATGTGTAGTTTCTGCTGCGTATGAGTCAGCTTGAGACGACGAAGCACAGCTTGATGGTACCAGGGGGCTGGTGACAGTAACACGACTGTCACGATGGAGCAGAGCAGCTTTCAGAGGACAGATGGAGTCAAATCGAACACCTGACAGGCAGCCAGTGAACCCAATAGAGGCCAACCCGGCGAGTTCTGCGTCCAGTCCTTCAGACTCTGAACAAACACAGATGAGTGAGGAGAAACTCTTCTTATCAGTGCAATCCAATTACAGCTTCAAAATAGAGCTCACTGTTTGTTTCAATGAGACGATCACTGAGGGGATAAGTGGCTTCAACGATGGCAATAATTACACATGTATTGCCAGATGGTGCAAAAAAAAAAAACTTAGTGAAAATAAACAACCGCATTTCGAATTAAAACAAAACATTTTTTTTGTGTTGAATGTTCGGCAACAATAAAATTATGCCATTATCACCAATGTAACAGGATAATCAAATAAAAAGTCAAGCACCAAAATGATGGGGATGTTGAGTATAATAGAGGAGGTGTTTGGTGCATCAACTTAGTTCTTAGCCATTGTTATCTTTTGGCTGGTATGTTCAGGTTTAAGCAATGATACGAGAGTATTAACATGAAGCCAATCAGACTCCGAAAGAAAAGGGAACGTGCAACAACAGTGGGAACCAAAATTAGCTTACTTTCATAGAAATTAATGATGAATTAATCATGTACTAACTGCTACTTAATTATTACCTAATATTTGGTCTCTTAACAAAATGTATTCAGTAGTTTATCATCAGGTAATTACATTGCAGTCAGTCAGTGATTAGTTCCTCATTTGTTCCAAATTAACTAAGCTAAATTTTGTGTCATACACAACTCTTTTTTGTTATTATTTGAAGTGCATAGTCTGGTTTTTATGGTCATTTCCTTTGTTTGCATTTATCTAGTTTATTGGACTTGCATCCCAAATAGCCAACAGGACAGTTATGGTCTGCCAAAGCTCAAATACTTTCAAGCATAACATTTTATTTAACGTGTAAATACTGAGAAAAAAACGCTACTAAATCTGAGCCGACCTGAGGCATAAGCAAACTGTTCAGACTCTGCCCCCAAATTTAAATTTGAAGAAATTCAAACCAACTGGCTCTTCATATACATAGAAAAGTCCAAATACATTGAAAGTCAGTTTCATCCTTTTGCTGCTCGCTTGAAACGCTCGATTCATGTTTCATGCACACTAAACCTCCCGGTAAATACAATGCCACAAATATTTGACACAGTTGCATTGAAACACAACCAATTAAACTTATCCCCTCATTTCTGATTTGAACAAATCTTTTTTGAAACTCTGACAGTTGAGGATGGAGGATAATGGGGTTAAAAAGTGGGCCCACAAATCATATTCTGCTTAAGGCCTGTTCAGCCTTGGGGTGGTGCTGCCAACATTTATGTTTGGTAAAACCATAACGGGAATATTTAAACAGCACTTCGTACAGTTCATTTCTTGATTTTTAATCCTTTTGTGATTTATGTGAACAACTGATCAGAAATAGAAGGTGACAACTAAGCAAACAATAATGTCATTGACTTTTAATATTTTCAGCTTCAAATTGACAAAATAACAGTAGAAGAGAGAGACTTGTGAACTTAATAAGAGATTCAAACATTTTTAATTAGTCAATTTCACTCTATTTTTATGATTTTTTTGTAACAATTGTTGCAAAAATATGTAATTATCAGTTATCTTTAACTGAAATTTACTTCCAAACATCATCTGAGAACCTCCGACCCGACCTTATCTCTTTTGGTCCCACGTGGTGGTCAAGAATTGAGAGCAGAATCCCAACTCGTGCTTCTGACAAAAGCTTTTCAAATGTGATTATTACACAAAGCTTATTATTTTATATTTCAAAATCAGTTTTATTTATTTTATTATATATATTTCATTTATTTACATGAGGGCCAATAAAATACAAAAGTTACTTTAGGGTGTTTTAAGAAAAAGCAAACAGTTCCATCCATCCATCCATCTTTAATCTGCTCTTAAAACCCACCTCTTCTTGGCGTTTGAGCCAGTTATTTATTTGTTCCTGTTCACGTCGTATTTTCTAGTTGCTACTTTTATTTGGATTTTATTTCTATAATTTTTTTTTTAAAATCTCATTTTAGTGCATTTATTTTAATCATTCTCGTTGTTCAGCACTTTGTTCAGTGCCTGCCGTTTTTAAAGTATTTATAAATAAAGTTGGCTTGGCTTGGCATGGCTTCTATACTCGCATCTTCCGTACAGGGTTGCGAGGGAACTGGTGCCTATCTCCAGCGGTCTACTGGCAAGAGGCGGGGTACACCCTGTACAGGTCGCCAGTCCAGTTCCAATCCAGTGTTCAAATAGTGAAAATAAATCCAGCTACTGTCCAAGAGTTAATGGAAAATTATATAGAAAAGAATCAGGGTGACATTCAGACTAGACATCACCATCTCTAGTTTCTGTATGTTCAAATTAATGTAAAGCATTGCACGACCCTGCTTTCTGCACTCCAAACAGTCAAATAATTGCAGAATCTGTAACTATGTACAAATTCATGGGGGTAATAAATGTATAATTTTAGCAATTAGTCACCACACTTCAGCTGAGAAAGCTGAGGAAAAACAAGTTTACTAATATATTTAGATTTACTAATATTTAGATTACAGATGACAAATGGAAACAATAAAAAAGGTAAATAGGATGAATAAAATCTAGTCACAGAGACCGACCTATTAATCGTTTGACTGATCTGCAGAAAGTTGCAAAACTGCTTTGATTGTGTAAACGGTGTGGTCATTATTCACTTAGCTAAATATTATGAGCCAGGTCATCCTTTATTGCAGAGCGCCTCACCCATAAAGGTGACAACTTGCCTTAACCATATAGTTAACACTTCAGGGGACACAAACGGAATAATGAAATCATAATGATGAACTAAGCTTGGAGCATTAATCAACAGAAGAACGTAGATTCTCATCTTTTTCTCTATTGTGAACCTAGGGAAAAAAGAGGCAGTTTGTGGCTTAAAGGGCTGCAGAAAAATGTCACCAAGGCTTTAGAACTGAAGCTAATGAACAAAGCCTTTTTTGTGACAGAAATGTAGTAAACAGATTAAAAAGTTAAAACCCCTATTAGGTATCTGATAACAAACATTTTTTGTGGTGACCTTAAAAATGACTGATTTTGAATTAGAATAGCTCCTAAAGAACCAACTAAGCAATTTAGAAGTAATCCCTCCACGGGTTTTAACAACAGGTCCTAAACAAAATCTTAAGCAGCTTCTGCAGATGTATAAATGTCAGAAGGAACCATACCTTTCCTGCTGAGCAATTTGATTACGCAGCACAACATTGCCAATAAGCTAAATTGTAACCTAGGGGAACATATATTCTATACATAAATATGACACTGCAGCATAACCTGGCTGGAGCCATCAGCTGCACACGAAATCAGGTTTAGAGTTTTAAATTGCAGATAGTTCTTTGAGTGGCAGAAAATAATTTTCCCCCTGATCCATAAGGCTCATCGCTTATAGCAACTCTTGCAGTGCTGATTTATCAGGTTGTGCATTATAAAATCATTTTTCTTTCTGTATTACTTTCCATACTTCTTGTTTACTTGTTGTTTAAACTTTGGAATTCTGTGTTACATAAAAGCTCAAGAGAGAATATCTTAAATTATTTTTGTCCATTTTTAAGGGTCAGAAATGCTTCCCTTAGATGCATGCACACAAGTCTAAAATGAACAGATTATCTATCCTTTTGTCTAACGGAAGTGTATAAAATACAAGCAAAGCAAATGCAAACTATCTTTGACTAAATATTAAAAAAATATATATACCCAAACAATTCAGGAATGAGCAAAATATCTTCAAATAAAAGTTTAAAAAGAATAATTTAAGTTTTCAATGTGTTAACACAGATGCTGGCACTAAATCTATATCCTATCATTCTGGCCGTGTCTGTCTCTCTGAGGGTCTCAGTCTGTCCTTCGTCTTCCTTGTCCATTAGCAGGGCTGATGGATGATACAGCTTGCAAAGTCTGACAGTACATCAACTCTTTGGCAGCCTATCTGATTCAGATATGACCCAATATTCAGCAGGATGATGACAGGGCCAAATGCTAACATGACCCCAGTCAGATTGAGACAGAAAAAGAAACAACAAACAGCTGAACTTAGAAATAACTAATAAAAAGGTTCACGCAAAAACATTTAAGACAAACATTGTTTTTAATACTAAACCAAATGTTGTCCTGGTTTCAAAATGAAATCAGTTTTCGCACTGGATGCTTTTGCTGGCAATGTAATGAAAAAAACTTTTTTCATTACATTAATTTGGATCTTTTATCATCAGTGGTTTGCTGCACATGTTGCAACATGCAATATGTTAACAAATATCTACTCCTCCCTCCCTCTTAAGGATTAGGAACAATTTCTGAGTAAGAATATATTTAGGTTTTATACCCTTTGCCCTCGGAGCCTCAGGGTATTTGTTTAGGTTTGTCTCAGATTATTCGTTTTAATGATTACCTACTGGAAAAGGGGGCCATCCTAGGTGTTACAAAACATTCATTTGCCGGTCACACTATGGCAGAAATGCTGAAAGTGGATTGTTCTTTCATGCAGGAAGAGGACAAACTGCTCTGTCTGGTTCACTTTGACACCAACCACTGCAGCTAAGATTGACTGGTTTATTTTCTAAATTGTGTTGACTTCCAAACATTTTCTGCTTTTTATTTTTTCTCATTAGCATAGAAAGTGAAGAACCTTCTCCTGATGTCAAAGTAACTGTCTCAGGTTCCACTCAGACAGATGTTAAGACTAAATTTCTCACTGCTTTGGTGGAACAGAAAAACGTGAGGAATACATAAAGTGTAGTTTCAGAATTTTCCGTTAACCAAAAACTGCATAAATATGTAATTCACTTGTATGTATCTAAAATGCATATTATTTAACAGAGCAGCAGCATAAGTAGTTTTCTCTTTTTTCAGTAATTTTCCAGATTTGCTTCCCTTGAAGGGACACGTGAATGTCAGCAAATGTTTAAATACGGAAGCAAAATTAATATCTCCTCTAGTGCCAAGCCCACCTGGGTCACACATAATAATGAACAGAAAACAACAGAAGCCCTGAGAACAATGTTCTGTTGCATGGCACTGAAAGAGAACCTCACCTACCTGGCACTCTTCCCAGAATAATCGATTTAATGTTGTTAAACTCCACATCAGATGTCAAGTTGAAGTCCTCTCTGGCATTCTGGTCAATCTGAAAGATAATTGATATAAAACAAAGTGTAAGAGCAATAATAATCTGTTTAGGAAGGGACTTCTGAAAGAAAAAAATCCAGCAGAGGACCATAAAGAAGCCATCAAACAGACATTTTGTAAAAGGTTAAAGTGGTTTGCAAAGGTATTTAAACACCTTGATCGTTTTTTACATTTCGTCATACTACACCCACAAACCTCAATGTATTTTATTGGGACTTTAGGTAAAAGATCAACACAATGTGGTGCATACTAGTGGAGGAAAATTTTCAAAATTTGTTGCAAAAAACATCTGAAAAGTGTGCTTCGCATTTGTTATTTGCAATAATATGGATGAATCCCGTAATATAAATACTTGATGCTCTCCTGTGTTCCATAACCTGAAAATAAAAATAGTGATTAATTTAACAATAAAAGGAACAAATGTTATGGGTTATGTGTCCAGAAAAGTTGATTGCAAAAATGTCTCCTTATATTGTAAAGGCTGTCAATCCTTTCTTCAAGAACTGCCCTGTATTTAACTCATTTCATCTTCTCTCTGACCAGCTTCCCTGTCCTTGCTGAAAATAATCCCCACACCATGATGGTGGCACCACAAGTTTTTTACCGTTGGAGATATATTGTCAGTGTGATGTACAGTGTTCATTTTCCACACACATATAAAGCAAAAAGTCACAGCTGAGATGAGCACCTATTCTTTTATCAGTCTAACAGTCTTACTTATAGCTTCTACAAAGTCACACTTGGTCGGCATCCATCACTTACATTATGTTGACTTTAAATCCTCCTTTAAGGAATTTATAGAATAGAATAGAATAGAATAGAATAGAATAGAATAGAGACTGTTCAGTAAGGGCAAACTTACAACCTAAGAAGAATTACAGTCCAAAGAAGAATACAGAGAAATGTCCAACTGAATAGGATCATTAAAAAAATGTACATTATCCTACTCAGTTACACATGACTTGTTGTTTCACGTTATTATTTTGGACCCATTATTACAACATTATTAACAATAGCGATTATTCTTCTGCTAAGTTTTTTCTCAGGTGACTCTACCTAAAATACATCTCTGCAAACGACTGGACATTTTTTTTATTAAGGCAGTATAACCTTATATTAGTTATGTTGCTTCAAGATAAAAAAAAACAACCTTGGTGTAGGTCAGTTCATGAGAACTGGTTCTCCAATATTTTACCTGGTAAAATAAAGGTTCAGTACTACTAATACAACTATAATAACAACAACAACAACAACAATAATAATAATAACAGTAAGTTAGAAATAATTGTAAAGTTACATAATGTGTCTTGATAATAACAGATTCAGTAGAAAAGCTAAGACAAATGGTATTTTTTGAAATATTGTTACTACTAATAGCAACTTTACTGTAGGTTGACAAATAGCTTGAACTCCAAGGGCTGAAATACAGCCTGTGGCAATTTTTTGCCAGCACAGATTAAAAAATTATATAACACCTATTTGTAAGTGCTGTCAGTTTCATTCTATAAAATGAAAGGTGAAGTCTGAAAGCTTTGTGTGCATCAAATGTTTGCAATATGGAGTTTGGGTGTTTTTTAAATTCTGAAACTAAGGGCAAAATAAGCCTAAAATGAGGCTAATGAGGAAATGGCACCTCTACCACAATTTGCCCACCATTTAATGTAGGTGAGAAGTAAGCATTTAGGGGAAAGCTTACCTAATGTATATTTATCTAAAATACAAAACAGAGCAAATTGCTTTGCACATTAAAGGACAGTATTTACATCCAGCGGTGTGCATGAAAAATACCACCCTGCTGAAAGCTGTGGGTAATTTTAATGCAGGATGAGACAAATAGAACTGACTCGATATGCTGACTTTACCTTTTTTTCTTTTTTTCAGGATACTGACCTTATTATTGCGGAATGTTCCCACAGATAGTGGTTCACATGCTGGATCAATTACCAGGACTCAAATAAATTCTCAAAAAAGCTACATCCTCATTACACAACATGGATGAGGCACATTTGGGGATCTCAGACCTGATGGTACTGGTTTGAATGGATGCACTGGGAGGAAGGAAGAGGTGGCCTTTGAGCGCACAGCCAACAACCAATGGATAGAAACCTAATATTCGTTTTTAATTTAGAAAGTGAAAATAAAACATTTTAATCCCAATCACAAGTGTTTAATTTCTACTCCAGTCAAAGCTGTTTAGCTTTGAATGAATTGCTTAAAGGTATAGAAGAGTTTATCTTCTTTAACAGTCTGCAGCATAACTCATTTTGTGATTCCACCCTGTGCCTCGATCCTGTCAGGACCTGTAGCTCACTGTGGAAAAACATTTCTCTAGCTCTCACTGCATATGTGCTTTGTTTGTGGCTGAAGAAAGCACAGCTGCAGCCTGATGCACAGAGAGGTGCAAATTACTCCATCTGCTGGACTTAATTTGCGTGTTTTCATTTGCATGTATTCAGTGCAATCTGTGTTGTGAATCCAGTGCAGAAATAAAACAATGCAAGGAAAAGGAGTAGACGCCACTGATTTAGTTATTCCTTCCTTAATTTTAAGTGCCAGCACCCTGAAGATTTAAAGAATATTAATTATTAATGTTAATTATACAATTACATTTTCCTTTTACAATTTGACCACCACTGCAAAAAGTACAAAGTTTAATCCATGTTTAATATTAGCAATACCGTACAATCCTAAAAACCATGACTAAACAGTAAATACATGAATTAGTAGATAGTGAAAATTACTTTAAAGAAAGATACTTTTCAAGCACGATGTCACCCTGTAGAGTTATTACAGTAAAACTAATGTATCACAGGGATATATTTATCACAGACGCATAGGAATGCACTTTGCATGCACAGCAAACTCCTTCACTAAAGTGCACAGTTTTGCTTTCACTGACACTACTTTGTGCACTGGTACCGTTTTACTTTCAAGGTTTGTCATACTAATTAAACCATAGATGGCATCTTTAAAAACAGATTGTTCACCGATGACCCATTTAGCTTTGTTTATAAGGTTAACTGTCATGCAGCAGAAAGCATCTTGAATACAAAATGGGAAAACAGCAATTACTTTCAATGCTGTCACCATTAAGATTTCTAAAATTCACCGTCTGAGACCCCTGTCAAGAATGATATAGCTTCATTAAATTAGTTTAAAACAATTATAATTTAATGACTGTGTTCAGCCATTAGGTGAATTGTTTCTGTGTTTTGCATGTCGGCAATTTATTCTTAACAGCTATTGATTCTGAGGAGCTATTAATCAAAACATCTGGTTGTAATAGCTTACATCTCTAAATGAATTTTTTACCTGTAATTTCTCATTTGCAATATATTAGAACATGATGACCTATGCATTTTTTTTTATTTCTGCAGGGCATTAAACCACTTTTTAAAGTAAGCAGCAATTGGTGATATCATCAAAGATGTGACTGCAAGTTTCAATGAACAATAATTTTTTGTGTACAGTAGCTGCCTCTATGCAGGTTACTTTAAAATCCAAGGCAAAACGTGGACATTTATACACAGTACATGGATTTTGAAGTATGAAGAGAAAGTCTTTGGCATCTCTCTAGCAAGTGGCAACAGCTCAGCTTGCCAACATATCTGAAAACTGCTCTGACCTGTCAGATAGATTGGGAGGTGTGTGTATGTGTGTGTTTACCTGCACAGACACTGTGTCTGCCTGTCGCCTGATGGTCACAGTATGCAGACGCCCGTCAGCTAAGTTCATGACTCGGCTGCTCAACACCTCCACATCTCTGCTGCTGTGCAACTTGTACCTCACTTCTAGCTCATCTTTTAAAAAAAAACAAAAACAACAATGGAGTCTTGGAGGCAAACATACAGAAAATCAAACTACAACACAAATGTCTGAACAACAGACATCATTATTAAACATAAATATTTTTTCCTGAAAATGTTCTTTAACTGTACAGATATTTCTCGTAATTGTAATGCTTTATAAGGATAGGCTACAAAAGATCATTGCCAAATAAGCTGTTGTTCACAGATTGCTGTATCCAAGGATATTCATGCAAAATTAAGTGGAAGGAAAAAGTGTGGTGGAAATCAGCAACAAGGAAAACCACAGCCTTAACACACTGCCTTAGGTATGAAAAGGTGGTTCATTGAACATGGTGTTACTGTGCTTGATTGGCCAGTAAACTGGCCTGAGGAAGATGAGACACCAGACCAAACAATGCAGATGACCTGAGGGTAGCTATCAAAGCAACCTGAGCTTCCATTACACCTCAGCAGCGCCACAGGCTGATCACCTCCATGCCTAGCCACATTAAAGCATTAATTCATGTAAATGGGCATTTAAGTGCATTGAAATGAACATACATTTCAGACGCCTGACATTTCTATTTAAAGTATCCTAGTGTTGTTGATCGTTTGTGATATTCTAATTTTTGGAGACACTGAATTTAGTTTTTTTTATTACCTGTAAGCCATAAGACATAAACGCTTGAAATATTTCACTCTGTGTGAATATAAGTTTCACTTTCTGAAATAGGTGACATAAACAGTGAACCTTTTTAAAAGATGTACCTATTTACTATCAGATTTTCATAATTATAATATTGATGTAAATTAGCAACCAGAGGATTTTCAGACATTGAGTTTTATTTGATTTTGCACGATGCATTTGCTGTTTAACCAAAACCCTTTATCTAATAGAAGGATGGTCTGAGGGAGCAGCGCTGTATGTAAATATTATTGTGACATGTTAGTATTGAAAGTCCAAACCTGTTATGGTCTATACCCAGTAACGCCCTCTCCACTGCTCACTGCACTGAGCTACTGTGGGTCTTATTTGGCCTGATAATTGTGTGTGTGCAAAACAATTTGTATTGTCAAAGTGCTTTCTATTCATTATTCCTTTGTGTGTTATTTCCCCCACTGTGTGCTTAAACACCATCTCTTATTCTAAAACATCGGGTTTGGATGGTTTTTAGGCATGTCGCATTTAAGCTAATGAGGCCAACGTTGCAGTATTTGTTGTCTTTTATTACCGTTGATACCAGTTCTTGCTGTGATTCGATTATAGAAACAATAAGCTAAACATATTTTAGAATTCATTATTAATTAAGAATGAACTGAGGGTTCACCGACTAACTGGCATTCACACTACATTTGTCTGATTTCATAATGGATTGTTTTTTTTTAACAGAAGACACACAGTTTCATTTACATCAAATATATAGACCTAAAATGGCAATTTTCAATCAAATTTCAGTTTACATTTGTAATATAAATGTTTAACTTATTTATCCATTCAAAGTTTCTGAAACCCACTATTAGATTTTTATGTAAAAATAAAATAGTTTTTTTTGTTACATGTAAGTAGAGTTGATCAGAGCTTTCTAGTAAAGAAAAAAAGCTTTGACCTCTCGTAAAAATGGTGCAAATGAGCAAAAAAAGAAGAAAACAATCTACCAAAAGCTGAATAATGTATTGTAACATCATAAAAAGCTCTCTTAACTTCACCAAAACTGGTTGCAAAGTAATATCTCAGAATTTGAGTAGTACATATAGACATTATAGCCCATACCCAGTCCCCAACTACTGCTCAGAGATGCATTTCAAAGCATGAGATTTTTTTTCTAGAAATTTGCTTTTGCAGCATAAAAAGACCAAAACACACTCACCATTAAAAGATGCACCAGAGATTCTAATACAAAATGAAAAACCTGTAAATAATTGTTTCCTTTAAATGTTAAAGTACAGATGTCTCCTTAACAAATCTGCTTTTGTTTTAATTTTAACACGTATCTGATAGCAAATAATATATAAAACAGACACGTTTACTGGAAAATGCACAACAGTACTTGCAGAAATGTATCTGTAAGAGAGATTACTGTGCTTACACATTGTCACAACTGCTGGGCTTTCAGAAAGTATATTAGGGGACTGTTCCAGCCCCTTAACATTTCTTAAACCTTTAAGAACTGCAGTGTGTTGAAGTGACTTTAGACTAGCTGAATTGGAAAGGCAACAAAGGTTGACAGAGCAAATCCAGAAAATAAGTACAAGTAACTGAAGGAACAAAATGGTTATAGGTTAAAAGAATAAAAAATCTTTGTCTAACACATGTCCTCACCATGTTTATTGATGAGCAGGATCCAGTACCCTCTGTAAAAAGAGCTGACGTAGAGCAGCAGAGCAGGGCTTTGACTGGTCCTGAAGCTCAGGGAGATGTCTTCTCCTCTCAGTGTGATATCAGAGTAGATGGATGAGTGCAAAGAGCTGCTGTTCTTGCTCAGCTCATACAGCTCCTTTACAATATAGGTGATGGATGTTGTCGACTCAAAGCTGCTTGAAACTTCTGAAAGATAAAGTCGGGGGCAGTTATCAGTGGGGAAGCTGACTGGAATCCTACTAAAACTGTGGCCACTAACTCTTGTGATGGATCCCCAAGTGGGCTTGGATTAGCAATTTATTCATCACAGTGAGGACACACAACATAAATACAAAATACAGTGTTCACATGACACTGCAACAATCTAGCTCTTGACTTTTGATGTATTTTTCTTCTGCAAGTAATTGGTTTGATTGCACCACTGTCATAAACATGCCAGTAACCATAGAATTTTCATCGGTCTGTATGTAGAACTGTAGATGGTGGAAAAACGATATTTACTTTTTTTTCACCGTTTAATGCTAAATCACACTAAACTTTATTCTGTTTTGGCTCCAATAGGATTTCTAAGTAATTTTGAATTGTTAACTGCCAGAATAACAAAGCAGACAATTTTAAAGAGATTCTTTTTTTTTTTACTTTCTTAAAACTCAAACGTTTATATATTCTACTGCCTTTAAACAATTTGGGGACGCTGAGATGAAATCATGGCTATCTAGGCTAATTCATCTCAAACACAACTTTTACACACCATGGAAATGTGTTCTGGTGTCAATCCCAGAACAAATGCAAGAGATCGTGTAAATATGCCGTCTGAAGGACAGTGTCATTATTCTCTACCAACACAGGCTGAAGGCCACTCAGCGAATAAGAAGCCATGACTCCAAAACTCATAAATCATAAATACCAAATTACAGTTTGCAAATGCACACAAGGAAAAATACCTTAATATTAGGCGACATCTACTTTTGTCTGAGGAAAGAAGAAATTAAGATGGCATCATGAGGAAGGAGGATTATATGGAAATATTAAACATCTTAAGACAGACAAACTGATCCTCTAAGGGGTCAAGTGTGCTACTAATTATGCAGCCAAATTAGCTATAAACTGGCCAACAAAGTCATTGTTTGCTTAGATAGAAAACTTTTAACCAATTTAAATACTAAACGGAATAACTAGGATCAGTTTGGAATGCAGGTAATTGACTTAGAATTTGTCTGTATGATTGGATTGACTTTTTCTTCTAAAGGCCCTATAGAAATACACTGAGCTGAAACTGAACCAAATTAAATGTTTTAGAGTTGTCCCCACAAAGCCCTGACTTCATTCACATAGAAAATAAGGACGTGTGTGAGCAAGGCGGCCTATAAACCTGCCTAAGTTACACAATTCTGCCCAGAGGAATGGGCCAAAATACAAGTAAACCACTATGAGAAGCTTGTAGAAAGATACCCATACAGTTTGACAGTAGTCTTATAGTTTAAAGGCAATTCTATTAAATTCTGGGAAATTAATGTAATGTCTGTATTAGAAGAAAGCTGCAAAGAAATTCTTATTCTGGCATTTAGCAAATAGAAAAAAACAACAAATAATCCTATCTGACCTAAAACCAGAAAAGGTTTAGTCAAATTTATTGCAGATGTAGTATATTTGTGTATTCTAGCAATATATCGCATATACTGTTTAAGTATAAGGCTGGTTAATCAGAAGAACAGGTTGCGACTCTCGGAAGAAGTGGACAGAGATTGAAGACTTTGCATTTTCTGGTAGTGCCATATATTCAAAGTAGAGACCTGCACGGGACTGAGTTTTCAATCCCAGTCCCGCCCGATCCCGAGGCTTTTCTGACCGCTCCCGACCGATCCCGAGAACCCCCAACCCCCTACCTTCTCTTCAGCGCTCCGAGGCCGAGCGAGACTAGGTTGACAGGCGCTGAAAGGCCGCAGTATGTCACGTGACGCGCGCGAGAGGAAAAGTAGCTGAATAAGTAGATCAGGTAATGGTGTTTATTGGAGCTGTTTATAAAACGTTTTTTTTTACAATGGTGATAGTTAATCATTACAGTGTTAATTATTACTTATTTTTGAATTTTGAAGCGGGTCCAAATGTCCGACTTCCCTGCTTTATTCAGTAGGTTTTATTGCCCTTCTCTAATTTTCTTTTCCACAGAAGCCACTGTCTCCTTACCACTCTCCATGCTTTGTTGTTATGTTGCCTCACTCTCACTCGGGAGTCGGGACCGATGTGTTTTGGTCTGATCGCTGAATCCCGCCCGAGACTACGCAAATCCCGCCCGATCCCGCGACATTTGTGTCGGGTCCACGGGACCCGCGGGACTTCCCGCCCGATGCAGGTCTCTAATTCAAAGTGGAAAAAAACAAGAAAAATATTTACAATTGTAGGACACAACTGAATAAAATTTTTTCCGAATGGCCATTAAAAAAATTAGCGCGGAAAAGCTCATAAATAGAACAAAACAAGGAAAAAAAAATTATGAAGAACAGTTTATTTTATGACACTACAGCTTTCTCTTGTTCCTAGTCCAACAGCAAGATTTTCCCAGCAGTAGTCTACCAGTAAGGTTTCCCCACTGACTTTCAGTTCATTAAACCCATGCTCGGGTTATAAATTCAGACCAGAGAAGCTGAAAGTGTCACTTCCAGTTCTGGTTACCTGGTGTGGTGAAATAAGTTGGGGAATAAAACGTTTATAGGCTGCAAGGACCCTACCAGCCTAGCAGGAAAGGTAGCAATCCTTAAACTATAGTAGTGCAACCGTCTTTCATAGTCAGCGGCAGCACACGTGACCACGTGAATATTAACGTGATTGGCCATAATAGTTCAGGTAAGTTATCAAGCGAGAAATTCCAACTCAATTGGGAATATCATGAGACTTAACAGGCATAACACAGACTAAGAGTACCAAAGGACAGGCTCGGGATTTAACACCTAGATTACAGTAAGTAAAAACATGGGTTTTGTGTGGTTATGTGTCTTTCTTTCAAAGGTAAACATCTTATTTCAACAGTTTTGTGAAAAAAAAGTATTGCACACCAAAGTTCAGGGAAGGATGATTAAAAGAGGAAACAGATTTATGTAGTAAAAAATACTTCACAAACAAGTAACTTTCTTTGAGTTTAGCAGATAGTTTATTATTTGAATTTTTCCAGATGTAATTTTAAAACTGATTTCTTGTACCCGTACTCATCATCTTCCGCTTCATCCGGGACCGATCCGTATGTCGATCTCCTGCTCCATTCTCCCGTCACTCGTGAACAAGACCCCAAGATACTTGAACTCCTCCACTTGAGGCAGGAACTACCCTCTAACCTGAAGAGGAAAAGCCACCCATGGCCTCTGATTTGGAGGAGCTGATCTTAATCCCAGCTGCTTCACATTCGGCAGCGAACCGCCCCAGTGCATGCTGTAGGTCTTGGCTAGAGGGGGCAAGCAGGACCACATCATCTTCAAAAAGAAGAGATGAAATCCACTGGTCCCCAACTCAGACCCCCTCCGGCCCTTGGCTGCAACTAGAATCTTGTCCATAAAATTCTCCTCTCCAATACCCTGGCATAGGCCTTACCAGGGAGGCTGAGGAGTGTGATCCCCCTGGGGTGGAACACACCCTCCGGTCACCCTTCTTATGAAGGGGGACCACCACCCTGGTCTGCCAGTCCACAGGCACTGTCCCCGACGGCCATGCAATGTTGGAGAGGCGTGTCAACCATGACAGCCCTACAACATCCAGAGACTTGATGTACTCAGGGCGGATCTTGTCCACCCTGAAGGCCTGCAACCGTGGACAGCCACCACAGACCTTACGGCCACAGCTATGGCCGGCAGCATCGACAATAGACGCAGAGAACATGTCTATGTCTCCAACCTTCCCCAGAATCTGGTCAAAGCTGAAAGTTGAATACATCCCTCACCGAGGGTTCCGCCAGACGTTCCCATCAGACCCTCACTATATGCTTGGGCCTGCCAAGGCTTTCTCCTCTTCCAGTGGATCCAACCCACCACCAGGTGGTGATACAGTAGACTGTTCAGCCCCTTTCTTCACCCGAGTGTCCAAAACATGCGGCCGAAGGTCTGAAGACACAACAACAAAGTCGATCCACCATCTCCTGCCTGGGGTGTCCTGGTATCACACTCCCGGAATCCCCAGGAGGGACGCTCATGGGCCGAAACAACAGTCAGAGACCTGTCCCTAACTCGGAGGTGCAGGGATGCGACCCTCTCATGCACTGGGGTAAACCCCAACACGAGACGGCTGAGCTGGGGGGCAACAAGCAAACAACAAGAGATTCCGGACTCTCTCGAGGAGCTGGGTTCCAGAGCCCACGCTGTGCGTGGAGGTGAGCCAGACAATTTCTATTCGATATCTCTTGACCTTCAGCACATCTCAGGCCTAAGCATCCTAAGCCTAAGCATCCAGAGATCGGGTTGTCGAGGTCTCCACCTCTTCCGCTGCCTGATCCTCCGCACTGGCCCCTCATGGTTCCCCCTGCTGGTGGTTGGCCACTGGGGGATGGCCTCGCGTATTTCGTTCGTGCTTGGCCTGGCCGGGTCCAGAGAGAGAGCAACCCTGTCACCAGGAGCTCTCTGACGAGTCCCAACCCCAGGCCTGGATCCAGGGTGGGACCCCGGCTCCGCCGTACTGGGCAAGGTTACATGTCTCTATTTTGTGGTCCTCATGAAGGCGTCTTAAACCACTCTTTGTCTGACCCATCACCCAGAGCCTTTTTGCCATGGGAAACCCTTCCAGGGGCATTTAAGCTCCAGACAACATAGTCTCTAGGATCATTTGAGCACTCAAACCCTCCAACACGTTAAGGTGGCGGTTCAAGGAGGGGTGATCTGTTTTCTGCACTTATGTTTTCTGTACAGGCTATGCACATAATTTTCTACTTAAAATTACCACTGTTGCTGTGTTTTATAAAGATAGTCAGTAATATCCAGCTAGCCCTTTTGTTACAGAGCGCCTTGATTCTGAAATGACTTCCCAAACACCTTCATTAATCCTTACTCTGGAGTCCCTATGCATTTTTTCTTTATTGGCATGCCAAACAACATACTGAGGATTAAAATATTTTCTGTCCAATTGTTCACGTCTGAGCCTGACCTTTGTTGGCTTTTGAAGAATGTGTCTTAGTGGAAATAAATGTTCTGTGTGCCAGAAGAGTACATAAATATAATTTCAATTCTTGACCTCCACTAAAGAAAAGATTTATTGCAATCCTCTCAAAGCAACACGACGGAGAATTTCTGATAATAAGCAATACTCTAATGCCAGCTATCTGATATAATTTTCCTCTTAGCTGAGGCTTTGCTCCACTTTCACTGAAAAACTCAGAGGTGACAGGTGATTTTAAAGAAGATTCTTTTCTTTGCCCCTTCTAGGATGATTTGTTTGTATTGAGTCAATTTGAAAAAGAGGAATACTTGCTTCATTGGTTTTACTTACAAGGATTACCAATAAAATTTGCTGAAGGGCCAGAAGTTTTTCAAGAGGGCATAGCTTTGGATTAACTTCATTTCTGGTCGTTATGATGTTTTCTTTAGTTTATTTCAATGTATGCCCTCAACAGCTAAACAACATCAGTGTGAACTTCACAATTGCAGCAAGCCAAGGCTGGCAACAAAATAAGCATGATCTGATGCTTGACTTGCTACCAGATTGCTCATATTTTAGCGCTCCTCACATCCAGCTGAGATAAACAACTAATTAGAGGCAGTGATGGGCTTTTTGAGCTACTGTTGGTCTTAGTTGGGCCTGATAATACTGGATGTGCAAAACAATTTGTATTGACCAATTGCTTTGGATTTACTCTTCCTTTATGCATAATTCGTCATTTTTGCTTCAATTAATTTTGTTCTCTCACTGTTATGGCTTTCCACAGAGGGTACTTCTGGCCAGTGTCAGAGCCACTGCCAACAGCATTGCTGGAATTAATTATGTGTTTTCTCTTTTATTTTCCTTAAACTCAGTGCTTCTGTGTTCAGAAATGTTATTTCCTGGATAAAGCCATTGATCGAGCAATTGCTGCCATCAGCTTTGTACTCTTTTCTGTCTTTTTCCTGCCATTTAAATCCAGGCCCATTCTGAGTCTGTTGAATGATCAACAAAATTTGCATTTAAATTTGGGCTGAATCAGACTGTATGTAATTGTATCTGAATCAAATTTTATGACTTGGATTAATTAATAACAATCTGGAACATAAATCAAAGACATAAATCAGACCTTTTTTTGTAAAGTGTCTTGAGATGCCATTGTTTGGAACTGCACAATTACTTGGAATATTGAGAATATAATATTTCCAAAAACAATATAATCACAAGATGTCAATGTCCCATACTACTTTTACAACAGTTCAGGTTAATAGAGGTGGTCCTGTCATGTTCAACTGAATGTATGGGATAAAAAGTCATTTAAAGGTCAACAATAAGAAATAGAATCACCACACACATGGTCACTGTGTTTCCTGTTGAAATACTAAAATATAAAAAATTGTCAACAAGTGAAGATTAAAGCTTGGACTGACAATATTCTTGCTAACCACACTATATTTTAAGATTACCTTAAAGGTTAGAGTTAATACGGCTCCATTCAAAGTAACTATAAAAAACTGTTAAGATTTTAAATGTTTTGCCGTTATCATTAATAATGTAAAACACCAAATGTGTGTCAAACCTTAATGTTACAATCAGTTACAATAAGAAACCTGTAAATTAGCTCAGCTCATCATCTATGGCATACAAACTTTGAAAGAAGTAAAACGAAAAAGCAGATGAATCATTTGTTTGTGCCAGGACCTTTACGTTCCAAAAGAATAAAGTGGTTGTCACGCTCCTCTAAGAAGCTGGCTTATGTTGCTGCCTGTCACCACTATATGAAACCGGCAAACAACAAATATTATTTTGGAGAGCCTCTGGATAACATGTACGGACTGAGCTGTCAAGATAAAATGCAATAAATGCAGTAACATAGGCTGCTGCTCAAATACAGACTCATATCCAGCTGATATGAGAAGAGTAAAGTCACTTCTGTAAATGAAAACAAGCTGGTATAATAACGAAAGGTGAAGAAAACAGGAGGAGCATACTTCTCAGGTATGAAGGCAATCTTGTGGAAACTGGCAACGTATAGAGAAGCGCTCAGACTTTCCTCTCAACATGTTAAATATTTGTGGCTTTATCTGTATCTATAACTTTTATTTATGAGTTTTTTGGGTTAGGTTAATTGGTCACTCTAAATTGCCCTTAGGGATATGAATGAGTGTGTGCATGGTTGTTTGTGTGTTGCCCTGCGATGGACTGGTGACCTGTCCAGGGTGAACCCCGCCTTTCGCCCATAGACTGCTGGAGATAGGCACCAGCTCCCCCGCGACCCACTATGGAATAAGCGGTAGAAAATGACTGACTGACTGACTGAGTCTTTGGAGTCTTTATTTCATAGCAATGTTATTAAGGGCGTTTTATTAATATTTCAACTGTAACTATTTAAAATATTTTCCCTCCCACTGATGCAAATCTTATAAACACAAATCTGTATTGAACTACATGATGAAGAAATGACTTATCTCATACATCCAACCAAATTTTCAATGTAGCTGTAGAATTTCAAACCTTACCAACCCAATTTGAACTCTCAGTGAAGATTTTCTTTTCATTTCCTGATAATATTAGACCATGTTTCCCCAAAGCTTTCTTTGCTGCAGCTTGTAATCTGTCAATTAATATTCTGCCAATCTAATGGATCTAGGGATATCTAGTCGACATAAATCTTCAGATATGCAAAAAGCCCTTTCTCAATCAAACGTTTTTGAAGCCTTGGGGGCCTTTTCATGCTTTTGCCTCTGTATTTTCTGGTAGAAAGTTATCAGTGAGTCTGTACCTTTGTGACAGAAGGCTCCAGTGTGGGCAGACTGGCTGCAGTCACAGGAGAACCCGTTGGCCTTTTCCACACAACGCCCCTGGTTTTGGCAGAGTGCGGCGTAGCTGCTGCAATGCCCCGGGCATCCAGGTCTGACGCCAGGTGTAATCCTTGCCCTCTCTTCCAGGTTCAGTGTAATGCCGTTCAGCTGCAGAGAGCGGATACAGCCCAGAAAGCCTTTCTGTCTTGACGCGGTGCCTCCTGCCAAGGAAAAAGGACCAACACTGTAGCTACAATAGCTCTTTTTTTCTCTGTATCTGGCATTCAGTGTTGTCAGACCTGACTGGAAGAAGCAAAAACTGTTTTTTTTACCACCCAGTCTATTGCAAACTTTGACTGTCCTCCTTTTATACTGACATGCTTGCATGCATTTTTACTGCAGTATGTCATGCAGTAATTGGTTAACTACTTAGCTGATGGGCAATCTGGTGTGTGATGATAATTTTACACACTGACAGGTGAGAGGAAACCTGGCTCTCCTTCCACCTGACAATTAACATTCTATGTAGCAACCAAACACAGAGGATACACTTGGCAGAACTACATTTCTCCTCAAGGTCCACCCTGTCCACCCTAATTTGTGCATCACAGTTGTGTTCAGACTTGAATTATCTTCCTGTTTGAATTTGAAAAAGCTTTAAATGCTCAGTCCAAAACCCCCTACACCTTTACTATAAAAAATGACCTATTCAATAAACAGTGAAAGACAATCTTAATCTATGGCACCTACATCCAGATTTTTGCTGTAAACATTAGAAAGAAATAACTGTGCCTAGGAAAAAAGAAGTTTCCTATGGGTGCAAATAAATGACAACTTAATGAAAGCAAGTGACTGAAGCTGCCTGAGAGACAGAAATCCTGTGAGAATCAGAACCAAAATCCTGCGTGACAGCAATAATTTTAGCCATTTAAGCAGTTTGACTTTCCTACTACACAGTGTTGGAGCACAAACCACCTAAAGGTCCTATTCTGACAATACAACCGCAACAAAATGTACTTGAAAAGATAGAGGCAGGGGAACAATTTGCCAGGTACTTCAGTATGCACACTTAACTTTAGAATAAAAACAACACATTTTTAAGGCAAGATAGCTGAAACTGAACAAAAATACTAAGATGCAATAATCATCCACATCAACAGGAAAATTGTATTGTGGCTTTTGTCAGTAAAATAATACAACAGAGCATATTGAACAGAAATATATTTCCCATGTAAGAAAATGTATTTATCAGGACATGAATTCTGGAACATTCAGAAGCCTGCTGTGATTTTAGCACAGGAAGCAATTTTTTCCAAAAACAGTATCAAACCATTGTGGACAACTATTACATTAAGGTTGTCTTAAATGGTTGGAATCAAACTAGCACACAGTGAAAACAGATTTCCAAGTGGAGCATCCACATGAAAAATGAAGGTCTATGTACCATCAATGTTTCATTCAAATAATGTCAAGTTTGGAAACAGAATATTCGAACCTTTAAACTAGGTGACCTCTGTGCCAGGTCATAACAACTGGGAGCTAGTCGTCACATATTGTAACAACTGCTTTTCAGTCAAATTTCAGACTTATTTTGCTTTCTGACAACAAAAGCATTGAAATATGTGAATGTCAGCAGGTGTTTTGGGAATTCATCCAATTAAAACAGAGTTTGTGTGAACAACGTGAACTCAGGCTTAAAATACTACATGGTGACAACTTATGTTAATGTTGGACCTGTGAACTTAGAATGTTTAAGGAGTAAACTATGAAATTAATTTATTTTAACTTGTGTAAAGTGAAACTAGAAGTAGTTCTTGTGACCTGACACAACACTGCTACAGTGTATTAACCTAGAAGAGCTAAATTCAAATTCAGCCCACACTTTCCAGATATTTATTTGTAATACATAAAAATATATATATTCTTTTTCTTACCTTTCATGATTATTTACTATTTTGTGATTGGCTATTACATAAAACCCAAATAAAATACATTGAAGGTGGTTACTGTAAACTGAAAAAAGACTGTTCTTGCCCTCGGTAACAGATGGAAATGAGACATGGAAAATAACAGTATGCAGAAAAATACATATCTACACAGCAAAATATGTAAATGAAACGTATTGCTCCCACTCCTGCATAGCAAATGGTAAATTGTTGTATATTAACATACGTAAATGTTTGGATAAGATATCCAACCTAAACTACACTGCTTAAAAACATTAAAGACACACTTTTTAATAAGATTATAATATCAAGTCAGTTAAACTTTTACAATACTGATCTGGTGAGTTCAGTAGTAGAGGGGGTTGTTAATCAGTGTCAGTGGCTTTGGTTTTAATGAAACTGACTACAGGGGCACTAAAGGGGCAACAATGAGATGACACAAAAGACAGGAATGGTTTTGCAGGTGGAGGCCACAGACATTTTTTCCTCTTCTTCAAGCTTGTGACAGCTGCGTTGAGGACTGTAGCCTCGGTACATGAGTACCTGCGCCACCACAGTGCCCCCTCCTCATTTTTTTGACTGCTTTCAGGGTCAGTGTCACTACTGGCAACTTGAGGCAATGCCTAGACCCTACAGAGGTTGGATAGAACAAAAAGGTTGCTGTGTCTTCCAGCACGGTCTTAAGAGTCTGGAGGAGATTCCAGGAGACAGGCAGTTACTCTAGGAGAGCTGGACAGAGCTGTTGGAGGTCCTTAATTTATCAGCAGGACCAGTTTCAATGGCATGCATGTCTCTGACCAAATCATTAAAAACAGACTTTATGAAGGTTGTCTGAGGGCCCGCTGTCCTCTAGTAGGCCTTGTGCTCACTGCCCAACATCATGGAGCTTGTCTGACATTTGCCAGATAACACTGGAATTGGCAGGTTTGGCACTGGTGCTCTGTTCTTTTTACAGATGAGAACAGGTTCACTCTGAGCTCATTGACAGACGTAAAAGGATCTGGAGAAGCTGTGGTGAACATTTTGCTCCCTGAACATTGTTCAGCATGATCAGTTTAGTGGTGGGTCAGTGTTGGTCTGGGGAGGCATTTCCATGAAGGGAAGTACCGACCTGTACAGCCACCATTGTCTGGCCTCCACGCTCCCCTGACCAAAACCCAATAGAACATCTCTTTGACATCAAGTTTAGGTCCATCTAATGCCACCAGGATGCCCTTCAGACTGTCCAGGAGCTCACTGATGCCCTGGTCAGGATCTGAGAGGAGATATGCCAGGACACCATCCAGGACACCATCCGATGTCCCGATGTTAGCAGTCACACATACAAGTACTTGGGGGCCATACAAACTACTGAGTACCTTTTGAGTTGCTGCAATGGCATTTCAGCAAATTGGACTAGACTGCCGTATCAGTTTTTCAGTTTAAATTTCTCTCTGACTTTGTAATAAGCCCTCTGTGGGTTGATGATTTTTCATTTTCATCAAATGATGTGGCATCCTATTGTTTCTAATACATTACCCATTGCATGTCAGTATGGATAAGCAGCTTGACTTTTTTCCAATTGAGAACTGATGCGAGTTTAAATTGTTCCTTTTACTTTTTGAGCAGTGTAATAAAACATTATGAGAAGATACTTAAGCATCGCTCTAACACCAATGGGTGTCAGAGTGTGTGAACAAAACTAATTCGAACTTGTGGCAACAAAATTACATTAAACCAAAATGAATAAACATTGCACAAAATTTGGGAAATTTGTGTTTGGTTAATTATTTCTTTGTTCTAAAAGTGCTTCTAAGCTATACATGTTTTACACTATTGAGTGGTGTTTTTGTTTTATTGGATAATTGAAGTTTACATATTACCGTTAGTATCAATCAAACTTTAAAGCATTGCTACAACAAAGGAATAAAAGTGACACAATACAAATTTTCTTACTTAAGTTTAAGTGTCACAATTTTACCTAAAGTACAACTTAAAAAACAAATATATTGCATACATAAGATTCCCAATGCAATGTTTTACCAATGCAGAAAGCTATTTATTGCAGCAAAAATAGTTTTGCTGTCTTGTGAGTGTTGGTTTTACTGAGGACATACTGTACATACATGGATAACACAATTCTTCTGGAACAGAACTCAGATTCCTAAAATCCACATTAACCCAAGTCTTTGGTGAAAGCACAAACACAGCCTCAGAAAGCTGTAGATTTCATAATCCCTACATTCACACTGGCATTCAAACATCCCAGCAAACTGCCAGTGAACACCAATCAGGACTGTGGACTCTACATGAGAGGAATAATTTACAGTCACTTCTTTATAGCTGTTGTGAGAGGATTATGAGCTTAACTCTGTCAGTCAGTCGACAGCACTGCATGTTTCCAGTCTCATCATTATTCAGGGTTCATAAATGTTCATAATGTTTGTAAAAATAAAGCCCTAAAACCAAAGATTGATTTATTTCTTCTGTTAATCTATGGTTACAAGGTTGCATAATTGCAAAGGACTGAGAAAATCCCCATACACAGCTAATTTCTTCAAAGAGTTTGTTAATGGCACAAGGGCAAATAAAATTATCATCATTTAATAAAGAAATCTTCCAAGAGGCACCATGCGAAACACGTGTATGGGTTCAGTGTTGTCAAATTTGCCCATAACTATTGTCATTAGTTACAAAAAGTAGTTGCTGTAAAGCAATTCTTTAGACAACATTCAAACATTTTACTGAAATAGCAAATTCACACATTAGAATTTCAGAAAATTCTTCCCTTAATTTGAATTCATTTTTAAGCTTACAATGAGTTTATTAGGTTGGCATAGTTGTTAGGCAATATAGCCACCGGAGGGCAGTTCTTAGTTAGCTTCCTAAATCTTGATAATGTATGTTCTCTGAAAAAGACATAAAAAGACACCACAGTAGATGGAAGTAGTCTGCGCAGCCAATTATTACATAGCAACATGTGGACTGAGAAAATTCCACCATGTCTTTCATTGCAGTCTTCATTCCTTTTGCATGTAAGCTGCACTGTGCCACACTGCCCCCAGAACTACCTCTGACAGTACACATTTGCATACAAATCCACAAGCTCCCTGATAAAGGACTAAAATATGAATGTAATGAACACAGAAGACTGACAGAAGCCTCTATCAGTATTCATTTGCGTATTTACCATTGAGTCTAAATAGGCTTTTAGACTTCTAGTGTAACATTTCACAACCTTGGAGCTTACAGATTGAGGCAGATTTGACCATTGTTCTTTGCACAATCTTTTTGAGGGCTAGTGTCATGCATATAATTTTGCAGGGGACTGGAGAGGAACTGTTTAATTGATTCAGGGGTGATGAATCAGGGATGCTTTTGTGTCTGGGAAACAATTTCTGTATTGATTTAACATTATATTTTTGGATTATTCCCTAAAAGACTCAGTGAAAGTCCTTTTTAACAGAGTTTTCTTTACAATGTTGTGGAGTTTTAAAAAGTCCATGATTCCATGCTCTCTAACAAGATTTCATGGGCTTTTGGAAGAGAAACAAGCCCACAGCATTTCAGATCATCCACCATACTAAACAGTGGTAACAAGGAGCTTCTATTTATCCTTTGTGTATGCCAGTCCTATCCTGAGTAACCTCAAACTCAGTCTTATATAACCAAAGCCCATGACTACAGTTAAAATCAAATTTCACATATTTACAGTTGTGGTGTTAGGACATAAAAGGCTTTTTCCTGATATGCCAAAAAAGTTTAAAAATGACAATTCTTATGGGAAACATTACAGAGTCCAAACTGATTTTGTTTTTATTTGCCACATGAACTTTGTGTGAGATAAGTCAGAAATGGCAGCAATTAATTTTCACAATCATGTGTTATTGAAGTCAGTTGTTAAACATCACATTATCACTCCTTTCTATGTAATTTAATACTTCAAAGCAAATCTGCTGAACCTAAAATCACGCATCACAATGCTTACTTAAATTTGAACTGTCCTCATGCAGAAGGCATATGGAAAAACTCAAACCTTTGTGTCTCACCTATAAATAACTGGCTGTTGAGCTGTAGATGAATAAATCCATCAGATGGAGCTTCTTGTATGGTAGCAGGGAAGTCATCAACGCGTAGCGATGCCTCTTTCACGTTTCGCTCAGCTTGCACCCTGTGCCACCGGTTGTCATTTAGGGGGAGGCCGGTCTTCACTTTTACCTCTAGAGGTCCGTTCCCCACATCAAAAGAGAAGACAACCTCTGTAGAAGCTGACGAAGAGTAAAGATATAACACATTAAAAATTAATTATCAGTACATTTAAAACAATTTGATGGCAGAGTGACTGACACACACTGAAAGAAAACTCATATGCTTTTATTAATTGTGCATTCTGATGAGTAAGAAGGTTTAGCTGTGTATTTTAAGTCTCACTTTGTATTGGAGTAAACAGACATTAAAAAAACCTAGCATAATCCTGTTTATAAAAACAAAGACACTATGCATGTGCATGCAAAATTTTTATTCATGCAAAATTATTTTTCTCACAGTTTGATATTAACAAAAAACATTTTTTTACATTATAGGTAAAATGTTCAAACAGTCCCTTGAATAAGATGTAACAATTTACTTAAAAAAATTGTTTCACAATAAATAGAAATAAAGTTATTGTTTATCTGGAACTCAAAGCTGTAAAATCTGTTTATGATGTGGGTGGAGTAGGAAGACTTGCACTGTTCCAACCATACAAATAAGATTTAACAAGCAACACATTATGTTTTTTTAAACACATTTCCTGTCTTATTTCTTGAAATTAATTTCAACTTTATTTGTATTTTTTTTCGAATTATTTTTTAGGATTGTTTTCTCCAGTCTGACTCCAGATTGTAACATTTTTCAATAAACCTATTAGTCACTTGTGTTCCTCCATCATCATATGTTTGCAGAGTGGTGAACTGACTTCCTCCCACAGAGCCATCTGCTGACAGCATGGACAGACAGCTGGACACAGATCTGTGGTGCTTATGAAGAAAGCCTAGGGCAAGAAAGAAAGAGCACGACTATACACTACCAATCTATGTTTCAGAGTGGATGAGTAGTGGATGAGCATGTGTGTGTGCTGCTACAACCAAGTTTTAATTAAAATAAATTCAGTTTATGTATATAGCTCCAATTCACAGCTGTCTGAAGGCACTTTACAAGACGAACAGATCTAGTTTATATGCAGAAATACATAGACAGTTCAATTTAATCATATAGACAGATTCAAAGTCAATTGCATGCTTTCGACATGTTAATGCAGTCAAGTTCAGTTTATAATGCCAGTTGGTAAAGAGTTTTTTATTTAAGGAAACAGCCGATTGCTTTGAGTCTATGACTTCTTAGCAGTCTCTCCTCCTCATGACTGAAAGTGTGGCAGCAGTGGACAGTATATTGCAATGATTGTTAACTTTGCACCAATCCCTTGTATTGAGCATGCATGTGGCAACAGTAGAAAGGAACATTTCCCTTTAACAGGGTGAAACCTCAAGTGACCTCAAGTTGCTCAGAGTGAGCAGCTGTCTATCGCAATAAACTCGGGGTTGGAGAAGACAGAGTACACAAACAAATTGCAGAAGCACCAGTCCGGGAGTTCTTTCTACATAAAAAAAAGTAAAGAGGTAATTGCAAATAGTAGCTCCTGTAGTAGCCTAATCTAGCAAATAAATACAAGTGAACATATGAGGTCTGAGCCAGTGGTAAAATCTACAGGATGGAAAACAGAGTAGTTTTAGCAATAGCTCCTTTAACAGTTTTGTCTAGGAGATGGGGTTGAACATGAGTGCATGAGTCAAGTTTGAGTGGGAGCAACATCTCAGTCAAATGCCCCCTCCAGGAATCTGAGAGAGCTAAACAGAAACGCCATGCAAGCTGCAACTTTTATGAAGAAAACAACTCAGGGAGAATGATGATGATGCATAACTTGTGAGTGGTAGAAGAAAGTAGCAGAGTGAGGAAAAATTATCTTTATGTCCTCTCACAGCCCAGGCCGATGGATAACTATAGAGATAGCTCAGGATAACTTAAGCCATTCTAACTAACACATTTATCAAAAAGGCAACATTTTAGGTGTAGTTTTAAAAGTAGACAGGGTTCCTGCCTGACAGACTAAAACTGGCAGCTCGTTCCACAGGAGAGGAGCCTGAAAACTAAAAAATCTGTCTACCATTCTACTTTTACCTCCCATTCTGCTTTTTTACAGGTTCTGTTTACATGTATTGTTAGAAATGTTATGTTCTTCTTTTTAGTTATTCACTCTAAACACCATCCTTAGATAAATGGTATGATTATTAAACGAATTAATTAATTTGGCAGCACTATGAAATAATTATGGTTGAGTTGAGCTGCATGTAATTGGATTAAAATGAACTGGGTAAAATGTACTTGAATTTGGACCAAATAAGATTCCATATACCTGGATATACAGTAAATTGGACCTGTTCATCTTCAAGATGGCGTTTGTTCCGAACTGCTGCTTAATAAACTGAAGTGAATTCAGACCCACAAAAAGTACATCAGTTAGAAGATTTAAAATTACATTTAGGGAATACTTTTCGTAATTAATGACCAACAGTATAACAAAGTTTGACAACAGTAAGTAAATGGAAATTTGAGATTACATTGAAACAGGTAAAACATTTTTTGACTCTCGAAAGAAAAAAATCCGTTAGGAAACATCTTGTTCTACTGAGCGGAAAATAAGTACTCTTGTCCAAGCTCTGTTTAACATTCTTTCAAAGGTTCTGGCCTACGAATCAGAGCCTACCTCCTCTAGACTGGTGGATGGGGTTTTATACAGAAAACTATCCTTTAGAAACCCCAGACTGTGCAAGACTCATAAGGTCATTTTTTTTTTAAATGTTCATACAAGAGACAAAGACACTTTCTTTAAGCTGATGACATGGTTTCTTTTTTTCCACATATGTGGGTGTTCCTAAAATATGGTTTTACATTAATCTAAATGTAAAGCACATTTGTAAAGCACATCTTATTTATGTTGATGGAGTATGTGTGTGGTTTATCATTCATCCAAGTTAGATATATTGCATGTGTGTTGTTTGGAGGTGTATAGAAGTTAAAAGGGGCAACTGTTCAATGGAGTAAGTGGCTTTTTGCGGTGGTGTCACTGTTCCATTTTTTACTTAATGCTCTGTACAAACTCAATGAGAGCCAGCAAGTGATGAAATTATATTAACTGAATTATTCAGAAAAGAGCACTTTAGGCCCCCTTGCATTTAGCATGGTAAAGTGAGAGAATGTTCATCAGTGCACACAGAGCATCTGTATAGAGTAGCAGGAGTTTTATACACATTACTATTAAGTCAATGGTACAACACTTGCATAGCATTTGTGTATATTCTGTAGTAGTAGGACAAATGTACTGTCTATATATGCATCTCCGAGTTGTAACGTTCATGCCATAGACGTTTTTGACATGTCTAAAAAATTCATAGCAGCCTGGCTTAGCTGCAATGCTAGAACAATATCGACTTAAAATGAATATCTTCACACCCCTTAAAAACATAGGACCCATAAAAACATAACATAAGGCAGATACATGTTAGTGTGATGGAGGTATTAGAGAACGTTTATACAGATATACTATTTTTAATTCACTATGCTTGTGGACTTGCTGTATGTATGTATGTATGGACTTGCCTTTATGTTAACTTAACTCTAGTTATAGCTTTAGTATTTTACATTAAGAACCAAGATACATTATGTTTCTACAGGCAGACATATTTAGGACAAAAGCATTCACTATGGTGTGACAGAAACAGATCACATTTAAAATTTAAAGATATGAGACTAATAATAAACACATTTAATGTTGATATTTGATCGCTGTCTAAAACAAATGCTGGCTCTCTGCATAGCAGTTCTTCCGGAGCACACGATTTCCTTTTTATTAATTAGATCTGCAACATGTGTACTTGAGGACAAACCAATTTTTATTTTATGAATGTCATTCCATTGAACAAGTCTTAGAAAAACAAAACATTACAGAAAATATAAAATTCTTATAATAACCTTCAAAAATAATTTTCTTCAGTGAATAAATGTTTTGCTTTAAGGCGGACCACAGTGCATGGAATGCAAAAGTGTTTCATTTGCTCTTAAAAAACAAAGCACAACTTAAAAAAACAAAGAAGAAAGGTTTTTGGTGATATTCAATTTGGACCCATATTTACAAAGAGTCCTAAAGTGCTAAAAAAGTGCTCCTAGTGACATCATTCTAAGAAAACTCGTAGAATTTCTTGAATTCAAAGATTTTTTTTAGAATCTTCCCTTGGTAAGATAAAAGTTATTCACGAAACATCTTAGGCCTTAAGAGAGTTCCAAGAGTGAGAAAATGTTTGGAGTAGTGAGTGGGACCTTTAGTGGGCCTAAGAGTGTCTTAACCAGAGAAGATGGTAGAAAGAGAGACAGAATTTTCTGAACAGTGAATAACAGCGAATTAATAAAATGTTACCGACTAGATCGCGCAGGGATCCATTATATAAAAAGATCACAGTGAAATGCTGAATTTTAATATTATTATAAAATAAATTTCATAGATGCAGTATAAAAACAGTATTAAAACAACCAGCATGGCAAGTAAACATAATGATAAGCAAATCAAAATCATGATGAGCATTTAAATAAGCTATGTTCAAACATTTTGATGCTGTCTGCTAAGTTTTATCATCATGATTTACACATTTCAGAATCCAGTCTAAATTCTATCATTGGTTAATTTCTCTCCATTGATTAATAGGAGAGCATTTTCTTTTTGTTGTTCGTTTAAACAACCAATCACAGTTCTCAGAAGACAGTGTCTCCCCTAGCACCGGGTCAACCCCACCTCCTCACTAAGATAGGAATTTCTGTCCTTTCCTAGCTCAGAGTCACTCTCAGCAGATAACTGAATCACTCTTAAGTTGAGACTCCTTGGCAGGAATTTGTAAGCTAAGATAGGAGCGCTCTGATAGGACTCGGATAATCTTTGTGAATACTGGCCCAGATTTCTTCTGTATTTATTCATTTTTATTTTGGAGCGTATGTAGCACTGAAGTGCTGTTCTCACAGCTAGTGAAGGCAGATTGATTGATTTGCTGTTGCTCAGCATTGTGTGCTGTTTTATCTGTCTGGTATCTGTGTTGCAGTGCATGTTCCACATAGACTACTTCTACCTCCACAATCTGGGCATGTGGCCAGGATCCTAGGAATATTTAAGATCTGTCTTTCTTAGCATACCACACTATTTTTGCATCCTTCCACCATCATGTGTTAGTTAAGTTGAACTCACACTTTACTTATTGTTTATGTTTTGTGTGCTAAATATTAAACACTTCTCATTTATAGTAAAAAAAATTAACTATGAGGAGGTGAAGTGAGCTGAAGGCCAAATGGTCTTTATGTATCATAATGCTGCCATTATGCAAGCCTGACTATACTCCCCCTCACAAGGAGAACTATGGGAGAATGATTTTTTTTTCAAAATCATAGATAAAAATAAAAACACACACAAACACTCGTAGACAAAGATATAACTTCTTTTTTAGAAACAGCTGTCTGGTTTCAATCATGTTATGTGTAATAATTATTCAGAGACATCTTAACTTCAGCTGTTACATTAACAACAGAGTAGTGCAATGAAAACATATGTGACATGCTTTATCAATGAGGAGTCTTCAAGGAGCAGGAGCAGGATTTGACTGAATGTGCATGCCTTTTTTCTGCACTGCAGCTGTACTTTGCTTGTATGTTGTGTGAATTTGCAAGCTTTAAGTTCAACATAATAAATTAACAACTTAATAATGCATCGAGTGTAAAGCAAAATGTCCTTAACAATGACATTTTCTGATCTGACAATACCTTTTACATTATCATAACATTATCCTTTGTGAGCTTTATGATTCTTTCAACACATGGTTTCTGCAGTGTGTAAAAGGTCAGCAAAGAGTCCATTTCAAAGGTGTCAACAATAGGACAAGAATCAGCTACTCAGTAGCATCAAAGAACCTATTTTAGTTCAGATTTTTCTGGTATCATTGTATAACAAATAAATTGAAATGTAACAATGGCTCTTTGCAATGGATAATGTCACTATATCACACTTGTTGCAGTCTTGTTCTACCCTTACATCTCTTAGTGGTTTCTGGTTTGTGACTGCCTTCCTGAGGTAGATCAGAGGCGAGGAATTGGTGGGTCAACTTCAATTCCCCATTCAGGACCCTTCAGCTGTTTGAGTCATAAAGAACATGTGTAGATCATGAACTGAAAAGATGATTTTAAACGGCCTATAGAGGCAGATAGGTCTTAGACAATGGATGGGAGAACTTGTTGTTTGGTCATTTAACATTAGAACCATTTCTAATGACTCCACAGAACTACTAATATTAAACCACAAATGCAGCGTATGGACATCTGTTGTGTGCATTTTGTTTATCCAATGCTTTATTTAACAGGTTAAGCGTGCTACTAAATACTTCATGGGAGGGTGTTTTTGCATTTATAAAAATGTTTCGTCAGCAGAAAATAGCCATCCCCAGAGTCAAAGCTGTTTAGTTTTATCTTTTGTAACTGATGATCTTTGGTCTCATCTAAATCAATTGAAACGTGACATGCAGCCCTCAGGCAAGACTCTATTGCCTGTTACATTTCCCTAAATGAAGACAATCTTTTTAGCTTGTTTAAAGAAATTTAAAATAAATTAAAAATAAATATTAAATTGGGTGTGAACCCCAATATATGGGATTTTGAGGTCTAAATGTCTCAACCATTTATGGCTTTTGTACACTCTATACCTGGGTTGCCAATAATGGTGTACAGTGCTGTATATAGTATATATTCAATTTTCCTTTGGGATTAATAAAGTATTTTTGAATTTGAATTTGAATTGAATATAGGGACCTTTAAATATAGAAAAATGCATTAACACAGCAGTGAATGCTTTTAATTGGTTACAATAGTCACCTTTAGAAAACTGTAGCAAAAAGGAGGCAAACAGCAAACTATTTTATTATTGAGGACATTTTTGGTGAGTCGCCCAGGCAGTACAGGTTTTTCTTCGTTCAACTTGTACTGTTGAACTTAAACTCAGAAAAAAGAAGTAAACTGAGAAAACCTTTCATCCTCTGCAGTTCAATATTAAAACAACACCTTTATGTGAATCTTCTGCTGGGTTGAGCTTAAGAATAACTATCACAGTCGCATATTGTATTCAGAAGAAAAAACATAAATCCCTCTTTATAAGAAGGAGGCAAAACATTGTTTAGTTGTCACTTACAGCTGAGCTCTATTCGTATGAAGTCCTTGATGCCCAAATTTTCAAGAAAGAGCCCAGAGGAGGATGTTGTTTTAAACAGAAAAGAGATGTCTGCATTCAGCTCTCCATGAAAGGTAGGGAAGTGAAGGTAGGACGTCTCCTTGTCAAAAAATGCAGCATTCCAGAAGTTTTCTATAACACAGAAAAATAGCTGAAATGTTTTCTGTTTTCTACCTAGAAATATGGCTGTAAAACTTTTTAGGTCATTGTAGCATATATCACATTGGAACAAAGCTCATTAAAGAGAAAACTCATTATGAGAGCTATATAATGGAAACCCTGTAGTAAACAAATGAACCAACTGTTCAGCTAATTAGGTGAGGAAAAAAGGCACAACAGCAGCTATACTATCTCACTTATGTTGATTTATCTTTGGGCATTTATTTACTAACTCATTAAACTTATTGGTGACTATATAAACAGTCATCAGCAGTAAAATATATCAACTTGTTAATTTATTTTACATTTTCTATTAATACTGTGGTTATAAAATGGCATTGTGGAGTTATATTTAATTGGGTGTCTGCTAATTAGCTTGTGTAATTTGCTGCTGTGAAATTTTCCATTCACAATTTAAATGGAAAGAGTCTGGACAGGGGGACTGGTTTAATTTGGGTTGTTGTATCATCAGACGAAAAACATTCAAGGGTAAATACAGTATTTTCACATGGAAAAGAAACACATTTTCACCTTTGATACCAGCTGCGTGAAAAACAGCAACATATTGAAATAGACTTACTGTCTCCATGACAGCGGAGAGGTCCCACCCTGTAAGCAGCCTCTGAACCTGGACGGTGGATGTCACCCAGCAACAACGACCTGACTGGTAGGATCTCCTTACTGGTGACAAGGCCTGAGTCATCCGTCCTGAGGTGGAAGAAGAGACAAACAGCAGCAGGTTTGAACATATACCAGAAATAAGACATAATAGGAAAAGGGAAAACTGTTCCTACCTGAAGTCAAACTAAAGTAAAAAAGTGGAAGAAATTCTGTTTAGAAGATGAACACTCTGTTTGGACTGCAGTCATTTGTTCTCAGAGGATTACTTGAGGATGTGCTGACAGACAAAAAAAAAACAATCTGAGCTGACACAACGTCTTACACTTGGTGGAACTGTTCTCTGCACAATGTTAGCTTGAGTGATTAATTTGCACATCCAAACCAACTGCTCTGTTGCTGCAAAACAAAATAAATAAATGATGCAGGGCTGCATGGCATTGGTATATCTGATAAAATGATGGCAGCAGCAAAATGGAGCAAATTTTGACAGCAGGAGATAATCTGTGATGAGATTGTTGGAGAAAAGATGCTGGGTCATTGGGAATGCAGAGCTGGTTTCAGTATAAGACAGTCCTGACTGCAGAGCTAGAGTGAGACAATAAAAGTGCTCAAGGTCTGAGAAAAAGAAATAAAAGACCGGGCAAAGGATGTTTAAACGTCTTGGGATTTGTTGATGTCTCGTTACTGGAAGAGAAGACTCCTCAAATTCATAAATAAATTCAAGCAACAGCAGAGTGGTCTGAAATACCTTTTGTGAAAATGTCAATGTCTTACAGTGCCTATCAAAGGTAACAACTTTCACACAAACAGATATAACAGAGGGTTCTTTACAGATGTTTAAAACAGGTAGATAATAAAAAACAGATTAGAAATGATCAAAGGAAGTAAACAAACGTATGCATTAAAAAAGAAAAAACAGACATTTATTCAAGAGAACAGGGTACTACGATCAAATAATTTACTGACATGTCAACAGAAAACTTCAATATGTTGTAGAAAATCCAGTGCATCCAGTTGCCTTCGAAAGTCAATTAATAAGCAAATATAGTCAACCTGTGTGAAATTTCATCTCAGTTTAAATCCAGCAGACCTCTGAGGTTTATTCATGAACGAATAGCATCATAAAGCATCATAAAGACCAAGAAACACAGCGACAGGTTGGTGAGAAAGTTGTGGGGAATTGGGGTTTGGTAAAAAAAAATAAAATATCCCAACTATTGGACATCTCATGGAGCATTGTTCAATCCATTATTCAAAGTTCTGAGTGTGGCTAAATGGCAAACCTACCAAGACATGTTCGTGAACCAACACTGACAGTTTTGGAAGAGTGATACGAAAGTAGCACAGAGGCCCATGGCAACTCTGAAGGAGCTACAGAGATCCACAGCTCAGATGAAAGACAGAAAACAAGTGAAAGGTTATCTGGTCAGATAAGAACAAAACTGCACTGAGGTCGAAAAACTAACACCGTGAACAAACCATTCCCACCTTGGAACATGGTGGTAGCAGCACTGAACTGTGGTCATGCTTTAACAGGACAAGGAAGTTGGTCAGCTGATGGAACGATGGATACAGCTAAATTCAGGCCAGTTCTAAAAAAAAATGTGACTGGACCAGAGTTTCACCTGCCAGCAGGACCATGGCCCCAAACATTCAGGTGGAGCTGAATGTTTAGAGGATAGATTACACGATATTCATGTATTTAAAATACCCCAAAAGTCAAAACCTAAATCTAATCGAGAATCTGTGGCAAGACTTGAACATTGGTGTTCACAAACAATACCTCCATTCTAACAGAGCTTAAAAAGATGGTAGAGTCATATTGCAAATGGGCAACAATTGTCATCGTAGTGAAAGCTGGTATTACAAAGCATTGACAAGGACTTAATATATGCATGCCACGGTTATCAGTTCTTGTTTGTAAAAGAACATTTTAAGATCATGTGTTAGTTTCTTTCCATAAACCTTTACTTCATGTAATTATTATCTACCTTCCTACCCTTGTGTGGATTTATCTTAAACAAATCTTTAACCTTCAGAAAAACATGCTGAAGTTTGTTTCTTTGTGACAAATGCCTTGTAGAGGTATTATTACTTATACAAGCCAGAGTATTGCATAATGATAATTTAGGTTTCTAATCATTCTGTAATATGGTTAAAAAAAACTATAGCTTCCTTTGTTCTTTAGTTTTTTTTGACAATGTTCTGATTTGATAAGAACATCTTCCACATTGTGACAGTAATCCATAGCCAGCACAACTACATGCATTAAGCTTACAAATATAAAAAAGTCAGAAAGAAAACCCCTAAAACTTAATACAGAACAAATCAAAAGATGGAACACACAAATGTAGGAAGTCTTGGGCTTTGTCTTTAAGTTCGCTTCTTTTCATATCCATGCATGTGTTTTAATGTTTGACATTTTAAAGTTGATCAACGTTTATTTATTACATGTAATTATTTCTGATATTTTGAGTAATTGAAGACAGAGTTTGATAAATCTAGAAAGGAGACAAAGCTCCGAAAGCATAAAGGACTTCAGTTTAGACATAAGATACATGAAAGTTCTGTTATTGTATTAGGCTATTATTAACAGAACAGTTCAAGAACAACCCTTAAACCTCTTATCAGCACTGTAGCCATGCCAACAGAGTCGTAGCTATGCAGAGTTATTGCTGCACATGTTTCCTCACATATAAAATTATTTTGATGGAAAGGAAAGGTCATACCATCTTTACCACTTTCTTCACTCATATGTTGAGGACAGGAGCTTTACAAAAATCTAGACTTATTCTGTTATAAATATCTGAGCCAACAGTTAAGGTTGAGGTATTAACTCTTCTTCTAGACCCCACTTACAATCTGCTTTTGAAATTTAAAAAGAGCATGCAAATACACTATGTGACATTAACAATCACTGTTCATGTAATCGAGTTCGATAGGGTTCATTTCTTGGAGCATTACTTGTCTAAATACATTTAAATGCATAAAATTAAACAATTAGCTTGCTAAAACAGGCATAAACACTTTAAGATAAAATCTATGTAAAGAACCTTAAGAGAGAAAGTTGCACAATAATTTACTGTACCATAGGTCATAGTCAGCATCACAGTTGCAGTAGAAACTTGAGTCGAGACAGTTGTCCTGCACCCCACACATGCACTGCTGGCTGCCAGGCAAAGCTCCACCCCAGTAGTTCTGGATCTGACCTGGGGCTGGGCCTCCTACCCACCAGCTAAATGGAGCACCATCTTAAACACACGCAAAACACAGAACAATGTTTCACATGCAGAAAAACAGGCAATATATTTAATTTCATGAAGAAACACAGAAAACTTTTACACAAATCCATTAAAGAGGCAGACGTTATTTCTGCTTTTAACTACAAAGGCAGAATGGTCAAACTAAAGCTGAAGTGCTGAGAATACACTTGTTAGCAAGATATGACTGAAGTAACAGTAAGAAACTGCCATATGGGAAATAGCCGTGTGCTGCAACAAGATACTCTCTGCTGTTGTTACTCAGCTCACAATCCCACAATCCCAGCTTGCTTTATGTACACACACATATGAACACAATGATGCAATGCTTTATGAACCACCAAAAATGAAACAAAGACAGATTTATGAGGACATTTTCTTGGCATCAATGTAAAGCCATTGCTGTGTGAAAACAGCTAATCAGTCTTGTGAACATATAGAAGTGACAGTTTATGTACAATGTCTCCAACATCAATTTTTTTTTATGAAGACATCATTTAATTCTCATCTAATTAACAGATTTAGTTAATTAATCTCTCCATTATAAATGAGATAAATATCCAAACCAGCTTCTGCTTGTAATGTTTCTTGTCTGACAACACACCCAAATCTTTGAGATTTTTATAAAATGCATTATTCCAGCCTGTCCAACCTTGAACAAGTATCACTGTTACATTCCAGATAAAACTAGGCAGGGAAGAAGTAACTGAGTTCCTAAGAGTTATGCTGATCAGAAGGCTTTTGATTGTATGAGAGGTTCACAGATTTTGCTACTTTTTAATTCCTTAGAACACCCTTGAGCTGTGTATTTAAGTCCTCATTTAATGAAAGAAAAAAATCGTATGATTTCCTAAACAATTAAGTGCAGTTAAGCAGTGGAGATAATGCACAAGCGAAATTTAATTAATGTTTTAAATAGTAACTTAACCGACTAAATCAGCAGTTCACACCACTCTGCCCTGATTTCAGATATAGATCCCACAGACTCAGAAAAGCTTACTTTGCAAAGAAGTTGCTTCCAGACATCTTAATGGCATTTCCTCTCCTAACAGATTCAGCAAAAAAGCTGAATAACACAATTACTGTTAAATTTCGCCACTTCCGAAGTTCTCTAAGTAACCTTTGTTAAATATTAAATGTCACAGATTTTCTCCGTTGCCATAGCTTACCCTGGGTGTTAAATAGGCGAGACCTCCTGCAGTGGTAGGATAGCTCCTGCTCACAGTACTCTGACTGACTGATGATGGCTGATAACTGCTTCTCTTCAGATTGGTAGTGAAAGTTGGCAAAGTGTTGGTTTGTGTCAGGGGAGGCCTGAACTGTGGTCAGCTCTGTGTTGTTATGCTGTATGACAATCCATGTCTGGTCCTCTGGTGGAAAGGCAGCAACGTTGAAAAGAAAACAATAATAACAATGCTCAGATTGGCAGATATCAACGATTTACATGAAATAAATAGACATATCCATGACAATTTACCTGTCATGTTACAATAAACGAGCTGGGGTTTGATTGGTCCACTGCCATCAACATCTATGTAAAAGTGCCCTGAGATGTTGCCTTTGTGCTTGTAGATTTCACATGACCGTTCATATTTTGCTATGGCAAAAATATAACAGAATGTAAATCAAAGGGTGTAAAAGTTTTAAATACACAGAAACTATTCAGTAGAAGTCAGAAGTTTACATACACTCATCAGTATAAATTTATACATTTTTGAGTTTTAATGATTTCTTTGATTTGTTCCTTTAAAGGGTTGATTCATAATACATCACACACATCCAATGATGTTTACGCACATGAATTAGGTGCACAATTTGAGTTTATGTTGAATTTTTATAATTTTCTGGGTCAGGTTTATAGATACAGGCTAAAATATATACATACACCAGCGCCAATTTACATTTAAATGCCCCTCAGCAGGTTAGAGAGAAACCACACTCATTTTGTTGGCTTGGGAGGGTCCATGTTTTATTCTGGCAGGATCTTTCACCACTTTTCTTAGTGGAATTGTAAGAGTTAATTTAAACTGGCACAAACTGGCACAAACTGTCCGATAGGATTGAGTTTGAAGCCATTCCAGAAGCCCTATGTTAATTTGCTTCATTCTTTCCAAAAACAGAGTTGATGTGTGTTTGGTGTAGTTGTCATGTTGAAAAAAAGGACAACAATCCTGTTTACCAACAGGACATCTAAATGGCTGAAACATGGTTGCCTCCCATTAAATCTTGCTGTAGATCCTACTCATTTGAATATTTCCTTGAATATGAGTACGCTATCTTTAACTAAGTGGTACGGCTTTCTATTTGTTGTAAATTTGCCGTTACTGTACCCTCATTTCTTATATTGTGATTTTATATTTTACAGTTGCATGCTGCATGCTTCCATTTTCCTGTCACTTTGCTGATGGTAAGGCTGAATTACCTCACTGAGGGCCAATTCTATTCTATTCTATTCTATTCTATTCTATTCTATTCTATTCTATACATTATGTGTCTGTGTTGTAATGCTTTGCAGATACAGTACTAACCATGAAATCATAATCATGTCCTGGTTCCACCTTACTTTGATCTTGGCAATCTGTCTCTGAACGCCTATTCAGGTTTTTAACACTATAATGAATACAATAGTGTAGCTAAAGACATTAAACAAATATGATTGTTCCTGTTCTTCCATTCGAAATAAGTTTTTTGAGATATTTTTAGCACTTGAAAGTCTTTGGTACTTAGGTTAAAAATATTAGGCATGATGAAAAAGAAGAAGCATTTAAGAGCTGAGAATTGACACAGTGCTTTATGGCGCTCTTTGAAGATAGAAGTGGGAGAAAATTGTGGCTTTCATCTACAGCGGGATGCCGTCCTTTTGTTCTGTCTTCTGCTATCCCCCAGTGGAACGGTGACATTTTATTTCTGCATTATGGATGCATTAAGGGATGCTATTTTTACCAAGAAGGAGCATATAAAATTTTGGGCAAACTTATCTTAAAGTCTCCAAAGAACTGCAGGTAATGAATTCAGTAAATATGAATAGGTTTCCAAAAGCTCATTTGATGTGCACAATATGTTTTACTTTACTCCAAAGTGACAGGTGCATTTGTAAATAAAACAATTAAGATTCAGACTATTTTTTAGTATACAGCTGAATATTTTATAGAAACCAAACAAACTCATAATAAATACATTTAAAGTAACGTTTTACAATACAAAGCACAAAGATAGTAGGCTATGTGCAGGTGACAGCAACAATAACAACAAAACAATCCTTAACACTTTTAAGTTAAACGGGATTCTAATACACAAAGCATAATGAAGAATCACCAATCTGTCTGGTCTATTCCTGAAGGAACAGAGCTAATTAAAGTTTTTAACCAATGTCATAACAAGAAATCCACAAGTAAATTGACAGTTGAGGGACTTATTAAAGTAACCTCAATAAAAGCATGGTTGGAATATTAACCCTGATTTCTTCATGTCCTGTAAAATACAAGACAGATTTTTTTCTGAGGTCCTTGATATTAAAATAGATTCACCATTCACCAGCACGCAACATGAGTGTTTGGACTAGTGTAGAGTAAGATTCCAATTCTAAAAATGTATTTCTCTTCTTTAGATTAATGAACATTTTAATTCTCCCTTTTTATTTGAAATTAAGATGTATCTAATGCAGTTTTTATACTTGGCTTTCAAAAAAGCAGAAAAGTTGTAAAATAGGAATAATTTGCTGAAAGCTGTAAATTCAACAAAATTAAAATCTGAGATTAAAATACATAAATCGAAACTGAAACCTGAAAATATTAGACAGTGCCTTGCATAGCTATTCACATCGCTTTAACTTGTCCACCTTTTGTCACATTGAAAAAGAAACTTAACAATGTTGATCTAAGCAGTTCATATTGAAATGGACGAAAAGTGACAAATGGTTTTCAAAATAAAATAGACAAGAAATCTAAAGAGTGTATCATGCTATTGTATTAAGCACCATGCAATTGTAGATCGGGTTGTACTGTTTTGTCACCTACAGAAGAGATCAAAAATCTAAATGTACTAAAGATATTCTCTAGGTCTGATAGTGTTTCACTGGACATAGCATGGATATTTTGCAGTTATTTTAAGACGCTACAAAATGAATGATAATTTATTTAGCTTTAAACTATTAAAATCCAATGTTAAGTGCCATACAGCGGCTTTGCAATCACCCTATAAGACTTCTTGTGTGTTTGTTTTGATGTTAAGCTTACAGCTGTGGCAGGTGGCTCCTCTGTAGCCACTGTTAGAGCAGTTACAGTGGAAGGTGCTCCATGACTGAGTGCATCTACCTCCATGTTTGCAGTGACTCGGGGAACACCTGCAGGGCAGAGAAGAGAGCAGTGCATACATGACAAGATTAGCTTCTTTGTCAAAAGTTCTCTCAAAGTTTCTCAAGGATGTTCGTATGTCTTTAGAACATCTGTTCTGATGAAAAGGTGTGGAGCAGGGACCCGAATAAAATCAGCTATAAAAAAAAAACGTACGTGTAGTTTCAACAGTCTGTGCAGCCTGAGGACCAGCTGGTTGATAAGATGGCTTTTTTTTCAAGATGTATTACACATTTCTGTCCATCTGCTAAGGTGATCCAAAGGTTCTGCTCTACATAAAATCTCTATAGTCTTGAAAAAAACTTATTACAGATAACCGGAAGTACTGAACATTTATACAACAGCTAAATTGTAGTAACATGTAGACAAAACTTGGAGGCAGTTTAAAAATCGGAGATAAAATACGTCCAGTGTTTACACAAAATGTGGAGTTTAATTTCTTTGAAATTCTCGCTAAATTTGATCATCAATGTAGCTTGGCAGCTGAGTTCCTTCACAGGGATAAAATTTAAACATTTTGTTTTTCATTTGAGTATCAGGCTTTGTTTACAGAAAGCAGTAAACCTGAAAATATGGATAATTACCTGCTTCTTACTTTTTCACAAATATTTTTAAATAACTAGGATTTCAGCAGAGCTGGGTGTAATATAAAGGAAGTGATAGTAATATCCAGTGCCTTTCAAAAGTATTTATTCCCCTTGACCTTTTCCACATTTGTCATGATACAACCACAAACTAAAATACATGTATAATGATCCAATGCAATTGATCAACACAGGTATTAGGGCAAGGAAATTAATTGATGGTCTTCTAGAGTTTCTACAATTAAAAAAAAAAGCATGGCATGCATTTTTTGTCAGTCCTCCTCTACTCTTATGCTGTAAAAAAAGTCGTGCAACTGCCAACAGAAGTCACCTAATAATTATGTAAGGTCCACCTGTGTGCATTTTGCCCTCAGTATAAATACAGTTCTTCTGTCCACGCCTCAGCATTTTTTAGAGAACATTATTGAATAAACAATGTCAGGAAGACGAAATAACATATTAGACAGGTCAAGTATAAAACTGTGAAAAGGTTTAAACAAGGATTAGGTTATAAAACAATATCCCAAGCTTTTAATATCACTGTGAGATGCTCAATACATCATCTAAAAACAGAGTATGGCACAACTACAAACCTACCAAGACATTGCTTTCCATCTACCAATAGGCCAGGCAAGACATAAGGAGCCACGAGGCCCATTGAAACTCTGGAGGAGCTGCATAGCTCCAAAGCTCAAGTGGGAGAATTTTTTGACAGAACATCTAAATGGTAAAATCATAAATGGCCTGCACTTTTTTTTTAGCACTTTATCAAGTCCAAAGACCCAAAGCGCTTTACACTACAATCAGTCATCCACCCATTCATACACACATTACACACTGACAGTGGTGAGCTACATTGTACCCACAGCTGTCCTGAGGCAGACTGACAGAAGTACATGCAAAATGCTGGGGACATCAGCCTGAACACACCATCCCCAAGGGGATAGTGTTGGTAGTTTCATGCTGTGAGGAGCCTTCTCTTGACAAGGGAAGAAGCTTCAAAAGATATGAGGAAGAGGAATGAAGAGGAGGTTCACCTTCCAAAAGGTCAATAAGCCTGAACAAACAGCTAGAGCTACAAAAGGATGGTTTTAATCAAAGCACATTTATGTGTTAGAAAAGGCCAGTCAAAGTCTAGACCTAAAACCAATTCAGAATGTGTGGCAAGTATTGATTCAGAGAGCTGAACACAAATGCATGCTAGAATTTTCAGATTTTATTAGTAAAAAAGCAGTGTCACTACCAATGAAATACGTCTTTGTTTTTCATTGTAATATGACGAAATTTGGAAAGTTCAAAGGGGTTTCAACACTTTTGCAAGGCAATGTATAGAGAGACATATTCACAGTAACCAGGGATTCCAAACTTTTCAACTTTGTTTTAAGTTTGTCACCCAGCACAGCATGCTACTGGCACAGAAGGCTGCTCATTTCAACCCCTGCAGTGATGTTTGTGAGGTGGTGCTATTAGATCTAATTAGGTGTTGGAGGCTGCAGCATTTAGGAGTCAGGTGCACAGTAATATTTAAGTTAATTAAGGTGGGGCAGTTGTAATTAATAGGGCTTTAGCATAGTGCTAATGAGCTAATTTGCATTAGAAGTCGGAGCTTGACATCCAACACACTAATATTTTTATTTCTCTGGTATTTTTATCCTGTTTAAAATTACACATTAGTAAGTATAAATGTTAAATTTTAATTAGATTCTTTAATTTTTGTTTCTGTGTATGTTTTGCTTGATAAATTAGAAAGAATCCAAAACAAACACCTACTGATTTAATATATATGCTTACAAACTTGCATTAGCTCTATTAATATTCAACGTCAGATTACTTTTTTCTTTTTTAAACTCATCTCATTATTAAATTGGACAAAATTATCAACAACTTTTTCACAGTGCCATGAGCAATCAAGAGGATTTAAACATTGATCAGATCAGCCACTCCCTTGTGATTATCCACAAATATCCCCTTCAACACAACAGTTTTTTAGTATTCACTTTGAGCACCTAATGTCAATGTAATGTCTTTTTCTGAGGAAGAGTCCTAACTTTTGTATTTTAATCTATATAGTTTCAAAGTTTAGACCTCTCGTCTGTACCACAATGGTAAAGAGCTTTCTGTGCACTTGTTTCCGCACTGTTTGGTTACTTATTAGTGCAGGTAAAAGCTCTAACAGGTCTCCAGTCTGCTCATAAGAAAAAGTGACTTTCTAAAAGACTGAAATAAATCTTCTGAGCCATAACAGTGAATAGATGTTACTTCCTTAAGTGTAGGTGTATAAACACTGCCTCACGAAGCTGCAAATACATACATCAGGACTGAGTGTTTAAGTGCACACCTTTAAACACACTACTTCCATGTGTGAAATTGTGGAAGAATCAAAACAAATCAGCTAAGACATGAGACGGAGAACTGGACCTCCACAATTCTGGTTCAATCTTGGGTACAATTGCCTGAAGGTGCCACATTTATCTGTTCAAAAAGTTATATGCAACTGCCCACAACGTTTTCAAAACACTTTAATCAAGAAAAAAAATTATTAGAAATTAAAGTTTTTTTTAACAAACAAAGAATTTCTGAATTTCTGAAATTTTTTAGATTTTATGTTCTAAAAACTAAAAAAAGGGGAAAGTACAGAACTTACTGGATTTGGTCTGATTTTCTTCAATGAAAAGGTAAGCAGGCATAGGCATGGATAGATATATTATACAACACAATAATCATTTCAAAATGGTTAGTGTTAATGTTTAGAAATTTTGTAATAAGACTGTGCCCATATTTAATAATAAAACATGTCTAAATCACTTTGGAGTCGTTTTGATATTTTGATGACCTAGTGTCCCAGCTGTACCTGAATGCGGCATGCTCATCCCTGCTCACCAGCAGAGATTCCTCAGACTTGCATTTTGTATGGTATGTGGAGTTTGGGTTCATAATATGTTACCTGTAGCCATTTGAATATCCTCAGATTTTTTTCTAGTATCTGTAATATTTACAGTAACTTGCGAAAGTATTCACCCCCCACCTCCCTTGGCTTTTTTAATGTTTTGTTGCCTCACAAGCTGGGATTAAAATGTATTGTTTGAAAGTGTGCACTATTTCATTTACAGAACATGTCTACAACTTAAATTCAATTCAAATCAATTCAATTCAATTCAATTCAATTCAGTTTTATTTATATACCGCCAATTCACAGCACATGTCGCCTCAAGGCACTTCACAAAGTCAATTCAATCGAATCATACAGATTTCAAGTCAGATACATACATTCCAATTAATCCTAACTATCGAACAATGCAGTCAGATTCAGTTATTAATTCAAATTGGTTAAAAAGTTTTTCTATCTAAGAAAACCGAGCAGATTGCATCGAGTCAGTGACTTGCGGCATTCACTCCTCCTGGATGAGCATGTAGCAACAGTGGACAGTCACAGGCATTGACTTTGCAGCAATCCCTTATACTGAGCATGTATGTAGCAACAGTGGAGAAGAAAACTCCCTTTTAACAGGAAGAGACCTCCAGCAGAACCAGGCTCAGTGTGAGCGGCCAACTGCCACGACTGACTGGGGGTTAGAGAGAACAGAGCAGAGACACAAAGAGAACAAAGAAGCACTGATCCAGGAGTACTTTCTATGGGAAGGAAAAGTAAATGTTAATGGATGTAGCTCCTTTGGTCGTTTCACCTAGAGAGAAAGAACAGATAAACTCTGAGTCCGTTTTCAAGTTTAGAGTATGAAAGACAGCACATACAGTTAGTCACAGTAAAAACTCAGTCAGTAGCTATGTCTAGGAGAAAAATAGGGTTAAACACTGAAAGACAGGGCTAAGTGGATCATCGGTAGAAGGTGAGTATTAAGTTGTTGGCAGCAAAAGTTTGGACGATGCTCCCCTCCAGGAAGGTGTCACAGGTAGATACAGAGTCAGGCCAGGTGTAGCTTTTAGGAAGAGAAAAGAGAGAGAACAAAGTTAAAAGCTGAAATAACAGCAAATCATGGAAAATCGGAGAGTAGTATGATAATGTAGCAGAGAGAGTGAAAGTGGTCATTATGTCCTCCAGCAGCCTAAGCCTATAGCAGCATAACTACACAGATAGCTCAGGATAAACTAAGCCACTCTAACTATAAGCTTTATCAAAAAGGAAAGTTTTAAGTCTAGCCTTCAAAGTAGACAGGGTGTCTGCCTCACGGACCAAAACCGGGAGCTGGTTCCACAGGAGAGGAGCCTGATAACTAAAGGATCTGCTTCCCATTCCACTTCTAGAGACTCTATGAACTACCAGTAACCCTGCAGCCTGAGAACGAAGTGCTCTGTTAGGAATATATGGAACAATCAGATCTCTGATGTATGATGGAGCTAGATCATTAAGGGCTTTATATGTGAGGAGGAGAATTTTAAATTCTATTCTGGATTTAACAGGAAGCCAATGAAGGGAAGCTAAAATAGGAGAAATATGATCTCTCTTTTTAATTTTCATCAGAACTCTTGCTGCAGGATTTGGGATCAGCTGAGGGCTTTTAACTGCATTTTCTGGACATCCTGATAGTAAGGAATTAAAATAGTCCAGCCTTGAAGTAACTTTAAATATGCATTGTTTTTTATTGTGAGGCAAACAACATAAAAGTTCAAACTTCAGCATGTATGGCTGTTAAGCCTGCCTAAAGTCAGCACTTTATAGGGCCACCTTTCGCAGCAATTACAGCTGCAAGTTCATAGTGCTTTCCTTAGTGGCCTAAAAAGTAAACTTTAGCCTCATCTGACCAGAGCACCTTCCTCCATACATTTAGGGAGTCGTCCTCATGCCTTTTGGCAAACTCAAAACGTGCTTTCTTTTTTTTAACACTAAGTATGGGCTATTGTCTGGCCACTCCTTCATAAAGTCCAGCTCTATGAAGTATATGGCTTATTGTGATCCTGTGGAGAGATACTCCAGTCTGTGGAACTTTGCAACTCCTTCAGGTTTACCTTTGGTCCGTGCTGCCTCTCTGATTAATGTCCTCCTTTGCCTGTTCTGTGAGTTTTAGTGGGTGGTCCTCTCTTGGCAGGTTTGTTTGTTACCATGTGCTTTACATTTAAGGATGATGGATTTGAAGGTGCTTCAGGGGAACATAAGAGATTTGGATATTTTTTGTAACTCCACCCGGACTTGTACTTCTTAACAACTTGTTGAGAAGTAGAAGTCGCTTGTTTGGAGAGCCCCTTTGTGTTTTAAGGTGTAAAGCCTCTTACCTAGTGGTGTTGCAGCCTCTGGCACCTTTCCGAAATGTTGTGTTTATACTGACATGTGACACTTAGATTGCACACAGGTGGACTTCATTTCACTGATTATGTGACTGTTGAAGGTAATTCGTTGTGCAAGAACTTTTTAGGGGCTTCATGGCAAAGGGGATGGATACAAATGCACATGCCAGTTTTTAGTGTTTTCTATTTTTGAATTCTTTTTTTATACATATTTTTCTCATTTCACTTAACCAACTTAGACTATTTTGTGCAGATCCATCAAATAAAATAAGATTTTTTTTAAAATTCAATCACAGGTTGGAATGTAACAAAATAGATAAAAAGCCAAGAGGGGTGAATACTTTTGCAAGGCACAGTAAATTCAGTTTAGTGCAGAGTGAACTGCAAACCTTATTGCTGTTGAAAAATGTGTACGCTGAAAAAGTTTGGGCTTGGTCCACCTTCTTTCTCCACTTTTCTTTTCTTAACCTAAAAGAAATACCCCCTAAACTCATGGTCACACTGTCCCTCATAAAGACTGAGGAATAAAAGCAACAGAGAACATTTTTAGAAGGTAATCCATGGGCTCTAAAACAATGAGGGTAAGTAGCGAGGATTTAGAAATTGTAAAGCGTAAATGGTCCAGAATGCTGGGTAAGAAAAGCAGAAAATATAGGAATGAGTAAGTGGGATAGAAAGCTAAAAGGGATGGAATAAGGTGCTGATGTTCATAGGAATAAAGTAGGAAACAGTGAATTAGTGTTGGGTGGAACAGAGCAAAAAAGTGCAGGCACGTTTTTCTGCTCTACAGTTTTTCTCATATGCTTCCTTTGTGACCTATCTTTGATCTCTGGACCGAATTTTAAGTGAGCACTTTTTATTTGATGGATTATAAAAATATACTATTATTTCTTTTAACTCTTTAGATACATTCTGAACTAAATGTTTTTAACAATGATAAGGTGACCCCTGAGGTGCAAACAGAGTAACATTTGAAAAAAAACACAGATTGTAGTTAGCAAGAAAAAATGAATCATTTCACTTTCTGAAAAAGTAGGACAATGTTCCTGTTTTTCAGAGCACAGAATAAAGTCTTTCATGATGAATTGTTTGTAATTCATCTTTTTTTTATAACCTTTGCATCTTTTAGCAGTGACCTTGCAAAGAGTTTGAAAAATAAATCAAACACAAACAAAAAAAAGGTCCATAATGTAATTCCTGGTATTGTGATTTGCTGAAGTACCAATTTAAGTATCTTTATGAAGAGGTATCAAAAGAATAGGAAGCTGTAGGCTTTGCACCTTATATCAGTAGTAGCAGTGCATTATAAAATGGCCAACATTGTTACAAGAAGTTTAAAACGCTGAGCAACAACTAAATGATATATATCAGGATGAATAAAAGGTGAAGTATCCCATCCTGCAACAGTGTTGAAGTATATTTTAAGTTTTTTCTAAGTGATTTTAAAAATGTGATAAATTGTCTATAGCTTGACTGACGACTTCAATACAAAGCATTTATGAATTATTATATTTAAGAAGGTTTATTTTAATGTTAGCAGTTTTTAAAGGTCACATAAAAACAGATGAACAAATGCTCAGTGCATGCAATCTTTGAGAACTTCCTTCAATATTGCTTCAAGTTAAATAAAATTTGACAGCTGGTTAACTGTTTCTAAAATTTACCTCATGCACCATTAGAAGGAAAGACATATCCAAGGAACCTGAACATGGACCTAGATCTGTGCCATGGTTAACCTGAGAAACTCATTTATTTTTCATCTGTATCTCCTCAGTAGGTCTCTAGCATGATTAACATTTTGCAGTTAAATGTGCCCTCCAACATGCTGCATGTTGCAGATCAGGTGACAGAATGAGGATAGAGTAGCTGAAAACTTTCTGGTAAGATTTGACAGTCTGTATAATCTCTCCTGGATAACTGAGCTTCCAGGTATCCACTCTTCCAGGCTTCTATTACTGCCTCTGGCTAAACCAACACAAGGCAGAAGCTTTGTGGACATGCACACGATTACTATGGATGCTAACTAGTATTTCCTGTGAAGACTTTATGCCTGCTGAACAGCAAACGCACGACTGCAGGGACAGTGCAAATTGCTGTTGTTTGGATTTTTTTAGCACCTGCTCAGTGATTCGCCATGATGTCTCTCTTTTATTCACAAAGTAATACAGCACAACATGCAGGTCATGAAAAATGTAGCTGACAGACCCGCAAATACACAGAATACACTTATTGACCTGGGGTGTGTGTAAAGTTGAAACAGACATTGATATGCGCTGTAATAAAAGAAAAATTACATTTTTCTCACTGCCAAACGTTAAAACAGACGTAACTTTTCAGTTTGCTCAATTAGAATTACCAAAAATATTTCTATTTTCAGAATACCAGAATAATGAGAATGTTTAATTAATTTCTCCAATTTTAGAAGTTTACATACACATAAACCATTTAAAAACCCTAGATAATTTTTATCAATATTCTGATTAGTTCATTGAAAAAATTTTAGGTAAATGGATGTGGATGTATTTTAAGGCAACACCTCAAACACACTGCTTTATTGTTTGACATTGTGGAAAAATCAAAGTAAATTCGCCAAGATGTCAGGAAGAGAATTGTGCACCTCCCAGAATCTTGCTCACCCTTGGGTACAATTTTCTGATGTCTGAACACCGTGCGAATCTACAGCCAGGGAGGAAGCATGTTCTGTCTTCTGTAGGTGCTAAAAGCCAAACCAAACTTATTGGTGAACAACACTGTTAAGAGAGGGTCTATACACACAGAAACTAGTCATATACCGACATAGGTGGTAAAGGCACTCAAAGAAGAATAAGCAATTACTCTAATAGTACCATAAAAAGTCAGATTACAGTTTTGCAATACTTTCAGAAAAAGAACCCAATTTTTTGGAAACATGTTATGTGGTCTGATGAAACTTTGTTTGGTAATGATGACATTTATTACATTTGGAAGAAAAAGCAGGAATTTGTGAGCCTTAGTACCCAATACTAGCTGTAAAGTAAAGAGGTGGCAGTATCATGTGTTGGTGTTCAGTAGCAGGAGCGACTGGTGTACTTCCCTAAATTATATGGCATCATGAGTTAAAACATTATGTGGAAATACTAAAGTAACATCTCAAGACATCAGCCAGGAAGTGTCATGATCCTTGGGCGTTCGGTTGTGGTTTTTTAGGTTATTCTTATGTTTTATTGTTAGTACAGTTAAAATAATTTTTATTATATATTTTTTTCCCTTGGTTTGAAAGTTTCTTTGTATCTCTGGTCAGATTCTCTCATGTTAATTAGTCTCCCTCCCTCAGCCTCCCCGCTTTCACTCTGCCTCAGCTGCTCCACATCATCCTCTGATTAACACACTTCCCATGTAATTTCCCACAATTCCCTCAGTATTTAAGTTCACTGTTGGCCATTGTTCTCCGCTGGATCCTTCCGTTAGCCTGTCTCATTTCTCCATTCTGTTCCATTACCTTTTACTTCCCTGTTGTCCTGCCTGTTCTCCTTCATTGCTCCATGTCATATTATCCACTCACCATGCTCTAAGTTTTGCGTTTTTGTTAAGGTTAAATTCTTCAACTGACTTTTCTGCATTCACATTCAAGTCTTTACTTTGGTCTTTCATCTAGCCCACACAACATGACCCAAAATGTTTGATCCAAGTCTTGCAGTTTAAAGGCAACTCTACCAAATACTACAGGAAAATCTGGAAACTTCTGAAAGCAAAGAAGGTAAAAAAAATTATTATTTTGGCATTTAGCAAATAGAAATAAAACTGGTCATTATAACTGAGTAAGAACAGGAAAGGTTTAGTCTGATATACTGAGAGACTTCTAGAAAAAGAGGTCATATGACTTTTTATAAAGTAAAAATCTGTTCAACTCTGCATGAACCTGTGGTCAACAAATCTATTCTGTGTAACTGCTCGTCTCCCAGCTTCATTTTTTATAACCTGCATGTTGTGCTGCTGTGAATAAGAGACCTGACTGTGAATTGCTGAGCAGGTGCAAACAAAAATCCAAAAAATACAGGAAACTCTTCTGTCCTGTCCTGCTTAGGCTGCTCAGCTGGCTGCAATTACTTAAAGTCTTCACAGGTAGATGCCTGTTAAATGCCTGACAGAAGCATACAGGTCCTAGCTACCAGTTTCCAATATTTTTATCTATAAAGCTTCTACACATCCATTCCCAGAAACTGTTACACACACATGGAGAGAGGCTGGGGTTGCCATACAAGTTCAAAAAACTGACATGATTTGTGATGCATGCAAACAACGTGTTTGTTGTCAAATAATGTGTCAAATAATTAAGTGATGTTATGTAAATCTGAGAAGAAAGCCTTGGTTTTACTGTCCCAACATTAGTAAATGGAAACAATCGCTGTTCTATTGGAGTCGGTAGTGTTCTATGTTTTTTTAAATTTGAATGCCATTGAAAAAGGGAACATAAAACACTATTAATTTGTCTACAAAATCCTCAGTTTATCTGTACATATAGTAAACTAATTAACATCCAAATTTGAAAGATGTTACGTAAACTCTTATGGGGGTTTTGAAAGCTTTCACTTTTGCTACAAAAGGATTAATTGCTTTTTTAACACAATGTCTTTTTTTCCTTCTGGATTACAACAACTAACTTTGTCACTCATTGGATGGCTCAGGGTATGAGCCCTACAAATTTGAGTGGAATTAGTTGGTTTATTCTCATCCTAAACATTTGGTAAGGCTAAAAAAAAGAAAAACGATTTTATCTATATGATTTAATCAATTTTCTCTTTCCAGGATTTTATTTATATCATATTTCTTTAGTTTGTTTTATCTGTTTTATCTGAGTTTTATCTGACTGATATGACATTTTTTGTTATTTTTATCTGTTTCTAAATAAAGGTATCCTGCAAACAGTGGAAATGCAAGCAGCAATTAAGTTGGGTAAACCTCTAAAGTCTATACCACAAATATAGTGAATGTAAATAATGGGTTTAGAAAGAGGAAAGTGTCACTGAAAGTATCTAAATTAACATAAACAGCATAACAATCCTCATGCAGCAAAAACATATACTACTGGTCAAACCCAGTAATCAACATCCAATTAATCTATGTTCTATTCACCTGTTTTAACTAAATTACAGTACATTACTGAGAGCTGTTTTTACTGAGCCTTTAGAGATAAACTAGCCTTACATTTTCTCCAAACCTTTACTAAATTATACTAGAACAGTTCTGTAATGTCATGATTGTTCATCCAGTTAAAAAACAGAAGCCTTTACTATTTATCTCTGTATTTAGAGAAACACTGATGAATTAAAAAAAGAAACAAAGTATTTATAAGGTGTAAAATATCAGTCATAGTCGGTAATCATCATAGAAGTGCAAAATTAAGGAATTCCAAAAAACACCACAGAGAACAAGCATTTACTGTAAGAGTGGTATTAAGTTCTCTATATGTTCAATAGAGTAAAAATCAGCCTGTTTGTCAAAAATCAACACAGCACAAGAAAAATATTAGTTCAGACTTTAGTTTTACGAACCTGTCAGTGATGCCACAAATATCAACCTGCAGCAAACTGTAGTTTCCCAGCCGTCTTTCCTGCACTTTTATTAAGTCCACTAGTTGGTCGTCCAATTTCAGTAGACGCATACATCCCTGAAACACTTGAAATGGGTTTCTGCAGTCCAAACTGGCTCTCTGAGCAGGACAGCCTAAAGACAGATATACAAATTACTTAGATGGTATGAGAAACATCTGAACAGGCAAAAGTCATGAAATAGTTATGATTCGTAATACTTATTGGTACTGAAAATTGGTAAAGCTAACTTTGGATACCTCAGGGTATTTTATTACAATTTTATTTGACAGGCCATCACAAAGTTGGGCAAAATTAGAAGGTGAAAATTATGTTTTTAAAGGGGACATATCATGCAAAATCCACCCTTTTATCCCTTAAATACATTTTGTTGTGTACGTGAACTCTTAAGGAGAAACGTTGAATTTAGTCTCTCCAGGTGCTGCAAAGATACCTTTATATTCTATTTGGGTCATATTTTTCAATTCGTTCAGTTTTCTCTATTCTGTTTTTTTAATTATTGTGTCACGGTATTTGCTGCACAACCGCCTGAACAAGGTCATGGACTTCTGGCTAATCAATTTCCCAAATCCTGCATCTGTGATTCTCGCTGTGATTTTGTAGTCCAAGCTCAAGTAGGCCGAAGCTGCAAGTGGATAAGTCTAAATGTTCGGTTGTTGGGTGTATTAACCCACACAATTCATTACACCATCCCCCAGCATAAGAACCTCTTCGAAGTGTAAACTACACTGCCTAATGTAATTACTTGGATGGAGAAGGTGTTAATATGAGAATAACACACCTTTGTGATGCACTTTTTTGAAGGTGCAGTTCTGCAGGTTTGCCGTCTTCATTTTCCTCTTGCTCTGGGTTGGATTCTGGCTCTGTTGTTGATATCTTTTAATGAATTTGGGAATGAAAAGTTTCTGCGCCGATACATAATTGTATCTCTGCTATCAAACTACAAAATAGGCCGAATGGAGTGGTGTGGAACCCTCTAGAAGTATGACATATCCCCTTTAAAAATCATTACAGATAAATCTTTAAGATGTGTGGCATAGATTCACAATCAGACCCTTTCACTCTGATAACCCAAAATCAAATTCAGCAACCGTTTGCTTTCTGAAGACACCTACATAGTGGAATCATTCTGTGTGCAATTTAATCTCAGTACAAATACAGATGTTTTGCAAAGTAATCAGAAGTTTGTTTGAAAACATTTGCAAACAACCATCAAATAATGATAAAGTTCTGGTGAAGTTTAAAGCTGGGTTAGGTTATAAAACAATATCCCAACAGCTGAATGTTCTCAAGACAGATTCTGTGCAAAGACCTGCAGCTTAAGACAATTTGACTCAAAGGGGCTTTACTTCTTGGTCACTAATGTTTTCCAAAAAATCCCTGAGTGCTTCTCAGAGCCACTGTATTTATACTGAGATCAAATTTTACACTGGATTTACTGACTAATTCACTGAAAGCAATTTGTTGCACGGTGGCGCAGTTGGTAGCACTGTTGCCTTGCAGCAAGAAGGTCCTGGGTTCGATTCCTGGCCGTGGGTCTTTCTGCATGGAGTTTCCATTTTCCCCGTGCGTGGGTTCTCACCGGGTACACAGTCCAAAGACATGACTGTTTAATGACATGAATGGTCTCTCTAAATTGCCCTTAGGTGTGTGAATGAATGTGTGCATGGTTGTTTGTGTGTTGCCCTGCAATAGACTTGCGACCTGTCCAGGGTGTACCCTGCCTCTTGCCCGTAGACTGCTGGAGATAGGCACCAGCTTCCCCGCGACCCACCATGGTAGAAGCGGTAGAAAATGACTGATGACCGACTGACAATTTGTTGCACTTTTTTATTAAGGGGTATCAGAGTACACTGGGCTGAAAATATATATTCTACACTATTTTGAAAACCATTTGTTTTTCTCCCACTTTACAATTATGTACTACACTGTGTTTGACTATCACATAAAATCACAATAAAATACATTGATGACTGTGGTCATAATCCAACAAATGTAAAAACACTCAAAGGGTATAGATGCACATAGTAACAGCATAAGTTCAAATGTTTTGGAAGCTAAACAATTACATAATTTACACAGGGATTTCTGATTGCAAGTAGTATCTTTTCTGTTCCCTACAGGTTTTAAACCAGTTTTTAGATTTCATCCTGCAGACTGAAATCCCAATGACAATGAAAGAGGGTACAAAAAGTCTGATATGTTAGCAATCCTGGAATCATAAAGGCACTTCATTCCAAATTACAATGGTCAACTGATTGCTTGTTGAAGATGTATAAAACCACCTAAAGCTTGATGCTAGTTAAAAAATATCTGCGCAAAACAGTGTTTGTGATCTCTTTTATTTAGCTAAGCGATCTCTCGTATTTCGAAGACTGTCAGTTATCGTTTGAGGATCCTACAAAAATGTATAAGACAAACAATTCCTTTTTCTCTCTGTAATGTCCTTTTTCAAATGAAGCAGGCACTTCATGAATAAATGTATCATTTTATTAGCTGATTTCCCATTATTTTTGCCTTTGGGATGTGTCTTTTTTTTCCGTAACAGTCGTCTCAGCCTCCAGGCACAAGAAGAGCCTGATCCTGTGAAAAAAATCTACGTGTCTTATCCGTCAGAGATTTACGCTTTAGGTTAATCCTGAATGACGACACATTATGGCCAAATCTAGCGATTTCGCTGCAGGCTCTGCATTGCTCCAGTTACAGGCAGCCTGTCAGGAACACAGTTCAGCTTATGCCAACAGAAGAAACAGGGAAAAAGATGGTATGCTGCTCTCTGTCCGTTCAAATTTTAGAAGCACAGAAGAAGATTTTAATGCACCTTTTATTAAGGCAATGAAAAAATTACAATTTTCAAAATCGACATGTTAATTGTGGAAAGTAAACATCTAAAACTTTACGTAAATCAGAAAACTTCATTTATGATTTAAGAGTTCATATTTAAATGATGGCATCATTACCAACTGTAAATAACTGCAACTCTCCCTAGAGTAATCAATAACTGTATAATACATAAAGTGCATCATGGCTCCTTTGGCTATCTACAGCAACAAAAATATAATGATAAAACGGTAACTCAGAAGGTCATGCTCCCCTTCAAAACCACTGCCTACCATTCCACTAATTCGTAGACTTATATAAAAAAGAATTTAATGTTTCTAAATCATTATTAGGGTTTAAAATATAAAACACAACGTTGTAGTGTGTAATTGTTTTCATGCTTGAATTTTAATCAAGTACCTTGAGCAGTCCCTACAGCAATCCGTTTGTAGAGTTTTGCACAACAATTTTCGCATAGCCTAACGTGCTGCAAAAACAAACCTACAAAACAAAAGCAATAATGTGTAACCCAATAACAGATAAAAATAAGACTTCCATGATGGTCAGAACCTCTCATTCCCCCACATCCCAAAGCTACAATACTGTTTTCAGGTACTGGTGCTGGTGGAAGCCACTGGAGTACAGGGAACTCAATGTCATGTGCAAGAAACCAGTTTGAGATGATTTTAGTTGTGTAACATAGTGCATTATCCTGCTGGAAGAAACCATTAGAAGATGGGTACGCTCAGATTATAAAGGAATGGAGAGGGTGAGCAAACAGACTATGGCATTTAAATGATGCTCAGTTGCTATTAAGTGTGCCAATAAAATATTTCCCACTACCACCATCCCCAAAATTACCACCATGCCCAAACCTTTGAAACAATGTTAGATGGATCAATGCTCTTAGACCCTATCATCTGAGCCAAGACTCCTCAGACAAGGCAACATCTTTCTAATCTGTTATTGTTCAGCTTTGGAGAGCCTGTGTAAACTGGAGCCTCGGTTTCCTGTTCATAGGGAAACAGGAGCGGCACCCAGAGTGGTAATCTGTTGCTGTAGCCCTTTTGCTTCAAGATTTCATGTGTTGGACATTTAGATGTGGGATTCTGCATATCTTTATTGTATCATGTGAGTATTTGAGCTGCTTTTGGCTTTCTATTATCATTAACCAGTGAGTTCACCTCTGACCTCTGTAATTAACCACACATTTTGTTCCACACAACTACAGCTAACAGGATCTTTACAGTTAGCTGTAAAGACGGATGTGCACGAACATCCTTGTGGATCTGCTTTCTGTCCCTTCAGTTTAAATTCAAGAGGGTACGATTACTCAAATAACTTGCATTTCATTTTATAATAGTTCTTTACTTTGCAGATTTTAGTCTTCTACACAATGTCTAAGCATACAGTGTAAGACAGGCAGGTTTAAAACTCCAGCCAGTCAGAGTGAAAAGCTTTCTGCTCCCTTTAAATTATTCTCTTTTAAGAGACAGATATGCAGGATTTCTGTTCTAATTTACATATTTTTTCTTGGATTTGAACTTCTTCACTGGCTGATTTATCTCAGTAATAGAGATGGTGAGTTCTGTAAAGTCTAGAAAAGCTGTGGAACTTGAAATCATCTTTTGTAAATGCAGGTTAACATGTTCAGTTAAAAAAAATCTTAAACAGATCTGGGTCTGTTTATTTTAATTCGGTCAGAATGTGCACCACTATTCACCATGGGGACCTTTTGCCCTAGAAGGTGTCAGATCTGACAAATATGAACTCCAGTCAGTGTCATCAAATTGTTTCTTTATTCACCATCGGGTGTTGAACACTGACCATTTCAAGTTTGGTAACTTTATGCAACAGAAAGACTCCTGCATCACTACATTACATCCTCCAACACTCTTTATTTAAAAGCACAAGACTCCAGTACTAAAGTGTTCTCTGACTGACAGTCAAGCTGCAGGGTGCAAGGCTGGGAGCATGGGCCCCACCTGAGGATTTTGAGCCAGTCATGCTACCCTAACAAAGACCATTTCTGAAAGTTTTAGTCAGAAACATACCAGCAAGTGGCTGACTGGGAATCAATTTCAGATTCCCCCAATCATTTCCTGTACAAAGAAGCAGATGAGTTCTTGCAGTTTTGCTTCAATTCTACAGCTCTGTCCACAGCATTTATGTACACTGTAAAAAGGCAGTTAAGGTACCAGAAAAAAAAACTTTACTAAAAATGTCCACTATCTATTTGTAAAACACTTAAAAGTTTCCATGAAAGATTACAGAAAAAAGCTGATTTGTTAAAAAAAATCTATAATAGATATAACAGATATTCACATAACAAAAAGTAAATAAAAAAATGTTTTATTCCAGCAGCAGTGGTGCAAAAAAGCAATATATTGGAACCTATCTGGTATGAAAATACAGAAATTTTGTGATTTAAAATTCTTTTGAAGGCAAAAATTTAACAGACCGCCACCCCCAACCCATGTGTTCTAAAAGCTTGCAGAAAATCTTAGTATGCTTTGATGAGACCACACGTCATTTTTTGGGCCACAATTCAAAAGGTAGGTTTCTTGTAGATTTAGTAAACTTTTATAAAATACAGGATACATTTTTGCCAGGTCAAAATTTAGGATGCTGATAGATTCATACTACAGATGATTGAATGCTGATTTTAAATTAAAAGTTACTTTCCAAAGTTTTAATTTAAGGGTGTGCACACTTATGAAACCAGTTTATTGCTTTTTTTATTTTATATATTTTTACCCTAAAAAATTGTCTTTAGTTAAATGTACTGAATATATGTCACATAAAATGTGTCAAAAAGCTTTAAAATGTTTTTTCATTGTCTCTGTCATCGGTTTCAGAAATCTGTCACTTACAGCATTTTAAAAGATCTTTTCAGAAATGTAACTGAAGGAGAAATTTCTTGTGATCACCACCTGCAGAAACAGGTTTTGCTAGAATAATTTCAGTCGGGTTCATGCACCAGGATCTATCTGCTGTGTCCCAGTAAAATTCCCTGACTGGCAATCTGTCCAACATGGAAAACTGCAGAAGGGCCATTGCTGACATGAACAATTTAACCACTAAGTTGTATTGAGCGTTACTCACTGCTATCAACACTGTAGATCCAGCTCCTTTAGGAGTGGGCAAGGAAGATGAGTAATCTGTGTATGCTGCAGAACTAGCTAGAGCATAGCAGAGTGCAAGCCTTTCTGTATACATATGGAAAAAAACAATTTACAAGATCACCACATTGCATCATGTCTCTGTAGACAGTTTATTTCTGTTTCTACACAGAGAACCATGGTAACCATGTTACCTGAAAACATGTGCTTTGAATTGGTGCTATATGGATAAATTGAATTGAATCTACAAGTACCACTCTGTGAAAAGGTAGTAGTGTAGCATCTTCATGTTTAACCAAAACTTTTGAGATAAATCAGTTTGAAACTCTTTTCCATCTAATTGTTCTCTTTCATTATTCTGGGGTGGGTTATAGTGCAACTGAAATCTAATACACAGCTCTGTGGACTGTTTAAATGTCCAGTTATAAAGAACAGATTATAGTAAATAGTCACTGGGGAATGATAACATTTATTTTTTATAATGGTTTTATCAGTATTCTTCATGTGAACAAAAATGTAATATTGTTATAAAAATACAAAATACATGTAGACAGCCAACTTTTTTTATTCAAATTAACAATTAGTGGACGTTCAATTATGCATACAATTGCCTTTATTTTAGTTTTTAGTCTCTTGTTTATTCAGGATGATTAAAGTTGCAGTACAAAATACAGGTACAGGGGTCATCAGTTCAAACTCTGTCTCTACAGAAAGTGTCACACTGTAAAGATGGCACAAATGTCTCATAGAACATAAAAATCTTGCATAGACTGTTTGCTGGACCTTCAGTAGCAGAATGAGGTCCAAAAGCATTTTAGTCAGGGAGGAACATGAAGCAACATAGAGAGTATATGTGCAGAGGTTTCTTTCTTATGGGCATATACATTTTTAATCTTGTTAGATATATACATAGATTTCATGACAGGGTTCAAGGGTGTTTTTTAGTTCCACTCCAGCTCTGGCTTGCCCCAGTAGTATGTACATGTTTATTTGAATAACCCTTCATAATACATTGCAGTTTTACATTTATCTGTGCTTTTCTCAAGATAAGTGGCCAAGCGTTGGATGGAAGACTCACAGACTCCATGCTTTAGCTGGTGCTTAGTTTTATTTTCTTCTCCTCAGCAAATGAAAGTGCATTGTGTACAGAATGGATTGTAGAGAAAAAATATTTACAAACAAAAATCTGAGCAAAAAAAAAAAAAAAAACCTATAATCTTCAAATTAACCAAACTAAATTAAATCAACATTACAAGACAGGATTTGGCCTCTGCCTATGGAACTCTAACACTCTGTCCACTTGCGGCTTAAATTGCACAACCCTCGCATAGGAGCTTCTATTACTAGAAACTCCTCCTACAAGACAACCCACCATTTATTGGAGTTCAGTCATAAGCACCCCTACGGAGTGCTTTACAACTGGAACATTCCATAATCAGCTTGTCTGAAAATCTGAAGATAAGTTAAGAACAAACAACACAAAATAATCCTTCATATTAATATAATAATTAATATAATTACAACAATCCATAAGAACCATTGCAGTGTAGAGTACAACACAAACCTGGCAGATGTTAAAAAAATTAAAGAAATTGTGTAATCATTGGTTGTTCATCAATACTATGTGCAAGAGACTTATCTTATGGAATAGGTTATACCCCATGACAATGAGTATGGCAGCAACCAGAAAAAGCAGGACTATAAAAGCTGTAGACTACTACAATCACACATTTCATAGCTGAAGGGTGTGCGCCAGTATGGCTTTATGTCACCCCTGTGTGAAAACATCTTTTTTTTTAGTTTATCTTGGTTTTGGCTCCCCTGTCAACGTCTTACTTTAATCTGCACCAAAACAGATGCTTGTTTTTAATCCCTATGAATCATTCATTTAATCATTAGTTGCTTCTGTAAACAAATGTATAAAATTATGAGAATTAGTTTAAGCAGTCCTTTTATGAGAAGGTAAAAATAAAATAAGAGGACCGACTATGTTCGAGTGTAATGCATCAGTATCAGACTGAACTTTTACCATCATTCACATTTAAATATTTCTGTTCAAGTCTTTTAGAAATTCAGGAAATGTCTCTTTCAGTATGTAGACATCTTTTAAATGGAAGCAAAACAGTTAAAATACATTAAAAACATATCAGGCAGATCTTTAATATTTGCTCTTACCACCAAAAAAGAGCTGACCATCTGCTGTCAGGAGAAGTGGGATGCTAGTGTGAGCAGTGGCTCCTTCGTCTCTGTCCACCGTGATGCTCAGATGACTTTCCATCGACTTCAGCTCCACAGAATGCCACTGGCCGTCATTCAGACCTGAGCCTGAGAATATGCACACAGACATATGCAATAATTCTTTATTCATTGTACTGAGTGACATTAACTGCACTTCATCTTCATACATGGCATGTCATATGCCTGTTTAATTTGCTTTTTTGGCATTGGTTGTTACCTGGATGGTTGTTACCTGGTTAAGCAGAAAACACTGGTGAGTTAAATCCACTTGTTGGGTGAAACAGTATGAAGACTTTTCAGAAAAAGAGTGTTCTTTTTAACATAGACAATATAGTTGTAAGTGCAATTGGATTACATGCAATTTATTGGGTTTGTGGGTTTTTTTAGCCATATGAGAGAAATAGCAATGTTAAAGCTCTACCCATGGTGGGTTCATGAAAAGCCAATTATAGTGGAGTGTAGTAGACTCAAATCTATCCACTGAAGTACTTTGTGGATAAGGCAGTTTTGCATTGGTCAGAGGGGTTCAATCTCCAGCCCATCAAGTTCTTCGATGGATTGAAACTATCTCCCAAACTGTGAGACAAGCTACAATGTCTTACAATACAGTATTCATGCCCCTTGAATTTTTTCACATTTGTCAAGTTAGAGACACAAATGTCCAACTATTTTATTGGGATTTTATGTTACAGACCAACACATGGTTCTGTAGTGCAACCTTGTGAAATGGAAGTGTTACCATGTGTTACCATGGGCCTCTTTGCTGTTTCTCTGATTAATGTTCTCCTTATCCAGCATGTAAGTTTAGGTGGACGGCCATGTCTTCGTAAGTTTGTAGTTGTGCAATACTCCTTGCATTGTCAGATTATGGACAGAACAGTGTTCTGTGAGATGTTCTAAGCTTGGGATATTGTTTTTAGAACCTACCCCTGCTAGTTGTAGAACCCTAAACTTCACTAGAACGTCTCCCTGACCTGTCTGCTTTGTTCTTTGGTCTTCATGATTCGGTTTGTTCTCTAATGTTCTCTAATAACATACAAGGCCTTCACAGAACAGAAGGATCTTAACTAAGATGCATAGCACACATTACTATAGTTTGTGTTTGGCTTTCACATAAGACCACAATACAATACATTGAAGTCTGTGGTTTTATTAAGAAAATCAGTGAAAAAAAATGAAGGGGTTGTGAATACCTTTGCAAGCAATTGTACTTGAATAGCATTGTAAAGAATTTTGTGGAACCAGTGATGGAGAAGACAAACACTCTAAAACTGTCCAACTATCTGACAGCTCAGAACTGCCATGAAAATAGTCTGCCTGTTATTATTATACCTCATGTAGAAGCCAAATAAACTTAGATCTGTAGAACCAGAAATAAGATCATGACTAGACATACCTGTGCTGAGCTCTAGGAGGGTATTTCCAGGTCTACTGATTTGAAGGCGTAGCCTGGCTTCACTGATATACAGGAAGGCTGAGCCTTCCGGCTGTTGTAGGCCAAATGTCAGGAGCAGCCCTGCCTTGTTCCAAGTCCTGAACTGTAATGCTATAGAAACAGTCCCTGACAACCATGATGTCAGTACAGGCAGTTGGAGGAAACTGCGAGAGTCAGTGAACGTCATGGCGACAGAAACCGGCTCACTGCAAGAGAAGGTCATTTTGCCCTGTTCAAAGAAGAGCAGGGAGAGAAGGGTAGACATTACTATGAAGCAGATGATAAAACATAAATATTCATCAACTGCAGCAGCTTAATCAGCTTGACTTGATGTCACAGAGGTCTCATCAGCACTTCTTGGAAAAATGACACCTGTATTACCATATTGATATTAGCATCCATTAAAAACATGAAGCATTGGGGTTATGTAGCATCAGCACCCATTTTGCATTTTCTAAGGCCTGTGCTGCGCTAAGAAAGAAAAAAGAAAGTACAAGAAACATTTGTCTGAAATTTCCATAAACTATTCTAAAAAAACCTGTGAGTCATGCCTATGGAGTAAAGACATTCAGCTGATGTGATATTATCTTTTTATTGCTAAGAAAAATGTTTTAACAATGGTTTTCAGTGCCATATAGTATCTAGAATAATTCATAAACTCAAACTTCTGCCGGTTTTGTTTTCTTCTCTCCTACTCAGCTTCCTTTGCTTTGGGCTTTGTAAACCCCACAAAATAGATGTGATGATACTGCTGATGATAATGAAGGAGAATATGATGACATTAATGATGCTGATGATGACAGTGAGCGTAAAATAAAAAGATGTAGATGATAAAAATAATATGATGGTAATAATTTTCCTATTAGCATAGTAATGATGCAGAGATGAAAGTGGGAATGAAAGATGGAGCCAGTTAAGGTCCAGTATGTCCGAGGTTTAAGATTGTGATTTCAAGTGCTGATAAAATATTTAATGTAAAAATTATGAACCACAATTATCAGATCACATAAATGCTTTCCTTGCCCAGCATGTAAGTTTATAAAGGTTGCATAAATATTGAACCATTTTAAATGAAAGGAAGAGTGGATAATAATCTTTGGATTGTTAAATGTATTCAGTTTCAGAGGAATTGTCGAAAAAAAATGCAGAAGTTAAACCAGGAAAAATGCAAAGAGCTGACTCTAAAGCCTTGTATCCCAAGTCCAGCAGACCAAAGGACTGAATTACCTCTGCATGCCCTCAGGCTCTACAGCGTTCTGCTAATGACCTAATTATGTGATTTAGGGGTGTTGACAGAGATACATATCTAAAAGTTGCAGGACATCCGGCTCTTGGAGACTGGAGTTTGAAACCTATGTCGATAGGCTCATTTAGAGTGTTAAAGTTCTAAATAAAAGTTCTAATAAAAAATGTCTATTCCTTTCCTGAGAACATGGAACATGTACACCTATGAGTGTTTAAATACATAGATGACTTTGTGCTTAGCTTGTACATCTGGTATTTGCTTGTTATAACAGCATCAATGCTTAACATTTTCAAATAATGGGGTTTTCCTTAAATGGTAGTATTATGTTAGTTACAGTATTAAGTTTTTGTGGCATTTCTTTGAGTATACCAGTATATATATTATAATTTTGCATACATGCATGTGTTATTCAAAACATGTGCTTTATTTTGCTTTTCTATGTAAGGGCAAGCAAGTTTACTTCCTTCTGATTGAAAGCTGTCTGTGATTACATAATGTTGTGAAAATATATCTGTATCTTGTTTTCAATATGCTTCTGAGTGTTACATTATCAATAGTAACAATAATTTGAATTCTTAATTATGATTTACTCCTTCAATCCGGCTTTCTGCGTCATTGTTGTTTATGTGTGAATAAAGCAGCTTAAGTCTTTAATGTAAAAGTAGCTAGTGAGTGAATGACTGAATTGGTTTAAGATTGAAAAATTCATTAAATGTCACGCGTCTAACACTTTAAAGGAATTTATTGAAGATACAAATCTTTTATTAACTTGTTATCCCACCATTTACAGTAGAGAGTGTCAACTTATGTCGAATAATGCACAACCAAAGTGTACTGTAAAGCATCTCTGAAGATTTTATTTTTGTTATTGCATACAAAGAGAAATTCAAATATTTTCTATTTTAGCTTTGACTTAGAAGGAAAATGCAACTCTGCAATGCTCAGAATACTTTGTTTTGAAATTCAAGAGACAAAACAACCAGATAACTATTTGAAATTTAAAACTGATCAGCAACACATCTCAGTCTCTAAAGAAATCTTAATAAAGCTGACTGACTGGCTTATTAAAACACAAATTCAAAGAAGTTTGAGTTTACAGCTGCTTTAGGCCTGGGGCCCTTAGACCATCTTAAGTTATAAAAATGTTATTGAATTTGTACCGAGCCCGTAAAGGGACATCGAAGGAAAATAAAATATTAACAAACGTTCTTGTGCACACCATTTACTTTCTCGTGTGCACCAGACACTTTCACGTTTGCACTAGATACTTTCATATCCGTCTTGCACTGAAAATAGACCACTGGACTTCAAGTGTTGTTCTTAAACAACATAACAATGACGTCTGGCAAGCAATGCAGCAATGTCATTATATTGCGGCCCAGGCTGAAAACATAGTACAATTAGGTCAGGTATTTACACAGTAACCCGAAATACTCTGTGAGTTACACAATGAATTGGAAAAATTATCTGGTGTGTACGTGGAAGTATCTGATGCGCACAAGAATGTTATTTTCCATGAATTTTGCTTTACGGGTGCCATAAAATTTGGATTCAACAATAAAAAGTTTTATGCCAAAGAAAGAGTGAAGGTGGAGGGACTGTACTGGATGATATGAAATCAAGTATGGCAATAATTTCCATCCCTGAACAGGGAACTCCGAAATGTTTTAAAGGATTCAGATTTTATTGAATATTTTGTTACTTAATTACATGTCTCTATAATAATGACATTTGCTGTTCAAAAATATGAATTTCTGCTTTGAAAAAGTTTGATTTTATAACTTCTTGACTGAAAAATCTTAAAATAAAACAATGCATTACAATTTATTCTAATGAGTGCCAGATCATTTTGAAATAGGAATCGTAACACAGTAATATCATGGAAGTGTAGGCAGCCTGCTTGTCATTCTGTCAAACTCTAAATGGCAGATTACACAGTGAAGGTAAAAAAATACTAACACAATAACTTACCACTGCAGTGACCTGTGGGCTGTTTTGTTTGGCCAGTTTGATCAAATTTAGATCATTATATAACAGGTTTTCCAGGCATCCATGAAAGTTTCTGTTGGGCAGGATAGGTGTTTGGAGTCCATGGCTCTGGACAGCTGCCACAGTTAGCTGCAAAAGACATTATAAAAATACAGAAAGTTACTCGTAAATTCCTAAATAAAAGAAAGATCACAAACTTTCTTTGCATTGTTTGCTGCCTGATATTTAACAGAGAAGGTTTAGAAATATTCACTGGTCAATTCTACAATAAATCAGTGGCAAAGTAGCCTATTAAATATCTCTGCTCAGCTTAGCTCACCTAAGTCAATAGTTTTTTTCTATTACATAATAAAGTCATGCATTAGAAAAACTTGACTGAGAAGTTAAAATGTGCGCACTACTCAAAACCTTGCACAAACACTAGGAAAAAGCTCTCACATAAACTAGTAAAAAGCGTTCATACACACTACTGAAAAGCTTTCATACAAACTAGGAAAAAGCGTTCATACACACTACTGAAAAGCTTTCATACATACTGGTGAAAAGCTTCCATACATACAAGTGAAAAGCTTTCAAACATACTAGTGAAAAGCTTTCATACATACTAGTGAAAAGCTTTCAAACATACTAGTGAAAAACTTTCATACATACTACTGAAATGTTTTCTAATTTCAGTGGAAACGGAAGGCAATGCAGTAGAAATGGGAGGCATTTTAGTAGAAAAGGAAGTTGTTTAAGTAGCAAAGGAGAGACGAAGGGCTGTACTCTTCTAAGGCGGCATTTGCTGGCCGATTACGTCACAACGATGCAACAAACGCTGTTCAAATTCGAAGGCTCCTCCAAAGGGAGCCAACAAATGCGACCTACTTTTCCCCAGATATCAATGATGGGTCCAGTGTGTTCTTCGTGGCCCACCCTATCCCATGATTTATTGCGGATCAAAGCAGATTGTTGAAACGGAAAAAGTAATGGCAGAGGAAAGAGAGAAGCTGTGAATAAAGTTGGATATATTACGCTGTCTGTCTAACATAAATACCTTTTACAATGCTTTCAGGCGAGAATGTAGTTGTGTAAACCTGAAATATCTGCTCCATTTACCAAGATATCGCATGATTGCAAAGTTGCTGCGACGTATTCGTAAATGGCCGCACCCGCTGCGCTAACAGCAGGCTCGCCTCACCAACTGTCAGCTGACCGGTTGGCTGAGGCTCACTATACCGGGGAGAACGCCTGACTCCCGGCACATCATTTTGAAACTCCTGCTGGGTTTCCCCAATGAGTGGAAGTTAAACACAGATATATTTCAGTCAGATGATATTTAACGGTTAATATTTGGTCTTTTTTATATATTATTATCATTATTATTTATTATTAAGATAAGATAAGACTGACTTTATTGATGTCACAATGCAGAAATTAACTTGTTACAGCAGCTCTTAGTAACACACAGGTAGGGTGCAGACAGTTATGAAAAAGGTTCAAAGAATAAGCAAGGTAAATAAGCAAGGTAAATGTGCAAAAACAGGTATTAACAATAGAATGAGACAAAAACCACAACCACTAATGTATTATTATTATGCTCTACAATTAAATGCATTTAAACTTTGTTCAGAATAATAAATTTGTAGTGTTTAGGTTGTTAAAAGTTTTGCAAAAAATAAGTAGAACATTTTAAATGACTGATTTATAAACGATAATAAAATGAAAAGATAGTAAAACATGGAAATTTTAAGGAAAACAAGCTTATAAGCCATCAGGAATATTTAAAAGGGGTAAATAAAGGCCATGTGCAGTTCTTTACAGTGGAGACAGAGGGTTTAATCCTCGGGCTCTGTTTGTACGGCTTCACAACTCTGTGCTAATTATTTCCATCCTTAATTATAAAGGTGTGCTAAATTATATTAAACATACATTTTAATATCACCATTAAAATTTAAAACTATAAAATGTATTATTTATTTAGGGTTAGGGTTAGGTTTAGGACACATCGTCCTACAGTTTCTACTGAAACACCTTCCGTTTCCACTGAAATAATTAGAAAACATTTTAGTAGTGTGTATGAAAGCTTTTCCCTAGTATGAATGAACGCTTTTCAGTAGTGTGTATGAATGCTTTTTAATGGTTTGTATGAACGCTTTTCAGTAGTGTGTATGAAAGCTTTTTCCTAGTTTATGTGAGAGCTTTTTACTAGTGTTTGTGCAAGGTTTTGAGTATAGTATGTGGAAGAGTTTAATTTAATATGTGTTTATGGAAGTTAATTGTGATTTATGTCCCTGGTGGCACCCCATACATTCTTGTAGGTATTTGTTTGAAGCATTTGCTGCAGACATCATTAGATGTTAATAATAAGCATATGCAATATGCATATTGTAGTTGACAGGCAGGGGGCAAATTTGACTGGGTATCAAACATAATGAAAACTGTGTTTCTATACTTAAATACCATCTGTGATACCACAGCTGTTGCTCTTTCTTGTTTGTCCTTAATATAAAACAACCACTGACCTCTATACTATAGCATGATGCTTACTGGGGACACTATGCAAAAGAGCCATGTGGCTAGCTGTGATAGCTGGACTGGTACCCAAAGTATGAGACCATTTATTCTAACAAGTATAGTTTCAACCTGACCTGAGCACTTACCTAAAAAACAATCAGAGCATTCTACTCATTAATATTACTCATCACCGACCAATTTGCTTGTTTTCGTCTTCCATATGTTTTGCGTTAATTTAATAAGTTCTTGTATAATTAATGTGACTTTAATCTAAAATTGCTGTATACGCAGTTTGATCTCTGGCTAAACAAGGCAGCTACAGATACACGTCAAAGAGTTGTGTTTCTTGACCATTAAAAAAGCAAAGCAAATATTACTAAAATCACCCAGTAATAATGTCTATTCTCACACTACACTATGTGGATGTTCTGTCTGCACTAATGAATTTAAACTCACTTTTACATTCTGAATGCTTTCATCGACTGGCACGGCAGGGGAACAGGGCCTGCCCTCTGAATAACTCAGTCAACACTTATTTGATCATTTGGGGACACTCACTGAGTTTTGAACTTTGAGCTCAGAATGATAAAGTGATAAAGTATAGAAAAAATAAGATGGCAAATGCAACTTCCTTTGTTTTGACACAGTAGTTCACTGTAAATTTTACTCACTTGGTTTAATAAAAAGATTGAATTTACATGGAGGTTTTCTAGTCTGGACTATTGTAATTGTTTACTATCAGGATGTCCACAAAATGCAGTTAAAAGCCTTCAGCTGTTTCAAAATGCTGCAGCAAGAGTTCTGATGAAAATTAAAAAGACAGATCATATTTCTCCTATTTTAGCTTCCCTTCATTGGCTTCCTGTTAAAGCCAGAATCGAATTTAATATTCTCCTTTCACATATAAAGCCCTTAATGATCTAGCTCCATCATACATCAGAGATCTGTATGTTTCATATATTCCTAACAGAGCACTTCGTCCTCAGACTGCAGGGTTACTGGTAGTTCATAGAGTCTCTAGAAGTAGAATGGGAGGCAGATCCTTTAGTTATCAGGCTCCTCTCCTGTGGAACCAGCTCCCAGTTTTAGTCTGTGAGGCGGACACCCTGTCTACTTTGAAGGCTAGGCTTAAAACTTTCCTTTTTGATAAAGCTTATAGTTAGAGTGGCTTAGGTTATCCTGAGCTATCTCTGTAGTTATGCTGCTATAGGCTTAGGCTGCTGGAGGACATAATGACCACTTTCACTCTCTCTGCTACATTATCATACTACTCTCCAATTTTGCATTATTTGCTGTTATTTTAGGTTTTAACTTTATGTTATTTCTCTTTTCTCCTCCTAGACACCTGGCCTGACTCTGTATCTACCTGTGACACCTTCCTGGAAGGGAGCATCGTCCAAGCTTTTGCTGCCAACAACTTAATACTCACCTTCTACCGATGATCCACTTAGCCCTGTCTTTCAGTGTTTAACCCTATTTTTCTCCTAGACATAGCTACTGACTGAGTTTTTACTGTGACTAACTGTATGTGCTCTCTTTCATACTCTAAACATGAAAACTGGCTCAGAGTTTATCTGTTTTTTCTTCCTAGATGAAACCACTAAAGGAGCTACATCCACTAACATTTACGTTTCCTTCCCATAGAAAGTACTCCTGGATCAGTGCTTCCGTGTTCTTTTTCTGTCTCTGCTCTGTTCTTTCAAACCCCGAGTTGGTCGTGGCAGATGGCCGCTCACACTGAGCCTGGTTCTGCTGGAGGTTTCTTCCTGTTAAAAGGGAGTTTTCCTCTCCACTGTCGCTACATACATGCTCAGTATGAGGGATGGTGTCAAAGTCAATGCCAGTGACTGTCCACTGTTGCTATATTATCATCCAGGAGGAGTGCCTGCTACAAGTCACTGACTGGATGCAATCTGCTGGATTTTCTTAGATAGAAAAACTTTTTAACCAATTTGAATAAATAACTGAATATGACTGCACTGTTCGATAGATAGGATTATTTGGAATGTATCTACTTGACTTGAAATCTGTATGATTCGATTGAATTGACTTTGTGAAGTGCCTTGAGATGACATGTTGTGAAATGGTGCTATATAAATGAAACTGAATTGAATTGAATTGGTCATTCTGGACACCCAAAGCATTTTAGACTATGGCTACATTCACCCACAAACCCACACACAAATATACAGATAGTTAGGCAGCTTGAGGCTAAACACATTGCCCATAGACAGTTGGACATGTGGCAGGAAGCAGAAATTGTGAAATCCACTTGTACAATGACCATTTTTCCCATTCAGCAAAAAACGACCCTTAGCGGCTTGTAGTAACATCCTAATACAAATGCACTATTGAAAATAAAGGGTTTAATAATTGACTCACTGCAGGACGATATATTTCTCAAAATGCTTGTAATCTCTTCATGTTTAGACCCAAGTAAATTGCATTTTGTGATATGCTAGGGTACATGGCTAAAGAATACACAGTATGATAGCAGCTTTATAGTAAATTAAAAGTAAAACAAAGTACAAAAAGTCTCAGTGGGACAAGATCAGTTTTGAGCAGCTAATGATGGACAAAGCAGCAAAAATAAATTGCTCCAAGACTACAAAATTAGCTAATCAAAGCATATTAAAGATTTTGAGTAGTGTCATAAAAGCTTTTGTGTTTAACAAAAGAAAGTCTGAATGGTAATATAACTTAATTAATCAAAACTTCTAGAAGTAAAGTTATTTTGCAATGCTTTTTGATTTACTTCTTACCATGTGAATGTGCCAGTGGCTGAGCTCAGTTGGTACATGAACCTGCTGTGTATTTTTATCCACTGTCAGATTGAGGTGATTGCTGAGTCGTTCCAGCTTTACATGATGCCATTGTTGGTCATCAAGCAGACTTCCAAGAGAAATAAGAAGTTTGCCCCCAAAGCCTGAATTCACATCTGCATTACAAAGAAAATGGAGTGAAAAAGACAAAGATGGTCAAGTTAGCCTGATGATGCATTCAACAGAAGACTATGCATTGCTCAGTCAAAAAAAAATTTTTTAAAGTCCTTAAAGATATTTCCGTGTCAGCAGAACGCTTGTCTGTGTCAATAAAACATTCTTGATGAATCAGCAAAAGTCTACATCAAGAAATAAAACATTGATCATGAATGGTAAATATCCTGTTCCAGTTGGTGCCCACAGCCAAGGTTGGACAGGAATGTGAACATTGTGTTCTTGAAGGTAGAGCTTTCAGAACAGAAAATAAAGGAAATGCATAAAGATTTGGGAGTTTTAGAGGGATGAGGTTTGAAAGGTTTTCATGGTATGACAGGTCTGTTTAGCTGCCCCTGTTGAAGTTACAAATCCACAAGTGAGACTGTAAGACAAAACTTAATTGCTCTTTAAATGATCCCCATGAAGTCTCAGAAATAAGGAGAATAATTTATATGCTTAATAGAATTAGAATAGAATTCTATACATAAAAAACAAAAAAAACCAACAAAAAAACACCCTGAGAGCAAAGTGTACCGGAGTCAAATTCCTTGTTTGTATGTATGAACTTGGCAATAAAGCTGATTCTGATTCCGATTCTGATTAAGAAAACCTATCTCAGTCTCTATTAAAACAACTGTCAAATTAAACAGTCGATGTAATAGAGGCCCTCAGAAGAAAATGGAATCTTTGCAGGATTGCACTGGACCATATCAGACCATATAGCTGCAATTCTATTGCTGTATATTGCAATAACAACACTGATTAAGGTTGTCCTGACTCTTCTTTTCCTTTTCCTTCATCATGATGTCCCTACCACTTTCGGCGCTTCAACAACCCCACCGCTAGAGAAATATCTATAGGATGTCAAAGCAGGCACTAGATCCACCAGGCCAAATATATTATTAGCATGCAGAATCTGAATGTATGTAACTTGAAATAAAATATACTGTGAAATACTGCAACCAAGCAGTCAACTGCGGAATATTGTACATAATCATATTATGATGACAATTGTGATTAAATATATTCTGCAGCTTGATAACAGCTATATCTAACTGTGATATTCTTCACATGAATTCTCTTCCAACTAATTCCTGTCGGTGCTGCTGCAGGATCGATTATGCTAACAATGTCCAGTATGTTACTGGCAGCTACAGCAAAGTGATCTGTATTTTTGAAGTAACTGGTTAAGTTTCTTCTCTTTTTGTCCCCACTTCTGCTGGGGCTATGAAAGATCACCAAAAGAGAAATTGATTAACAGCACTACAAGGAGGAGATCAGGTATGATTTCAGATAAAACTAATAACATGGATACGCCTTTTAATGATCAGTGGTAATTTATTAGTGCATGGCATTCTCTCTGATCGCATTCTCCACCTACAAAAAAAAATAACCAGATACAAATAATGAAATATACAACCTATGTGCTCTCAGTGATTTGAAAGCAAAAAGTAAAAAATCAGATCAATACTAAATGAAAGTACATTCTTCTCTCTAGCAGTGGATTTGACAAGATAAATAAATGAGCACGAATACATTATCAGAGTCCATTTGTTCAGGTCCTCCTCCCAATCTTTGAAATAAGAGCTGACTAGTATGAAAATATTATGCCATTGAGTATTGATGTTCCCACTTGTTTTTTTTTTAATTTGTATAATCTGGTCCAGACACAGACATGAGTGAGTGAATGACTGGTTTTTAACAGCAGAATATTTTTAGTTCTTTTTTTATTGTAAAAACTTTTTTTCTATCTTTTTTACTTTTTTATACTATTTTAAACTTTGTATCATTGCCTAATATGGAAATGTGTCAGACCCACAGAGGTTGTGAGCAGATGTTTGTGCTTGTGCTGTGTCTCTCTGTCTCCCTACAGGGTGTGACTGGCAGGTGCAGCTCCGCATGTGTTACACATTCAGCCAAATCAAAAGGGGCTTCTTAAGGAGCAGGAACCAGGAGGGAGGCGACTGCTTGTTATCTCTGCCAGTGTGGTAAACTGACTGTGTTCTGCAGTTCTCCTGCATTTACTGAGCCAGCTCTAATCGAGTTTCTTTGTCCTGGCTTTGCAGATCTGGATCCCTCTGATAACTGTGTCCTGGGTTCCGTGCTCCTGTTCTCTTTGTTATGCTAAGGAGAGCTTCTTGGAATTGCTCCCTGCAGCTCTAGCCATAAGTCTCCTTCCCTCTCCTGTCCCCAGCCCTGCGACTCAGAGATCGCCCCTTGAAAACACCAAACCATTGCTTACCTGCCTGTCCACCCTTCAACACCCCACGCTCAGCTGAAGCGCTGCCACTCAGAAGATCACAAAGTGAGAGAATCAGTACTGAGAATCTCCGTGCCACTCCTCCTGCCTAACTCAGTCTTTGTGGAAAACCATACCTCCTCCTACAAGCCATCATCACCATCAACAGTAAGCAGCCCTCATTCCTGTCCTGCACAACTCTCAATATCTTCTCCAGAACAAACAATAACCTCTGTCTTCTCCTCCTCCGTGCCTACCCAGAGCCCTCCGGCAGATCCAGTACGTATTCTCTCACTTTTGCTGAAAACTGTTTAATCTGCTGTTATGCCTCTGTAACTGTTTGCCCATTCTCAGAGTCTCAGAGTCAAGTAAACCAACATTATGACAAAATATGTTTCTGCCTGGTAGGACTTCCAGGAGGAGTTAGTTTCAGGTTTTTTTTTTTCAGGCAGATGCTGAGAAAGGCAACCTGTCATTTTATATTCAAATCTTTCCTTCTTTAGATACTTCTAGCTTATTTCCTCAGCTCATCAGTATAAACTGCATACAGTGAACATCAAGACACAGTCTCTTTTGTACCTGCTCTAACTCTTGTGCTTGGTAGCATAAAACCTTCTGGTTTCCTTATATGAATGCACTTTGCACTCTTTTCTGCCTTTTCTTATGTTACATTACATGTATTTATTATTTATTTATTAGTTATCCAAAACTTTGACAACCCAGGGTTCAGACCAGGAAGCAGGGTCGTAGTTTAACACTCCTCTCTGCAGCTTCTGTACTGCTACCCACCCATTATCCTATTAAGACAGTGTCTCGCCCACAGCCAAAATTGAATAGATTAAAAAATAATCTAAAACGAGAAAATCAGGAAAATCTAAAAAAATAAACACAACTCAGACTAAGAAGAAAAATAAAACAATTAAATGTGGCTTACTGAACATAAGATCTCTCTCTTCAAAGACATTGCTAGTTAGTGACCTGATTTGTGACAATCAGATTGATTTATTTTGCCTCACAGAAACCTGGCTGCAGCAAGAGGATTATGTTACTATAAATGAGTCAACTCCTACTAATTATTTAAATTTTCACATTCCTCGAAATACTGGGCGAGGAGGAGGAGTAACAACCATCTTTCAGTCCGATTTATTGACTAGTCCCAGACCAATCAATAGCTACAACTCTTTTGAATATTTAATCCTCAGTTTTCCTCATCCAAATTGCAAAGCACTAAAACCACTTCTGTTGTTGTTTTTGTACCGTCCACCAGGCCCTTACTCTCAATTTTAGATCAGTTTTTCAGACCTTTTATCTGATTTAGTGTTAAATACAGATAAGGTTATTATAGTGGGGGATTTTAACATTCATGTTTACACTGAAAGTGATAGCCTAAATATAGCCTTTAATGCAATCTTAGACTCAATTGGCTTTGCTCAAAACATTAACAAACCTACCCACCTTTGTCTTCATTCTCTGGACCTTGTGCTGACATATGGCATTGAGTGTAAAGACATAATATTTTCTCATAACCCTGTCCTGTCTGACCATTTTTAATAACCTTTGAGTTTAATTTAACCGAGTACTCCACACCTGAAAGAAAATTTCATTATAGTAGATCATTATCAGACAATGATGTAACAACCTTTAAAGAATCTGTTCCACTTTTGATTTCCTCATTATCACAGAAAAACACAGTGGAGGGCAATCATTTTGTTTCTTCCCCTTCACAAATTGATTCTCTTCATAGTGTTACTTCATCATTGCGTGGTGCATTAGACAATGCAGCCCCCTTGAAAAAGAAGGTAATTATTCGTAGGAGGCTAGCTCCCTGGTTTAATTCAGAGCCGCGTACTGTAAAGCACAATGTTAGAAAATTGGAGAGAAAATGGCGCTCTACACACCTAGAAGATTCCTACTTAATCTGGAAAAATAGCCTACTGTTGTATAAAAATACACTTCGCCAAGCCAGAACAGGTTATTTCTCATCATTATTAGAAGAGAACAAGAATAATCCTAGGTTTCTCTTTAGTACAGTTGCTAAACTTACACAGAGTCATAGCTCTGTTGAGCCATCCATTCCCTTAGCTCTTAGCAGTCATGAGTTCATGGGATTCTTCCAAAATAAAATTGATTCTATTAAAAATAAAATCTTTGATATACTCCCAAAGATGATTACTTCATCCTCAGCAAGTGAGACAACATTGAAAGTAACTGTAGAACCTGATCTGTGCTTGGACTGCTTTGATCCTGTGGAGCTTCCTGAGTTATCAGAAATATTAGCTTCATCTAAACCTTCAACTTGTATGTTAGACCCAATCCCAACCAAATTATTTAAGGGAGTGTTTCCTCTGATTACCAGCCCCATTTTAGATATGATTAATTTATCTTTAGTAAATGGATATGTACCACAAGCTTTTAAGGTAGCTGTAATTAAACCTTTGCTTAAGAAACCTTCACTTGATCGAGATGACTTAATAAATTACAGACCTATATCCAATCTTCCATTCTTATCTAAAATTCTTGAGAAAATAGTTGCTAATCAAATGTGTGCGCATTTACACAGCAATGACCTGTTTGAAGAGTTTCAGTCAGGCTTCCGAGCTCATCATAGCACTGAAACAGCTCTGCTGAAAGTCACTAATGATATTCTTCTAGCCTCAGATAATTGACTTGTGTCTGTACTGGCTCTGTTAGATCTCAGTGTTGCATTTGATACAGTCGATCACAATATTCTCTTAGAAAGGCTGGAATATGCTGTAGGGGTCAGGGGAACAGCGCTAGGCTGGTTTAAATCTTATCTGTCTGACAGATTCCAGTTTGTTCATGTAAATGATAAATCATCTTTAAACTCCAGGTTAATTGTGGAGTACCACAGGGTTCAGTACTTGGGGCCAATTCTCTTTACTATATATATGCTTCCAATAGGTCAAATTATCAGGCAGCATAGAATAAATTTTCACTGTTACGCTGATGATACTCAGCTTTACTTAGCCATAAATCCTGATGAGCCCAACCAGTTAGATAGACTACAAGCATGTCTTGAAGACAAAAACTTGGATGACCTTAAATTCTCTGCTTCTAAATACAGACAAGACAGAAGTTGTAGTCTTTGGCTTGGAGTCTTTAAAAAAGAAACTGCTTAGTCAATCACTTAACCTGGATGGCATTAAATTGACCTCCGGTAATAAAGTAAAAACCTTGGTGTTATTTTTGACCAGGATATGTCATTTAAATCCCATATTAAACAGGTTTCTAGGATTTCCTTCTTTCATCTCCGGAACATTGCCAAAATTAGAAATATCCTATCCAGGAGTGACACTGAAAAACTAGTCCATGCATTTGTTACTTCAAGGCTGGACTATTGTAATTCTTTACTATCAGGATGTCCACAAAATGCAGTTAAAAGCTTTCAGCTGTTTCAAAATGCTGCAGCAAGAGTTCTGATGAAAATTAAAAAGAGAGATCATATTTCCCCTACTTTAGCTTCCCTTCATTGGCTCCCTGTTAAATCCAGAATAGAATTTTAAATTCTCCTTCTCACATATAAACCCCTTAATGATTTAGCTCCATCATACATCAGAGATCTGATTGTTCCATATGTTCCTAACAGAGCACTTCATTCTCAGACTGCAGGTTTACTGATAGTTCCTAGAGTCTCTAGAAGTAGAATGTGAGGCAGAACCTTTAGTTATCGAGCTCCTCTCCTGTGGAACCAGCTCCCGGTTTTAGTCCGTGAGGCAGACACCCTGTCTACTTTTAAAGCTAGGCTTAAAACTTTCCTTTTTGATAAAGCTTATAGTTAGAGTGGCTTAGGTTATCCTGAGCTATTTTCCTTATTTTTACCTCCGTCTTCTTTCCTCCCTGTTGGATGGAGTAAGGGGGAGTCAGGATTTGCGTAACCTTCCTCTGGTGTTAGCTTTCTGCTGCCATCTGTGGTGTTAGTGGGTCATTTTGGACCCGTGTATTAAATCAGCCATAAAATACCCTAAAATACCATGGACTTTTTTCCCCTCAAGGTTTGTCATAGCAATTATGACTTTTTTTAGTGACAATGGCAAAAAAAGATCAAAGCACGTCTTGATGTCACTTACTCTTGTCACAGCAAACCTCGTGACCCCAGGTGTCATTTTGATGATGTTTGCAGCAGCTGTTCTTCCATGCACATCAGGAGGAACTGTGCTCCAACGGATGTTGCCACGTTTGGATTGGAATGATTCAGCAGGAGCAGCTTCAGTACCAGTGACCTCCTCTTCAGACTGATCAGTTGTGTCTGTTTCTTCCAATTGGTACTCCACATCATGTTCGTTCTCAGAGGCCTGCTCATCTCCATTCCTAAAATCCTGTGTGTCCTCTGCTTCATTTGCAGCAAAGATGTGATCCAAAGCTTCATTTACAGTGAATCTTCTCCTCATTGTTGCATCCTGTGAATTGGAGATGTGTACTCTGCAAGTCACCACCTCTACACTCAAATGGCTTGACAAGCCTGGACATGTCTCCCTTTGTTTGTTCTCGCAAAAAGGCAAAGAGAAAAGCCCCTAAATGAAGCTCAAGTGGTTGGAGGAAGAGGCCGTTGGTTGATTGTGTGTTTATGATTTAATTTTTGGCATTTTTTATTGTTTTATAATTGAAAATTTTAACCGGGTCAAAAATGACCCGAACACCACAAAAGTCATTTTTTTCTGGTTCTGCTGGAGGTTTCTTCCTGTTAAAAGGGAGTTTTTCCTCTCCACTGTCGCTAAATGCATGCTCAGTATGAGGGATTGCTGCAAAGTCAACGCCAGTGACTGTCCACTGTCTCTACATGCTCATCCGGGAGGAGTGACTGCTACAAATCTCTGACTCGATGCAATCTGTTGGGTTTCCTTAGATAGAAAAACTTTTTATCCAATTTGAATAAATAACTGAATCTGACTGCACTGTTCGATAGATAGGATTATTTGGAATGTATCTACCTGAGTTTTGTGAAGTGCCTTGAGACGACATGTGTTGTGAATTGGCGCTATATAAATAAACTGAATTGAAAAGTATTGTGTGATGGTTTTTTGTTTTATCTTATGCATAAAAAGGTTGCAGATCTCATTCTCATAAGGAATAATAATTATATTTTATATCAGTCAGTGAAGTTTAGTTACACAAGACAATTCCCACCCATGTTATGGTGAAACACGTTTAGGTTATTGCTGTCAGCCTATTGATTGAACGAGGAGGCTTTTGGGTCATTCCATTTAAACTCATCAATGAATAGCTAGAGGGAGCTCAGAGGAGAGCTCTCTTTGTGGGTTTATGGCAGAAATGTTTTGTGATGGAGGCTTAAGATTTACCTATGTCTTATTTTGTCTGGTATAGGTTAAAATTATTACTGTTAATTAGAAAAATAAGGGATATGATCAGGGTCGAGTTAGGTTTCAGAGTCCCTGACTTAACCCAATGTCCAGTGCCTGTTTTAATGTACAGCAGAGTTAGTGAGCCATATGGCTGTGTATTGTGCAGGCAATTTTTCAAAATCTGTGTTTCCGTGCATGGCTTTCAAATCTGTTTTATTCTTATGGTATTACTGAGCTAGGAATTCTGGGTTTTTCCTAACGATACAAGTGTTTCCAAATTCCAATGATGTTCACATTGACAGACGGTATTGTTTTCTACAGTTTGTTTTTTTGTTTTTTTCTATGCGATTCGACCTGATCTGCATCCTGTGCTCAGACAGCTGTCTCTGTGAGGGGAGAGTGCAGCTGAGACACCAGGGATTATGAGGATCAATGCAAAGCACTAGGAATAACAAGCAAGAGCACAACTTTTTCTTTATGTTTTTTGCACACAATAAACTAGCAGTTAACTGGAATATTATGAGTCCAATTATCAGTGAGTCATATAGAACAAAAGGAAACATGATAATATTAGTACAGCAGTTCAGTAAGCTGCAGCACATGGAATTATCATTATCGGAAGCAAGATGTAACTTTATTGAAGACTGTAGCTGTTTGTGTTGAATCAAGTCCTTCGTAAGGAACAAATATCTTTAAATACATTTTAGGTGGCATAAGGGCAGTCTGTTACAGTAGCTTTCTCAACCAAAGTAAGCCTGTGTTGCAGCAGTATATTACAACTGCTTTGCAAAACTGCGGTTAAAAATAAAAAAATCTGTTGCGTTAAATAAAATCCATAGGATGGAAGGCAGTGTAATCCCTGAGCAATTTAGGTGGAAAAACATAATATCTTTAGATTTTCTTTTGTCTTTTACCTACTTTCCCTCTTTCTATATGCCAAATGATAATATTGTGAGGTTTAAACATAGTTTGATGAAGCCACAGTTTTTCTCAAGTAGTTGGGTAGATTTGTGGATATCTTTTATAATACCTGTTTTTGTTGTTGTTTTTTTTAACAGTCTGTTCTAGTAAACAGATATGTAAGTACCTTTAATTGGTGAAAATCTGTTCTGAGTTTTATCTATGGCTGTGATCAGTAAGTATTGACTGAAACAAGATTGCAGATACAAGCTGCAGCAATGGAGTTTCCCCCGAAAGGTTGTCTTTTATCAGCCTTTAGAGAGGAAAACTTATGTCAGAGCTGCTGCTTTTTGGCTTTTAAGATTTACAAAATTTGGCGTGTTTGATACACCACAAAATGCATAAGGATGTAAGACAGAAATGTGTTAAAAAAGAACCAAAACACTAAAAGAACACTTGAGTGGGAAACAAATGTATTCAACAGACTTCAAAGCATTTCTTTTAATCAAGAAATTCTGTTTAAATAGTTAATAAAAAAAGCAGGGGTGTAATTTGTACATTAAAGTTGCAAAAGGTAGTAAATGGAAGATAAAAACACTGATACCAATCAAGTATTTCAAACAATTTCACAGAGGTTTTATCTCATGCACTGACAGGCATAAGTCTGCTGGAGAATGCTTCTAAAGCTCCGTGCACATTTCCTTTGGGAATTTTACATAATCTTTGCAGAAATGACACTCTATAGGGAGTGTTCATGCCAAGTGATTTAGTGTGGAATGTCTTTTGTTCAACAGCTGAAAGGAGTGATGGTTACTTTTCTGTAAGGTTCTTCCATCTCAATACTAAGGAGTTCATTTAATATAATGTTGTTGGGTACCAAAATAACAAAGCTAATTTTTTGTAGTTTAAAATTTCTTTCACATTAATCATCACCTGTTTCTGAACAAAAGGAAACAGGTTAGCTGTAGGCTTCCTATTATTTCATGCAAGCAGCATTTCCTTGAACCACCTGCCACCATACTGTCTAGGTATGTCAAGCATGTGCATATATTGTTGCAAAAAGAAAGCATGGGGCAGCAGGCTACTAACTGTGGCAACAGTGTTTGCTCTGCTCTGTTAGTGGTGAGAACCAGAGTAATTGGAAAAGAAGATACCTCCTGTTGCTGAAGCAGAAGGTTGAAACTACTTCATTTACAAATTCAAGTGGGTGAAGAAGGTTATTTATCCAGCGAGTATGGCTCAGACTTTCTTAAACTTTGTAGCAACTTCAAAGTACAATACTAATAAAAAATCAGTACATTTCCCAGACATATATTTGCTGATGTTTCTGTGTATGCAAGAAATACTTTATCGCGCAATGAGAAATTATCAAGATAAAAAGGTTTACATTTAAACTAACAAAGTGTTTCAGCAAGAAATTAATTCAGTTTCAGTACTTTACACTTCCTGAAATAAAATGTTAACTAAATGAAATAAAAACTTGAATATTTTTATTTTTATACCATTTTGTGTGGTGTTATTGTGTTGTATCATCCTATGCAACTGAGTGGTATAACACATGTTAAATACTGAAACTGGATGTAAAAAGGATCTCTGGGCCGGTCTTTCAAGATCATTTGCCTCTGGTGCAAATAATTATCTGAGCTCATGGGTTGTTTTGTTCACTCTGACAAATGTTATCGACTATCAAACCTTATATAAACAGATGGTTGGATTTTGATCCAGTGGGTTCCATTAACTAACAAATGAAAGATGAAAATTAATTATATTTATTTTTGATGGATGTGGGTTTTCTAGTTTTTAGTCATACATAAGAGGGAAGTGTTTCATGTTATTTGGTTATATTAAACCTAAAACAAAAATGATTTTGGGATTACAATTACATTGTAAACATTTACTGGAAGTGCCACTCTTCAAAGTAATTAGCTAACCAGTGACCTAATACAGAGGTTTAGTACATAATGTATAAAATATGTATTGGCAATGTTCTTGGTTTGAGACATTGGGGGATTGATGCATATTTTACTGCTGGAGGTTACTTAGTAGAGGTAATTGTACTTTCATTGCTGCAGCCCCACAACTTAAGACTTTAAGGTGTTTTGAAATAAGAACATCCTAAAGGCCAAAGAGCCTTTAGGATGTTCTTTTTAAACTAATGAATTAATTTATTCATGTCTTTAGTGTGTTTTTTTTCTTTTATACTACTATCAAATATGTTATTGTTTTTCCTGTGCAGCACTTGCTGTACAACTTGCTTGTTGTAAAGTGCTATATAAATAAAGTTGACATAGATATCTGACATATGACAGCTGCAGCAAAGACCCCTTTGATATATAGTGAGTTGTATCATTAAAGTAGTTCTATTGTTACAGGTTTTGTGTCTTTTATGATAACCTCACACCTATGGACATCTATGGACACCAATGCTCATTTATGGTCAGACACGTCTACTTGTGCTACACTTTTAATTGGAGGAACCTTAAACCGTGGCTTCAGATGGTGTATGTTTAACATGTATTCAAAGGGAAACTTAAATTCCTGCAATCATTGGATTATTTTCTGTTGATTACCAACAGGACTCAAGCTTCTCTGTTACCTAACAATGTAAACTGAGTCTGATTCAGGGTCCAACATCTACGCTTTACAATTCTTGTGTTTTTCTTGTGTCAAATTGTATGTCTATTTGTGGGTATTGTGTTTCCTCTGGTCGTAGGTGTTTAGGACACAGCAAGTGCCATCAGGAGGATAGAAACTTGCCATGGTATTGCTTCGGGACACAAGGCAAAACTATGAAAGGAACAACTCCCCCCTGATTTTAAGCCATTCCTAAAAACATACTGCTTCCTTGTGTGACATCACCAGAAAACAGATATCTGGAAGAGAATTGCAGACCTACACCAAACAGGAAAGTTTAGTGTAATTTAGTATCAGACACTTAGAAAAATACGCTGTCTTTTTTATACACTGTATGGAAATATCAAATTTTACTGTATATCTGCCTTCCTCTTTTTCACCTATGTCTCAGTTCTCTCCATATTGTTCTAGAACAGACGGGGCCAGCAGCAGACAACATATAATACTGCTTCCTTCCTACTCAGCTGCATTTATTTGAATCTCAGCATGCTATTTTTAATAACTGTATAACATTCTTTTAGATGTTGTAAATTTGTACTTACTGTACTGTCTTATTACTTATTTTTTGTATTATATTTTTACCTTTGTGTGTGTCTGGCCTCACTTTGCTGTCACTTTGCTGCTGGTACACCTGAATTTCCCCACTGTGGGATAATAAATAGTATTTCTAATATATTCTACTCTATATTGCAAAAAGGTACAGTGCAGTGTAAGTTTGACTTTAGGCTCCTCTTAAACTCTTATGCAGCTATTTATAAAAAAAAATTCCTGGAGGGTCCCTATAAATCATAGAAGACCAAATGTAATAGAACAGGCAATTGTACCAGTAATAGCCACAGCCCATTGTCTTCTACTTTATTTGCTAACTAGCTCAAGCCAAGGAGATTCATTTCAGTATCACTGCCCGGATGCCCTGTGGGATAAGTCTAGTTGGAGCTTTTGTTGCTTTAAGTTGAGAGAAAAAAACAGAGTTTTAGTGATTTTTGCTGCTGCAACGAATACATTTTCATGGTTTATTTCTTCAAAGCATTGCCAGGAACCACACAGCATGCCCTTAATGTTGGGAATGCATAGAGAAGAAAGTCAATTACCTAACAAGTAGCTTGCCCCTTGTGCTGCTCTCATGCCATCCAAATTTAGTCAGCAAACTTGACATCATTTGTCACTGAAGGGATGCTCAGGAGCAGGACACAGTAGCTGGCAGTGCACCCACTGCTGTGTATTACAATCTCCCCAGTGACAAGTCACAATTGAACGTAATTATAAAGCAGCAGGCTGCATTATGGTAAGTGGACATTTTGACAAATGTAAGGGGGAAATGAGGTGATTTTTGAAACGCAGATATAAATCTTAATGTGCGAGTAATTTGCTCGAACTGCCTGAACATCCAGCGTTTATCTTCCTGAAAGGGAAGGTCTAACTCTCTCAATTTATATATATTTCAGATGTGTTTGCTTATGTGTCTACTTGCTAACTATGCCTTCGTTTGTCTCCGTGTTTTGACAAAGCCATTAATTTATGCAAATTTGTGTTACAGACAAAAATATATCTTCTCCTGCTGTGTTCTTTATGCTTTTCTGTTTTGTGGTTTTATATGACTCAGATGCACACAGTTAGCCACTGTTAACCAGATTTAGCTCAATTTTTTTCATCCTACTTGTGTTGTTCAAGACATGACACCTATCTGAGTTAAAGAGAGCAGTGCGACCAGCAGGATCAGGTTGCTAATGTGAAAGATAGCAAGAGGAGCCTCAGAAAATATTTCACACGTCTTACCCTTTGGGTATTATCTTCACTCTGTTAGTTTGATCTTCTTCTTTCTTCTTTAAACTTCTGTCATCTTCTCTTTTATTTCTTTCTCTCCTCTGCCAACAGCTGACTGTGGTGGGGCATGCTGTGGCTCTGAGTGAATGCTCGAAGCTATTGATCTAAATTACACAGTCTGCAAACTCCTGTGAGAGTCATATGGTGGGAGGAAGTTTGATGCAGCTGTGAGAAGAAGTTGTTCAAAGACCATGCAATTGAAAAAGGCAAATAATCGCCACAGAAATAGTTAAAAAGATGCAAAATGAGTATGGTAGGGTAAAAAACCTGCATGAGCTGTTTGTAAGAAAATAATTAAAGAGATGTTTTGCTTCTAATCTAGTCTGCTGACAAGATTTTAAGTGCTAACCCTAAAATAGATACTCACTTGTTCAAAAACTGAAAACAAATATGAATGATTTGGCCTAGAAGGCAAATATTCAACTCTTAAAATGCTCTTGGTGCAGGTATTTAAACGATTCAAAATGCCATCTCACTACAGTTTATATGGTAAACTGCAACGGTACAGAGGGATAGTGAAAAAATAAGATAACATGATAATGATAGATGTTACATTTTTTTTAATTAGAAGTTTGCATACATTTCATTAATAACTGGTAGTAATTACTTTGAACTGTGACTGGAGACAAACATTTTGAGTATCCTTCCACAAGCTTCTCAAAATAGTTTGCTGGAATTTTGGCCCATTCCTCCCAACAGAACTGGTGTAACTGAAGAAGGGTTGTAGGCTCACACACACCTTTTAGCTCTTACCACTAGTTTTCTATAGGAACATAATTGTGTTAGCCACTCCAAAACATTTCTTAAAAACGTAGCTTTCCTTATGTCCCTTTGTAACTAATTTGTAGTCATGTGCCGGATCATTGTTCATTTGGAAGATACAAAAAGTACCCAGGCTTTCTAGATGATGTCTTGAGATGTTGCTTCAATTCTTCTACAATGTCCTTTCTTAATGATGTCAGCTGTTTTAAAAAGTGTACCAGTCTCTTCGGCAGAAAAAAACAACCACACAACATGATGCTACCACCCCCATTCCTCATAGTTGGGATGGTGTTTTTCAGGTTTCCCAGGTTACCTATAGTGCCTCTGAATGCACACATGGTCACATTGGCCAAACACTTCCATGTTTTATCAGACCACAGAGTATGTCTCTAAAAATGATGGCCTTTGTCTGTCTTTGCCACTGGAGTAATGGCTTTTTCTTCTCTGAGTGGCCTTTCAGTCCATGTCAGCAAGGACTCGATGTACTGTGGATGATGACTGTCTCTTACTAGCTTCAGACAGAATCTTTAGAAAGGCAATTTTCTTCCTGATATCTTGGCCTTTTTTTTTTTTTTTCACATGATGTCATATAAAGAAAGAACATGTTTAAGATGTTTCTTTAAAATATGCCTCCAATTAACTCAAATACTTGCAAAGCCATGACATCATCTTCTGGGCCCAGTTGTTTCAAGGCAATCTTAGTGTTTGTTAACTTGTGACCTTGATAAAAAATGTATCTCTCATTATTTTGGCTTTTACAAAATAAAAATAATTTCAGTAAATGCAATACACAAAGCCTTTAGTCTGACAGTCAGATAGTGAGAAAAAAAATCCTTGTCTCTTTTAATTCAGTGTATGTAAACTGGGTTTCAACTGCACATTAGAGACAAAAGTGAAAAATAAAGGAACCCCTTGGTAGTCGAGGTTTATCCCAGAAACCAGATGATATGACTGATGAGAAGTTTGCTGTATGGTAATAACGTGACATCCTGGAGCAGTGTCAACACCTCAGCTTTAACCTTATTTATCCACATACTTTCCACCAAGAGCCTGCACAGTTCACCAGCTTATACTGATAGAGGCCATGGATCATGTTGTGCTGTGCTGTCCCACTGTGATGTGCGGAGTTCATCTTTAACACATATTGGTAGCATTCATCACAGATTAAAAAAGAGAGAAGCTGAGCGAGGATGTCAAGCTGTGAGAGAAATGGTGAAAAAGTTCAGTTCAAGCAATGAAAAAAAAACGAGAAAAACTTTGTAAAAAAATATTGAGAGAAAGAATAAAATATGGCTAAAGTTAGCAGGTTTCTTTTTGCAAAAAACAGCTATAAAATAGTAAATAAACAATATTGCATTAACCTGTAATGTTATATGTTCAACACTGAAATCTACCAATTTCCCAAAACCAAATTATGAAAATTTTCTCTGAGCAACTGCAAAAGAGTTATGAATGAACAAGCACCACAGAAAGGTTACTGACAAGCTAGGAAAAAGCATAATTGCCCGGGGTTTCTTCAAAATTGAATCAGTGCTATATAAGATCAGATCTGACAAACAGTGTACCACCCTAGAAATGAAACTGCTTCCGAAAGCTCACTTCTTTTTATTTAAGGAACAAAGTGTGCTAGGTATTAAATTCCATCTATGGATATGAGAAAAAGAGTGCATAATTGCTCTGCAGTTTAAGTATTTAGCTGACATTTACTCAGTTATGAACAATGAATGAATAATGACTAAACCCAACACAGACAGAGTCTCAGAGTCTGCAGAAAAGAACTTTAAGACTACTTGGATTGAAATATTCCAAGTTTTAGCCATCCTTCATCATGTCAGCTCTGCCAACAAAACCTTGAATACTAATTATTGTTTTTGCCCTAAAGGCAAATCCTTACAAGAGGACTCCCTGCTCTACCACCTGAGCCACAGCTAAGTGACTATGGTTGTTTTAATATTATGTATAACAGGCAAAACACAGTCTGCCATCTTTGAAGCGCCATTCACTACAATTTCATATTTGTAGTTCCTATTATTTGACAGTTATCGAACAAACACATTTGTTTTAAAGTAATGATGTCACACAATAGTTAATTGAACATTTTGACTAGACATCTTATATCTTAAAAACATTTAACAAATGATAACAATGCTGCATTTGGTTTAAACTCAAAAGTTACTGTTTGAAGTTGCAAAAACCTAATATATGTGAGGATTATGATTATTAATTAATTAATATTTATCAAGAATTATAATTTAAAATCATAATCAAAAAAAAATTTATTTCTTAACCAAAATTCATTACTTACGAATAGAAATCAGAGATGTTCTCTGGTGTTGTGATTATTGGCTCAAAGCTCTTTAATAATTACAAATTATTAACCAAAACCACCAACTGTCACTGTTTATTCAACCACTTCACCGAAGGTGGAGGATCGTCGACCTTGTTTTGACAGATAAATCACTCTTGCACGAAATAAACACAAACGCTTCTCTTAATTATAAATATAAAGATTTATTGAAGCCAAATAATCCTGATTATACCATTATTCTGGTCCAAAAACCTTCACCTAACTAACAAGCACCATTCTACACAAAGGGAATAACAATGACTACCTAACAATAATGATACAAGAAAAATATATGTACATTTATATGTACATTTAGTACCGACAAAATGTGTAATTTGGGTTAAATGGAAAGAGAAGTCCTCCTGGTGTGCTGATGTCTCGATTGCAGCGATCGCCCCAAATCTCGGACAAAGGGTCATAAACCTCTGAGGCGGGAACTCAGTGGAAAAACTCCAGTAATAAAACTGGAACAAAGAGGGGTCAGACCACGAGGTACAGACCGCAGTTGCTTTGAATGAAAAACTTTTAAAGTCCAACTTCTAGTCCAACTTCAGGTCTGATGAAGAAGGGGGGGTGGGAACCATGCGTCCGTGATCAAATTAAGAAAAAAAAACGGTAATTTCTCATCCGTCCAGGAGGGGAAAAGATGAAAAACCGTTAGTCGACTGCATACACAAGGAGGAAAAACTCATCTCCTTGGAAATAGCACCTCTGTAGGTTTTCACCTGCGCGGGTGTCGGCGTAGTCTTCGAACAGCAAATAAATCTCTTGATCTTCTCGTATCAGACAGATTTCCAGCTTTCAAGCTCTTCCGGGAATGGCCTTGTGGAGCAAAAGTTCGCCTGCGAGCTTTTGTCTCTCCAGATATGCAGCTCCATTGCCTTGTCCCGTGAGACACGTGGGAAATGGCCCCGAACCTTCATCTCCTGTGGGTTTTACACTCTTGGTGATGTCAGAGCTGCGACGTCTGTTGAGCTGCGCATGTCAAAATGTGCGACCAAAATGGATGACCCCAACATATAGTACCTACTACAATTTGAATTTTTACTTGGAAAGTAAGAGTTCTCTGATTACCCCTGGGTTCAATATCCAATATGTAATGCCTTTAAAAAAAAAGGCAATTTCCGGAAAAAAACGATTGTGTGCTCTTCTGATAGTGTGCATGACCTTAAACCAATAGCACTAATAGTACTTCATAAGCCCTATTTGTACAAATGTTACTTTAATATGACCTATCCCACAACTTTCCAATCAGCAACCAGAATGCACTTAATTTGGACTCATTCTGATGTCTGAGACAAATTGATGAGGACATATTGTGTCTGTTACTGCAAAGCTTGACTTTAAACCTAAATAAGCAACTACCACACCACTAATTGTGCAATTCATGTAATTTGGATGTTGGATCTGGTACTGTTAGTCGAAGCCTAACAGTATTCCACCTGCAAGTTATAAAAAACCAGGGCCATTTGTGAACTGTTTGACTAGGTGAAATGGCTGGCTTCTATAAGCAACACAGGGAGGTAATACTGTTTATCTGCATTTTATGCACTCAAACACTAAATATCTTCTCACATAGATGTTGTACAGGACAGTGTGTAAAGCTAATTGAAAGAGACACAAACTGTGAGAACACCTAAAAATGTTTTAAATGCAACTGTTATCGGTATTTATACGCATGTAAAAGCCATATCAGATTTTTGAGGTGTAGCAGGTGAGTAACATTGTGTGAGGATGTTCTTAGTTCTTTTATTTCAGACTTGGAAATTCTGATTTCCGAGCACAGTGGAACAGATTTTTATGGGTGGAGGCAACTAAAGATGAAGATCCAAAATCTTAACGAGTAATGTCTGTGAGGTATTTCAGGCAGACAACTCGCATTGTGCTGCTACTTTACACATGATCCTTCTCACACAGAAAATCTCATGTATACCCTAATGATGTGGGCAGCTCCAAAACCTCCTGGTGCACTCCTCATTTCATCCTAATACCAGCTTGCTGCTGCCTCTGCTTGGTTCTCTTCAGACCCTCCACCAACCTATCCCCCCACATAGGGCTCCAAGGTTCGAGACCCTCTTCTCACTTCCTGACATGTGGAAAACATGCTCAGTGGGCAGGGATTCGCTCATCACTTAATGACACGTTAGGGAGCATGGCTGTGGATATGGCCATGTAATTCAGAACAGTAAAAAGTATTTGTCATAAGTTTCTAAATCAGCTTTTGTCATTACTGAATGATTTTTGTTGCTTTTTTATAGGCAATTAAATGCTAAATCTTGTAACCATTCATTGTTTTACCTTGTTGATGGTGCAGCAGCAGTTTTCCTTTCTCCAGCGCCAGATTAAGGCTGTGATCCCTCTGTCCCTTTGCATGAAGTAGCGTTCCTGAATTCTTCAAGGTTTTAAACTTCAGAGAGATGCTCTCCCTCGCTGTCCAGCTTGTTCTGGCACTCAGTCTGTAGACAAGGTTGCTTCTTCCATCAAAACCTGCCACCTCAGAGGCTGTAAAAGAGAGTAAAGTATGTTTAAAGGATCAACTCTTTAGAATTCAGCTTTTAAATTAAATAAAATTCAACAAAAGATGTTAATTGAAAGGTCTGATTTCAAAAATACAAATACAGATAGCACAACTTAGTCAAAACAGATTTTTGCATAAGTTAAATTAAATTAATACAGGACCAACAGTATTCATGAAATATTCAGAGTTTTGAAAGGAAAAAAATCTATAAAGAAGAATTAATACTTAAACACAATGGGTCCCCTTTAGTAAATTCACTGAGTACTCCTAAATGTTTTCAGGTGCCATGTTGCACTCTTCACAACTTCAGCCAAACTCTTAAAATTTGTATGAGTCTTTCTATTTACAGCTGACTTCAGCTCGCACCAAAGATTTCCAACAGAATTCAGCAGTTGATGTATGCCAAATGTTTTCTGGGTTTAAAACCAAGCAGCTTTTCCTTGTGTACAGTTTGCAGGCACTTTGTTTCTGGCTCACAAAACATCTTGGTATTTTCAGAGTACTCATTTTCTTAGATGTATTACCAGGAAAAACAACCCAGAATTACCCCCAGAGTCACATATTTAAACTAAAGATGCATTCCCCACAATATTCATAAGAAACAAGACATCTTTGATATACTTCTACATACATGATGTATAGACTGACCAGTTGGATGTAGGAGCGACTGTGCCTCCAGGGGAGGAGCAGTCGATTTGCAAACCGAATGTTCCAGCTTCCTCCTGCAAAATTTGAATGTGCCACTGAGCAAGGCACATAACCCCCGGTTGCCTACCAATCTGCGTATGAAAGTGTGTGTTTGTTATTGGATGAATGTGACTCTAGTCTCAGTAGCTGGTATGACTAAAAAAGCACTATGTTAATTCAGTCAGTTTACCATTTATTTATGAGATACTCTGAAAATCTTAAGGAGGGACATTTCTGTTTTGATATCACTTAATATTTTTGGGAACATTTAATAAGTGGTATAGAATTTTGCCCCACGTATGATTATAAATACATTAAATAACTGAATAATACTGTGCTTTTTATAATCACATAAAATTCTGTTACCTTTTTTCCTCCACTTCGAAAGGAAACAAAATGATTAACAAACATTCCATAAATACCAAAAAATCTAATATCTTTATTGTTTCAAAACTTTTCGTTCTGCTTTTTTTTTTCTTACACATATTAATGCCATCAAAAAATCAAGCAATGGACCATAAAATAAATAAATGTAGTCCAGTACAGTAAATTATTCAATGTAGTATAAGGAACTTATAAATGTTAAATTTTTATGTATTTTATTATGCTAAAATATACAAATGAAGCTCAGATGCTATCTCCTTATACACTTTTTCACAGCATGCTCTAATTACTGCAACCAGACCCACTGTATCTGCAGCCATATATTTCCAGTCGGAGTCCGATCCTTCCAGAGGGGTTCCAGTCCAGTGGGATCAACCGAAGATAGCGAGCGATCACTGGTTGATCAAGTTTGTACTGGACCACAGTGTCCGCATTACTGTTACCTGGAAAAGCCTGAAACAGATGTTACTTTTAGTAAGTAAGTAATTATTTCATTACTAATACTAGCAAGTTTGTGGAAATGAACTCATAATTCTAATATTTATAGTGAGTTTGTAGTAAAGGAGGACAATAGTGTTCCACTAGTCTGACAAAAATACATCCGATTTAGCTGATTTTAAGTTAACTTACACTGCAAATAATCATATTTATGGGATACAAATCCATTCACAAAATCTGAACCATCTATTAAAAGAAATTAGAAGTATATACTTTAATAGTTAAAATCAAGATGCACAATTGTTGGTTTTTCAAACTGCTAGGGGCTATAGCAGCTTCAGTGGCCGACATGTTAACAAAATAAAATGCAGATAAAACATCCTCAACATCTCCAGTTTAAAGGGATGCAACACTCGTTCTGGTAACACTTGGTGTAGAGAAAAATTCTCCCCAACTGCTCAGCCTTGAGACACCCATCTGCATGCTCAAATGTTGAGCTGACAGACCATTGATCCCATCTGGTAGCCACCCCAATCAACCATCACCGCCACCCCCAACCCAGCGATCAATAACCCTGGAACCCCTTTTATGTCTGTACTAAGCCTCTTTTACAAGACTAATAGCTTCCATTTTCCCCAATCAGCTGCCTTTGGAAATCCAGCAAGGCTCTCTGTTTGACAGGTACCCACAGAGAAACACCTCATTTTGAAACATATCCCCTAAAACACGAACAAAAAGCTACAGTTGTAGTTATGCATGCATGTATTTGAATGCACACCCTTTGCTCTATCCACTGAACAGCTTGTGACATGGTCTGAGTGTGTCTGTGTGTTAGCTGATGAGGCTTTGTGAGAACGATTGGCTTCTCTGGCACTGCATAATTGTGATCTCAGTACCGTCTTCAGTGCTTTGAAGGGCTGAGCCTGCTGGGCAGCCGAGCGTTAAGCTCAACAAATGGCTCTGTTTCCTGCTGAGGATGCCGAGGAGAACGGCATCTCATTTACTCTCCGGAGGACCTTTTGAAATATGAGCAGCTTCTGACAAGCTTTCAGTCAAGGAAGGAGAAAGAGAGACGAGGGAAGGATGAGACTAAGAAAAGGATGGGAGGATGGGAGAATTAACAACCGAGCAACTGTGGAGAAGAAGTTCCTTAATCCTGTGCACATGATAAAAAATAGTGAATTCAAGGTCCTTCACACGGTCTGCATGCAAAATTCTGCTGAATCAGGTGCAGCGACAACTTTTAGCAAGTAAGATTTATGTGGTATAACTTGTCAGAATAACACAACTTATGGATAAGGTATCTGTCTAATATGAGTGCATTTTGGTGGTCATATCCAAGCAAATACTTGTTATGCTGGATCTAAGAAAGTTTTGTTTCTTTCTTTTGTCAAATAACCCTAACGGAGATATGGTTTTACCTTTTTGGGCCATAAACTAATTAGCTATTAATGCACCAGCCACATTGTTTCAAACTATGTTTTTAATGTTGAACTACTCCTTCATGTGCCACTCCTCTACTTCACAAACATAGAAACAGTTTAGGGTTTTTTTTTGGCTCAAGAAGCAATTATTTGAACTCCAACTTCTTGATAAGGAGAAGTTTAAGTTAGAAGGTTTTATTCACCTGGTGTATCAGGGCTAAATTCAATATATCTATAATATTTTACCCTAGTAAATATTTTCTAATACTTTTGATCACATTTTTGAATTCTTTAGATTATATAAAATTAGTTCAACAAGTCCAGGCAAATCCAGATAAAAACTATCATGACTCACATCTCTGCCATGCCATGTTTTTACTTCATATCCTCTCACCATGTTACTCATGCCAAGACTCAGCCTTATCCAGCCCACCTGGGTCAAGCCTAATAGTTTCTCTGTCTCAAATTTGTGCAGCACTACAAAAGGTCTCTCTTATTGATAGCCTTGTGTAGATGTCCAGTGTTTATTTCTTTGCTCTGGTTTGTCTTCAAGTTGCCAACCAGTTGTATTTCACTGGTTGTTCTCACCTTGTCTTGCTCATGACGAGCTTCTACTGCCTTTTGGATATCCGTATATTGATCTATGCTCTAAATCTCAGCCACAGGTTCATGCCTAACCCATATGTATTATGACATCTGCCTTCCTGTGTTTGGCCATTGCCTGTTTATTGACCACTTATCTAGATGTTGGATTGGTGCTTCAACTTTGGACTCTTTCAGTATATGGAACTCAGGCTGTGTTTTTGGAGTACCGCTCCGGTCTTCATCACTGACAGATGTCATTGTCAGCATCTGCTACTGGAATAGCACACTACAGACTGAAGAGAGCGTTGAAAAAGGTATTAGTTTCTATGTCTCCTTCCCACGTGATCGGGCTGTAACCCCTGTAACCCTGAGTCCCCCTGCCGACCATCTAGGCTACAGCATCCCCACCTGTGTTTCTCTGCTGCAGAGTTTCGAGAGGTGTTCCCTGACCAAAGCAATAACCATGACTTATGTTCAATAAACATATTCTCTTTAAAAGCTTGTGGCAGAATTTTTAGGTCCTCAGTGTTAACTGTTACAGAACACTTACAGTAAAAGTTAAAAAAGCATGAATCATTTATATCCTAACTCCTATCATGCATTGATTTCTAGTCATATTTTTGTGATTTGACAAATGCTTTGTATGCCGAGGATGATTGATCTAAAAAATGTCCAGGGTGTTTGAGAACCCAATCACCAGGAGAATGATCTGTCACACATTAAAACTGTTTTTAGATTAAATTGAAAAATTGCTAACCCTGACCTTGTGCAATGACCCCACTATTGACCTTGTTAAAAATGTGCCAAATGTACTTCAAAGCCTTGTCCCTGCCAGGAAAACAACCAATGAACTTTACTATCAAAAGTAAAGGGTTCAAATATCCTGCCATAATTATACCAGGACCTTTGTGAGGGCTAAGGTGTTTTCTTTCTATTCGGGCTCTTAATGACCATTTAGTTTAGCAGATTCTTTTTCAAAGCATAATGACATATTTAAAAAAAAAGGCAAAAAGTTTGAATAGAGCTCTAAAATATAGTGAAGCAGAGGTAGTGAAAAACCTTTAGCACTTTGGAAAGTAAAACTAATTTAATATAACACAGGTAATTTGATTTCTCACTCAGAACAGGGATAAATCTGAGTTGCAAAAATCCCAAGGAAGCTGTTTTAACAGTCAAGCTCACACCTTTTCTGTGACACTAAACCATCCTGACTAATGCATGGAGTTCTAAGCACAATCTGACAGCTGATGGGGCGTACTGCCTTACATGCTGAGTGTCAAATCAACGGGTTTTAACGCTGAAGAAGTCATGCCTTTATTCTTTCAGGAGATGTGTCTGTGGGAGAGTTTGTATTCTTCACACAGTGTGAAAATCGTTTTTGGAAGTCTGAATTAAAAGCTGCACCACAGGCTGATATAGTGAGAAGATGGGTGTTCCCTTTGTTCTTGAAAAGAAACAGAACATGCCTGAATGTTTCCTGAATAGCATCAAATGGTTAGTGAACTACTGCACGCATAATTTCCTGTAATTCTTACAGGTATTTCCTCATTGAAGACAGGTATTTTTCTACTCGTAATATGCTAAAAGTGCTGGTTATGTGTGTAAACGAATAAACAGATGCACACAAAAAGGAATCGACATAGTCACACACTTTTACCCTCGCATACCAGCTCTTTTGCAGCAGATTTATATTTTTGGCACAGTCCCAACGCTGTTGTTAAGACTTACACTGAATGAGTTAGCACGTGCTCATTCACCGACTTACTTGAAGGTTGGTAACGGACACCTTTGCCGCTGCAGGAATTAAAGCTGTGACATTTCGCATCAGCAGGCAGCTGATCTGCATCAGCAGGTCTGTTTTAACAACAGCGTCAACCACCTATCAGCAGAGGTTGAAGTCTCGGACAGCAGCACCATACAGTCACACTACCTGTGATGTTCCTTGCTGCCTGGTTTGCTGTTAACATTTAGAATGCATTTGGTACTGCAGTACCATTCCCACAAATTTTTTTGAAAGTTCACAAAATCAAATCTACATTTTTTATCTGGATTCAAGAGCTGTTTTGGTTTGACTTAACCAATTTCTATAAGATATATCTGCCTTCCTTCATATCTATCAGGACTTGATAACACCAAGTTTATAGGGCCATTAAACCACAATCCACAATGACATATCTGCAGGCCAAATCTCACACCTAGCTTCAAAGCTCCGCAGCGAATCCTGTTAGTACTTATTCCAAGAAGCTAAATGCACTGTTCCTTATAGCCACACAAAGTTCAGATGTTAGTAGCTATTGACCCTGTAGACAGTTGGTATTTTCTTCCTTTCTGTCTTATCTCTGTGAATTTTGTGGCCCGCCATTCTGTGTTTGTTTTGACTTTGGTACAATAACAGTTGATTGCAGAATGGTTAGTAGTAAGGAAATTTCAAAAATGATTCTGCTGCACAGGTGGCATCCTGACACGACTAAACACTTGAATTCACAGAGTTTCACAGGGTGGCTGTGGCTTACTGAGAACGGTAGTTTTCTTCCAGTTAGAAAGTTGTGGGTTTTATTCCAGCTCCCTCTCCCTCTGCATATTAAAGTGCCCCTGGGCAAGGCCTTAAACCCCAAGTTGTCTACTGTGCAGATTTGCGAGTGTGTCTCTGTGAAGCAGCCAGCATGCCTGTGTGCTTTATTTTATGCACTCATGGCCATTGAAGTAATGAAAGCACCTGAATTCAATCTAGTTGTCTGTTCATCTAGGCTTAGCACAGAGTGACAAGTGCAAACAGTGTTTCTCACCATCTGCACAAACACCCAGGCAAAAGAGGGAGTTTCATCTTTTTTATTCAAAATGCAAGCTTTTCCATCTGAAGTTGGTTGACTTCACGTCCAGTAATGATCATAATTTGTACAGAAGTCAGGTGGGTTGCAATTTTGGTGCTTTTAAAATAATAAACTAAGTCAATATATTTTAATTAAAACTGAGAGAATGGAGGCGTATAGATAAAAAGTCATCAAAATATGTAGAAAAAGCTGATAAATTACAATATGGACCAAAGGAAAAACAAAAAAAAATTAGATTTATTTTAATGGGCTGTTCTGTCAGTACTTTTAGTAAACTAAGGTATGATTTAAACTTATAGCTGATACATTTTTTGAAAGAAAAAAAAATTAGATTAACTGAATTGGCCTGTCTTTAGAAAGGCCAATTCAGTTACAGGTCACAATTACAGGTTACAATTACAGGTCAATAAATTAGAATATCCTTCAAAGGTTGGTTAATTCTGATTATTATGGCTTACAGTGAATGAAAACCCTAAATTCAGTATCTCGGAAATGTTATTACCAAGTAACCAAGTAAATTTATGTCTAACCCAGAAATGTTATGTTTTGGCTACACAGTTATGTGGAAGACTTTGAGAGACAGGCATTAGCACCAAAATGGGTAAACCAAAAAGGTCATTGCAAAACAAGCCGGCTTTGCAGAGTCCAAGCATATTACTGGAACAATTAGGGCAGGAAAATATGCAGAAACAACAGCCTTGAGAAGATTGTGAAGCTGGAGGTTTGGAGATTCACAAAGCATTGAGTCAGTGCTTTAAGAGCCATGGCACAGGGACGTACATATCCAGGACATACGTAAGTTACAACTGTGGCTTTCTGTGGGTTAAACTACTACTGAACCAAAGACAGTGGAAGCATATTGCCTGAGGTAAGGAGAGAAAGGCCTACACTGCTGCTCAGTGGTCCAACGGCCTGATTCCAAATGAAAGTAAATTTTGAATTTCATTTAGAAATCAAGGTCCCAGAGACTGGAGAAAGAGTGGAGAGACACAGAAATCAAGTTGCTTGAGGTCCACTGTGTTTCACCTCCAAACCATAGAATAACAGTCAAACAGACTCATGACTACATATATCATTTAAAAATCCATGCATTTCTACTAATTCAGTTAAACAGGGGCATGATGACAACACAGACAGCATTAATAACCAAAATATGTTTCTTTTGTTTATTTCTAAGTACATTTTTTTTTATTTCTTTAAAAATTATCATTATCCATTTTGCTTTCAGTTCAGGATCTCAACATCTCACACCTGTTGATTCGAAACACACCTTACATCTTTTTCAGAATATATACGTAATACTCGATTGTTCAATCAAATTGACCGATAAATTAATACTTGATAACATTAGATCAGTTATAATATAAAACAGTCACGTTTATAATGCCAGTTGGTAGTTATCTATAGATCAGCTCAGATCAACAACTACATTTAAAACCAAATAAAGATCTTTAGATTTTATGTACGGTATCAAAAATAATTTTTTTGATACAGTAATTTCTTTTTTAGTATTATTATCAGAAAAAGAATCATTGAATGGGTGGCATATTTCCTAGATACCATGAACATAAACTCCCTCAGTGCGAGGTATGAGTTTCTTAAAAAACAAATTAACTAAACATAGCCGTCTTAGATCTTAAATATAGCCTCGAATATATTTTCAGGTTGTCATTTCTGTTCAAACTGATTGTGTAAGAAGGACAGTCATCGTCAAACAGTGTATGAAAAGGACGCTTTAACCTTAACTGCTTTTTTGTAAGCGGTTAGGAAGTTTACCCCTAAGCTGTCTTCCTGTCGATGTTGTCTCCAGTTGTGTCCTGTGTCGCTGAACATCAACAGGTAAGACGTGAGCCAATCAGAGCTGCCGTAGCGGCCTTGTGTGGCAACAGCAGTTATCTGGGTTCGTCTCTGCAGATCCACCTCCAACCACTGGTACTTATCTGACAACAGAGGAGACCAGCCTCCAGCTCCTGTACAAGTAAAAAGAGATAAATAACAATTGAATGATAATTTTCTGGCTATGTACACTTAGTATAACTAATTAAGCTAGGGTAGATTCAGGTAGTAATTGTAATTAGTTAACTACAAAAAAGCAGTATTAGGCACAATCATGAGAATTATTGTATTTATTTCTCTTTACAAAACTTTAAATTAAATATTTAAACAGTAAATTTAAAATGTGCAGCATACACTGTGCTGAGATTTTATTATGGTTGTCTCCAGCTAAATATTCTTATTCTGGGAAGACACCCAAGCATCCTTGTATGAATCACTGTTTATAAAGCTCCACATTTTATCCATAAGCCACCATGAGTAAGCACAATGTGGTTCAAAGTAACTGAAAATCTTGTCTATTCACATTTCTGCACTGATATGATTGAAGTCACTGAGCTGAAGCATTTGTCCTCTCCACAGTGATTTGCAGAACACAACCATGCCTCTCAGGGGTAACACGCTTCAGTTTAGTCCTGATAACAGCTGTTGCAACAGCTGGAGAGGGCATCCAGTTTGGTATGAGGTTTAGTCACGCTGTTTTTGTAGTGTAGAATGATAAAAATCCCATTAAACCTAAGGAAATTCTGACACAGTGTAGTCATTAAAAAAGAGAAACAAACAAGAATATATTGAAATGAAGGGATGGGAGCTAATGTTCACTTTAAGAAAGCTCCAAATCAGATTTGTTGAAAAAAGTTAGAATGTTCTGATACTCTTCAAAGACTGGATTGCATTTTTCTAAATGATTTGTATCAGAGTCCCTGACTAAACTAAGAATTTTATGAGTTTCATTTAGGTGTTTTAGCATATTAGAACTTAATATTTAGGTGCAATTTTGATCCTGCCAAGATGTTTTTTAAACTACCTAAAAGCAGCTTTTTTGTCTGTCTATAAGATGGTACCTGATTGCTTGAATGCACTAACAATAGTATAGAATAGGTTTTCTGAAAAAAAATGAGGAGGCAACCTGGAACAAAGAGAGGGAACACATCAAAAATCATCACGTGGATAAAAATAAATGCATGTTTAAAATGTAATGTCTCCTTTCTTTTAGAAAAATTAGAAAATAATCTAGAAAGTTTAATTTCTTACAGGAAGTACATACAGATATACAGTCTGTTGTCTCTTATATATGAAGTTAGTGTTCTAATCTTAAAGTTCTAAATTGGTCTGTTGAGAATAACATCTCTTAAAAAGCTAAATAAGCCTGTTTGGTATTCAAACCTTTTGTTTCAGCAAAACACTATAGGGGGGAACAAAGCTGGATTTGTCAAGTGCAAGAATAGACTGAGACAATGGCAAATGGACTGGGAAAGAGTTTGGCTGTAATACAGTGCTGACTTTTGGCTACGCCTTGTTAAAAGCTAACTATGCTACAACTTCATTCCTGCTCTGGTGGCATGCCTAATGTGTATGCCTGAATGAAGAGAAACATGTGGGATAAAATCTCAGAAGGGTTCCATTCAATATATTTATGTAGGTCATCCATGAAGGTAGGGAGGTTTAAACCTTATTACTTACAGTCCAATTCCACGTAATTCACTGCAGTCCAGCTCAGTCCAGTTTAATCCAATTCAAACCCTGATTCAGATTACAGTGCAATATGATTGTTTTTAGAGAATGAGCTTTGTGAAAAAAGCTGTCTTGGTAAGCAACCAATTTGATTGCATTGAGTTTTTCCTTCGAGTCTATCCCATCCTGAGCATGCAAAATGTGTATGTGTCTTTGTTAGCGTGTGCATGTTTAATGACGAAGTGCAGTGTCAGTGTTAAGCAAACTTATAGTGCCAGTTAAAGCTATTTCTCCTCTACAGTGAAGACACAGAAACACACACCCACACAAACCCTCAACCATGATAAAGCAGCCAACCCTAAAGAGTATGAGAGACAGCGTGAATGACGGTTATGTGTTGTTAACAGAGCAACAATAATAATCAATACCACACATACACACATGCAACTGTCATTGCTTTGTTTTAATTATAAAGCACTAAATATAAACACTGTATTAATATAGCCTGCTAAGATTGAAACATATAAACTAAAGACTGGTTGCACTGTCAATGAGAATTAATTATATAAATATGACAAATGGGATTAACCTTGGTACTTTGTGGTATTTGTTTTTTAAACATCTATAAAATGGAAAAAAAGACAAAATTGCAAACTTTCAGTTCCAATAAATGCACCAGGAACTGAATGTTTTTAATACATTCTGAACCCAAAATTGCAGTTTTTTGCAGTTGCATTAAGTACCTACGTCAATAATTAACAGAGGAACATATAATGTGACAATGAAATTGTGAAATGATTGAATGCATATTAAATTCTCAGCTCATTATTATGAAATATATTTCATATTCCATGAAAAAACAGCGTTATAATATAAAAGAATTTTCATATAAAATTTTTACCTAATAATTGAAATGATTGCTGAGTCTGATTTTATGTCAATTCAGCATATTTTATTTTATTTCAAAATGTCATTTTTTAAAAGTCAACTTTTATTTCAAAAAGCCAGCTTGTATTTTTCCCCATGGCCTATTTATTTCATTATGTCAGTTTACAACTGAATGACTGTTGGCCAATCAGCATCAACGGGCTGGACCTGCATCCTCATTGGCTGATCCTTACATAGAAATTAGGTTCCTTGGGTATCTGCTCCCTGAGCAGCTACTGCACCACCCCGAGGTTTAGGAAGGATGGTGGAGTTTCAATTTTAGTTCAGTTAGGATTACCAAAATATTTCTATTTGCTGAATGCCAGAATATTGAGAGAGAAAACCTTAGGTCGAATTTTTTTTATTCAGACACTCACATACACCAAGATCACTATGCTAATTAACAGTTTGGGAAAGGTCAGATGATCATGCCATGGATTTGCAGCTTTTGATAGGTGTATTTATGTTATAGGCAAACATTTCAGGTAACTGGAAGCTTACCTGTGGATGTCTTTTAAGGAAAATCTCACACACACTGCTTCACTCTGTGACATAATTTACAATTCAAAAGAAATCACCCAAGATATCAGAAATTACAGACCTCCACGTGTTTGGGTACATTCTTGGGTACAATTTCCAAATACCTGAAGGTGCAACGTTCATTTTCTAAAAAAAACTATGTGCAAGTACAAACAACATGGAATGTCAAACTATCATACATTTCAGGAAGCAGACTGATTCTGTTTCCCAGAGATGTATGTGCTTGGGTCTGAACTCGGAATATCAACCCCAGAACCAACAAATTAGACCTTGTGAAGGAGGAACTGCAGGAGGTGTCTGGGGAAAGGGAAGTCTAGCAGTCTCTACTGAGTCTGCTGCACCTGCGACCCGGGAGGCGACGAGTACGAGTTTGCAAAAGCACTCAGGGAAAAAGATCTTGATGTGTCCTGTGGTCTGATGAAACTTAAATTGAAATGTTTAGTGATAATTACCAGTGATACATTTGAGCAAAATGAGGAAAGTTTGCAAGCCTGAGTACACCATCCTAGCTGTGAAGTACAGGGGTGGCAGCATCATGTTGTGTGGGTGATTTGCTGCAGAGGAAATTGGTTTACTAAAAAAAGTAGATGAGAAGAAAGAAAGAACTTTTATATGGCGACATTAAAGTAACATCTCTAGATGTCAGTCAAGAAGTTGAAGCTTTGGTGCAAATTGGTTTTCCAAACTGACGATGACTCTAATAATACCAGCAAAGTCATTAGAAAGTGGTTTAACGACAACAATGTCAATGTTTCAGAGTGGCCATCAGAAAGTTCTAAGTCCAGTCCAACAGAAAATTTGTGGGTAGAGCTAAAAAGGTGTTTGCAAGCAAGATGATCTAAAAACCTGACACAGTTACACCAGTTCTGTCAGGAGGAATTGGCCAAAATCCCAACAAACGTATGAAAACAAAGTATACGACACTCTTATCTCAGATGCTAGGGTACTCAAAACATTTGACCTGAGTTTAAAAGGCCTAATTTTTCTACCTAATTCCTAAACTGCTGTCATGGCTTTTCTTGCGATGTATGCTGGTGTATTGAAAATTGTTTTACATAGGTCTAAATACGAAGTAATAATGATGGTTTTGTGGAAAATCAAGTCATGTCATATCTTTGAAGTATGTATGTCACTCTGATGTGCTCCCAATCTGATGGTGTGTATGTATACTGAGATCAGAGGAGTAGAAATCACAGCGGTCAGCTGCCTCATCACCCGGTACATTCGTTTTCCATGACGCCTCTGTCTCATTTCATTTTATTTTCATAATAACGAGTCAACTGACCAAATAAAAATAAAATATCAAATGCTTTATGAGTTCCCTCAAATCGTCAGACAATTATTAGCCAAATTAATCACACAGTAATAGATGCCTAAAGTGTCAAGCATGCAGCTTTCTGTTGTGAGAGAACAAATCTGGGTAGATTAGCATGAATTGAGGTAAACAATCACAATTATGTAGTTTTTACAGTCATGTTAAATAAATTAGAATATGTGTTCTGTTAAGACTCGTGTTAGAATAAAAGTACATTTTGAAAATAACCTTTAAGCAGGTATTAAGCTTTTGACAAACCCCACATTTTGTGTATTAAAATGTTGTTTTTAAATATGATATTCTAATCTTAATGTCGTGTTTTTATTAGCTGTAAGCCTGTGTGTAATTAAGTTACTAAAAACAATAAAACTTTCAATAATTTATTGAATATGACTGTATGTAAGCTTTCTTGGCTGCATTTTTTGCTTCCTTATGTTGCTTTTTTCTTTCATACTTTTTTTTTCATTTGGAAATAAACATACAAATCCATCCATCCATCCATCCATCCATTTTCTATACCCACTTCTTTTATACAGGGTCGCGGGATGCCTATCTCCAGCAGTCCAAGGGCGAGAGGTGGGGTCCACTCTGGACAGGCTGCCAGTCCATCAGAGCAACACAAAGACACACAGGACAAACAACCATGCACACACTCATTCACACCTAAGGGCAATTTAAAAAGACAAACTAATCTAACAGTCATGTTTTTGGACTGCAGGAGGAAGCTGGTGTACACGGAGGGAACAACATAAAAAAACATTCATTAAATTAGAATATTATTGGAAAGCTCATTTATTTCTGCAACTCAATTCACTAAGTAAAACACATTATAGACTCGCCGGCCACTTTATCAGGTACACCTGTCCAACTGCTAGTTAACGCAAATTTATAATCAGCCAATCACATGGCAGCAACACAATGCATTTAGGCATGCAGATGTTGGGACCCCAGCCATGGTTACAACATGAAAGTCCGGTACGAACTTTTCTGGAACTTTCAAAATAAATCACATTAACCTACTTCCAGCAGAGCCAGGAAAAAGGGGTAACAGCGGACTTCCCGTGACGTCACTGTCCAAATAAAAGCACCGCTCTTGCTACATTCTGTCTCTTCTACGCAGGTCCCCCAGGGGATCTGGACAGAGGGACACAGCGCGCTAATGTCTCTTTGCTGGCAAACAGACATAACTCTTCAAACTGGATCCAAGAGTGTCATACGATCACGTGATCATAGGCACTAAGTTAAGTACGAATGAATTGCTGTTTGTGTATCTGGTATTCATTCATGAATGGGGGTAATTAAGGTACAAGCGTGGCTTGACTTTTCTCTCTGAGGTCCACAGAAGCTGAACTTTGTTCTAGAGAGTTCCCAGCACAGACCCTGTCTCTACGACGCAGAGTGGAGCAGTTTTCCGGGTCTGAAGGAAGGACAACAGGACCGCATCACCGTGGTTACAGCAGTAACGTGCAGTTTGGCCGGCCGACAGAGCGAGCTGCCTCTCCCCACAGCTACGGAGGTTAGCTGCAGTTAACCCTTTGTTCACTGTGCATGTTTTCTTCAAACTTCGTCGCCCGGACAACTTTTCCTCAGCACGGTTCACCTGAGAGGTTAGATTTGGGCAGAGAGAATTAATTTAGAATGAAATAATCTAAACATTTTTTCATTTTATGAAGTTTGGTTTTGTTTGTGTTGAAACTCAGCTATCGTAGTGCTAGCAGATTATCTGCTCAGCACATGTGCTCAGTTTGTGTTCTGTGTTTGTGTTTTTTTGTTGTTGTTAAAGTTAAGACAAACTTTATTTAAAGGGTGATTTTAAACACAGAAGATCGGCCATAACGTGCTATCCATGCTTATGCATTTTAACCCCTTTTATTAATCGTATTTTAAAGGTATATGTGTGATTCTGATGATAAGCTATAAGCTTCTTTTGTTAGCTTTAACTGCTAACAGCTAAGAACACGTGCTTGCCTGCCAAAGATCATTTACCCCAAAAGGTTGTTGGTTTTATCTATCTATCTATCTATCTATCTATCTATCTATCTATCTATCTATCTATCTATCTATCTATCTATCTATCTATCTATCTATCTATCTATCTATCTATCTATCTATCTATCTATCTATCTATCTATCTATCTATCTATCTATCTATCTATCTATCTATCTATCTATAAATATATATTTACATATATATATATATATATATATATATACACTGATCAAAAAAATAAAGGGAACACTTAAACAACTCAATATAACTCGAAGTGAATCAAACTGTGAAATCAAACTGTCCACAAGCAACACTGATTTCACAGTCAATTTCACATGCTGTTGTACAAAAGGAATAGACAACAGGAGGAAATCTTTGGCGATTAGCAAGACACACTCAATAAAGGAGTGGTTCTGCAGGTGGGGACCACAGACCACTTCTCAGTACCTATGCTTTCTGGCTGATGTTTTGGTTACTTTTGAATGTTGGTGGTGCTTTCACACTCGTGGTAGCATGAGACGGACTCTACAACCCACACAAGTGGCTCAGGTAGTGCAGCTCATCCAGGATGGCACATCAATGCAAGCTGTGGCAAGAAGGTTTGCTGTGTCTGTCAGCATAGTGTCCAGAGCCTGGAGGCGCTACCAGGAGACAGGCCAGTACACCAGGAGACGTGGAGGAGGCCGTAGGAGGGCAACAACCCAGCAGCAGGACCGCTACCTTTGTGCAAGGAGGAACAGGAGGAGCACTGCCAGAGCCCTGCAAAATGACCTCCAGCAGGCCACAAATGTGCATGTGTCTGCACAAACGGTTAGAAACCGACTCCATGAGGATGGTATGAGGGCCCGACGTCAACAAATGGGGGTTGTGCTCACAGCCCAACACCGTACAGGACGCTTGGCATTTGCCAGAAAACACCAGGGTTGGCAAATTCGCCACTGGCGCCCTGTGCTTTTCACAGATGAAAGCAGGTTCACACTGAGCACATGTGACAGACGTGACAGAGTCTGGAGACACCGTGGAGAGCGATCTGCTGCCTGCAACATCCTTCAGCATGACCGGTTTGGCAGTGGGTCAGTAATGGTGCGGGGTGGCATTTCTTTGGAGGGCCGCACGGCATTGCAGGACAATGCTAGACCTCATGTGGCTGGAGTGTGTCAGCAGTTCCTGCAAGATGAAGACATTGAAGCTATGGGCTGGCCCGCCCGTTCCCCAGACCTGAATCTGATTGAGCACATCTGGGACATCATGTCTCGCCCCATCCACCAACGTCATGTTGCACCACAGACTGTCCAGGAGTTGGCGGATGCTTTAGTCCAGGTCTGGGAGGAGATCCCTCAGGAGACCATCCCCCGTCTCATCAGGAGCATGCCCAGACGTTGTAGGGAGGTCATACAGGCACGTGGAGGCCACACACAATACTGAGCCTCATTTTGACTTGTTTTAAGGACATTACATTAAAGTTGGATCAGCCTGTAGTGTGTTTTTCCACTTTAATTTTGTGTGTGACTCCAAATCCAGGCCTCCATTGATTAATAAATTTGATTTCCATTGATGATTTTTGTGTGATTTTGTTGTCAGCACATTCAACTTTGTACAGAACAAAGTATTCAATGAGAATATTTCATTCATTCAGATCTAGGATGTGCTATCTGACTGTTCCCTTTATTTTTTTGAGCAGTGTATATATATATATATATATATATATATATATATATATATATATATATATATATATATATATATACATGCACGTATACAAGTGACATGTTAAGAACGCGAAACAACAGTCCTTTGTTGAAGCGTTTTCCAAGATAATTTTCTTTCCTTTTGCTTGCTGCTCATTATGGCAGCATATAAAGGTCAAAGCTAATAAGTACCTCAGTAAAAGATATAGAAACTGACAGCACAAGTGAAGAGAGCAGATAGGCCGACCTTTACTCATTACAGCTCGACTAGAGACGACAGACAAAGAGTACAGAGACAAAGAGAAGAAAGAAATGAGAGAGTGACAAAGAGAAGAGGATCAACTGACGTCTACATGACTGCAAGAGTGGAAATTAGGAAAGTGTCAACAGGCCCCTAACGCTGTTCATCCACTGCAGGAGAACCTTAACACATGAAAGATGAGTAGAAACTGGGAGCAGAAATGTGTTTGTTAAATTTATTCAGCAGATGTGGTAGTCCCACATAATTCTTTCCCCCCAAACATAATACCTTTTGTCACACATTTTTCTTAACTCCTGGAGAAATCTCTGCCTCAGTAAATGCTAGTAATGACTCCAAAGCATTTGCTCGACTCTTTGCAGTAATTGAGGTTAAAGACAGGTCAGGAGCATTATATCACTGGTCTGCTGGACATTCAAATTACCTCATTACCAAAGCAAAAAAACTAATATCAAGACTCTTAGGGGCAGCCAAGCTAGCACTGTGAGAGAGGTGGTCTGATGTTTTCAAAGTGCTCTAAAAACGAGTAATGAATGAAAGTGTGTGACTAATACTCCTCGTGTTTAAATAAATCATATTTACTCAAAAAAACCTTAGACACCAAGCAAAGAGACTAAGAAAATATCTGACAAATAATTCTGCCTTTATTAGCAAGATTTTAATCTTTTGACTTGTTGTCTTTTAAAATAAAAAAACGAATAAAACGCCAGGTTTAACAGAGTTTAACTTCTGGTTGAGTCAATTACCCAAGCTTATGGGACTGTCCGAAAGGGGTGCCAGGCACCTTCTGACACAGAAAATAAAGCATGCAAAAAGAGGTAAAAACCTTAAGATACTAAAATCAATAATGCTGCAGGTTGATACGGAACACAGACAGCAAACTACAGAAAGACCACACTGGATATCAGTGCACCAAATACAAGGAAATTCTAATTGGCTTCAGAGAAAGAAAGTAAAACTGCTAGAATGACCCAGTGAATCACCTGACTCATATCCAATTAAAAATCTGTGAAAGAACTGAAAATCAAATAGCAAAGAAAGGACCCCCAGAACCTTTTCCACCAAATATGTGATACATTTCTATAAGTGCATTTAAAACGTATTCCCTGTGTAATTCCAATTTGTTTCTGATAATTTACATTGGGAAATAGTGTGTTTTTATTTGTACGTGTGGATAAATCCGGTTGTTGCCGAGATCTGGTGTAAATGTTATGTCAATCGCCCTATGAGAAATATACAATATTGCCAGAAGTATTCACTCACCTGCCTTGACTCACATATGAATTTAAGTGAAATGCCATTGTTAATTTACTGGGTTCAATATGATGTTGGTCCACTCTTCACAGCTATAAAAGCTTCAATTTTTATAGGAAGGCTGTCCACAAGTCTTAGGAGCATGTTCATGGTATTTGTTAGGCCTTTATTTTTCCGAAATTTCAAAAGTAAGTGGACAGGATATAAGGTGGAGAGAGCGAGGGAAAGGTATGCAATATACGTCGACGGGCTAGGATTTAATCCCGCGACCGCCTGCATCAAGGACTGAGGTTCGCACGCTTAACCCCCTGCGACACCAACAGCGTGCCTGTTCATGGGAATTTTTGATCATTCTTCCAGAATCACATTTGTGAGGTTATTCACTGATGTTGGTTGAGAAGGACTCAGTCTCCGCTCTCATTCATACCAAAGGTGTTCTATCAGCTTGAGGTCAGGACTCTGTACAGGCGAGTCGAGCTCATCCACACCAAGCTTTCTCATCCATGTATTTATGGACTTTGCTTTGTGCACTGACCCACAGAAGAAGAAGAAGCCTCCGTATTTGGGTCGTGCACTCTACTGCTACGCTATGCAACGCGTCAATTAAGTTTGATTTGAAATGACTTTGAGTCATTCAAAGCAAACTTCAGTTTCAGAGATACATTTATGGTCATTATTATGATTTTACAGCTATCATGAATAGATTATCAACCATTAATAGCCTACTGTCCATGACGTCCTTGGAAAAGAAAAAACAAAACAGATATTCTCTTCAACAGAAGAATTTGTGCAGCCATGTCATAGTTGTTTGCGTACTTTTAGGCTAACTTTCATCCCTGATAATACTGGATTATTTACCAGATTTGAGTCCCAATCCCAGAGTTTAAATAAAGTCTGTTGCATTTTTTTCAAGCATTCTTTTAGAAGACAAACAAGGGCTTCCTTCTCATGCTGAATAACAAGTCAGATATGTTTTATGTTAAATCTAAACCAATATCTTTCATTTGTAATAAACCTCCCTTAAGAGGTGAAACTCTAAAACTCACAGAGCTATAAAAGAGGTAAAAGGCCAAAACAGCCAAATTAGGACACAACAAAAATGCCAAAACCCTTGCTGAGCAGGCTAATGGCCAAAACATCAGCCTGGCCTGAGGACAGGACTGGCAGTAGATGCTCTGCTGCTTGCCAGTGGGTGCCACATCATATTAGGTGAAACTGAACATACAGTTCACAGGTGCAGCTGAGTGGACATAACACCAGCAGAAACAAAGGTGCTCAAGACACAATGTGAAGCAAAACATAGATATGCCAGACAGGCGGAGCTCTAACAACTAACAGCATGCAGCAGGTCATAGAGAGCTGATGATAACCTCAGAGTGCTCAATAATGGAAGGCATTGTTTACCAACTTTAAACTTGGGTATTTTTTTATTTGGTTAAAACTAAAATGTGCTGCAAATAAAGCTGTCAGACAAAAAGTTAATAAACCTAGTTAAACTGAGGTACTGGTTGAATTCTTTTAAAACATGGTACACAGAGTTGGCAAGTTTTCCAATAATTAATCCAATCTTTCCTGTAAGTAAATATGTGTCATTGGTACTAATTCAACATGGATTTATTTGGGGTAACATGAAAGCATCAAAAGCAGTGTTATTTTGGATGTTTCCTGCTGGATCAGTGCTAGGACACAGGCCAAGGACTTGTGGTGTTAGCAACGGAATCTGATATTTTTTTTTTCATGCTGGCTGGGGTGGGAGCTAGGGAAAACAAACTCACAGATAAGTTTAGGTCCCATAGCTGTGAGTTTGTGCCCATCAGAAGCTGTTAGTTTTATACATCAGTCCTTGAGTTACCCTGACCTGGAACATCTTGTCAGTGCTCAACATCATTTTGTATCAGACCAAGAACCTATAATCCTATATTACCCGTCCAAACAATGGACAACAGGTGACAGTATACCCATCCTGGATAAAGTTAAAATGAAGAGCAGAAACAACCTGTAGTCTAAGATTTTAGCACACCTGCAAACATTTGCACTGTATAAACCTGTGAACATACCAACAAATTTTTAAATAGTTTGTTATCAGTGAAGTTAGATATATTCTAAACATTCCTGTTGAGATATGTTCACCATCTGCAGCAACATTATAATCCAAAAAAGAGTTTGTCTGGAATAAAGTAAAAAAAACAAATACAGGTCATGACATCATTCACAAATTAGCATATGTATTATGGCATTACCTATCATCTGTTTTAATCTCTCCTGTTGTCTTTGCTCACATAAGCTGTTTTTATAATGGCTGGATATCCAAAAACAACTCTTTTCATTCACGCATTTTAGTAGTTTCAGTAAAGGCAAAGAAAATTTTGACCGAAAAACATCCATTTAGACTTTTGTAGCTGTGGTCACTTTCACGTTTGACTCTCTTATTACCATCAAGAAAGTACAGTCAGGGTTTGCCCGGAGGCTTTTTTTTTATTCTCGTTTTAAACTAAAAGTTGAAATTCTCTTAGACGGAAGCATCCACTTATTACCCGTTTTTTTTTTTATTCTACAAAACTTAAATTGCTTATAAGTGGGTTAACCCACCACAATGTTCCTCTTTAATCCTGATTCTGTTCAAGCACATCAGATGACAAAATTTTCAATGATGCAAATTAAATTAACCTCTGTTGTTCTTTCAGCTTCTTACCCACAGGATGGTCGGAGAGAGGAGTTCAAAGCTGCAGCTTCTCCTTACCCTATTTCCCATCCATGAACAAACAAATCAAAAACAGTAGCAAAAAAAACTTCAGTGTAACCTGATAGTTTTAACAGTTGGAGCTTGAGCCTTCAGCTATACCAACGTAGAACTTGAAGTCGAAGGCGGAATGAAAATAAAAAAGGGACAAAATATTTAAAACTGCAAAGAGCATAGATACCTTTGCTGGGAAACGTTTTTTTTTTTTTTTTTTGATTAATTAAATTGTTTATAGGCTACATTAGAAATATTTTTGTTCCAATTCTAAACTACCAGATGGTTACATTTACCAAAATATATTTGTTGGGGTCGGATATGTGGTGGATAAATTGACTGTATCATCAACACGCGCACAGTTGTCTTCACCTGAATAAAAAGGAAAGACCATAAAAACAGCAGGGAGTTGGGATAATAATTGGAATAGGGTGCATCAAATTAAGTGCATCAAAGGAAAAATATAACCAAAGTCAGCTGAAGCCAATAGCTCACCAATAGCCAAACAGAAAAATACAATAAGACCAGGGTAAGCTTTCAAATAGATTTTATGTGAACTTAAGGACTATTTCAAAGGTTTATAACCTGAGTGCTAACGTTACTTCATGCGGGACAGAAAACCCATAAAGAGCGGGTCACTAGAGCAGTGAGTCTGTTAAAAGCAGGTACAGTTAAACCAGCTTTAGCAACCCACTGCAGCAGCAGCAGCAAAAAAGTAGGACTAGCCCACAGAGACATGTGCTTTTGGGACTTTCACAGGCAGTGTTACATGACAGGAATTAGATGAAGATGGAGGTTATGAAGAACAAACCTGGGGAAATTTGTTTCAAGATTAAATAGAATTCCTCTAGAATCTATAGAATTCCACATGCTGCAATTTGATACAGAGAAAGCCAAGCAGTTACGTTAAAAAGAAATGTCTAGCATTCTTGCCTACTCAGCAAAACATGCTAGTATTGCACTCATTCACAAAATTCATCAATAAACACATTCTGGGTGCTTGTCATCTATATTGTGCCCTAATATATCTGGACCATATTCTTACACCTGAAAACACCCCCAAAACATAATGACGTTTAATGATGGCATTCTTTGGATTAGCCCCCTAGCTTTGATTCATATATTTAGTTCTATTTTATCTTTTGATCTTTGCGGATTTGCCCCTTTTGCATCCATTTACAGTGAAATTTACAGTTTACATTAAAATATTGTTTAATGTGATTTCTTGAAGTCAGCAAACAGACTATTGTCAGTTAATTCAGACAGGAAGATGCAATAAGAAAAGAAACATGAGATAAGTTGTTTTTAGCTGGAATTTGTCAAGACATAATGTGATATTTACCAGTATAATTAGATTTGTGGTGAGATTGACTACCTGAGATTAGGAGGATTTCAACAGAGGAGCTGTGCAATCTCACCAGATAACGTGATTAAAGATAGTATTAAAAGGGGCATCAGGAGAAACTGAGGCGGCACATAAACATCACACCGAGATCAATACCTGATTCTGTGGCTTAGACCATGTTCTTAATTTAAACCTAGAGGCAGTGTTAATGTTATACTTGCTTTTAAATCTAAATTAGCTCTTCCAGAAATGTATTACTGAGCAGACCATCTGCAGCATAATTAAACTGGTTTAAAGGTACAATGGCCCGTGAAAATAGTTAACTTGTTAAAAACAACAATTAACCTTTACCTATAAATGTTAAATCCTGTCATTAATATTTAGCGACAAGAACGGATTGAGTCATCTCCATTTTTTTTCTCTCCAGTGCACCTAAGACTAGGTTGTAATTATGATTAAATTATAGCAATATCGCATGCATGTGATTGCTCATCTTATGAGTCAAAAAGTCTTATTGATATAATAGAAAATTATAAAGTCTTTGCTGGAAGCATCCAATGTTTGTTAACTTACTTTGGCAGTTATTGATTTCCCGATTTTCCATTTTTATTCACAGTCTTTTAGGGATTGCCAGGCTTTGAGTTAAACAAGGAACGGCATTTCTAATTCTACAGCCTACTGTTTAGACTTCTGCTCCTGTCTGCTGTAGACATGACACACTGCTGCTTGATGATTTATTAAAAGGAACAAGACCATTCCTTTCCCTCAACTGGTACAAGAAGGGCAGTAATAATCCATTAACCTTTGTGAACCTTTAGAACTAGACTTTAAAAGTGCCCATGGTTGGGCTGGCCTATAATTTAAATTTAGAGGTTTTAAAGTGCCTTGCCCTGCTTTTCTTTAGCTGCTATGGACTATTGAGCCAACCGTGGGAAACATAATGATGCAGTTTCTTTAAGAAATAAAGGGATCTATGGACAGAACAGAGAGCATCAAGCTTTTCAGAAGACTGAATTTAGAATCTATTACAGCAAATCTGCAAAGAATGACAACCTCATTTTTATCAATTAAACATGATCCTAAATGGTTGGGTCAATTTTTCTTTGAAAGTTTCTTCTATTCATTATGGCAGAATTGCATAAGACAGTGCAGGTCCAGACTCAGGCTCAGGTAGATTTTCAGTTGCAAATTTTGAAATTAAGTAGTCGTGTCCTCACACTCACTATTCTGTCTCACGCACATTATTCTATCGTCATTGCATTGCAAAGGCATACAAATATACATGGTTCTGAGTAAATAATGTTCTTGCGTTGGCTTTCTACACATCTGATCCTACAGCATACACAATTGTCCAAGCAGGTTCTGGCCATTATTCAGTTAGGTACTAGGCAAACTGTGAAGCACTGCACAGATAATGTAAATACATGCAGTTGTGAGATGTACTGAAGTAATAAGAATGAGCATTTGATTAAGAAAATGTTCAAAAAGACATGCCATTTTGAAGTATTTTTTTCAGATAACCCATGCATGTGTGCTTGTGTCTGAATGTAAAAACAGATAAAAAAACTTAAGGTAAGTCTTGGGCCTAACAAAGTACAAAACGACTGCAAACTCACTATGTTGGTTGTTTCTTCTTCTTTCTTGCTAGTGGCAAAACAGTTGGTTAGCATAATCAGAGGGTGTTGCTCTTTTGGACTTTACAGCCTTCTGCTTGAGGGGCTCTGTTGATCTCTGCTACAGACCCTGACTCCAGCCTTCATGCATTGTTTTAGGCCCTCAGCTGGGTCAAAGGAATATCTCTCAGAACCATTCTAGGTCTACATGAATAATTCACTTTCACAGATGCAAGGCAGCTGCTTCACAAACTGTTCATGCACAGCGGGATGCAACACTGGGAGCTTCAGCAGCTCTTTGGTGGTTAAAGGAGATTAAAGGCCACCGTGTGTGAGCTGTCCAACCAGCACACGTCCCCATATGCGGACAAAACAAGATGGCAGAGTAATCCGGGGCAGTCTAAAAGCTCTACACCCTTGCTGGCTCCTTTGTATCTGATAGTTTTTAAATGTTTTGCCATAAACAGTTGTTGTTACACAAATAATTAACAAGTTAAGGATTTAGTTCTTAATTTAAAACCTGATTTCAGTACAACATGACATAAAAGTTTGTGGAAAACATAAAAAGTTACCAAAATACACATAAACTCTTATTCTAGCACCTGAAGAAAACCTCTTCTAATAATAAAAAAGTCTGTTTGTGCTGATATTCTGTGGCAATCCCAAGAAGCAAGGCAACAATATTGCAGTTTAATTTGTTTTCCGAATATGTCATACATCAAAAGACAAATAAGATATATTCTGCTGGTTCTTTTCTGGTAAAATACTCAAATTATTTTTACTATGTGGCTGAGAAATAAAGAAAGAAATCCCAGGATTCATTGAGTCTCTGCTATTAAACCACAGTCAGAAACTGAGCTCAGTAACTGGACAAAAGTTGCAGAGTGATCCTTTACAAAAGCTGCCAAACAAACCATGATAGCCCTTCACAAAGCTAGCATCAGCATCCAGCAGAGTTCAGGCTTGATTTTTTCCCCCCTGCTGTTTAAGAATCACAACTCAATTTTATGCCCTTTACAAATTAGGTGGCACTACAGAGTTTTTGATGTACAGGGGTTGGACAATGAAACTGAAACACCTGGTTTTAGACCACAATAATTTATTAGTATGGTGTAGGGCCTCCTTTTGCGGCCAATACAGCGTCAATTCGTCTTGGGAATGATATATACAAGTCCTGCACAGTGGTCAGAGGGATTTTAAGCCATTCTTCTTGCAGAATAGTGGCCAGGTCACTACGTGATACTGGTGGAGGAAAACGTTTCCTGACTCGCTCCTCCAAAACACCTCAAAGTGGCTTAAAAATATTTAGATCTGGTGACTGTGCAGGCCATGGGAGATGTTCAACTTCACTTTCATATTCATCAAACCAATCTTTCACCAGTCTTGGTGTGTGTATTGGTGCATTGTTATCCTGATACACGGCACCACCTTCAGGATACAATGTTTGAACCATTGGATGCACATGGTCCTCAAGAATGGTTCGGTAGTCCTTGGCAGTGACGCGCCCATCTAGCACAAGTATTGGGCCAAGGGAATGCCATGATATAGCAGCCCAAACCATCACTGATCCACCCCCATGCTTCACTCTGTGCATGCAATAGTCTGGGTGGTACGCTTCTTTGGGGCTTCTCCACACCGTAACTCTCCCGGATGTGGGGAAAACAGTAAAGGTGGACTCATCAGAGAACAATACATGTTTCACTTTGTCCACAGCCCAAGATTTGCGCTCCTTGCACCATTAAAAGCGACGTTTGGCATTGGCATGAGTGATCAAAGGTTTGGCTATAGCAGCCCGGCCGTGTATATTGACCCTGTGGAACTCCTGACGGACAGTTCTGGTGGAAACAGGAGAGTTGAGGTGCACATTTAATTCTGCCGTGATTTGGGCAGCCGTGGTTTTATGTTTCTTGGATACAATCCGGGTTAGCACCCGAACATCCCTTTCAGACAGCTTCCTCTTGCGTCCACAGTTAATCCTGTTGGCTGTGGTTCGTCCTTCTTGGTGGTATGCTGACATTATCCTGGATACCGTGGCTCTTGATACATCACAAAGACTTGCTGTCTTGGTCACAGATGCGACAGCAAGACGTGCACCAACAATTTGTCCTCTTTTGAACTCTGGTATGTCACCCATAATGTTGTGTGCATTTCAATATTTTCAGCAAAACTGTGCTGTTACCCTCCTAATTGAACCTTCACACTCTGCTCTTACTGGTGCAATGTGCAATCAACAAAGACTGGCTACCAGGCTGGTCCAATTTAGCCATGAAACCTCCCACTCTAAAATGACAGGTGTTTCAGTTTCATTGTCCAACCCCTGTACTAGTCTAATAAGGTTTCAATTAATTCCTTTGTACAACACAAATGGTTAGCAGTGACAGCTGTTCTATCGGTCTATCTATACATCTACCTACACAACAGTCTCCCTCTGCCTTCAGCTACCACGGAGGCATTTATCAGGCAGCGTGCCTGCATTTTAGCTTTGTCTTTGATGTTTTGTGCTCAGCGACTTGGGGAAGGCACAGACTCTCTCTTGCACCACTGGGAAATGCACAACTGCAGCCAACAAAACAGAAAAAAACGTTCCAGGCAAAAGGCTGAGATTCAGTCAAGGTACATTGCCTTTTCCACACTCTGCTCCGAGCATTGCATAGGCCTGAAGGTACTTCTTTAAAATTGATGTCAACAAGTGACCGAGCCCACAAAGTTTAAAATGGCACAAAACCCTATAGTTTGCCTGCCTCCTACCCCCCATACGGATTATCCTCTCAGAACTATGAAAAATGTAAAACATCATTGATAGTGAAATAAATAAACATGAAATTCAGCCCTCTGGGACCAAAGAGACAGAAAAATTAGGAAACATTACTTGTTTCATAAAATCTTTGAACTTTAAATATTAGGAAAATTAAAAAACAAATAACCACATGTAATCAGTATAAAAACATCCATTCTGTTTCTGTTACCTGCTGCGAGTCTGGTTTAGGTTACATAAATGATTACTATGATGAAGCAAATCTAGTTATTCATATCTTCATATTATATATTCGCTCACATATATTCTTTATGTTAATAAACAAAAACCTTTGAACATCCACCCTAATTTCTATTTCAAAGGTTGAATATTATACTTGTGTAAACATTTTAAGTATCAGATTTGCCCATGTTGTAGCGCAACCACCTGTGCTTGAACACCAGTAAGATGAAGGAGATGGTGATCGACTTCAGGAGAAGGACATCACCTCACTTACTAGTGAACATCCAGGGGGGGGACATTCAGTCAGTGGGTAGTTTTAAGTTCACCTCAACAATAAACTGGACTGGTCTCATAACACCAACGCCTTGTACAAGAAGGGCCAGAGTTGCCTCCACCTTCTGAGGAAACTGAGGTCCTTTGGAGTGTGCAGGCATTTGCAGGCCTTTTGCTCAGAACGTTTTATGACTCTGCTATCCTCTGTTGTCTGCTGGGCCCCAGGCAGCAAAGAGCAGGACATTTTGCACATTTACCTTGTTCTTCTTTGATTGCACATTTCATAACTGGCTGCGCCCTATGTGTGTGTTACCAAGAGCTGATGTAACAAGTGAATTTTTCCATTGTGAAATCGATACATCTTATCTTGTCTTGTAACACAAGCACTACATTATTGTGAAGGCAAAGAAAAGGAATGTAAGAAAGTTTTCTGAATCATTTACAAACAAAAATCGGGAAAGTGCTGTGTGCATGTTCATTTAGCAACCCTGGGTAAATACTTTGAAGAACCATAACTTATTACAATTGCAACTGCAAGTCTTTTGTGGGTATGTCTCTACCATCTTTGCACATCAAGAGTAAAGCTTTTCCCAGTCAAATAGCTAAAGCTCATCCAGACTGGATACAGGGAGTCAGATAACAGGTACTAGAATCCCAGACTAACTTAGGTCGGGATTTTGACAGGTTTATTGTAACAGATGAATATGATTTGATCTAATCTATTCTCTTTTATTGTAGCACTCACTGTATTTTTAGGGTTGTCCTGCAGGGTTGTCCTGCCCTGGTCTGTCTTTTGCAGTCTCTAATATAACCTTCTAAATAACCCTTTATTTAGCTTCCTTGTCCCTGCTGAAGAAAAGTATCCCCACACCATAATGCTTCTACCACCATGTTTCAAGGTTGGAATAGTTTGTTTTCAGGATGATTTGCAGTTTTTGTTTTCTGCCACACAAAGCCTTTTGCATGCAGGTTTAATTAGATTTCAATACCTTTTGACCAGACATTCATATGCACGTTTGCTGTAAAAAACTACGTGTCAAACTGCAAACAGGAATTCAAGCAACTTTCTTTCAATAATTGCTCTATTTAGATCACTCTTGCATGAGGCACGAATTTGTGCATTGCACAACAAATAGGTTTCCCATCAACAGATTCTCCCACCAAAGCTGTGAATCTCTGCAGCTCCTCCAGAGTTACTTTGGGTTTCTTGGTTGCTTCTCTAAATAATGCTCTCCTTCCCCGGCCTGTCAGTGTAGGTAGACGGGCATGTCTTGGTAAGTTTGGAGTTGTGTCATACTCTTTCCATTTTCAGATGAATGATTGAACAAAGCTGTGTGAGATTTCCAAAGTTTGCGATTTTGTTATATAATCTAACCCTGCTTTCAACTTCCCTAAAACATTTTCTCTGACCTATCTGCTGTGTTCTGGAGTCTTCTTGATGCCGTTCGTTCGCAGATGTTCTCTAACTAATCTGTACAACTTTCATGGAAAATACTAAGATTAAAGTACACATGGGTGGCCTCTACTATCTAACCCGGTACCTTCTGAGGGAAAAAAGTTGTATTACATTTTTTTTAGAATAGCAGAGCATAGGTTGCTAATTATTAAGCCAACACTTTTCTGATTTTATTGGTAGAAAAATTTGAAACCATGTATTATATTTTCTTTCTACTTTACAATTATGTGCTAATTTGCGTTTGTCACGTTAAATTCCAAAAAAACACTTCAACTTGTGTAGCTATAATGTGACTAAATGTGCAAAGGTTCAAGGGGTCTAAAACCTTTTGGAAGGCTCTGTAACAGAAAGGTATCATCTGACACCACTTAAGTCCAGCTATTTCATTTATTAAATGTAGAGATTGTAATTTTTGATCTTAATAAAGTGTGAGAATGTAGAATACTTGTTGTTTAGTTTAATTCAGCGTGCCTGTCCTATCTTGTGTTACACCATTGCTGATATAGTTTTCTTTGTACTTACAGATGTATTTTAAGAACAGTCTGTAAAGACATACCCTTTCATAAACTTGGTCTGGTAAAGTGTTGCAACACTTCAAGTAAGCAGGGTTAAGTAGGCAGGCGCTATACTTTCAGTTAGATGATATTAAAAAGCCCTCACCTTCTCTTCTGTTGACTTTGACAAAGCCAGGTCCATGACTGCTTGACAGCTGGGAGGAGCTTCTGAAGGATGATGGTGGGGATTTTCCCCTATTTGGGTTTTCCCACACACCCCTTTTTCGGCCAGACCACAAACAGAAAAGGAAAAAAAAATCAGTTTTATAGCCTTTTTAAAATCATTTTTAGGGGAAACTTACAGGTCAGACTGAAATGCTACTGTTTAAAATTACAATTCTACTGTTGAAGAGCTGATGCCGAAGTAAGTTTTCTCCTATTTGAAATGTTAAACTTGAAATATTAGGCAACTGCAGGAATAAGACAGCTTGGTTTTAGTGGGAGAGGAGAAAAAGTTGAGAACTTATTATGCCTCATACATTTTATAGATGAAAATGTCAAGTAGAAGAAATTGGGTTCAGAACAAAATGAATATGAATGAGTGACTTGTGAACATGAAGCGGCTGCAAATTCTTCACTGTTTCATTGAATAATAAGAGAAAAGTTTGAAATTACCACAAGTTACACTGACATGCAAAAAACCTGTAAATCTTGTATTCTATATGTAAAAGAAATGTAGTGATGTTTAATATTTGAGTTCTGAGAATATTCAGCTGAGATAAATGCTCATTGACAGATGCAGAAATTTAGGTGTAAGACACAACACTGTAGCATCTTGTTGCTTGTGCACCATTTTCCATCTGCAGGCAAGAAAATGACAAACATAGGACATAATAAGGCTGTCATAAGAAACAGGATGAACAACATTAAGGATGAGGAAGGCAGACAAGCAGACATTTTAGAAGGGTCACACTTTAAGAAGATTAAAAGGCACCTTGTAAACATGTAAAACTACTAGCTGTGGCAAACAGCTTGTCCCAGGGTTGATATGGAGTTGATGAGGTTTGGGACCCAAATGCAAGCTCACAAGCATCAGGTTAAATAGGAAAAAGGCTTTAGCTTGTGGTTGGGCCTCATCTAATCCCAAAAATAGTATGAACTGAGGCGGGAAATAGTTAATAGGCTTTGAAAGGCTCATACACAAAAACAAGAAATAACTAAGGAGAAGTAGCTTCCTAAATAATTAAGCAGGTGACTAAATAATGGTAGATGAAGAGAGTTAAAGGTCGAAGAAACAAATAAATTTAAAATAATTCAAATGTTGTAATGCAACACTCCTGAAGTGTTGCTTTGGCTTACAGAAGGCTACAAGGCAGAAGCTGGATGTATATTAGCAATAATGAATTTGGTGGGAAGAATCTGGAGATGGAGAGATGGATGGTTACCTTGTCGGCAGTATAATCTGGGGAGCTACAGGGTTTGGACAATGAAACTGAAACACCTGTCATTTTAAAGCTGATTCTGATTCTGATTTTAGTGTGGGAGGTTTCATGGCTAAATTGGACCAGCCTGGTAGCCAGTCTTCATTGATTGCACATTGCACCAGTAAGAGCAGAGTATGAAGGTTGAATTAGCAGGGTAAGAGCACAGTTTTGCTCAAAATATTGAAATGCACACAACATTATGGGTGACATACCAGAGTTCAAAAGAGGACAATTTGTTGGTGCACGTCTTGCTGGCGCATCTGTGACCAAGATAGCAAGTCTTTGTGATGTATCAAGAGCCACGGTATCCAGGGTAATGTCAGCATACCACCAAGAAGGACGAACCACATCCAACAGGATTAAATGTGGACGCAAGAGGAAGCTGCCTGAAAGGGATGTTCGGGTGCTAACCCGGATTGTATCCAAAAAACATTAAACCATGGCTGCCCAAATCACGGCAGAATTAAATGTGCACCTCAACTCTCCTGTTTCCACCAGAACTGTCCGTCGGGAGCTCCACAGGGTCAATATACACGGCCGGGCTGCTATAGCCAAACCTTTGGTCACTCATGCCAATGCAAAACATCGGTTTCAATGGTGCAAGGAGCGCAAATATTTGGGCTGTGGACAATGTGAAACATGTATTGTTCTCTGATGAGTCCACCTTTACTGTTTTGCAGAGAAGCCCCAAAGAAGCGTACCACCCAGACTGTTGCATGCCCAGAGTGAAGCATGGGGGTGGATCAGTGATGGTTTGGGCTGCCATATCATGGCATTCCCTTGACCCAATACTTGTGCTAGATGGGCGCGTCACTGCCAAGGACTACCAAACCATTCTTGAGGACCATGTGCATCCAATGGTTCAAACATTGTATCCTGAAGGCCGGTGCCGTGTATCAGGATGACAATGCACCAATACACACAGCAAGACTAGTGAAAGATTGGTTGATGAATATGAAAGTGAAGTTGAACATCTCCCATGGCCTGCACAGTCACCAGATCTAAAATATTATTGAGACACTTTGGGGTGTTTTGGAGGAGCGAGTCAGGAAACGTTTTCCTCCACAGTATCACGTAGTGACCTGGCCACTATCCTGCAAGAAGAATGGCTTAAAATCCCTCTGACCACTGTGCAGGACTTGTATATGTCATTCCCAAGACGAATTGACGCTGTATTGGTTGCAAAAGGAGGCCCTACACCATACTAATAGATTATTGTGGTCTAAAACCAGGTGTTTCAGTTTCATTGTCCAACCCCTGTACTTTGGTTAGCCCTGGTTTAGAAAAATCTGAGCCAATAACCATAGTTCTCGATTTACTCATCCGTTTATGCTCCAGCAACACACAATGAATATGGATCATGACCAAAATAATGAGATCACAGATATAAGCAGTTGAAATGAGTTTCCTCTGTAGGGTGGCTGGACTCAGCTGTAAAAATAAGATGGAGAGCTCTGTCATGTAAAGGGAGCTCCATACCAAACGGAGTCATCTGAGGTGGTTTGGGCATCTTACTAGAAAGCATTCCATTATGCATCCCCTTTTACGTTTTCCAGGCATGTCCTGCTCGAAGGAAATTTTGGGGCTGACGAGCAACCCATGGGAGGGATTACAGTTGTGGTCAAAAGTTTTGAAACTAACAAAAATATAACCTTTTACAAACTTTACTGCTTTAGTTTTGTTGGATTCTTTGTCAAATATCTCTATGATAATACTGAAGTTTAGCATTAAACGTTTCATAAGTTGCAATGGCTTTTCCTGAGAAATGCATCAAAGCTCCAATCTGTTCTCAATGGGATAATAACCAGGGGCATTGCCTGACCATGGACCCAAAATGTTAGTGTTTGATTTTTGAGCTTCTTTCTCACTTTTGCCATGTGACATAATGCTCCAAAATGTTGGTAGAAAAAACATTGTTAATAACTGAAATATCTTCTTGACCGTGGTTAAAGTTGTTCTTGGAGAATGTTTTAATCCAGTTCTTTATTTATAACAACATTTTAAGCAAAAGTGTGACAGAACCCACTCACTAGGACAAAAGTAAACCCAACACATGTCTCGGGATGCTTCAATGTCAGCATAAGCATGGACCTTGGCATTACCCTGTTTCATAGTCAGAATCTGCTTTAGTCGCCAAGTTTGTGCACACAATTTGACATAGTTCCACTTTGCTCTCCATTAGGACATTTCAAATATAAATATGTTAAAAAGGAAATAAAAATACAAGTTTTTGTTGTAAATGTGAATACTGTGTTTTTACAAGGAGAAAATTCAGAACCAATAACATGGGTGTCATCTGCAAACTTTAGGAGTTCACTGATGGGTCCGCTGAGGTGCAGTCATTTGTTTAGAGACAGAAGAGTGGGGAGAGGACACACCACTGGGGGGCGCTGCTGTGATGGTTCTTGTGCAAGTTGACCACATGTTTTTAGTAAACATTTCTCATATTAGATAACCTGTAGTTATCTGAGTTTACCTGATGATAATAAAAAAATATGTGTGTTAATCAGTGTTTAGTAGTTATGGTAAATGAATCGTGTTGTTGTAAAGCAACAATTCTGGCCAGATGCAGGTTGGTAAAGACTTTAATGTAAAATGTTTTGACGAAAATTCAATCCGGAAGACTCCCTCCTACCTCAGCCGGTCCAATGGCTCCTCCATGCGTCTCCGCCCATCCAATCAGCGTCAAGTCCGCACTTTCTCTTCAGCCAATCATCTCCAAGGCTTCGCCTTAAAGATCCTCATCGGCACAATTCTCTCGCTCTTCCGCTGAACTTTGACCCAACTCCTCCCCATCTCCTCCTTCTGGACTTACAACAACCCGATCCTTCAGGCCTCCACTCCACCACCAGTTGGATCCCGGGGGGAAGACATCTCTAACTTAATCCTAAAAATACTCATTCAAGCCCTCATCATTCGCACCGTTCAGGTCTTCCCCCTGGGGTCTGAGCGCCAAAGAAATGTACATAAAAATAAACTTCTAATAGCCTTTCTTTGTGTTTTCCATTTGTGAGTCTTACAGGATTGAAATAATGATATTACACGTTTCCTGCTTATGTATCCAGTGCAACTTAAGGAATAATGGAATGAATTAATCAACTGTATAACCCTAAAGCTCATCATCTATTATTTATCAGTTGACACAAAAAAAAAATCAGTTGACACAAAAAACTTAATTATTAGCTTTTAAAAGGATTAAAGGAGTAAAGCCATCTGCTGGAATGATGGTGTATTGCAGTTTTTTCACAACTTCCCCCTATGTTATTAGGCTGATTTAAATAAATGGTCTGTTGCAATGGAAAAAAAAAAACGTATGAGATTCCTTGGGTAAAGCAAATCTGGGGGCTTTAAATCCTGGGGCTTTCGGAAAAGGGGCAACTGACTCCTGTAGTTGGTGATATTTTTCAGACCATTCCAAACTGTGGGGATGTGGGGTCATCTGCTGAGAAGAGTTTTTTTTAGCTTTTCACTGTAGCTTCTCTTAGCTGCCCTGATCTCCTTGGTCAGTTTGTTCTTAGCTTGCTAATACAGGCCCCAGTCTTCTTCTCTGAAGGATTTATGGGACAACAGTCTTCTGCAGGTCAATCCTGGTATTTGCTGCAAAATGTCAGAATGTTCTGGATGTCAGGGCAGCAAATAAGTCTCCACCTCACTCATACTTGTCTGCAGTAGTGGCAGCTCAATTCAATAAATGATTTCTTTGGGTTCCATCTCGTCGTCGTCGTCTTCCGGTTATCCGGGACTGGGTCGTGGGGGCAGCAGACTAAGCAGAGACACCCAGACGTCCCTCTCCCCAGACCCCCTCCCCCCCCGGAGCCTTCCTCCGGGGGGGTCAAGGCGTTCCCAGGGCCAGCCGAGAGACATAGCCCCCCTCCAGCGTGTCCTGGGGCCGTCCCCTGGGCCTCCTACCGGGGGGACGTGCCTGGAAAAAACCCTCCCGAGGAAGGCGTCCCAGGAGGCATCCGATAAAAGTTGCCCCAGCCATCTAAAAACTGGCCCCTCTCGATGTTGAGGAGCAGGGGCTCTACTCCGAGCCCTCCCGGAAAAAGGCCCCGAGCTCCTCACCCTTTTTTTTCTTTTTTTTTTTTTCTGAGGCAGGGCCTGCCACCCTACGGGAAGGAAGCTCTTTTTCAGCCGCTTGTATCCGGGATCTTTTCTTTGGGTTCATGACTCAAAGTTCATGGCCTATAGGTGAGGGTAGGAACGTAAAACCGGCCCGGTAAATCGAGAGTTTTTCGCTTTTCGGCTCAGCTCTCTCTTCACCAACAACGGACCGGCACAGTGCCGCTCCATTTTTCCCTCACTTCGTGAAAAAGCCCCCGAGATACTTGAACTCCTCCACTTGAGGCGGGAAAAACCTCTCCCCAACCTGAAGAGGACAAGCCAACCCTTTTTCCAGTCGAGTACCATGGCCTCTGATTTTGGAGGAGCTGATCTTCACCCCAAGGCTTCACAACCTCGGCTCCCAAAACCAAAACCCCAGCGCATGCTGTAGGTCTTGGCTAGAGGGGGCCAGCAAGACCACGTCATTTTGCAAAAAGAAGGAGACGAAAATTCCACTGGTCCCCAAACCAGCCCCCCTCCGGCCCTTGGCTGCGTCTAGAAATCCTGTCCAAAAAAAGGTTAATGAACAGGACCGGTGACAAAGGGGGGCACCCCCTGCCGGAGCCCCAATATGCACCGGGGAAAACAGGTCCGACTTAGTTCCCGGGCAATGCGGACCAAAAATTCCTGCTCCGCTTTTTACAGGGGACCGGGGGCCCCTAATAAAGGGCCCCCGATTCCTTACTCCGGGGAGTACCCCCCCCCCGAGGGCATCACGGGGGAAACAGTCGAATGCTTTCTCCAGGTCCAAAAAAACACATGTGGGCCCGGGGTTGGGAAAACTCCCATGAACCCTCGAGTCCCCCTGTAGGGGGTATAAGAGCTTGGTCCAGTGTTCCCCACGGCCGGGACGAAAACCAAAACTGCTCCTCCAAAGGCCAGGGGTTCGACTATCGGCCGGACTCCCCTTTCCCCCAATACCCTGGTGAGGCCTTACCAGGGGGGGCGAGGGGTGTGATCCCCCTATAGTTGGAACACACACCCCCCGGTCAACCCTTCTTGTGAAGGGGGCCCAAACCCCCCCAGTCTGCCAGTTCCAGAGCCACTGCCCCGGACCGCCATGCAATGTTGAAGAGGGGGTGTCAACCCCTATGACACCCCTACAACATCCAGAGATTTGAGGTATCCAGGGCAGATCTCATCCACCCCCGAAGCCTGCCACCCGCGGAGCTTTTTAACTACGTGGGGAAACTTCACCCGGGTGATGAAAGAGTCCAAACCCCGAGTCCCCAGCTTCTGTTTTCACCAGGGAAAATGCGTGATGGCAGGATTGAGGAGACCCTCGAAGTAACTCCTTCCACCCCCCGATAATGTCCTCAGTCGAGGTCAGCAGCCCCCCACCCCCACTATAAAACAGTGTTGGCGAAGCACTGCTTCCCCTCCTGAGGCGCCGCACGGTTTGCCAGAATCGCTTCGAGGCCCCAAACCGGTAGTTTTCCCCCTCCATGGCCTTACCGAACTCCTTCCCAGGCCCGAGTTTTTTCCCCCTGCCACAGCCCCGGGGCCCCGCCAAACGCTTGGCCCTCAAGGTACCCGTCAGCCGCCTCAGGGCCCCACAAGCCAACCCACAGCCGATAGGACTCCTTCTTCAGCTTGACAGCATCCGTTACTGCCCCGGGGCCCCCCCACTGGGTTCTGGGATTGCCGCCACGGACAGGCACCGCAGGGGACCTTACGGCCCGCAGCTACGGGCAGCAGCATCGACAATAAGATGTGGAGAACATGGTCCAAATGGACTCTATGTCTCCAACATCCCCGGAATCTGGTCAAAGCTCTCCTGGAGGTGGGAGTTGAATACATCCCTGGCCGAGGGGCTCCACCAGACATTCCCCAGCCGACCTCACTATGCGCTTGGGCCTGCCCAGTCTGTCCGGCCTTTTCTCCTCCTCCAGCGGAAACCAATCACCACCAGGTGGTGATCAGTGGACAGCTTAGCCCCTCTCTTCACCCGAGTGTCCAAAACATGCGGCCCGAAGGTTCTGAAAAAAACGACAAAAAAGTCGATCATTGACCTTTTCCTGCCTAGGGTGTCCTGGTGCCAAAGGGCACTGGTGGAAACCTTTTGTTTAAAAAGGTGTTCATTATGGGACAATCCATGACTAGCACAGAAGTCCAATAACAAAGCACCATTCGGATTCAGATCGGGGAGGCCATTCCTCCCGATCACGCCTCTCCAGGTGTCACTGTCGTTTGCCACATGGGCGTTGAAGGGTTCCATTTTAATTGAAACAATATCCTTGCCTGTGAACCGACGTCAGCATGTGTTTTCTTGAAGGTAAACATGATTGACTACAGAGGAACAATATTAAACTCTTATTTAAAGCAGCAATTCTGCTCTTCTAACTCAATAAAAATTGAATCACAACTTTAATGAGGTTTCATCCCATTTCATCCCTCTTCATAGCAACCAACCCCTATTGTAAACATCCAGCATGAAAAAACTATAGCACCAAAGTTTGTGAAAAAAAAAAAATCTGTCAGTGTCCAAACTTTATGACAGGACTATATATTTACCTTCTGGGTGTGGAACCACCTTGGAACCCCCAGAGTGAGTTAGAGACTAGAAAGGGATGTCTGGGCCTCACACGTGGTGTGACAGTTGGAAAATGTATATTAATCGAGTAACTTACTAGTTTCCATAAAATTCTGTGTTAGTTTTTCTAATCAGAATAATTTGCTGACCACAAGGATAACACATAGAGTAGTGTCTGGTGTTGTTACAGTTTGAAATGCTTTCTGGTACTGGTTCTGTTAGATCTCAGTGCTGCATTTGATACAGTTGACCATAATATTCTCTTAAAAAGGCTGGAATATGCTGTAGGGATCAGGGGAACAGCGCTAGGCTGGTTTAAATCTTATCTGTCTGACAGATTCCCGGTTTGTTCATGTTTAAAAGATAAATCATCTTTAAAACTCCAGGGTTAATTGTGGAGTACCACAGAGTTCAGTACTTGGGCCAATTCTCTTTACTATATATATGCTTCCAATAGGTCAAATTATCAGGCAGCATAGGATAAATGTTCACTGTTACGCTGATGATACTCAGCTTTACTTAGCCATAAATCCTGATAAACCCAACCAGTTAGATAGACTACAAGCATGTCTTGAAGACATAACAACTTGGATGACTTTAATTTTTTGCTTCTAAATTCAGACAAGACAGAAGTTGTTGTCTTTGGACCGGAGTCTTAAAAAAGAAACTGCTTAGTCAATCACTTAACCTGGATGGCATTAAATTGACCTCCGATAATAAAGTAAAATCCTTGGTGTTATTTTTTAAACCCGGGAACATGTCATTTTTAAAACCCATATTAAAACAGGTTTTTTAGATTTCCTTCTTTCACCTCCGGAACATTGCCAAAAAATTAGAAATATCCTATCCAGGAGTGACGCTGAAAAAACTAGTCCATGCATTTGTTACTTCAAGGCTGGACTATTGGAATCCTTTACTATCAGGATGTCCACAAAATGCAATAAAGCCCTTCAGCTGATTCAAAATGCTGCAGCAAGAGTTCTGATAAAAAATTAAAAAGAGAGATCATATTTCTCCTATTTTAGTTTCCTTCATTGGCTCCCTTTAAATCCAGAATAGAAATAAAAATTCTCCTCCTCACATATAAAGCCCTTAATGATCTTGCTCCATCATACATCAGAGATCTGATGTTCCATATTTTCCTAACGGGGCACTTCGTTCTCAGACTGCAGTTTTCTGGTGGTTCCGAGAGTCTCTAGAAGTAGATTGGGAGCAGATCCTTTAGTTACGGCCCCTCCTGGGGAACCAGCTCCCGGGTTTTTGGTCCGTGAGGCGGACCCCCTGTCTATTTTTTAAGGCTAGGCTTAAAAAACTTTCCTTTTTGATAAAGCTTATAGTTAGAGGGGCTTAGTTTATCAGGGGAGCCTGATCCCTTTCCCCCTCCCTTTTTGGAGGAGTAAGGGGAGTCAGTTTTAGCCTAAACCGGCTCAATTATGGTTGAGGGAAAAAACCCACCCCTACATTTATGCTACCTGTATGAACCCCTTTCTTTTTAAAGGTTTTATAATCAGTCTCACAGAGAGAGGTATCCCAATCCTTGTGGTTTTTTTAGTATCAATGACCATAGGGGGGACCCTTTGGGGGGGTCCTTTAAAACGACATTGTTGAAAATAAGCGGTTTTTAACTAAATAATCTGAACTGAAACTTTCTGTGTAGTTATGCTGCTATAGGCTTAGGCTGCTGGAGGACATAATGCCCCACTTTCACCCTCCCGCTACATTCTCACACTACTCTCCAATTTTACATTTTTTGCTGTTATTTCGTTTTTAACTTTGTTTTTTTTTCTTTTTAAAAAGCTACACCTGGCCTGACTCTGCGTCTACCTGTGACACCTTTCTGGAGGGGGGCATCGTTCGAGCTTCTGCTGGCAACAACTTAATGCTCACCTTCTACCGATGATCCACATGGCCCTGTTTTTTCGTTTTTTAACCCTTCTCTCCCCTAGACATAGCAATTGACTGAGCTTTTACTGTGACTAACTCTATGTGCACTCTTTCAGACTCTAACCTTGAAAACTGGCTCAGAGTTTATATGTTCTTTCTTTCTAGGTGAAACAACTAAAGGAGCTACATCCATTAACATTTACTTTTCCTTCCCATAGAAAGGACTCCTGGATCAGTGCTTCTTTGTTCTCTTTGTGTCTCTGCTCTGTTCTCTCAAACCCCCAGTCGGTCGTGGCAGATGGCCGCTCACACTGAGCCTGGTTCTGCTGGAGGTTTCTTTCTGTTAAAAGGGAGTTTTTTCTCTCCACTGTCGCTACATGCATGCTCAGTATGAGGGATTGCTGCAAAGTCAATGCCAGTGACTGTCCACTGTCTCTACATGCTCATCCGGGAGGAGGGAATGCTGCAAGTCACTGACTGGATGCAATCTGCTGGGCTTCCTTAGACAGATAAACTTTTTATCCAATTTGAATAAATAACTAACTCTGACTGCACTGTTCAATGGTTAGGACTAATTGGAATGTATGTACCTGACTTTTGTGAAGTGCCTTGAGACATGTGTTGTGAATTGGCGCTGTATAAGTAAAACTGAATTGAATTGAATTGAATTCTTTACAATCGTTTGCAGTGCATGAATAACGATTTCTTGCTGTGCTAAGCAAAGCACAGATTCACTGTGTAGCTCATAATGCTTGGTAGTAAAAGTTCAGCAAATGGCCGTGTAGAAAACAGTCACAAGACCTTTATCCATGAAGACACAAAGAGCAAGAAGGAGGAAAAGTTGATGATGCATAAAAAAGAATTACCTGAACTGTATGGAATAAGTTTAGGATTGCAGATAACACACCCAACACTACTGGAAATTTTTTTAATACCAGTAGCATTGCCATTTTTAGCTGTATGACAGTCGGCTGTATAGCTCAACTCAGTAACTGTTATTTGCTTATTTGGGAACAGTAACAATGTACAAAAGAAGAACTGAACTTTACTGTTGAAACTTGTGTTGTTGTGCTTTATGGAGCTGTAGCTAAGTGAAGGTGAGATGAGGGGAGTTTGGTGAATGAGTGTCTCACACACACATGAAGAAAATCCACTGATGGGTGAAATGAAAAAAGGAGTTGCTGGTGTCACTGCATTACTTAAAGACAGAAAGCAGCAGCAATGAATATCCACATGAGGCACTGAGCCAAACTCCTTCACTTTTCTGCTCATATATTATTCGTTCTTCAATTATCACCAAGCGTCTTCCTCTTTTTTTCTCAAAGATATACAGTGAGCTGTGACCTTACTGTTTTTAAACCATAAAAATTTGCCTAGGGTCACCTTTACCCATATTTTGATTCAATAATACATTATATTTTGGCCATATGACAATGCCATTCCTTGTTTTATAGGCTTTCAAACTGAAAATACTGGTTGCATGAAGATACATGATTTCTTGTGTAATTCAGTGTAATTCAGTGTAATTGCTTCCAACACTTATAAATTAATAGGCTGGAAATGGTTGTAGCACGAACTGTTAAAAAGGACATAACTTATATTAACAGGCAGCAATTAGAACCGGTTCTAAGCCCCTCCTCCTGGCACCAGATATCATATAACTAAAAAAATAACTTAAGATTCGCAAGATACAAAGTCAGGAAGGTAAAAAAGATATAATGAAATATGGAGATTACATTTTAATTTAATTTCTTCGGGTTCAAATAAAACCTGGGGGTTTGTTGCATAGAGGCTTAATGCTCTCCACATGCATGTATGGGTTCACTCCAGGTACCACCTCCTCCCGCAGTCCAAAAACATGCAGGTTATGTTTATTGGTCTCGCACAAGTTGCTCTTAGGGAATGAGTCCATGTGTGCATAGTTGTTTGTTCTGTATGTCTCTGTCACCATGTGATAAACTGCCCACCTGCTGCTGACCATTCTTTTTGTGTCTTCCACTTGCAAAAACTTAATTAATGGCTATAAACACTACTGAACCTTTGCAGCTCATGGGTAAGTTTCTCTTCACTAAGGTTGGAAAATCTTACCAGAAAAATCAAACTTTCACTTTTAATTGCTGTGGATGAAAACAGTTACTTATTTTGTCAAATAAAACAAAATAAATCTCAGCTTTTCACATCCACAAGAATTTCTTGGTGTTTTTTTTACAATAAATACACATTAATAATACACAACACATTAAAGACAATAAAATACATTTATAGAAGAGCAGAAAAACTTCAGTAAAATATTTAAACATTTAGAGAACAAAACAACAAAATTCCAAATAATAATGGCTTAGACATGATAACAATGACCTTTGACCTTTTTAGGAAAGCCTTTAAATGACAACCTGCTTATAAGCTGGTTTTGAAATCCACTAACTGCATGGTACTATATTTCCTAAATAATAATTTTGCATTTAACATTTTTCAATACCATTTAAAAATTACAATCACAAATATACACAATTCACGATTGGTTTGAAGCTAACAGCTAAACTTTCTATGCTGCTGTTTCAGAAACTGTTGGTGGAGTTGTGACCTTAGCAGAATGTGGGTAATTCTGGGGCTGATAGCAAGTTATCTGATTTAATGACAGGGCCATTTGATTAATGGATCGGTTTTAAAAGAGGGAAACCTCTGCATCTGAGCTGGCCTTGGGCAAACACAAACTACCCACAGGTCACAGAAGCAGATGGATGGCCTGTAGTTCTCTGTCACTTTTATCGCTAAAGTATTTGTCCCCGAATTAATAAATCCAGATTCTTGACTGGTACCCCCAGCAGCTGCCACCTTTATGTAACCTTGATTTAATTGGAACCTTTTATGACTCAACTTCTACTGAACACATGACATAAAATGAAGGAGATTTATACCACACCAGGATGCATTGACCTCTGATTTGCTCTCTTAAAAATGTTCATCCTATGATGGAGCATGAGGGACAGGAAGGGTTCACATGCAAAATGTCTCCAACATTCAAATTAAATAATTTATTCAGAGGTTTATGTTCTCTCTATGCAAACCAGCAGCCTGTTGAAAAGTAATAAATTCTGATGAGACAGAGTTGTTATGAAGCTGGGAGATAGGGCCAAATTGAAATCAACTTCTCTCCCAGCATGTTTTTTATCAACCTATTTTCTGTCAGGCTGGTTGCAGGTAAAGATTAAATTTGAAGCCTGTTGGAAAATAACAACAGCTTAAAAGTTGCACATGCAGTCCCTAAATTTTAAATAACCAAAAAGCCATCTCACATTCTTAGCCACATGAGAGACACATTACACAGGTAAAGCTACTGCATCTGCAGAACGATAATCAACCTGGAGGCAGAATAATATGTTCTTTTAGAGTAAGCAAAAATATATGTCTAGCTGTTCAATGCTTAAGGTTGTGATGGTAATGGAAGAACAAAGCCAAGCGAACAGGTGGGGTGTAAGGAGGATAAAAGTCATGCGCACCTTGTTATATTTGATGATGGCATTGATACTGATACAAAGTATTGGTAAACATTATAGCAAAGGTCGGTTAGTTAAATGCTCGTCTGACAGGACTTTCTAAATCAAGTGTTTCCAGTTGGCTGGTAGGAGCTGGCATACGGACAAGTTCTTTACTAGTTTTAACAGAAAAAAATAAAATAAAATACCTGATTGGGACACCACAAAGGCATGTCATTGCATAACACAAAACAACAAATATCTTCATGTTTTAGAGCCATAAAACAGCAAATAAGTATATTTAAAATGCCCTAGCAGGATAATGTTGGATGGATGTGTGGCAAATTACTGGCAATATACAACAGAATGGAGTGAATATGGTTATTTTCTACTTAAATATCCTGCTGAGATGAAAAAGAGGAGAGGTTCATGAAAGGGAAAAGATGGCTTTCTCCTGACCCTCTGTAAACCATCTCTCTCTGTGTCAGAAAAAGTAAACAGAAACATTTACCTTCTGAAATCTTGGCTTTAAAGGAAGGAACGACCCAAGGCTGAGGGATGAGGATACAACACAGTTCATTCCATGGTTACAACAGACAGGTCCAATGGAGTGAGCAGCCAGATCACTAAAGCATCCATGGGTGTTGTTTGTGAGCATAAAGTTTTTCAACCATATAAAGACTTTCTTTTCTCTAACTGTCCTCTGTCAGAACAAAATACACTGGTCAAAAAATTAAACGAACACTTTGAAAACACCTCAGAGCTCAATTAGAAAAGAAAAAAAAACATGCTGGATATCCATACTGATATGAAATAGGTAATGTGGATGCCAGATCATTTAATGAAAATAAAATTATCAACCCACAGAGGGCGGGATCCGAAGTCAATGAAAAATTTTAACAGAAAACTGATGCAGTAGAATCACTAAGCTCACTGAGCTTCTGGACAGTCTGAGGTGCAACCTGATGATGTCGGATGGATCAAAACATGATGTCCCAGAGATGTTATTTTGGATTTAGGTCAGGGAAGTGTGCACGCCAGTCAATGGTATCAATTCCTTCAACCCCAGGAACTGCCTGCATGCTCTTGGCACATGCACCAGGCGGAACCCAGGTCCCACTGCACCAGCAAAGGTTCTAACAACGGATCTAAGGATTTCATCCCAATACCTAATGGCAGTCAGAGTGCCATTATTATTTCCTGTACAGGTCTGTTCGGCCCTTTAGAGTGAACCTGCTCTCATCTGTGAAAAAAACAGGGCTCCAGTGCTAAACCTGCCAATTCCGGTGTTCTCCGGCAAATGCCAGTCGAGCTCCACAGTGCCTGGCAGTGACCACAGGGCCTACTAGAGGATGTTGAGCCCTGAGGCCACCCTCGTGAAGTCTCTTTCTAATGGTTTGGTCAGGGACATTTTTGCCATTGACCCACTGGAGGTCACTTTGTAGGGCTGTGGTAGTACTCATCCTGTTCCTCCTTGCACAAAGAAGCAAAAACAAGTCCTGGTGATGGGTTAAGGACCTCCAACGGAACTCTCCTAGAGCAGTGTTTTTCAGCCCTAGTCCTCAAGGCACACTGCCCTGCATGTTTTAAAGGTTTCCCTGCTTTAACACAACTGATTCAGATGATTGATTGCAGTTCAGCAAAAGTCTGTTAATCAGCCGTCAGAGGTAATCAGGTGTGCTGAGCCACTAAAACATGTAAGGTAGTGTGCCTTGAGGACTAGGGTTGAAAAACACTGTCCTAGAGTTACTGCTGGTCTACTGGAATATTCTCCATGCTCCTGAGACTGCGCTGGGAGACACAAACCTTAAGGCAATGGCACGTATTGATGTGCTATCCTGGTGGAGTTGGACTGCCTGCAGCACCTCTGTAGGTTCCAGGTATCGCCTCATGCTACCAGTAGTGACACTGACTAATGCAAAACTACTGATAAGCAGTCAAAATATAGGAGGGAAAAAATGTCTGTAGCCTCCATCTGCAAATCCGTTCCTGTTTTTGGGGCCATCTCATTGTTCCCCTTTAGTGCACCTGTTAGCAATTTCATTAAAACCAAAACAGCTGACACCAATGAACGTTTTTCTCCCTTTTTTGTTGAGTAAAGTATATTGTTTGGTTCAATTCCATCACAATTTTGCAACCCTAACCTAACACTGGAGAAAAACTGCTTATCCGAAAGTTTTAATAGGTTCCAGCTAAAACAACCCAGGGTAAAGCATATATTATCATGTTCTTAGAAGCAGTAGTTGCAGGGTTATTAGCTAATATTTTCAGAGACTAAAAGTGGACTAAAAGTTAGAGAAACAATTTTGGGCCCAATCATCTGCAAAACGTAAACATTTGTGGGAATGCGCAAGTATTGTGAACTAAGCTTGCTACTGTGAACGTAAAAGGAATAAGAAGACAGTTCGTTCTGAGAAGGAGATGATGTTAAGTCTTTTATAGAGGAAGTAATTACCATCTGTTGCAGTTTTGTCTCACAGGAGAGCAGCATGAAAAAATAATAAATTCACAAGCCTGTAAATGTCAATGGTGACAACATAAATGCACTTGAGTCTGTGAAGAAGGGGAGGTCAGGGAAAAACATTTTTAACAGTCCACCCCAGCTCTCGTCATGACCAAAGACAGATGCAGTATAGATTATGTACCTAACAGGCTTTTTCAAATTTACAGATGCACATGTGATCAAGCAGCTAATGGAAAAAAGTGTTGGTGGGGATGTGACTAAAAATGAATTACAAAGATGGGCAGACACAAGAACTGAAGAAACTTTCCCTTCTTTTTGTACATATTTTCTATTCAAAATTTTTTTATTGCCTCTGAGGATTAATCTGCACAGGATGCAGGTTCTGCTGAAGTCGATAAAAGATGTAACTGATTTGCAATATAAACTGCAAAACTAAATAAAGTATTTCAAAAGCACTGAGATTTTTAAAGCCAGTCCTTCTTTTCAATTGTTTGTTTTGCTCTTCATGTCTGAGTAGCAGAGGGAATTATAACCTAGGAAACACAATTTACCCATTTGATAACATTGTGGATCAATTTTAGCCCATAATATCCCCCCACTTTAAAAGCTATTATCTCTCCCACACAATCAATAAAGCTGAGAAATCACAGTGCCTATCGATGGCTCTCTTCCCTGTCCTCCACCTAGATCCATCCATTGATTTCTACAATCGATTTCAGACCTGTCTCCAGCTGATTGAAAACTTGTGAAAGCATTTTGATACAGTAATTACAGTACAGGGGCACAATCATCAGATCTCAATGAGCATTTCCAAGTGTGCAGGTCCTAAAACTTTTCATATAAAACCTCCCATATTGAAACAAAACAGCTCATGTGCAAATAGACTCAATAACGGCATGGAGCTTGAGAACCAAGTGGCTTCCTTTAAATAATTCCCATCCTTTAAAATAAACTTCTAATGTATTTTCTGGAAATTTATTTGACTATAAAACTGGAGCAAAAGAAGCAGAAGAATCCCCCTGTTGAATCTTTCCAACATCTCCTCAGACAGACCCTCTCTGCTTTCGAAGAAAACATGGAATGTTTGAAAATGGAAATATAAAAGGCAAGTTGTGGGATTTGGTCTCTCTTAAAACTTGACATCCACCAGTCCGCAGAGAACGAGTGTTTAACAAGCCTCCACAGGGGTCAGATCAGATCAGAGCCGAGCCAAGTGAAATCCCTACAAGCACAATGAAATTGCATGATTTATTTAGCTAAAAATCTTCCAAAACAGGTCACTAACAGATAAGAATTTCCCAAGGCTGCAGCTTGAAGTCCTTTCTTATCTTTAGAGTTGTGCAAAAATGTGTAATTCTAATACATAAAAATGTTGGTCTAACTCATTTGGCTATAAAGCCGGGATGAGATGGAGGTGGGGGCATTGAATGAGCAATGGGCATCTTCTTGCCCGTTTTCTTTCAGAATTCTAGGACAGAATTTTATCATTTGTCACGATGAAGTACATTTTTTAATTACAGGTCTTATGTTTTAAGTATTCTAGCTGTTTCAGAAGAAGCAAATAAATTGTAATATACTCAAAGTAATTTTTTTATTGTGCAATGTATTGTGTAATGCTTAATCACTTATTAGCCAGCCAAACTTATATCTTCAAATGGTACGAGATATAAAGCCTCTGAACTGCTTGAAGAGAGGACCGAAAAAGTTCCGCCAACCAACACCAGCACAGAAGCGCAGAGAGCCGCTCACCTTCTCCATCTGTCCCGCATGAGCCAAGCAACACAGAGGCGACAAACGCAATAATCCCAACGAGTCTTTTACTCTCCAGAGACATTTTGAAACGACAGGATGCTGAAGAGGGTAATTCCGCTTGTCAGAAGCCGTTCCGTCCGTCACTCTCCTCCTGCGCCTCTGCTCCTCTCCAGCTCCGCTCCACTCCGGTGCGCCGCGCTGCAGCAGAGCTTATAACAGGCTGGCCAGCAGCCGGTGAGAAAGGATGATGATCGCACGCTGTTTCCCTTGTGTCAATAGAGCACGCAGGAGAGGAAGGGTTGCTTTCATGAGGCTTTGGCAAGTCCGAGCCAAAAGCACGACCTTTCCTCCAGAGATTCGAGCGGAATTCAGACTTCCAGTTAGAGAAAGTCTTTAGTTTCGCTACTGCACAGTGAGAGCATGAGGGTGCCATTACCTTTAACTCTTTAGGTAGCTGCCAACTGTGTAAATATGTATCTTTATTACTTCCTATATTGTAGATACATGATGGAGACATCAGGACTATGCAAGGAAATGTATGGAATTATTTAGCAAACAATAAAATGTGAAATAACGCAAAACATCTCATATTTTAGATTCTTCAAAAGTAACCCTTTGCTTTGATTACTGCTTGCACACTTTGCATTCTGTTGATGAGCTGTATATATATATATATATATATATATATATATATATACACACACAGATGGACAGATAGTTATAACTATGGTGGCCTGCAGCTTGTATGATATTGTTACAAAATACATTTTACCTATGTCCTTTCCTTTTCAGTGGGACTGGACACCAACACTTCATAAAGTTCTGAACTTTATCCTTAAAAACACATTTTCATGCCACAAATTAATACTAACCCATTCTTCACATTCCTTTATACATTTTAACAACTGTTGGTTATCCAGACTTCTATATTTTCAGACTAATGGCACAAAGTTGTAGTTGTAGAAGACAATGTAGACTGAAAAAAATGATACTTCAACACAGAAAAGCCTTTAAACAGCCATTGTCAAACACAGTTACATTCAAGCTTTCAGCTGACATCAGAAGACTCAGTAAATACATTTTTTAAAATTATTTAAAAAATTTAAAATTTTTCATCCTTTTCTTTGCAATTGTAAACATACTATAGCTGTAAAAAAATATGCAAGCATGTTTAAAGCTGTAAATTTACTATGAATGTGCTGGTGTGGCTTCAAACATGGAGCTTCATAAGCAAATTATCTGACATTCCCCTAAACGAAATTTAGGGAAGTTAATAATAAGTGTTTTCATCCAATGCTGAAATAAGATTATTTTTAGAGGATTTTATTTTTTGAGTGTTCAGTGGCCATTCTTGGGATGATATTAGGAAAACTCAACTGAACATCTTACACTTAAACTTAATATTAAAGTATTTTAACACAACGGCGTTGTGTTAAAATACTTACAAAATACTTACAACGGCGGCAAAATAAAAACGGAAATATTAAAATAATAAATATTGTCATCTAGGTTTATCATCATTTTGGACAATGTCTCCCACAGCATGAAGCTGTTGCAGAACTGATGACCTCCTTAAATGACAGACTGCTGCATCCTAGGTGGACAAAGGGTCCATCCTCTCAGCAACTGTTAGAGTTTATAACCATCACTGTGCCTAACAAACTCAAATTTACTACCTGTTTACATCCCTGCTCATATTTGCAGTTTTTTTTTTTTTTTTGCTGTCCATGCACACATATACAGGGGTTGGACAATGAAACTGAAACACCTGTCATTGTAGTGTGGGAGGTTTCATGGCTAAATTGGACCAGCCTGGTAGCCAGTCTTCATTGATTGCAGATTGCACCAGTAAGAGCAGAGTGTGAAGGTTCAATTAGCAGGGTAAGAGCACAGTTTTGCTCAAAATATTGAAATGCACACAACATTATGGGTGACATACCAGAGTTCAAAAGAGGACAAATTGTTGGTGCACGTCTTGCTGGCACGTCTGTGACCAAGACAGCCAGTCTTTGTGATGTATCAAGAGCCACGGTATCCAGGGTAATGTCACCATACCACCAAGAAGGACAAACCACATCCAACAGGATTAACTGTGGACGCAAGAGGAAGCTGTCTGAAAGGGATGTTCGGGTGCTAACCCGGATTGTATCCAAAAAACATAAACCCACGGCTGCCCAAATCATGGCAGAATTAAATGTGCACCTCAACTCTCCTGTTTCCACCAGAACTGTCCGTCGGGAGCTCCACAGGGTCAATATACACGGCCGGGCTGCTATAGCCAAACCTTTGGTCACTCATGCCAATGCCAAACGTCGGCTTCAATGGTGCAAGGAGCGCAAATCTTGGGCTGTGGACAATGTGAAACATGTATTGTTCTCTGATGAGTCCACCTTTACTGTTTTCCCCACATCAGGGAGAGTTACGGTGTGGAGAAGCCCCAAAGAAGCGTACCACCCAGACTGTTGCATGCCCAGAGTGAAGCATGGGGGTGGATCAGTGATGGTTTGGGCTGCCATATCATGGCATTCCCTTGGCCCAATACTTGTGCTAGATGGGCGCGTCACTGCCAAGGACTACCAAACCATTCTTGAGGACCATGTGCATCCAATGGTTCAAACTGTATCCTGAAGGCGGTGCCGTGTATCACGATAACAATGCACCAATACACACACCAAGACTGGTGAAAGATTGGTTTGATGAACATGAAAGTGAAGTTGAACATCTCCCATGGCCTGCACAGTCACCAGATCTGAATATTATTGAGGCACTTTGGGGTGTTTTGGAGGAGCGAGTCAGGAAACGTTTTCCTCCACCAGTATCACGTAGTGACCTGGCCACTATACTGGAAGAAGAATGGCTTAAAATCCCTCTGACCACTGTGCAGGACTTGTATATGTCATTCCCAAGACGAATTGACGCTGTATTGGCCGCAAAAGGAGGCCCTACACCATACTAATAAATTATTGTGGTCTAAAACCAGGTGTTTCAGTTTCATTGTCCAACCCCTGTACATGCACATGTACCTTTTTAAAGTATCATACTCAGTTGTACATTTCTTTTAATCTAAGTATACTATTTTATAACCGCACAGTACTTTTTCTTATGCTGTAAATTTGCCTTTACTCTACAGTCTCTTATTTTTTGTTTTTATACTTTTTACCTTGATTTGAATCTGCATGCTTCTATTTGCCTCTCACTTTGCTGCTGGTACATCTAAATTTCCCTACTTAGGGACAATAAAGGATATTTCAATTCTATTCTATTTTGAATATTTTTCCTTAAAAACATTTTGTCAAAGAAGCAAAAGAAAAATGTTCATTTTAATCAGAGTAAAGACCTTACAGCTGCAAGAGATAGATAACCATTGCCTCTCTAAACTCTGTTTCTGAATATTTATTCAAACCTTTGGTTAATGAATATTCAAGTGTGACTTACCTCATCAGTCATTTTTTTGTGGCAGCATGATATAAAGTCCCATATAGGTTGCTTATCAGAAAGGTTCTTGTTGAGTTTATACACTCCAAACATTGCTGTGGTGATAAAAAAAAAAATGTTTTGCCCAGTCCTGGATCAAATAATTGATCTAGTCCTAGGTTCATTTAACATAACAGGGTTCACTTATGGGTTTGACCCGGCCTACTGGGTTAGAGGTTTAATCCAAAACATTGGGTTAAAGGTCTAATGTTGAGGTGCCTTCTAAGGCTATTTTCTAATCTAACAAACTTTGTCACAATTTTTGATCCAATGCATCCTGCATTATCCTACAAATTTGTTTGAACATGCACAACTGATGAAGTGCAATTAAAGTGTACGCACAAACGCTCTCTGTAACTGTTTGTTTTAGGCTGACTCACTCTTATCACTGTACTTTAACAAGAGTGCTTCAGCCTAAAAGGTAAAAAAAAACAGGCTCACTGGCAAGCCATAGTGCACAGCCGCAGTGCAGCTAAAACTTTATTTGACAAAAGGCTGGAGGACAGACAATTGGACTTCATTATCAAAGAAGAAAATCTCTCTTTCTATCATGGCATCTGGATATAATAATGTGTGAGTTTTTGTATACCAACAGTGAATAATATGGTGAAATGTTGCCTGTTTGGCTATGGATTCCCTGAAGAGGATAAATATGAAGATATCAGTTAAGCTGAAGAGTTGTTGCGTGTCCATGGAGCTGGTCCGTCCCTATTCTCTGTTTCTGCCTCGTTGGCTGCTCGATGACAGGTTACACATTCATTTTGGCATCTTCTGATGTCAAGAATTTTGAACAAATAATGACTTTACTATATTTGTGTAGCACAGTTGAAACTGGTGTATGAGTGTATTTTTTAAACATCTTCCACATGGTATGGTACTCAATTACCATGTTTGAAACTCCACCAAATCTCACAAACCCACAAAGCAGGTGAATTGCTGCACCGGTACATGATTTACGAATATCAATAACTGAGAAATATCTCAGAAAACAGACAGCTAAGTACCCTACTGACCTCCAGGCTATGTGAAAACAGTGGTGAAATTTGGTTTGTTCCCTCCTGAAGGTCACGAGTAGGCGTGTTAGTCCTTTAGCTCTGCTTGTGTTCATTTCCGAACCTTTGATCTTTGTGTGCTGTGCCTTCCTAAGGTTATGAATTGCTTGTGCTCTTTGAAGAGTTTCTTTTCAGAATAGGAGTAACAAAGGAACTGTAAGTTTGTTCTTTACAGAGGGATAAAAAATATTAAACTGGCATAGATCTCTGGATGAAAGGAATTGTCCTGTTTTCTGCAGTGATTATGCAAATTTAGGGTACTTGTTCCACAAAAAGTCCCCTGACATACATAGTGCTCAATAACTTATCTGCAGTGCAAGTGCATTCAAATATAAATCCTCAAACGAGCAACGCTTGCACCTGAGTTCTTGTGTAGGAAATTGTATTTAATCTTACAAGGCTCAGTACTCAGCTGCAGAGGTAAATCTGTAGTCTGGGACTTTGTTTCACTCATCTGGTGTCCTTGTCTTTCTGTACTTTTACTCTTACAAAGAGTACATCCAGACTTTTAAAGTTCACTGTTCATATCCCACCGGTATGAGTTACTAGTCATGCTAACACTTCATACTGACAAAAAATAACAAAATGACAATTTGTTGCTCAAATTCACTTTCAGAAATTGAATCAGGAACCAAAAATAGGTTGAAGCTCATGTTCTGGTACAAAAAGCATACATCTAACAGAAACTACAGCAAATCTTTAACACATTTCTTTAACTATTAAAATCACTGTGATTTTTTAATGCAGCTTCTCTGACACATCCTTATGGATTTCTTTGGATTTCTCCTGTTTTTGGTCACACCTACGTGTTTAAAATCATTAAAAAAAATAAAATCAGACAAAAAAACACAAGCTAATACAAAACACATGGAAATCATGAACTAGCTGCAACTAAACACATTTTTTGAAAAGTTAAGTGGAATTTCACTAGCCACACCCAGGCTTGATAACTGACAGACCTATAGAATCAGGAAATCACTTTAAAAGCACTTGTCTGACAACATGTAGTAGGAAACAAGATGTGAAAAAGCAAGACATCATATCCCGAACTAAAGAAATTTATGAACAGATGAGAAACAAAGACAATAAAATCTATCAGCCTGGAAAACTGTTTTCATTGCTTTGTGGTTCCAGGGAACTACGGTAATATTGTCTATCCACAAATGGAGAAAACATGGAACACTGGTGAACAGTCCCAGGAATGGTCTTGCTTCTTTCAGTTAGAGAGAGCTTTCGTGATTCAACAGAAAGAAAGAGACTGGGCAAGAACAGTCATTAATGAAAAAGAAAATCTGGCCAAACAGTAGACAAGGCCCATTTCACAGACATTTGGGAAAATATTCCTTGGCCTGATGAGACAAAAATTTTATTTTTTGGAAGATGTGGGTCCCATCATACTTGCCATAAAACTAATACTGCATTTCTGAAAACATACATCATGGAGTTTAAACGAAAATTCAATTAAATACTAATTACTCCTCCATGCGACTCTGCTCCACCAATCAGCGTCAAGTCCGCATTTCTCCCCGGCCAATCATCCTTCAAGGCTCCACTTTAAAAGATCTTCATCCATGGATCCCTCCGTTCTTCAGCTGAACTTTGACCCTCCTCCACCCCATCTCCACCATCTGGGTTCCAAACTCCTTCCACATCTCCTCAGGCCTCCACTCCACCACCAGGATCGGATCCCAGGGGAGAAGACATCTATAATTCTAACCCTAAGATGTTCATTCAAGCGCATGTCATTCTCAGCATTCACGTCTTCCACTGGGGTCCGAGCGCAAAGAATTAAACCTGGATGACTTGCCATATTAGACTTTTATTCATATAACAAAATTTAAATCCATTTGAATTTTTTTTAAGTACATGCTACTTTCTGCTTGTATATCACATAAAATCTCAAATGAAGCACATTTAAATTTGAAAGTGAACCATGAAAAAAGGGGGAATATTTTTGCACTACACTGTCCTATAATACGTTTTTAGTCTTGGTCGAACGAGTCTTATCTATATGATTACAGCAACACAACAGCAGTACAGAATTTTTGGTTTTTAGCATTTGAGCAGCTTATTTCTGGTTTTGCTTTTATGTTAAGGATTGTTCCTCACAAATGAAAACATTTAATCTCTTTAAAATGACACTTTTTTCTGTAATGTGCAGGAGTTTACATAAAATGCACTGGGGACATGATCAGTCTCACTCCATCTATGAAATAAGCATAATGTGAGCAAACTAAAATGATTTACATATCATTTGCATATGCATGACTATACAGGTGCAGAGAGGCTTATTTTGGCATAAATCTACTCCGCATGGCTCTATTTCCCTGCAGTACTGTAGCCCTCAAATGAACACTAACAAGACCTCAGTGCTAAGCCAGAATGAGCTGTGTGCCGGCTGGTTCATTTCCCCACTGATACAATGTACTGCCAACAACGATGAAGCTGCTGTGTGATCATATTTAACAACGCATGTAGGGTAAGGGATGATAGCTGGCAGCCAAAATGGAAGGAGGCACCTGTTCATTTGCAGTATGGTGAAAAAACAATGACTCTGAGGTGCTACATAAGAAAAATATCCGCAATGAAATACACCAGGTAATACTAACCCTGGTGGACAGCAGAGTGTAGGAGTGACAGCGGGTTACTCCCCTTGGCACACACAAACCTAACTACAACTAATTCTCAGTGTACCAACAATTGTCAGAAGAAAGATGAATTAGTAGACTATTATAAGGATAAGTTTAACTGTCCAAAAACAGAAACAGCAGGACATGCACATCTAAAGTAAACATAAAGTGTTTCAAATTTTGTTTAGTTCTTCTTTTTCTCTTTTCTAAACTTTACTTAAATTTATGGCCGGTAGAACTCCTAATTATGCGCAAAGAACCTGTGTTTAAATTTCAGAGAAAGAGAAAGGGAAAATGATATGTTTTTAAATGAAGTACGATTTTCATCAGCTCATATTTCAAATGTTTAGTTACAGCTGAGATTTCTGTCAACTAGAGTTAGTTCCTAAATATGGAATTAGAGCTTGATGATTAAGAGAAAGAATTTGCCCTTGAGATTGTTTTTTAATGGATAGGAAACTGATTCATTTTATTTCATGAGATTGAGGAGAATATTTCATTACATACAAATGTTTTTACTATGGTTATTTATAGCTACACTGGCCAGCTGTGGCTTTGTAATAGCATTAACTTAATGTGAGTGATGGGCGGAGCTCTTTAATTTTCGATCCATGACTGTCCGAGTTTTGGCAGCAGGAACTATTTACAGCTAATTGAAATTTTTCTTTCTTGTAAGAAAATAAAAAATTGGAGACACGTTTTTTTCAGCCGGCTGACCATCATTGTGCACTAACGGGTGGGGCAGGAGGAGAGCAGCATCACTTTGTACTTTGTACACCTGCAGAAATCTAGAGAAAGAGATCACACCAGAGATCACACCAGAATTTTCTTTGCCAGCTCATTAAAATGCCTTAAACAGTAAAAGATTAGGCTTTCGTGTCACTTTGCCTCAAGAGATGGTATGCGTCTTTCTTGTATTTTTGACTCCACTTTAACAATAAGAAGAGCTTGAAAGCTGGTTATCTCACTGAAACAAGAAGATCAGAAGATTCATTTACCGATTGAAGACCCCCCGACACTCCGGCGCAGATGGAAACCCACAGAGGTTTTATTTCCAAGGAGATGAGTTTTCCTCTTTGCTGATTCAGTCGTCTGCACGGTTCTTCATATTTTCCCATATATTTTCTCATATTTTCTTCTTCAGACCTGACCCATTCTCAACCGTTGGAGAGAAGAAATCAACATCAAAGTAATTGCGTTTTTTTTTTATATTAAATTAGATAGGTGCATTTGGAAGTCTAGGCAGGATGAGGCATAGTTAAGGTGATTTAGAATCACCAATAGTTAATCCAAGGTATCAACTTGTTGCATGCAACATGACTGAAGTGCTGTGCAAGTGTTGATAACGGAGCGTGGATATGATCAGCGTGTTTTGTCCGGCTGATCCCAAATCAGCCAGGAGTTAGAAGTTGGACTTTTAAAGTTTTTCCATTCAAAGCAGCTGTGGTCTGGGCCTTTTGGCCTGACCACTCCTTTGTCCCAGTTTTATTACTGGAGTTTTTCCACTGAGTTTCCGCCTCAGAATTTTATGACCCTTTGTTCGAGATTTGGGGCAATCAGCTGCTAGTGGCTAAGAGCACGGCCTCACTGTTCTACCAGCAGATCGCCGCCATCGAGACGTATCAGCACACCAGGAGGACTTCTCTTTCAAAGTTAACCCAAATTGCACATTTTGTTCATAAAACTGCTGGTTTGATCTTCGTAGACACTCAATCTGCATATATTTTCTTTTATTATTATTGTTAGGTAGTCATTTTTATCCCCTTTGTGTAGAATAGTGCTTGCTAGTTAGGTGAAGGTTGTGGAATCAGAATAGCGAGGTGTATCAGGGCTGTTGATTTAATGTTCACATAGAAAAAAAGAAAGGGTTTGTGTTTCTTTCGTGCAAGAGTGATTTATCTGTCAAAATAAGGTCAAAGTTCCCCCACCTTCAGTGAAGTGGTTGAATAAACAGTGACATTTAGTGGTTTTGGTTAATAATTCTCAATTATTAATGATAAATAACTATTTGTAATTATTAATGGCTTTGAGCCCATAATCACAACACCAGAGGACATCTCTGATTTCTATTTGTAAGTAATGATTTTTGGTTAAGAAATTATTTTCCTGAATTATGATTTTTAATTATAATTTTTTATAAATATGAATTAATCAATAATCTCAATCCTTACATATGTTAGGTCACCTTGTCCTTTTAAAATAAATGAGAAGAGAATTAAGCAGCTGTTTCTGACAGAATCTGCTGTTTGTATTTATTGGTCTCTCACCTGCTGTTAGTCAAAATAGGCTGATAATACAAAGAAAGTCTCTGTGGAGTCTGTCGCAATTATTCTCTCATTTATACAGACAACTGCTCCCCTTTGATATTGAAATGTATTTGCCTATTAATATGTAAATAGATGCACATGACCATGCTCCCTGATGTAAAGGGAACACAAACACAAACAAAAAGAAAAACAATTTTCTCATCGAAACAATGCTTTTGTTTATCTTTCGATTGGTACCCATTAATCCAGAGACAGGAAATCCAGTAATGCCATCCCCCAGCAGGACAACAAACTTGTTGATTCTATGTTGGTTTTTATCCCTTATTTGTCTTTGTCTTTAACATTTGCAACTTCCACACGTTATGGTACAACAGTTTACTAATTCACCTTTAAAAGTATTTGTCAGATTCCTACCATTGGTCTGAAAACTATAAAAATGATGAATATTATATCTAATAATAACATCTTAAGTCTAGAAATGTGTTACATATTAAATAAGCAATCGAATATCTTAAATAATGAATAATGGCCATTTACTTCCAAAAAAACAAAAGAGAGTCTAGTTTACCTTTTTGTAAAATGGTTTGTTTTCTAATCTACACTAATATTAGCTCTTCTTTGCAGATTGCTTATTGTTACTGAAATGAACTGTCTAGATTGATCTCCATTGACTAATTGTCTTATTGAAACCCTTACTAAAATGAAACCTTATTTAAATATCTGTTTACATATGGCTGAATAGAGAGAGAAGAAAGCAAAAATATGTGTTTCAATGTTGCTGTTTTTTTTTCATAGGGTTTTAAAATAGGGAAATAATTTTGTTTCGCTGCAATTAAGAGGAAAACACAAGCAGGGGCTGCAGTTCTCAATTATGATGAACCTGGATATTTTTATAGTGATGCACATGTTCATTTGTTAAGTAGTTGCCAATAGGAGGAATAAAGGTCAAGCTGCACGGGGTTTGAATTCCGGACTGGGCTCTTTCAGCATGGAGTTTGCATGTTTTTGTTGTTCATGTGTGGGTTCTCTCCAGCTACTCAGGCTTCCTCCTGACTGCTAGGTTAATTGGTCCCTCTGAAATTGCCCTTAGGTATGAGGGTGCATGGTTGTCTGACCTGTTTGTTTCCGTGTTGCCTTGTAGTGGACTGGCGACCTGTGTGCTCTGTCTCTCACCCAATGACCGCTGGAGATAGCCACTAGCCCTCATGCGACCCTGCAAGGATAAGTGGGTATGGACGATGGATGGCTGGATAAATAGAGGGTCTGGTTTTAGATTTCACATTATCATTTCACATATCAATATTGAGTAAAAGAAAAAAAAAGGAGCACCGAACATTTAACTCACATTTTCAACAATTCTGTGTCTGCTGAGTCACATTCTGAATATTGATAGAAAATGAGGCTATTTCCCCTTCAGTGTCCTTTATGCTTGAGTTCAGGTGATATGAAATGATTAAATTCCATATTGGAGCTTATAATGGTGACCGTGCCTGTCATCACAATTGGACTTGCCTGTGGGCAAACAGCAGGTGTGTTGGTGTGTGAGTGTGGATAACTTCCACAGAAAAAGAGAATATGTCTCATGAAAGCTTCTGCATATCAGCTGCTATTGTAATGTGAAGATAGCATTAAATAATTTCCCCACAGATTCTGCAGCTAATGAAGAAGTAGGATATCAGACAGTGCTGGCTATCCAGCAACATTCCTAATATGAATTTTTTAATTTGTCGCTTATATTGTATGGAGAGCCTCTATGAACATATATATTTTTAACACCTGCCACAGAGACTGAATATTGTTTGGGTGTAGACTTCTACTGAGGCGTTTTCCCACATGATCAGTCCTTGATCTAAAACAGTGCATTGTTGCTCTGGATGAATATTAAAGGTTGTTGTCTTGCTCCATGAGATTCCATGAGATGTTTACAAGCTTGGAATGTTGTTTTATAAGATAACCCTGCTCCCTGGCCTGTCTGCTGTCTTACATGTTCATCATGATGCTCTTTGTCCACTAATGTTCTCTAACAAACCTCCAAGTCCTTCACAGAACATCTGGGTTTATTACTGAAATTTTATTTAAACAGATTTTATTCAGTGGTATTAAATTAAACAGGTCTTAATGTATTTTCTATGACACTTTTAGATTTGTTTTTTTTTTCATTCTAAAACCATGTATCCTTCTTACTTCCACTTTAAAGCTATTTGCTTTGTGTTGTACTGTCACATAAAATTCCAATAAAAAACAATAACTTGTGGTTGCAATGGGACAAAATGTGGTAAAGTTCAAGGAACATAAACACTAAATCAATTGGCTATGTAATAAATGTATTCTTCCAGTAAGGCAAAGTAATATGGTGGCGCACTGGGTAGCACTGTTGCCTTACAGCAAGAAGGTCTTGGGTTCGATTCCCGGCCGGGGGTCTTTCTGCATGTTCTCCCCGTGCATGCGTGGGTTCTCACCGGGTACTCTGGCTTCCTCCCACAGTCCAAAAACATGACTGTTAGGTTAATTGGTCACTCTAAAATTGCCGTTAGGTGTATGAATGAGTGTTTGCATGGTTGTTTGTGTGTTGCGCTGCAATGGACTGGCGACCTGTCCAGGGTGTACCCCGGCTCTCGCCCTTAGACTGCTGGAGATAGGCACCAGCTCCCCCGCGACCCATTATGGAATAAGCGGTAGAAAATGACTGACTGTTTTAATTTGTTTTCTTAAAACCAACCTACTCCTGTCAGGATCAGTGGAGCTAAAGGCTTGACATATCAAGCAGAGGTTATTTTTGCTCTTATAAACGAATTCCAATAATTCTAAGTCAAGGTGACTCTGCATCATAGAAAAATACTCATGAAGGTTTATTACAAAGCTTCACATCTTTACACATTCTCCCTTGTAGCGACAACAAACAGCTGCACAATGTTACTTATCTTTTGGGACGTCTTTAACTTCCCATACATATAAAATCAAGTAAGAACAAGTAAGGTCAGAAAAGAGAAGATAAAACAACAGGGCATAAAAGGCTTCATCAGTATTCAGCTGATACACTCCTGAAATATTTTACTACACCAGGGCTGCAAACAGTTTCTTCTCAGTTCCAGTTCTTTATCTTCTAGGAAAATACTGTTTCCCCTTAGGTTCTACACTCAGTATTATTATTTTTATAACTTCCTTCAAGTCATGTTTTGGATCAAGCAACATTCATCCATCCATCTTCTTCCGCTAATCCGAGATCGGGTCGCGTGGCAGCAGGTCCAGGAGGGAATCCTAGACAGCCCTCTCCCCAGCGTCATCCTCCTGCTTCTTCTGGGGGATTGCAAGGTGTTCCCCGGCCAGATGGGCTATCTCCAGTGGGTTATAGGTCATACCTGGGGTCTCCACCCAGTGGGAGGTGCCTGGAGAACATGAGCAACATGCCTCTGATAATCACGGACTAGGAAGACCACAAACATTTAAAGTTTTAAAATTAAATTTGAGCCAAAATTTAGTTTTTAATAGACCTGTAAATGAAATAACTAAACCTTTTAAAAAAATTAAAGGTGTTAAGAGGCAGGGTTTTCCAGAATGATATAACTACGTGATACATAAGCCCCTTTTCCATTGCCTGTAGAAAGCCCCAGGCTTTGGAAAGCCCAGGCCGCATTTTGATACAAATTTATCTGGGTAATTTCACCTTCCCGGGGCTTCACTTTCACAGGTAAATGGTCCTACTCTGGAGATGGTCTGTTCAGCTTTACTCTGGATTTTTTAAAGGGGCAGAGCCATGTGCAGCGAGGCTTGGCACCAGCAGCTTCAATATTGGCAGAGCTTACTATACAATTTGATATTAATTATCCCATTAATTTGTCACAAAAAGTAGTTTTAAAATGTTTGTGAGCGAGAAAGTAGACCTCAAAACCTCATCTGTATGCAGTTCATCAAGAATGAGCCTACTTTGACAAGTTTTTTCTGAGTTTCGGAGCAGCGGACCTCTACTTACAGTCTTTTCTGCCTGCTAAGCTAACCAGGCGGTTGGACTGGGACTTCCCCATTAACCGCTGCCTCATCTCGGCCGGCATGCTGGGATTTACCATTACCTGTTGTCTGTTTGTGGCGACTGACATATAAAGCTGTATATAAAGCTTTTAGTAGGTATGTGGTGAATAACCACAAATACTATAAAATTAAACAATATTTTTTGCTGGCAATTTGTGACATTTTAAGTTATTGCTGGCATTAATAATAAACTATTTCACAACAGTTCTGTAAGACAGATGTTCTAATGCAGTGCTGATGATCAGAGCACTTTAATTTTTCCATGTAGCTACATAGAAAATACACATTTCCCTAAGATTGTAAACCTAACTTAGTGGAGTGTGAACTCTAAAATTTTGAATTGTTCATAGTTTTATGCAGACTGATCTGCAGGAGGAGAGACAAATGTTCCAGGTTTGGATGCAGAAGCTCAGTGATGTTCTACCATCATCTGCTCTAATATACTTTAGGTTGGTCAACAATAGATTTACACTTTGAATCCATTAATAGATATTTATCATAGTCTTTAACAGACATCTAAATTATCTCGGATTTGATTTTTTTTTAAAAGTGTACCACCAAGAAATAAAGAACACCCACCAAGTAAAGTATGAAAAGAATTGTTCCCTAACAAGGAAATGAATTCATTTCCCACTGATACATGGATTGATTTATTTCACATAATGCTAAATTCAGTTCTCTATACAGTGAAATAAAACTCTTAAAATGTAAACTTGCACCTTGCTGTTAGAATTGATTAGTGTGTCTGTGAACTCTTAAAGTAAAGAACAGATAATAGTCATGAAGAATGACTCCGAGTCTGCATATCATGTGACTTTTTGCCGTCCTGTCTCACTGACCTGATGGACGTGTTAATGGCCAGGGTGTGATGAATCTTTAGAGCTATTCCAGGCTTTGCTAAGGCAGCGAGATGTGGTAATACCCTCCAATATCTGTAGTGAGCAGCCAATGTAGTTTTCTTTTTTTGTCTCTTGCTGTACATCCTGAATACATCATAGATATGCAGTATGTTTAGATATTTTTTCAATGGTACAGCGGAAAATTCCACCATGACCGTAAAGTCCATGAGCATCATCAGCCAAAGAAAACACCCCCAATAACATTTATGACCACAGACCAGTGGCTCTGACTCAAGTTGTCAAGAAGTGCTTTAATAACGGGTTGTTCTGTGCATTAAATTCAGCCTACTCTCCTCCTTCAATCAATACACATAAAAGTTCCACTGTGGAAGGTATGGACATAATCAACACTGCACCGAGGCATTTGAAATGAGTGTGGGCAGTACATGTAATTCATTTATTTTTGTTTATTATGAAACACCAAGCTCACAGACATTCTCTCCAACAAGCTGCTTTGATAGGGACATTTGACCTGCATCTGCAGATGGGCAAAAGTTTATTATATATATATATATATATATATATATATATATATATATATATATATATATATATATATATATATATATATATCCTTTTCACACTTAAATCATTCAGTTGAGCGTCGAACTGCAATGTTAGGTTTGAATTCCTTGTTATTGTAGCTCCACAGGCCCCTCTTTTACCCCTGTTCTGAGGTATGCCTGAGAGTACGTCGCCCCCCCTTTCGGGTCAAAGGGCATTCCACTCCACCCTGTTCGGCCATTTTTCTAGTTTGATAACAAAGATACAATTATCTAGCACAGAACGTCCATGACCTTGTTTAGCAGTACTGCAGCAAATACTTTGATGTAACAGTTTAAAAACATAATAAAGGATAGAGGAAATTGAACGGATTGAAAAATAAGACCCAAACAGATTATAAAGATATCTATGTAGGATTTATTGGATTAGGATTATCAAGGGATTTATTGAGAAGGGGGGGAGTTTCTTGGTTGTGAAAGACATGAAAGGCCAGATTGACTATTTTGGTGGGGTTTGACGAAGCGAACCGCAGCACAGTCACAAGACTGTTAACAAACAGTAGTCAGAAACTTCTGCTCAATAGCCTAGCAATTAGCCATCAAGGTATATCAGGCTACCCCAAAATGTATAGAATGTTTAGAAACAGCACTAAGCTCTTTTAGCACACCAACTGCTAACTAGTCTGTCAGATTTATTCCACCGTTGTGAAGTTAGTTTTAGGTTGGATACTGAATATTTGCCCTCCGCGAATTCAGCGATGTCTTCCTCCCGTTTGACCCGAGGCAGTCTGAATTCAGCCAGCAGCTCTCTGCCTGCTCCCTCCTCTCACACATGGTGGTTCACCGTCAATACATTTCCAAACCAAACACTCTTGAGAGACCAAAATTAATAGCTTTCATGTCTTGCGACCCAGTGACACAAAAAACAAATCATATTACTAGATTAGTAAGAACTTCTGGTGAATAAAATTGATAAGCAAGTAAACACCCTAGTGTGTAACAGGAAAGCAATATAACTGTATAAACATGTACAGTACAGACCAAACGTTTGGACACACTTTCTCATTCAAAGAGTTGTCTTTATTTTCATGACTATGAATACTGTAGCTTCACACTAAAGGCATCAAAACTATGAATTAACACATGTGGAATTATATACTGAACAAAAAAGTGTGAAACAACTGAAAATATGTCATATTCTAGGTTCTTCAAAGTAGCCACCTTTTGCTTTGATTACTGCTCCGCACACTCTTGGCATTCTGTTGATGAGCTTCAAGAGGTAGTCACTTGTTTTCCAACAGTCTTGAAGGAGTTCCCAGAGATGCTTAGCACTTGTTGGCCCTTTTGCCTTCACTCTGCGGTCCAGCTCACCCCAAACCATCTTGATTGGGTTCAGTTCCGGTAACTGTGGAGGCCAGGTCATCTGGCGCAGCACCCCATCACTCTCCTTCTTGGTCAAATAGCCCTTACACAGCCCTGGAGGTGTGTTTGGGGTCATTGTCCTGTTGAAAAATAAATGATGGTCCAACTAAACGCAAACCGGATGGAATCGCATGCCGCTGCAAGATGCTGTGGTAGCCATGCTGGTTCAGTATGCCTTCAATTTTGAATAAATTCCCAACAGTGTCACCAGCAAAGCACCCCCACACCATCACACCTCCTCCTCCATGCTTCACGGTGGGAACCAGGCATGTAGAGTCCATCCGTTCACCTCTTCTGCGCCGCACAAAGACACGGTGGTTGGAACCAAAGATCTCAAACTTGGACTCATCAGACCAAAGCACAGATTTCCACTGGTCTAATGTCTATTCCTTGTGTTCTTTAGCCCAAACAAGTCTCTTCTGCTTGTTGCCTGTCCTCAGCAGTGGTTTAACAGTTGTTCTAGAGATGTGTCTGCTGCTAGAACTCTGTGTGGCATTGACCTGTTCTCTAATCTGAGCTGCTGTTAACCTGCGATTTCTGAGGCTGGTGACTCGGATGAACTTATCGTCCGCAGCAGAGACGACTCTTGGTCTTCCTTTCCTGGGGCGGTCCTCATGTGAGCTAGTTTCTTTGTAGCGCTTGATGGTTTTTGCGACTGCACTTGGGGACACTTTCAAAGTTTTCCCAATTGTTCGGACTGACCGACCTTCATTTCTTAAAGTAATGATGGCCACTCGTTTTTCTTTACTTAGCTGCTTTTTCTTGCCATAATACAAATTCTATTCTATTCAGTAGGACTATCAGCTGTGTACTGTATCCACCTCCTGCACAACACAACTGATGGTCCCAACCCCATTTATAAGGCTCGAAATCCCACTTATTAAACCTGACAGGCACACCTGTGAAGTGGAAAACCATTTCAGGTGACTACCTCTTGAAGCTCATCAACAGAATGCCAAGAGTGTGCGGAGCAGTAATCAAAGCAAAAGGTGGCTACTTTGAAGAACCTAGAATATAAGACATATTTTCAGTTGTTTCACACTTTTTTGTTCAGTATATAATTCCACATGTGTTAATTCATAGTTTTGATGCCTTCAGTGTGAAGCTACAATATTTATAGTCATGAAAATAAGGACAACTCTTTGAATGAGAAAGTGTGTCCAAACGTTTGGTCTGTACTGTATGCATTTTGTTTTATACTGCAACAGATCCAGTGTGATGACTGTGATAGATGATTTCATGCCTAAACACAAACAGCACAGATTATGAAAATGCAAAGAAAGGCAGCTGGAAATGTCGAGGCACAAGTAAAGTGCAAAATCTGAACTGTGTTCAATAACGTTAGAAAGAATTGGTTATAAATTTTATGTTGGAAACAAACTGTAGATCTGTTAGGTAGCTTTAAGACTGTGTCTCGTCTGTCTTGTTTAGTAGAATAATTTAACATGTGTGTGTCACATGACCTGAAAACTTTTATTAAAAAGTCATGAATTTTGATTCCAAAAATTCTTTAAAAATACAAAATGCATTAAAATCAGATTAAAGGAAGTGTGTCTCATCTGTGTAATCTCATAGAATGATTTCACGTTATTTAACTAGTACCTAGCGCTGTGGCCAGAGCGTGCCCAGGCAGCACTTAGTTCACCGGGCTCTGTATAGGCTTCATTTTAAGAGTCTCTGCCGCAGGCTAGCGCACCAAGCTACCCTCTCGTTGCATGACCCCATGCTTCAGCAGGATCACCCAGGAGCTGTAACAATATTAAGAAAAACATCAGTAACAACATTTTTTTTTATTATTATAATGTGTAAAGAGCTCCAAATCCCACAGAAATACCATTTAAATATTTGTATTTCTGAAACTTCATTTCCTGTAAGAAAATTCAAATAATCATGGCAAGTTATCCGATCAATCAAGATTTTCCCAAACTCCGCCTACACCTAAGAATTCGACCAATCACGATTTTCCCAAACTCCGCCGACACCCAAGAAACTCCCCTTATTTACTGCAGAGACCCCTACTTGGATGTATTGTGGATCCTAGTAGAATAAATAGACCTCTTCTTTGCTAATTATTTGTGTTTTTGTAGAGCAGGTCTGCTCCTTTAAGTTTCAAGGGGTTCATATCTCTCCTATTCTTTTTCTGCCATTCCGAAAATGTGCATCAGTGTCTGCAGTTCTTAAGATGGTTAAGGTGGAAAATAATCCAGAGCATACAGTCAAACTGAAATATAAACAGAACATTCATCTTGTCTTTTGCAATTCGTTTCATGGCATAGGACACAAAGAATAAAAATAAACCACAAAAACATTTCAGTGAGATTTCATTAATTCAAAATTTGACATCCTACTTAAAATAAGATTCAAATTTAAGACCTGACTTATTCACACACTTTTTGGAGTGAAGCCAAGAAAAGTCTGAGCAATTCTTGTAAATACACCTACATCAGGTGACACAAATACAATGGCTGTTGAAGGTGAGACACATTTAGGTCTGGCAGAAGGAGTCTGACAGTGTCAGGAACCTGTGGATGACATTGGCTCTGCAGGATTCTGCTCATTTGTCAGCAGCAGGTTAGTCCAGGACATTATGAGCCATTTTTCAGGCAGAGTACAGTAAATATTAACCTCAGCCTGCTGAGATCATGCCATTCACCAGCAGCTTGGTCAGATAAAATCTGCTCCATAAATGAGCAGGGTGATTTCCCTCCTCAGGACTTCTTTGTTGACAATAAGTTTAGGTTTAAATTGATGGAATTTTTTTTATTGCCTCCTCCTATGTCCACACCACAATTTTCTTACTAAGAAAGTACAAAGTAGCTCATATAAAATCAAATAATGGGTTATTTAGAGTAATACTATTTTTAAATGCTGACACTAATATCTAGGGCAACACAGTTTCACAAATGTGTCACCTAGCCATCCGAAGGGAGAATCTGATAGAGAATCTGTTGAGAGAGTAAAATATTAGAGTGTTTAGGACCAGGCGGTCGTTTCACTAAGCAAAGAGGATAGAACACAGAACTCAGAGTATTCTCTCTCAAACAGCTCCCACGGAGGGGACTTTATTTCTTCAAAAAGCGCACAAGTTTATCTGCATCAAAAAATTCAAGAAGTCCCCCAAGTCGGGGGATATATGTGGACTGTGTGTGTGTAATGTGTGTGTGTGTGTGTGTTTTAGCTGGAAATCTCTTTTCCTTCTCTCTTTTGTTTTGTATCCAATATCACTTTGGCAAAACTTATGATCAAACCAGTCCAAGTTGTAACGCCTGGATTTAAAGTTTTATTCGAGGGGGTCTCACTGTTTAAAAGAGGTTTATTAAGAGGTCTCCGGTTTTATAAAAATTTTGGCCACTGAAGCATCTAGAAATAACCGAACAGAGCGAAGAGAAGAGGAAAACACACTTAATTTAGGCACTCACAGTTATCATTCTGAACAGAACAGTTAGATAATGGAACAATGGAACCCCGAAAGCAATGCACACATTCAGTATGGCCAACACATGCACATTTTTATACGCTCTACATGCATCACACACAAAATACCAGTCGACACACTGCCTTTCACTCAATCAGCGCTGATCAAAGCCATTCATAAACCACTCCAACTTCATACGTTCTTCACACTCTCATACTCACACCTAATATTCTTCCCCTGGGGAATTTGAACCTAATTTATATTATTGTTGATGTCCCAAATGATCAATTCTCTTACTTTGTGTAAGCTCTCGAGTTAATTGTTTGCTTAACTCACTTTTTAACAAGATCACATTAATCCTTCTGCAGTACACCAATCACCAATGTTCACCATAGAGATCTCAAACGAGAAAAGGAAAAGAAAAACTCTGCAATCAACATTGCAATCTCCAAATCATGTACATGTAAACTTCAACAGCTGTGGCCTTTTCCAGCTCCGGACAACACCCGGAGGCAGGTCTCTTATCTAAACTTAAGTCTACCGGCTAAATTTCCTCAAGGTCTCCTACGTACCTTTTCTAACACATTTTTATATATGAATTAGCTGTCTCTACACGAAGAGAAGCAGTATTTCGCCAAGTACTAAATAATGAGCTTAGGCCCGCCTTTGGCACCACGACCAGCCGGAGATGCGCAAACCTGTTTTTTTAAGACTACCTTTGACCAATTCCAACTGTATGTTTTTTAGGTAGTCCTCCTACATGTAGGAAACCGTGGAGACTGTGAGAGGAGAGAAAAAGACAAGACAGAGACCAAGGTCTCTGGCTAGTCCCCCAAGTCGGGGGGACCCGGGCAGCTGAGTATTCTCTCAACAAGAAAAGAGACAAACTCACTTCCTCTTGTGTGGGCCCTGGAACCCCAGCCACCCAGGCCCCGCCGACCAAGGGGGGCGACCACACTTCTCCCAGTAGATTGAATCACGTCGGGGTCACCAATTATTTAGGAGCAGGCGGTCGTATCACTAAGCGAAGATGATAGAACACAGAACTCAGAGTATTCTCTCTCAAACAGCTCCCACGGAGGGGGCTTTATTTCTTCAAAAAGCGCACAAGTTTATCTTGATCCAAAAATTCAAGAAGTCCCTCTTCCTTCAGTCTTTACCAGGGTTCTTTATAGAGATACAAAGCATTGGTGTGTGTTGGGATCATTTACGTAATACATCTTGGCTCCCACACATTGTTTTGTCCACTTTTTCCGGGAAACCACATTCAGCCAACATCTGCAAACCTTTAACTGAGCGGACGTGACAGTTTGTAATAACAATTTCATCACTTATCTGGATGCGGACTCCATGTCAAGTTGACCCAGCAAAGTCAGCATATTACAATATTTTCTGCAATAACAAGCCCATTAATTCTCCCTGTCCAGACAGACAGGCGCTTGCATGTTTTTTACTCAGAGTGAACTATCCTTCACAAAATTCATCTTTGTAATGGTAGAAACAATAATGTCACACTTTTGATCTAGTCAAAGCAGAGTGTTATGCTTCCACAGGTGCTGGCAGGTAGGCCCTTCAACCTCAAAGTCCTGGAACTCATCACCAAAGAAATCATAACAATACCAGTGGAAACATAGAAAAAGATGGTTTGATTGCTGCAATGCTAATAAAGATGTTTTCCATTAATCATTAATAAGGGTATACATGCTATTTTCAAATTTGTTTTATCATTTGAGAGGTTTCTGTCACTATTAAAAAGAAACTTCTTTGATGAATTAAAATAACTTTACATCTAAATTTGAGACCATTTCCAATGAGGCAGTTGTGTAGATAAAAAATGCCTTCTTGATGTCTGACTTCAGAGGAGAACAGAAAGATTTGTTCGATATGACAGAGAGACAACAGTAGCACAAATAACCACTGCTTACATTGAGGTATGCAGAATACCATCTCTGACAGCAGAACACATTGAATCTTAAAGCAGATGGGCTACCGAAGCAGACGACCACTGGGTGCAACTCCTGGTAAGAGCGGGAAATTAAGACTATAATTCTCATAGGCTTGTCAACATTAGGCTAACAGACTGGAATAATTTAGGATGAACCATGATTTAAGATGCAACTTTCAGATAGTTGGGTCAGAATGTGGCATAAACATGAAAGCATGAATCCACCCTGTCTTGTATCAACAGTTCAGGCTGGTGGAGGTGGTGTAATGGTGTGTGGAATATTTTATTGCCACACCTATGCTCCTTGGTACCATTTCAGCACAACACAGGGGGATCGAACCAGGTACTAACAAGCTGTACCTAATAAAGTGGCTGGTGAGTGTATGTAAATTTTGTAGTTTTCATAAATTCATCTTTGATACTGTAAAAGCTTTGTGAGAAAGGGGATAATCTCTTTACCTCCTTATTTCTATAATGATCTCTTTATCTTAAGATCTCTGTATTCCCAAGTGATAACTGGCTTCAAAAAGTTTGTTCAGGAGAAGAACGAGTGGGGTCAGAGCTTTTCTGCTCTGTTCATCAGAGAACCACTGTGGGCTTTTGGCTTTTAAAGAAAGTCTTAATACCATCAGGAGAAAACAAATGAATCAATCATTGGAAAGAAATAGACAATACAAAACAGAAACTAAATGAGAATTTCCCCTTCAATTATAATTGATTTCAATTAGACTGAACATTATTACTGAAGGGACCTGGTGCTCTGTGGTTCAAGTAAGAACAGCTCAGGCATGGAAGCCTCTGCCCATAAAACATCTTGGACCACAACAATGATATCAAGGAAGACAGGAGCAGAGATTTTCTAAGAGAATCACAGGTTTTTCAGGTGCTAAAATTTTATCCAGATAAGTGTTTCCCTCAACTGACATTGTTCTTTAGTGCGTGAACAAGAGGAACAAGTGTATAGTGGCAATGTTTGAGCAACAGGGATGAGAGAAAGCTCTCCAGAAACTGCAGGGTATTGAGTGTGTTGTGGAGCGTGATATTAGAACCAACCTTTTACCACTGAGGAACCTCAAAGCCATAACGACCTGCTGGACTCACTGGTTCAGCGGGTATGACAGACAGGGTCCCTCAGCTGGAACAAGGCATACAAGAGTAAACTGAGGAGTGATAGCTTCTGTTCAAACAAACGTCTTATGTCAGCAATAATGTTCACATGAAACCAAATCAGAGATTTACAATCACATTCTATAGTCAGCTTTATGAAAATAAATAAACAGTGACAATACTGATCTTCTAAATGGAAGATCATAAAGCATGCCATGTTTTACAATGGAGGCACCCGTTCTCGAGTCCAATTAATGCTTAATACCATTTTTGTCCTCTTGTAAATGTGTGCTTTAAATTTAAATAAGAGGGATATTGGCTGTTTAAAATAGCAATAGCAATCCCACACTTATTGGCACCTCTGGTGGAGAGTTAAAGGGCAAAACCCTCAAGTAAGGGAGATGTATGCTAATCCCTTCAATAGTCAGGACATGACTAAAAGTAAATAGCTTCTCACCCATTACCCCAACCTCACCTTAACTGCTGTGTGAGCAATGAATAAAAGTTAAGAACATATGAAACCTTGACAAACAAGGTCCCAGGTTTGCCTTATCACGTGGCAGAGTGAGCCGAATGGCAAGGAAGTTAAAAAAAACTATTAGATCAGATTACATAACATCATAAATTCTTTGAAAAACCAGTTAAAACATTTCGGGTGAACTCACCAAGAAAACTGTAAATGGGTCACGGGTGTTTCAGCAGAATAATCCAATAATCCATACAGCCAAATCAAAACAGAAATGGTTCTTTAGACACAAAATCACCTTGCTTCCACCACCTTCTTTAGATTTGCTCAGGACTGTGGAGGATCTAGAGCATGCTGTATGCTGTAATCTTTTGAGATGCTTTAGGAGAAGATTAATTGACATCCTATTAGAAGAAGATTAATTGACATCCTATTAGTAAAAGCACTCGATAACTAGGATCAATGTATATGACTTGGAATCTGTGACTATGACAATCACGACAGCAACTCCTTAAGCTTTTTAGTTGCTATACATAAGGCCTAAAATCAAGAATATTTGAAGATAGTCATTTGAAGCAAGTTCTTGAAAATTCAGATAGTAAAATGCATGTTTGGGAGTTTGAAATGATCTGTCTGCATCTGCTACCGCTACTTGAAAGACCTGTTGCTTCTGACAGGTGTGCATAATTAGGTATTGAACCTGCAATAAATATCTCTGTAAATGAAGTATAACCCCAAAAGATGTAAAAAAAAAAATAATGACAGGCTGCAAAAATAGCAGGTCCTATTGCTTTTAGTCTTTTTAATTTGCACAACATTGGGGATATTTTTAACAACAGCAATGTCTAATAAGGTTTTCTTTCCATTTAAAAGCACTCATTAAAATTAATGCATTCCTAAGAAAAGTAAGACCCCATCCTACCATATTTTATTCCCACACATTTGATTTTTTAGCAAATAAATATCTCTTCTAAATCAATGGCCTTCTGACAAGGCTGAACAAATGAAGATTTCTAGTTAGAAAAAAAACTGCTACTTCAAAAAATAAAAACTTAAACCAGAAAAATGATTAGAATTTGTGAGCTTTCACATATTTCTTCTCTCTCTTTGATAATGCCGTAAGCCTTACCTAAAGTCCTGCTGTTGAAGCTCCTGTTTTATTTGTATCACCCATCAGAGTGCATGGCTGACAAATTGAATAATACAGCAGATGATGAAACATTAAACAGCAGGCAGGCGTAAAGAGAAAAGCTACCTGTCAAATCCTTTTCTGTGATTCCTTCTCAGTCAAATAACACGACACTGCACTGTATGGATCAAATCCAACAATAATAATGACATGTAGACTCAGTGTAACGTATCCAAACAGATAAGGCACCTCATTTCCCACCAATGCTTCCTTTATGGCCACAAAATGTCAAGTCACAATTCACCAGTTCAGCTTCTTTATGGTAATATCACAGCACCTTATTGTTGATGGGCTTCCAAACTAGCCATAAAGCAGTGAATTACTTTGAAGTAATGAGATGCATCCCTGGGAAAGGACCTTCGTCAGATCCTGTAGAGATATCTCTGTGTTGGTAAACGAAGGATGAAATGTGCAAATGGTCTTTTCTTGCTTTAAACATGTTTCCAACACATTTCTCATTACAGTTTGAGCCTATTCTAAATTTAAAACAAAAACTAGTGCTTTATGGATTGCAGTTGGTTGAATGGACGGTTGGACAAAGACAGATGACTAATAAATGGATGGATGAATAAATAAATGGATCAACATAATGGATGGTTAACTTGACAGAGAAGAAAAACAAATGAACAAATGGATGGGTAGATGAGGGATATATAGATAGGGGATGGATGAATGGATGGAGGACTGTTAATGGTTTAAATCTACCTCAAATCAAATTAAAATGAGATGAACAGATGGATAGTCAGCCAAGTACTGTAGGTGGATGGATGGACTATCTGAAAATATGTTAATAACTTCTGTACTTACGCAGATCTGGAAACTACTTGTATCTTAAAGTTCTCTACACAGTGTGGTAACATTTTTAAGTTGTTTTAGGTTGATCTCTAAAGTTTTTCTAAAGTTTCAATGCTTGAATGATTAAGAATAATTATAGTTGGTAGCTAAAAAAGTCTGGTACAAACTTTAAAATACAGTAATTATTCCATTTTGGCATTACACAAGGCAGATAACCCCACCACCTTCCAGCTCAATTCAACTGAACTCTGAGGTGATGTGAAAACAACTAATAGTGTAAGAAAAATCTGCAAAGGGTTAGGATACGTCTTATCAAGGATTAATTATGTTATCTTACATTAGAGAAGCTGATCACTATAGTGTTGAAGAATGTTCCTCTTCTTTCATAGCTTCATTACCAAGATTCTTCATCTGAAGAAAGGGGTTTAGGGGTATGCCTCTCCATACTTAAGTCCTTGTTTGCATAACGCCTTAAAATTTTTTGACCTGGCCTTGACCCCCACCTGAACATATTTAACCAGACTAATAATAGCTAGTGGAAATCTAGAATGAACACATGAACTGGAGCCCGTTTTATGGCTCAGTGAGCGCCATCGTTTTGTGCTGAAGCATAAAATGGAAAAACCAACATATACACACACCAGCTGGATGCATGGAGTTCCTATGGACTGTATGAAGATTATCTGTCGTAATAAAGAGAGGTTTAACTCCCTTTTAGAGTCCTCCAAGACTGGAACTGGCTCAGAGTGATAACCCACCTGTAGTGTAATGAAAGGATGGAGAATGGAGTAGATATTTGCAGAGACAAACACAGCCCAAATACATCTCAAAATCTCTGCAACTCGTGTATTTTCACTTCTGGGGATTATAAGTTTGGAAATAACGGCAAAGCGTGATTATCCTTAACAATGTCTTAAATCTGAGTTTAAATAAAGAGTGTGTGCTCAATTGAAGCAGCGTTCTGAAAGCTAGAGCGCTAGATAAGAGGACTTGCTGGTTAAAATCCCCATTGATCATTTTCTCTTTAGCAACAGGCTCTAATGGAAGTAAAAGCTTCATTCATCGTCGCATTGAAAGACGGGAGTCCACATAAGAGTTGCAGAGTTTGCAGTTTCACCCCAGTTGTTCCATTAAAACAAATCCCTTTACTGCCACCTAGTGTTGCTTTTTATTAGTACTTATCTAATAGTCTGCATTATTTAGTTAATATGGAAACAATTAACTAGCATGATGACTACAATGCCAATTCACACAATACGAGGATAAAACCAAGCAACATTTTTTTACTTAACTGAACGTTGCCTTCTAAAAGCCTAAACAGTAATAAAGCGCTGATATATACATTCAGAAATCCAAAATCACTGCATTATCTCTACATGGCAGCTCCTGAAGAAACCTGGAGGTTTTAAATTGTTAACACTTCATTTTACATATACATTGATCCTGTTTAATGTGTAACTCCAAATGGTACAATTTATTCTACATTTTTAATATTTTAGGTGCCTCCATGTTGATTTTGTTACTTTCTGGATAAAGCTCAGGCTGAATGTGAGGCAAAAATGTGGAAACTTTCAGGCTCTGCATTTTTACCTTGAGCATTAAATCCAAAATTACATATTTACGTCAGTAACATTTCTAGGAACCAAATGTTTGCAGGTAATACTCTAAAAAACAAAAGGCCACAAAGTTTCAACTCTAGAGAGAACATTTTTCTTTTAAAAAAAACTGAACACAGGGACATTTTTTGCTTCCATTGAGTTTTAAATGTTTTTACTAAGCCTGTAGGTGGTTTATTAAAGTGTAGTTTAGCTTGTGTATTTTAGATTGGGTTCCTCAATTTGCTACATAGTCCAAACATATATGTTTCTCTTTCTGTAAAATCTCATAAGCAACATGAACTTAAGAGAACTCTGCAACCAGATGTTTGAGGTTACCAAGCCTCAGCAAAAGTTCATTTATATATATAAAAAAAAAAATCTTTATGTATGAAAACATTTTATTAAAAGATACAATACGTGGTACACAATTTCTGACAAAAGTATCATTTAGGTAAAGCAATTCAAAGCAAACCCATGTTTCTATCACTTCAAAACAACTGAACTAGACCAGGAGCGATAATAAGATCATTTTGTCAAGATTCTAACTTAAAACCATAACATAAAATCAAAATACGCTTGGCTTCTATTTCCTTCTACTTGTTTATATTTGACAACCAAATGTTTTTGCTAAAGTAGTTGTTTATTTCTTTTCCATCCACAACCTTTACTGTGTCAATATCCAGGTTCTGATCCAATGCGCCACCTGCAAAGTTTTCCCTTCTTCTTCAGCAGTCTTGCAAGATGTTGTCGTTTCCTGAATAATCAATCTGTCCAGGACTGAAGCTTTGTGCAGTTAAAGCAGACTGCTGGTGGGATTCCATCTAAAAAGAATTAGGTCTCTCTGTACTTCGATGCTGCTGAGCCAGCTTACCGTAGCCGCCTCTGGCTGGGTCGTAGTCCTGCCTGTACTCATCCCTCACCTGCACAACAAAGAAAACAGAGCCAGAGGGAACAGTTGCACTCAGCTGGTATACACTGTTATGCATCTATTTTCCAAACTGTTTGACACTTAATCAGACTAAACCTTTCAGTCAGGTTACCAACATTTTTATTGGCTAAATGTCAGAATAAGACTAGAAAACATCTTAAGATAATCTGTCATTACCTTCTTAAAATTGAGAAGTTTACATACTTAAGATTTCTACACCTTTGAACAACTTGGCTAAACCCATATGATGAAGCCATGGCTTTGGTAGCTCACGACAGGTTAGTTCACAACATTTGAGTTAAATGAAGGCACACATGTGGATGGATTTTAAGGCAACACCTCAAACACAAAGGAGGGAAACTGTGGACCTCTATAAACCGGGTTCAGCCTTGGGGACAATATTTAGATCCCTGAAGGCGTCACGTTTATCGGTTCAAAAACGTATGCAAGCGAAAACAACACAGTAATGTCGACCTGTAATACAGTTCAGGAATGAGACGCGTTCTGTGTCACAGAGATGGACGTGTGTATAAAGTCCATCATTGACCGTCATTTGGAGGGAAAAATGGAGAAGCTTGCAAGCCTGAGGACGCCGTTCCAATCGTGATGCAAGGAGCAGGGAGGAAAGGGACACTCACACAATAGATGGCAGAACATTATGTACAAATACTGAAACAACATCAAGACATCAGCCAGGAAGTTAAAGTTTGAATACAAATGAGTTTTCAATACAGACAATGACCCAAAACATCACCAAGTTAGTTAGAAAGTGCTTTAAAGGACATTAATGTCTGAATGTGGCCATCACAAAGCCTCAATCTCAATCAAATTGAAAGTTTGTGGGTAGAGCTCTAAAGTTGTGTGTAAGCAAGGCAACCTACAAACCTGACTCAGTTATACCTGTTCCCTCAGGAAGAATGGGCCAACATGCAAGCAAACTATAGTGAGAAGCTTGTGAAAGGATACACAAAAAGTTTGACCCAAATAACAGGTTAAAAAGCAAAAAATTCAGCCTGTAAGGAAATCCCACCTAAGGAAATGTATGTCAACCTCTGGGCAAACTGACGGACATACACAGGCTTTCAAATAGAAGTAAAATTTGTTTTCCTAACTGACCAAAAACAGAAAGTGAGCGAAAAAAGGTTATGTGTATTTTTACACAGTATATGTAAATATCTGGTCTCAACTGTTCATACAAGTCATGTTCAAAATAATAGTCCAACCAGACTAACCAGATCAATGAATGCTAATGGTAGAAATCACATTACCACATGGCAAATAATTTACTAGCAGGTGTCATAAAAAACCAACAGAACCAACATTTATCCTGAACCGGTTTAATTGATTGATTGAAATAGTTTTCAAAATAATGGCAGTGTGGATTTCAATCAATGAGGTCATTAATTCTGTGAAGAAACAGGTGTCGGGGAAGATGACGCTAACACGTGTTGTACATACATTTCTCTTTGACACCCCCCCAGAAAAAAACAATCATTCCAGACATTGTTCAGGAGAACAGCGTACTTTGATTAGGAAGTTGATTGGAGAGGGGAAAACGTATGACAAAATGTAGAAAATCTCAAAGTGATCTTTAAATGCTTTAAAATTGAAAGCAAAACCAGAGAGATGTGGAAGAAGACAAAAGACTACCATTGTAATGGATCGAAGAATAGCCAGATGGCAAAGACTCAGCCAATGATCAGCTCCAGAGTGATCAAAGAACTTCTGAAGTTAACGATGGGTACAATTAGAAGATGCCTGTGTGAAGCTAATCTTTTGGCAAGAAATCTCCACAAAGTCCCACTGTTAAGACATTTGTTGAAGTGGATCCAATCTGTCAAAGAACACATCAACTGGCCTAAAGAGAAATGGAGAAACATTTTGTGGACTGATGAAAGTAAGACTGTTCTTTTTATGTCCAAGGCCTGTAGAAATATAACAAAATCCTTGTAGAAGTCACGTTGCCTTATGCCAAAGAGGAAATACACTTGAAATGGGTGTTTCAACAAGACAACAATCCCAAAAACACTCCACTGAGCAAGCAGCATTTTGGTTTCAAACCAGCTAAATCAAAGGTATGGAGTGGCCAGCCCAATCACCGGACCTTAACCCGAATGAAAACTTGTGTTTTTGAGGCTAAACCAAGTAAATCTGAGGAATTGTGGAAAGTTATCAAATCATCAGGCCAGTCAAATAAATCAAAACTTAATTAAGAAGGTAAATATTTTAATAGTGGAGAAACACATAGTAGGGCTGGGCTTTAGGCAAAAAAATACAGAAATATGAAATAAAACATAGATCATATGAGCATGCACAGTTTGGCAAAGCCTTAAAGACTGATTTTTACATCCTTTTATTCTAGGTTTAACTGAATAAATCGGTTCCACCAAGTTAAATGTAGGGAGACTTTGCAAAAAGCCAAAACTGCAACCAGCTAAGAGCTCTGGGATTTTTTTTTTTAAACGCAAGAATTGACTCTTGCAGGGGTAATGTCCTTAAACAATTAGAACACAACTGATTAAAGCCTTTATTCTTACCTGTCCTCCAGATTTGCCACGGCCGTACTGTCTGCCCTCCTTAAAGCCGGCGTCCCAATCTGTCCTGATGATTCGATCATCCAGCCTCGTACCGTTAACGAAGCGCATGGCATTCTCCGCATCTCCCCGCGTGTAATATCTGATACAGCAGCAGCTAAGGTTTCTGTCTGTCAAACTTTGTGCTGAAGGTTGCTAACCAGTTATTGTGGACATTGTAACTTTATTTTTCCTGTATATTTGGTATTTTAAAACGTACTTAAAAGGATACTCTACAAAACAGAATCCACACGCAGTCTTCTTGACTTTATCCAGGCCAATAACGATGCGCTTGACTTCGCCACATTTTGAAAACAACTCATGTACCTGTTTACATAACAGACTGAATATAAATGGACCTGAAATACTTCCGTTTTCAAATAAACTTTTTATTTGGCTGTAAATATAGATTTCTAAGGTATACCATGCAAGACAACAGTTGCTAGTGGTAAACCTTTGTGGAAACAAAAAAAAAACGATACAAAAGCAAAAAGGTAACCTTTTGACAATCAAGCAGCAGAGCTCCAGCTTAAATTTTCCCTTTTTTGTCATAAAAACGTCACAAATGGAGGATTTTTTTTCCTCAGACTTTAATGTCCGATTATAACTGATGATCTTACCTGCTCCTCGGTGGTGTAGAAGGAGAGGTTCCCAACATACAGAGTATTGCTCTGCTTCAGCAGCTTTTCCTGTTCATAGCGATTCCCCTGATGAATAAGAAGCAGTACAATAATGAGTAAAACCTGAAAGAAAGCTTAAGACTTGAAATTCCATCCAAGATCTTTTACTAATCAAGTTGTAAGATTTTAACAATGGTATACTAAATGTATACTAAAATAATGTTTCTCTTCCACTGAGCAAAACGAGGAATTATGCTATTTATGTATGAGTATAAATGCGTCATGTATGCAAGTGCTGATTCTGACTATGTGATTTGTGTATTTTAATTTTATATCCTTTCTGGCTATATGCTGAAGAACAATTTCAATATTTGTAAATTTTGTGATTAATAAAGTACTTAAACAAGCAAATAATATGACATCTTAAAACGTGACCTTTTCTTGACTTTAGATCTAGACAAATCTTTTTTTAATCATTCCACAAAATCAATTATGAAGAAGATTTTTCATTTTTTGGCAAGTTAACAAACCATCGCAAGAGGTGCAAAATTAAAGCTGGAAAAAACAAAATGTAAACCATGTGAAATGGAAATTAGAATTGTGAACATCAAAGCATTGGTGGACCTTACAATTTAAAATTCATCTTCATTCATTTGTTAATCGTTTATTATTAAAAAGAGAAAAAAAACTGAGTTTATTTACTGTCAAAACCAACGCCATGAATCTGATCTGAGGCTCCCTCCCATTAATCAACGGCCAGTGATGCTTCAATGGGCAACTTAACTACAGCAAGCAAAGGCTGTCTGAAGAAACTAAGCCAACTGACTGCACGTCACAAGTCATGAGTCAAAATAACAAAAACAAACGGAGATTTGGTCTTTAGACATGAGGTTAGTTGTGATATAACTGAAGAGAATAGCCTCTACATTCAATCAGGAGGGAGGGATAAAACGGTACCGTTACTGGTTTTACAAAACCCGTTTAACAATTCCACTGAGATGACTTCATTTGAAATACTGCTAGAGCGACTTGTAGGAAGAAAAACTGATTAAGAAAATTTTCCTTCGCTTTTAATTTGTTGCTGCTAATAATCATAAGGAGATACACTATTTGGGTTAGCAATAATGTATCATCGTACACAACAAAATTATATTGACTTTAAACAAGTATATGTCAACACCGTTTTTCTTAGGCGTGTAACAAATTCAAGTCAAACTCAGCGTTAACCGGATAACCCACGATGACCTCCGACATTGATTGTGACAAATGAGTCTCAGGCGTTTGCTTTACGTGTTGGCCAACTTGCGCACAGTTAAAGCGAAATAAACCTTCGTGTTGCCGTGAATACGATTCTTCCTCACTTACCTTAAAATGCTGGTCTCTGTACTGGCTGATTTCAATGTATGAATCGCTCTTCAAAGCGTCTAGCTTCGCAGACATTGTTGAGAAATCGTTGCTACGCGCTCCGTTGCTTTTCAAAGCTTCGAACAGGCTACAAGAACTTCCGGTTACGCTGTGCGTCTGTTAAAAGGGCTCCGCCAAAGCTGATTATAAACAGCGCCCTCTGCTGGTAAGTGGATTATTTAGGTAAGGTCCTGATCTGTTTTGTGTACACTACAGCCAAAATAATTTATATAAAATAGAGTACAGCTCAGCTTTTAATCTAATCTTAATCTTTTAATCTAAACAGCCTTTCCCACAAGTCATTTTCTTAGTGGGAGAAAAACTAAATTCACCCTTATCCTCCTTGTGTTATTAATTGTATTTAGTTCATAAACTATGCTATATAAATACACGCATTAAATAAAAATAGCATGCTACAGCACCTCAACCACATTATCACTATTTCCTTCCAATAACTGTTCCTATTTTAAAAATATTTTATTCATTATATCAAATTCTTGTATATATATAGATATTAAACACGATTAAATACATTAATGCAAAAATTTTAAGAAATGGCAGGATTTGTAACATTTCTGAGGTTTAAGTTATTTTGTTTTACAATTTTTTTCATACACTTAGTGACTGGATACCTTAAACTATTTTCTTCTTGGTCTCCTAAATGACTGTGAAGAGTTGTACTATGACAAGAATATTTCAGGGCATGCATTATAAATTCCTTTTACATTTTTTCACAACTGTTTAGGTGTTATATAAACTGTACAAAATCACCAATAACAGTTCAAAGGGAAAAATGAGGTAAACATTTTATTGTAATTCAGACAAAGTAAACAAAATCATTCATAAGTGGCCCCTGCCTCAATTTTAATTGATTTATTGTCACTTATTTGTCAAAGAGGAATGTAGAAATGATAATCAACAAGGGTTGATGTCAAAGAAATTAAACAGATGAAGTGGTGTGGTGTCAATGTTCACCCAGTAAAATAACTTGACTTTGCTGCTGGATGTTAGCCGTCCTATTGCTTGGGAGGAATATGCTATCGTTTATTGCATCATATAATAATCTAAGTCTATTATTTCCTATTAAACAAAGCCAGTAAAAAAAGGAGAACAGAGGCTCTGTTGGGGTTTAGATTAATTTCCCTGGTTTTATATTTAATCTTCTTGATCATCTTCAAAAGGTCAGGTGATTTCCATTTAATGTAGGAGCAATTCTTGGATCCTGAAAGATAAAAAAAAAAATACTCAGACAAAAGAAAGAAGCAAATATCTAGATTTCATTTGTGATCTGACTACAGAGGTGAAGATCTGACTGTCCCACTGGGCAATAAAAAGATAAATCACACACCCACCCATCAACACTGAACACAACTCTGATTATTTCTTACTGTAAAGTCACAGATAAATATACAGGGTTTTTCTTGCTTAAACTTTCACATATTGTCACATTATAATCTCAAACTTTAATGTATTTAACTGAGATTTTATGTGAGGAAGCGGAGGACTATGTCAACAGCACAACTATTTGTCCTGCACTCCACAAATCTGGCTTGTATAGATGAATGGTAAATGGCCTGTACTTACACAGTGCTAGACCCCAAAGCGCGTTACACTACAATCAGTCATCCACCCATTCACACACTGACAGTGGTAGGCCATATTGTAGCCAGAGCAGCCCTGGGGCAGGCTAATGGAAGCGAGGCTGCCATACAATCGGCGCCACCGAGCCCTTTGACCACCATCACGGCAAGGCAGGTGAAGTGTCTTGCCCAAGGACACAACGACTAAGACAGACAGAGCAGGGGTTCGAATTGGCACCCCACCAATTACAAGGCGAACCCCTACCACCTCAGCCACAGTTGCCCACAAGGGATAAAACATTGTTGAAACAAAGCCTTTTTTATGGCTTCATATGGCAGAGCTTTGACAAACATAAAACCAGAGATACAAAAGAGCAGGGATGCCCAAGTCCAGTCCTCAGTGTCAGACATATTTAGAACAAGGCGTTGATAAATTGACATTAATTTAAGTAAAATAAATGCATACAAAAATACAAATGTGTTATTTTGTGTTGTCTATTATTCACTCAACTTTGGGGTCAAATTTAATCACATAAAACCAATTTAAGCTTGGTCCAACTTAACATAGTTACATATTTTATACATTTTCTTTTTATTTATATTAATAGTAAAAAATATTTTATCAATTCGAGGGAAATACTTTGTCAATATTAAAATGCATTTATTTGATAATTACACTGATTTTGATAGTATACATTTTAGATTTTGGGGGATATTTTAATTGTCCTGCTAAGAAGCATTGCCTTGTATTAAGTATCACCATTAGAAATCACTAGTAGCGTGCAGTGATTCCGAAACCTTTTGTGTTAGTTGCTTCTGTAAGACGTTATAAAATGGCACGTAAAACGTACTTGGAGAGAAACTTCTTCAAAGCAGCCTTCCTTTCCATTCATGTCTACGTCAAAGGTCCGACCTCCTTTCGATGGTTAGAAGCTCCACTTCGAAGATAAGCGTCGCTCCTCCAGGAATCTTCGGAGGAGCTCCACGGTCTCCGTAGCCCAGCTCTGCGGGGATGACCAGCTTCCTCTTTTCGCCCTCGCACATGCCCAGCAAGCCCTGGTCCCAGCCTTTGATAACCTGGCCGGTGCCCAGGGTGAAGGTGAAGGGTCTGTCCCGGGAAATGCTGCTGTCAAACTCCGTGCCGTCCTCCAACTTGCCGGTGTAGTGCATGTTCAGCACGTCCCCTTTGCGGGACTTGATGGGACAGTTGTCCACTCGTTTTTTGATTCCTATCTGCAGCTTCTTCTTGTCGGCTCCGCTCACCGCCGCCGGGCTTAGAGACAGAGCCGCCACTACTACCAGCAAGAACAGTCGCATGGTTACACGGTGTGACAGCGCGGGGGCCTCAGTTCGATGTCCTGAAAGAAAAAGTTGGAGGTATGAAAAAGCGAAGAGAGCTACAAAACCGCTTCTGAAAACGGATGTATGAGCAGAGCGACCGGATGTGGTTCAGGGTGTGGTGTAACCAGGCAAACATTCCGGAGGACGCTAAGACTTTTAGGTTAAAGTATTTTTGAGATACAAAAAAAAAAACAACAACACTAAACTACATGTTTACTGTACTTCAATTCCATATTGGTTACTTTCAGAACATATTGAGTTTGCTCTTTTAGCCATGAATGTATTTGCTCGTTGAAGTCTTATTTAAAAATGTGCATAAGCATCTAAATAAATTACAATATCATTGAAAAGTTATTTCCATCAGTAATTCAATTCAAAAAGTCTAACTCACATATTCTACATATTTAAGATACATAGCGTGACATTTTAACTGTTCTTTTCTGTTAATTTATTGATGACTCTCAGTTCATTAACAGTTTAATTCAGTCCAATAATTTTGAAAATTAGAAGTTTGTTAATTGAATTCAACTTATTTATACTGCACCAATTTATTACACGTCGTCTCAAGACACTTTTCACAAAAAAAAGACAAAGACAATTCATTCCAGTCATACAAATTGCAGGTCAAATAAATACATTGCAAATTGATCCTAGTTTTTAAACAATGCAGCCAAGTTCAGTTTAATTTTTAAATTGGTTAGAAGGTTTTCTATTTAAGGAAACCCAGCAGATTGGATCAAGCCAGTGATATTCACTCTTCCTGGACAGTGTACAGTCACCTGCATTATGTCCTTGACTTTGCAGCAGTCCCTCATACTGAGCATGCATGTAGCGACGGTGGAAAGGAAAACTCCCCTTTAACAGGAAAAAACCTTCAGCAGAACCTGGCTCAGTATGAGCGGCCATCGGCCATGACTGACTCAGGGTTTAAGAAGACAGAGCATACACACAGAAGCACTGATCCAGGAGTACTTTCTAAGTTAAAGAAAAGGAAAAAGTAAAGGCCATAGTAGCTCCTTTAGTGACTTCATCCAGGAGAGAAACACACCTACACTGATAACCCCTGAGACCGTTTTCAAGTGTATTGGATGAATGAGAAGACAAACAGTCAAACTAAAAACTCAGCTAAAGGGCGTGTCTAAGAGAGAGGGTTGTGGTTAGATACCCTTATTACCTAAGGCTCTTTTAACAACCAATATAGATAATCATACATGTGAATAGAAAGGATCTCCTGTAACAATCTGTGTTGCAGTGGTAGTAGAGAAACCTCTGACTAAAGACACACTGTTGTGTTGTGTGTTGTATGTTTTTCATCCTCCAGTTCACACCAGGCAAGTAAGTTAGTTAGGATGCTAATAGTGAAATGCTTATACAGTGGAAATAAAATGTTCACATACCTCTGGTTAAATTCCTGCTTTTGTGATGTAAAGCAAGGAGGCAATCTTAAATTATTTCAAAGCTATTACTACCTTCACTGTGACCTAATTAAATAAGTCAGGGAAGCTGCCAAGAGTCTGGCGGTAACAGTAAAAGAAATGCAGGAATTCCTGGTACCAACACTGTTCTCCATATAAGGAGACAACAGTCTCATATTCTCTATATTTCTGGGCCAGCAAGTAGGGTTTACAGTCAGCAGCCATTTATTACAAAGATAACACTGATGCTTGTCCTTTCAGACAACGATCAGAAGCATAGCGGACAGAGGGGATGTCTTGAGGATTTGTCTAGCTATGCCTATTTGTTTAGCTGCTTCTGCTTTGTTGTCTCGCTGTCTGGTTGTTTTGTTTCTTCCGAAGTGTCCGAAATAAAGTACTTCAATCAATCAAAAAATCTCTCATAACCTTGAGAACGAATATGTTAATGGTCTGATGAAACCAAACTCACATTTTTGGACACAATTCCAAAAGGTAGTTTGGGCACAGGAACAACACATCACCAAAAGATCACTATAGCCACAGTGAAACATGGTGGTGGCAGTATAACACTCTGGGTTTACTTTAATTCAAGCAGCAGTATGCTTTTGTCAATGTGATTATGAAGGTGATTATGAACAAATTATGAACAGTTTTACCAGTCAGTTTTGATCCAAAACCCCCTGGTGTCTGCAAGAAAGCTGAAGATGACGAGAGATTTTATTTTTCAGTATCGCTGTAAATCCTGGCATACATCCAAATCACCTACGGTGGGCTGTGGACAAGAGAACTCCTCACAAGCTCAGAGATTTGCAGAACTTGTGTATGGTACAGTTGGAACCATATCACAAAGACAAGATAACCAAGAACACCAAATTCTGAAACTGAATGGAAAGGTGCTGCAACAAAGTATTAGTGTAATGGTATACAAAAATATGCAATTATGTTGTTGCAGCGCTTTAATTTTTTGTTCTTTTTCCTCTATTGCATTAGAAGATTTGAAATGATTTATAATGGTCTCACTTTTGAAAGACCTACTGAAAATCAATAACCCTGCTGATCCTAATATCCCTGTCATCCAGCAGGTGGCAGTAATGTAACCCCATTAAATGCAGCTTCCGTTAAACCTAAAAGAAGAAGAGGCTTCCCCTGTTGTGTTATCAAACATCCGCCGCCTCTTTAATGTCATTTACTGGACGTGTAACTGAGGTAAGTTAACTTTATAAGTGTTCTGACTTCAAAAATTGTAAGACGGTAAATGTATATGTTTATCTTCCTAATGGAAACTGGTGTCAATGCAGGATCGAAAGAAGAAAACGCCAACCGACTGTGGACAAAATGCTCTCTCGTATGTTAGTGTATCTCGTCAACAATCTCCAGGTCATTGAGAAGTTGGCGGAGTCTCGTCCGATCCGCAGGGCAGCCCAGATTACAGCCTACGCCCTCACCAAGGCTCAGATCATTGGCCGGGACACGTCTGAGCGAGTCATGCGGTCCCAGACGCTGCGGCAGGTCCGACAGGAAGCCGGCAGAGTCCCCGGTGACCTGGAGGAGGCGGGCAACCGCTTACGGCGAGTCCGAGAGACGTTCGTCAAGGAGGTGAAGGACGGGTGGAAGGATGGCTCCAGGCAGATCAAGAAATAAGGAGGACTGGAGTGTTTATAGGTTGACAGTTGTAGGTTATTGACAGTTTTGGTCTGAATGACGGAAGATCAATGTGTGAACAATCTGCCTCAACAATGCATAAAATAAGTTGCCAGTCAGGACTGGTTGGCAGCTACTGCTTTCGTTTTAGGATAAAATACACTTCTTTGAAACCACTTGAAACTAAAGAGCGTTTATTTTATTTGAAACGAAAGAAACCTCGGAAAAACAAAACCTGGAAGATACACTTAAGTGTGTCCATCACATTTTATTCACACTTTAATAATTTAAACATCATCAAATGCCTTGATATTAGGGATTTTCTTACAATATTCATTTGTAGCTACCTATAGCAACACAAGTGTTTTTGCTCTTTATTCTCTCCCACTGTGCAATTCAGAAACTGCTTTCCTGCCAAAGAGCTGTAGCTCCGTACTTATAAAACACATTATTCTGGAAATTTTTAAATGTATAAAAAATTAGCTGTATGTATATAGTATGAAGTCATCGTTGTTGTTTAAATAAATAATCTAATTTATAACAGCTCATCGCTGGTGCTGTTTTTAGTATAGAGCACCGGGAAACAATTCCGCTCGTAGTTCTCATATTGTAACATCTGAAATAATCTGCAAATTTTTACATTAAAATAAAGGGATAAGCAGAACTATAAAGAAAAGCTATCAAAAATGCAGTACAGAGAAAAGCTAGAGCATCATTACATTGCAGATGTTACCCTGCACTTGTGTCTACAGAGCATCAGCATACCTTAGTAAACAGCTGAGTTTATTGATATTGTGCCAATTCACAACAAATACTGTCTCGAGACAGAGAAATACAGGGGTTGGACAATGAAACTGAAACACCTGTCATTTTAGAGTGGGAGGTTTCATGGCTAAATTGGACCAGCCTGGTAGCCAGTCATCATTGATTACACATTACACCAGTAAGAGCAGAGTGTGAAGGTTCAATTAGCAGGGTAAGAGCACAGTTTTGCTCAAAATATTGAAATGCACACAACATTATGGGTGACATACCAGAGTTCAAAAGAGGACAAATTGTTGGTGCACGTCTTGCTGGCACGTCTGTGACCAAGACAGCCAGTCTTTGTGATGTATCAAGAGCCACGGTATCCAGGGTAATGTCAGCATACCACCAAGAAGGACGAACCACAGCCAACAGGATTAACTGTGGACGCAAGAGGAAGCTGTCTGAAAGGGATGTTCGGGTGCTAACCCGATTGTATCCAAAAAACATTAAAACCACGGCTGCCCAAATCACGGCAGAATTAAATGTGCACCTCAACTCTCCTGTTTCCACCAGAACTGTCCGTCGGGGGCTCCACAGGGTCAATATGGATGCTATATTGGCTATATAGCCAAACCTTTGGTCACTCATGCCAATGCCAAACGTCGGTTTCAATGGTGCAAGGAGCGCAAATCTTGGGCTGTGGACAATGTGAAACATGTAGTGTTCTCTGATGAGTCCACCTTTACTGTTTTCCCCACATCCGGGAGCGTTACGGTGTGGAGAAGCCCCAAAGAAGCGTATCACCCAGACTGTTGCATGCCCAGAGTGAAGCATGGGGGTGGATCAGTGATGGTTTGGGCTGCCATATCATGGCATTCCCTTGGCCCAATGCTTGTGCTAGATGGGCGCGTTACTGCCAAGGACTACCGAACCATTCTTGAGGACCATGTGCATCCAATGGTTCAAACATTGTATTCTGAAGGCGGTGCCGTGTATCAGGATGACAATGCACCAATACACACAGCAAGACTGGTGAAAGATTGGTTTGATGAACATGAAAGTGAAGTTGAACATCTCCCATGGCCTGCACAGTCACCAGATCTAAATATTATTGAGCCACTTTGGGGTGTTTTGGAGGAGCGAGTCAGGAAACGTTTTCCTCCACCAGTATCACGTAGTGACCTGGCCACTATCCTGCAAGAAGAATGGCTTAAAATCCTCTGACCCACTGTGCAGGACTTGTATATGTCATTCCCAAGACGAATTGATGCTGTATTGGCTGCAAAAGGAGGCCCTACACCATACTAATAAATTATTGTGGTCTAAAACCAGGTGTTTCAGTTTCATTGTCCATCCCCTGTATATCGTCAGTTCAGTCCAATCGTATAGACAGATTCAAAGTCAATTACATACATTCCAATTCAATCCTAATTACAAAGCAGTGAGCATACATGTGGCAACAGCAGAAAGGAAAATTCGCCCTTAGCGCAAAGAAACCACCAGCAGAACCTGGCATGGTATGAGCAGCTATCTGCTGGGGCTGACTGGGGATTTGAAAGAAAGAGCACACACTGCTTCTTTGAGAACCTTGATAAAATTTAAATATCTTTTCAAAAAGCACACCCCCACCTCTATCATTATCATCAGTATATGTAAAGTAAATTAGCCCTTTCAGGGCATCATGCTAAGAACGCATAAGGCCAGTCATAGTATATGCAGAACTAACTGATGATCTTACATCCATTTTCAGAACATTTTTACAACTACAGACTAGTGGCTCTCATTCTAATTACTTTAAAGTATTTAGGCAGGTGGGGGGGGATAATATCTGGATGAACACAGCTGTAAAATATAAATGTGCACTGCCTAAAGTGTGCATATCACTCCCAACGTGTTTGGCAGTTACTGTTTTTGCAGTTTACACAGAGCTCTCTCCCACCTGAAAAATTGAGGCTTATAGTTCAGTAAGTAAACTATGTTTATATAAAATATTTCACAATTAAAACTCAAAAAGACAAGTATGTTGAAATGTCATAATTCAGCTTTTATGACAGTATTTCATCAGGAACTCCCAAATAAACTGTCCAATCCCCAAACATAACTAAACATACCGTTATCCTCTGTGCTGACCTAGAGGGGAAACCCCTCAACATTGGGCCCTCTGTCATATCCTCAGCAGAATGAACCTATGACTATGACACCACACAGTGAAAAATGTAGAAGCTTAAGGTCCTGACATAGGCCTGGCTGGATATTTGGCCTTTTTTTTCCCCTGTCTTTCAGTGTTTAACCCTTTCTCTCTCCTAGACATGGCGATTGACTGAGCTTTTCCAGTAACTAATTATATGTGCTCTCTTTCAGACTAATCTTGAAAACTGGCTCAGAGTTTATCTGTTCCTTCTTTCTAGGTGAAACGACTAAAGGAGCTACGTCCATTAACATTTACTTTTTCTTCCCATAGAAAGTACTCCTGGATCAGTGCTTCTTTGTTCTCTTTGTGTCTCTGCTCTGTTCTCTCTAACCCCCAGTCGGTCGTGGCAGATGGGGCCGCTCCACACTGAGCCTGGTTTTGCTGGAGGTTTCTTCCTGTTAAAAGGGAGTTTTTCCTCTCCACTGTCGCTACATGCATGCTCAGTATGAGGATTGCTGCAAAGTCAATGCCAGTGACTGTCCCACTGTCTCTACATGCTCATCCAGGAGGAGTGAATGCTGCAAGTCACTGACTGGATGCAATCTGCTGGGTTTCCTTAGACAGAAAAACTTTTTATCCAATTTGAATAAATAACTGAATCTGACTGCACTGTTCAATGGTTAAGATTAATTGTAATGTATGTACCTGACTTTTGTGAAGTGCCTTGAGACGACATGTGTTGTGAATTGGCGCTATATAAATAAACTGAATTGAATTCAAGGTAACGTAGGATTTATAGAGGCCAGTTAAGAAGCCTTCCAGTATTAGTTTTGATGTGTGTTTAGGATTATTGTTCTGTTGGAACACCTAACTGCACCCACATTTCAACCATCTGACTCAAACTTTCACCCTTAGATGAAATGAAATTGCTTACAATGTTCAGGAACAAGCAAAGAACACCAAGACTATAAAACTAGAGGATCCTAGGACATCCGTGCCACTATTCACAGTAAAGTAAGTTTAACCTCATCTTGGACTGTCAGGGTACTGAATAAAAAAGACAAAAGTACCACTCAAAAACAGCACCTTAAGGTTATGCCTTAAAATTTGCAGCTGCCCTTGTTGACAAGCCTAATGTCTTCTGGAGAAAAGTTTTATGGTCAGATAATCCAGAATTAAGCGATCTGGCCACAAGGACAATCATTATGTTTTTAGCGGTCAGTGTAAGGCTAACAAAACCAGTGTTAGCATCATTCCAAGTGTCTGCTTCGCTGACAGTAGCACTTACTGGTGCATTGCGGAAAGTGGTTGCAATGATAAAGATAGAGGACTACCACCATATTTGGCAGCTTCCATTCAAACCATCAACTAGATGGCTGACACAGCTGGGTGTTCCACAGGACAATGATTTCAAGACATCAAAGGTGGATTTGGAACAGTGAAAGCAGGATTTAACTGGGATGACATTGACCTCAACCCTACTTAGAATTTAAGGACTATGCTTAAAACCAATGCTGGAAGACTGGTGACAATACATTTGCTTTTTATTTTAGCTTTAAATGACACATTCCTGATTGTAGGTCTGGTTCAATCACTGATCCATGTTTTAATATACCCAAACAACAGCCTAACTTGTATAGTTTAGGGGAAGTTAGAGCCTATTTATTAATTGTTCAGTTTTTTCACAATAAAATATAATTTGCTTGACATGAATGTATACCTGAAAACATTTATAATTTCAAACTCTCTCATTCTTTAATTTGTAAAAGGTTTAACTAATCCAAAGAGGAAAACAAAAACATCGAATCGAAGGTTGTACATTCAAACATTCAGTATAAAACTCTATGAGAATAGAAAAAAATCAAAGGGAGATGGTTAAGAATGAAGACACTAATAAACACCTTCAGCTATGTACCAAATATATAAATTCAGACAATATGATTCTAGTTGTTGCATAAGGTGACAGCTTTTTTAAAGAATTGCAAAATGACAATGTGAAAGAATTAGGAAATTAGAAAGAATATGTAGAAAACAAATGCTAACATTTCAAATACAGAATCACAGAGTTGATTTTGCCTACAAGTTTATTTCATTTAGACAAGTAAAGACAGTCAGCAGCTTAATGTAGTAATACTTATGCAGACACACTGGCCTGGCAACTAAATATTAGTCACATGTTTCATCATTTCACAAAGAAATAAATCTCTATCAGAAGGAAGACAATGCATTAGTGTCTGACAGCATGAGTCAGTACATATACACTGATATGGCACCTGAACTTCATATAAAAATAAATCTTTCATTGTAGGAAAATACACATCTAATCAGCATGTGAAAACAGGAAATACTTTGGAGCAACACGGAGTGCAGTACATACGATGACAACATAAGTTTGTAGAGTTGCTTTGATCAGAAGAAATGAGAAACAGTTGTGAGAAACAAATTCCTTTGAGTTTTATCTTTTAATAAATGGCACCAAAATTTTTGCTTAATTTTAGTCAATTTTCTTAGATTTCTTAAATATGTAGGTAACCTATTTTAAGTGGCTTCTGTAAACTTTAAAATCAGCTTTTTGTTAAACAAGTTTGGATGAGGAAATGGTGCTCTGTAAATGTAACAAGTGGCAGCATACACACTGATATGGCAGCCCACCCTCAGTAAACAAAGTGGCACCAACATCTTCCATCTTATTCTCACATGTTGGCATTTTTTCTCCTAGCTTAATCAAATCTCTGCCAAACAAACAAATTGTGCTCTATTTGTCTTCAACAATAGCGCCATCTACATCCAAATGCTGCTCCTGTGTGCTTTTTTCCAAGATTGTAAATTAACATGGAAACGGGCAAATGTGATGCACACAAATATGATTGGGTTTCCAGAAAAGATTGTACACACACTGCCCTAGACTGGGTCTAAGATGTGTGTTTCAACTGGACAGAAATCAGGTTGGTTATAAAGTGGTGAAAGAAAGAGAAAGATAAGTCATTGGGTGATTGACTGTGTGGGAAAGAGATAATGCAGGACTCTGGAGTCACTGTTTTACGTTCAGACGTTGGTCAGCATGGCGGTGAGTAAAGTCATCAGCAACAGCCATGCGGAGGAGACCACTGCAATGAAAATGAGAAAATATGAAAGCCTCTGTAGACGGTAAACACTTTTCAGATCTTTTCAGATCTGCCACTTAATACGTTTTGCCTAACATCATCCAATATCCACATTTTTTAGGACATACAGCTCAGCATGACTGTGTGTTTTTGGCTTTATGTATACTGTGTAAATCCACCTACCACCATCTTTAAAGTCATGTCATTTAGTGTGTAATATTGCTGCTGAAGCTGGAAAGTGAGCCAGGTTCTGCAGGAGGGTTAGTGGGATTCATGCAAAGTTAATGACTCTATGAAATCAACTATCCACTGTTGTTATAAGCTTGTTCCAGAGGAGGGATTGCGGAAATTTCAGTGACTCAATGCACAGCATGCTGAAAAAAATGTATAATCTGAAATAGTAAACTCAACTGTGATTGCATTATTTTATAACTAGGATTTAATTGGAATCTATTTCATTAACTTAGAGTCTGTCTATATGATTAAATTGAACATATGTTTCTGCATATAAATTGGATCTATTTCTTTAGTAAAATGTTTAGCGTGTGGTTTGTTGTTAATTGGTGCAGCCTAAATAAACCGAATTTAATTGAAATGAAATAGCAAGGAGAGCAGTTTTCATTGTCTCCAGTCCTCATCCAAAGCCAAGTTGAACAACCATGCGACCCTTGCAGTAAAATATTTTAAAGGCACAATTCTCTCTAAAACCCAAAAATATTTAATATTCCTTTTAGAAAGCCAAATAATCTTACCTGTGCTCGAGGAGTTGCACTCCATGTCAACCAGAGAGTTCATGTAGCCCTGACCCAGCCACTCCTGGTAGGTCTTTTTGTCACCAACACCCACAATACGAACAGTGGAGTCTTTGAAGATAAGGTCTGTGCCTGAGTAGCCCTCAGAATCAAACATCTTGAAACCAGTACCTGTGTCACTGCTGAAGTAGGTCTGCACACAGTGGATAAAGAAAGACATGTAGGAAAACTGGAGAAACAGTATGACTGCCAAAGTCATGTTATACATTACAATCAACCTTAAAATACAAGTTGTATACAATTCTTCTATAGCTCTTCTTTGAAATACTTGATGGATGCTGATGATAAATCTCAGATTCTAGAGTACTCTTGAAAGCACGATCAGTCATTTGAACGTAATTTGATCCTTATTTACTCTTATAAAAGCTCTGTATGAACTTTCTTACCCATGCACGGTCCAGGAGCCCATAGATGGCATGGATGTTGGTGTCTGGTCGTACCATTACGGCATGAGAGGGCACTCTGGCCAGGTTACACAGCCTGTACTGTGTGACCTCAGCTACAGTTCCCTGGGAACAGAGAAGCTGGAAGTCTTTGGACAAGAGATCTACAGCCCAATTTTCATTTGAATTACCTGAAATAACAATAGCCAGTGAAGTTAATTCCTGAATTTGTCAGACCTTTGAAAAGATATCTAAAAGGAACTCACCATCTGTGTTTTGGAAGACAGTAGAATGCTTTACAAAAGCCACATCTCCATTCCCACTAGCCAGACACCTAAAAGAGTAAATGAAGTGGAGACCTTCTCTTAAACAGGCAGATTTGATAAGGAAGCAGAGTCTTATAGAGAGACTTTACATAAGAAGATGTCCTATGTCAATTTGCTTTTCATATAAAGTTGGGCAACTTCATTGGAGCACAAACATTCTAGAAACCTGCCAGCAACTATGGCTAGAGCACAGAGCAAAAATGTAGGAGGTGATCTGCACAGGTGAGAACAAAATTAAAATTTGTTAAAACAGAGTGTGGCATGATTATACTGTGGGAATTATTTTCTTCAACAATACAAAAACAGCCAGTCAGAGTTCATGGTAAGATCGACTAAGCTAAATACAAGGCCTCCCAGGGAGAAAATCTCTCTGAGGCTACAGAAGACTTGAGACTGAGGCAAAGATTCACTCTTCAGCAGGATCATTCTAAACATACAACATACAACAATGGACTGGTTTTAAGCATATAGATGTGTTTGGATATCCCAGCCAAATTACTGTACTAAATCTAAATTAAAATCTGTGTCAAGATTTGAAAGGTGCAATCAAGAGATGTTTGTTTAAGATTTTAATTTGTCTTCACCATAAACACTATTTTGTGTTGGTTTATCTCCAACAAAGTACCTCGAACATTTTGGTTGTAATCTTGCAAAATGTCTTTAGGAAGGCCTCTTAAAGAATCACACTGTTTCCACAATTTCACATTGTTTTACAGCTTAGAGTTTATTTTCAAAATACTGAGCAAAATATTAAAATATAATTTTAAACGCAACTACTAAATGAGACAAACTACAGCAAAACATGCCATTCTGAAGTAGTACAACAGGGATTGTTTTTGGTACCTGAAGGCTCCATCGTATCCGTCATACAGATCTTTTCCTTTTTCACATTTATTCTGTCCTGAGCTGTCTCCCACACACAGACCACACAGGTTTTTGGGAAACCCATCTTGATTGGCACCAGGAACACAACTCTCTTTGAAGAAATCTCCCACCGCTAAGCATCACAAGAGGCAAAAAATACAATGTCTACAATACAATTCACTCCACACAACCTCCCTTCCCTTTATGTGTGTATATATATATATGTATATAGATAGATAGATAGATAGATAGATAGATAGATAGATAGATAGATAGATAGATAGATAGATAGATAGATAGTATAGTAGATAGATAGATAGATAGATAGATAATAATAGATAGATAGATAGATAGATATGTAGATAGATTAGATAGATAGATAGATAGATAGATAGATAGATAGATAGATAGGAAGATAGATAGATAGATAGATAGATAGATAGATAGATAGATAATATGAAAATGAAAATTAAAACAAATTCTGGAACTGAACTGAATCAATATTACATTGAATTTACAATCAAAATCAATCAATAATAATAATAATAATATATATATATATATATACAGTATATATCTTGTTCCAGTTCTTCAGCCAAAGCAATATTTGTAAATACACGTTTGCATTTTTAAAATATTTTTCATTCCTGCTTTTGTAAGATCGAGAAGAAGAATGAAAATAATGAAATATATGTCATTTGTTTTCTTGTCTCTAAAGCAGTAGATGATTTATCGTAATTCCTATCATCTATGACTCACATACACGCGCACTGACCTTGGGGTATCAGGCAGTTTTTGGGGCTGATCAGTCCTCTCTCCATCAGGGCAGAAACAGGAACATTCCAGCCAGCAGTACGACCGTAACCAGTGTGACAGGACAGACCGCCACGCAGGTCATCAAGGTTATGGATGTTAGTTCTGCTTTTTTTCACCACTGCAACTGCGTAGTACATGGAACCCTCGTGGTCATCTACAAATGAGAGAATCAGATATTTGAGAGCTTTTATACATTAAAACCTGAATGTGGAAATGTATGTTTGCTTGTCAGTCTGTTCATTTTTACCTGTGTAGCTCTCGGCAGCAGCGGGAACTAAGCCGTAGTCTTTCCCCGCTGTGTAAATGTACCCTCCATCCAAAGTTATGGCATCAGCCTCATTGTTCTGCATTATTTTGAGAAAGAGATTATGTCAAGAGGCTTGAACTGGTGAAACATTTTTGGGTCGACAGAGTGTAGCTAAATCTGTAGTTGTGTATCTATTACTTTGATCTTGGCCATGCAGTCAGTCAAAGAGTCTCCATAGATACAGCTGATAGTGGGAGTAAGACTTTTGCTAACAAAGGCTGCACCCATATCAGCACATTTCTGCTGCTCTCCACTCGACAGAACACACCATCGAAGGACAGAGGGAATATCTGTAATAAATACAGAGAGATGTTAACATTCGGGTAACAAACGTTTTACTTAAATGCATTATTGTAATATTCTTTGTGCTACTTTAAAATGTAACGTCTTCGCACATTTAGCTTTAAATCAGGCATTAGCAGTATTGCTTTACCTTGAGGTGTGCAATCCATGGCTCTCATAACGTTGTAATAGTTGGTACCCATCCACTTTATTGGGTCATCTGCCTCTACCCCCTCAAATGTGGTGGTTGATTCAGAGAAAAGAACAGTTCCTCCACCGTAATCCGCTGAAGAAAACATGTTGAAGCCTGACTTTGCCTAAAAATGAGAGGTTACTCTTAAAACATACACCACTAATACAATCTCACAATGAGGATTCACCCTCACACAATAAGGATGAAGACATTTATACCTAAAGCTATACTCTTATAATGTCAAATAATGTATATAGCATTATGGTATTTTTGCCCATTCAAGTCTTCCCCCCCCCCAACAGAACCTCATCCACCCCCCCAAAATAAATTTTAAAAGGGCCAAGGGGTTAAAAAAGGAAAATTTCCTTGGGTTTTTGGGTATTTTAAACTTTTTGTGGATAAAGCAGGGGGCTTTTCTGAAAGGTCGTTTTCTGCCCTTGTTTTTTAATTTTTTTTATATTTAAAACTTAGTATCAACTTTGGAAGAAGCCTCGTTCTGCCCTGTTTTTTTTTAACCCCCCCCAAAGTCTCTACTTCCCTTTGATCATTTATTGCTGTGAAGCAGCTCAGTGGTTTTTTTGGGAGAGATGGGGTTTTTCCCTAAAACAAAATTTGGGGTTTTTTGGCAGATGGATTTTTTTAAAGTCCGGTTTTTTTTTTTTCTGAAGATTTTAAAAAAAAGGCCCCCAAATCCCTAAATTTCAAATGCCGTGTTTTATTTTCCAATTTTATAAATAACACTGAGAAAAATATGTTTACAACCAAAGTCTGCCTTCACGTGAATGACAAAACACTTTGTCCTGTTGGCTCTACACTAAGGCAGGTTGTAAGAAACATTTAATTTTCCAAAAAAGAAACCGATCCTAAATCTCAGATAATGTTAGCATTTTTACCCTAGGGGGAGGCCTCAAGAGAGAGCATCAACCATAAATAAATTTTTTTAAAAGCCCAATGGCCCCCGGGTGTCATTTCAAGCACATTTTGGGAACTTTAAATAGTAAAGGGTTTTAAACTTTTTTTTATTTACCAGTTTTGGGCAAAACTTGTTTTGGGTCACTTTCTTGTATACGGGGGACCTTAAAATTTTTGCATGCTTTCCTTTCCCCCTCCTATGCTGGGTTTTGATAGTTTTTTTACTCTCTTTTAGGGGCCCTTTTTTATGCAGAACACATGCAAGAACATTGCAGTCTGGTTTTATGGACCTCATTACGCCTAAGAAGACAACAATATAGTGTGTCTTTGTTCAAAAGCTATACTGTGCATTCTCCTCTCTTAATTAAGAATATTTTGAACTTTAAACTATTGATATGTCCTCAAGTTGGCTCCTCTTTACAGTATCCATGGTGATTTCTAAACTTGGTAGAACTGTGTTCCTTACAATGCACAATAGTCTAGGAACAAATTCAGATCTTATTTGTTGTGTCTATTTGGGACAGTTTAAAGCTCTTTTAAAAGGGCCCCCCCCCCCCCCCTTTTATAACAGAAAACTGCTATGGCAAAAGCTGGTTTTTATCGGGGTTTTTTTTTGAAAATTACTTTTTTTTAATTTTTTTTAAATAAATTTTTGATGGTAATGTCTAATATTTAGCTTTTAACTTTTAATAATATTGCCTTTTAGCCAGAGTTTCAGTGAAAAATATGATGTTAATATCTAGGTACTTCCGGGTTGATAAGAGTTAAATACATAAACTTTGGCACACTTTAATTAAGTGCCAACTTCATTTTATCTCCTCTTCCTGATTTTTGTTTGGAAAATTATATTTTTTTTATTAAAATAAAATTTTGCTGATTTCATTAGCCCAAAATTTAAAACAATGTAAGTTTTGTTTAATATGATTTTGAAATTAAAGGGGCATTTAAACTACCAGTCCTTCTTTTTAGCATTTTAAATCCACAGAGGGAGAAATATCTTCCCAAACCCCAAATGCCAGGGGAAGGGGGATGCAAACTAGGGGGCCCCTTTTTTCCACTGAGTAACAGGAGCTCTGGTCCCGTCTCTGCACAGCAGCTCATAATCTGCTGACAGCAGGCTCTGGGCCCACGTTGGTCCTTTTACCCGCAAACACGTCACAGGGTTTGCCCCTTTTAACCCAAATTTATCAAAAAACCCCTAATAAACCTGTCCCAACCCTTCCATCAGGTTTTCTCCTTTCAGTAGTGTGTTTGATGAAAGCCACCTGTCCTGCATCTTCAACCAAACATCTAGAGCAAACATTAAAATAGACAGGTGCTGAGATTTTTTAAAATCTAGAGTTTTGTCTAGAAATGTCAGCAAAATGGGTTTTCACCATTGGCAGGTGCCTTATGCAGTGCCTTTATATTTTGAGAAACATGTTTTCACTGTGGTTTGTCTGATGACATCCATTGAAACTGTGAACTCGATTTCTTTTCTTTTAGAATGAACTGAATTTTAAGCAACATTTTTGCATCATGTTCTCTTGAACTGAAATGCTTTAACTAAAATTTCAAAAATTTCTTAAACTTTGTATGTTATATTGTATCTAAAATGAAATTATGTGGAAGGCCCTAGCTGTACTGATTATCTCTGTCTTTTAATTATTAGTCTTTTTATCATTACGATGATTATTTGTTTTGTCTCTGTACTTAGTTTTTAATGTGTGTGTCTCTAGCAATTTTATGTCTACCCTTCAGGTTTTAACCTCTGCAGAGCACTTTGTGTTACACGTGGCTGTATGAAATGTGCTCTATTAAAAAAATTTGATTGACATGTGGATAATGAAGACATGTGCTACCTGAAAGCTCCTTCATAGCTGTAGTACATTTCTTTCTCGCTCATCTCACATTTATGCATTCCGCTGCCATCTCCTTTGCAGAGCTCACACAGAGATGCAGGATCACCGGCGTTGTTAGCTCCAGGGATACAGCTGGCATTGAAGAAATTTGCCACAGCTGATCAAAAACACATACAAAAGCATATTATTGACTCAGTCTTATGCATGCTAATTGTGTATACTAAAAGACTTGTCATGATGAAGAACATTAGGTACATGTGAAAATTGTAAGCAAAAAAACAACAACATTGTACTGGCTAAATAAAGTGTCATAACCAGAAAAACATTTTGCTCTTCAAAACGAGACACAACGAGATTTACCTGTATAAATAAAGGTGAAATAACAACAATCTCTGATATTTTTGTTATAGAACAATGAGGAAATATGCACATTCATCATTGCTCTAACACTAAATCCTTATTTTATGTTTCCCATTTTTAGCCAATATTAGAAATTCTGTCTGCATAGTGCAATGTTTGAGCAAAACTGGATGCTGCATTTATGAATGTTTTAAATAGCATTTGTGTTTCTCAAAGTTTCCGATCACCTGAAAACAATCCACCTGCACATGCATTCCTTATCTGCCTGAGTCATATTATATGTAGACATTGTGCATCCAAATTAATTGTATTCCTGTCAATATTTACCCTGTGGAATGTTGCAGCCCATCACAGACATGTAGCCCTGGTCAATGAGGTATCCCAATGGCATATTCCAGCCAGCAGTTCGTCCTTTGCCTGTGTGGCAGCTCTTCTTCCCTGTCAGATTGTGGATATTGATGGCGGAGTTTGTTTTCTTCACAACAGCAACTGCATGGTAGGAGCTGATATCTGGTGAAACAACAGCATATACTAAAACACCGACCTCTACATGAACTAGTATGGTACCATGTTCTTTTGGTTCTGCCCTCTTATCATCAGAGTACAGACATAATACCTTAACGATCAAAGTACATGTACTAGATGCAATAGAGAGATCACAGTCCAGATGTAACAGGTGTCGTAACAAATAATGTGGCTGCATCAACATTTTCCACCTCACCCAAAATATATAAAATTGCAGTATGTTGTAAAATTCTCATATCTAAAATCCGTAATCTCATATTTAAAGTCCTTAATTATTAAATAAGCTAAAATTAATTAAAAAAAAAACATGACATTATCAATAATAACATCTATAGAAGTTGGTAGTCTTTATCCTACCCTCAAAGCCCTTAAAAAATATAGCCTCTATTTTCGTGACCCAAAGACCCAAAGTAGGAGACAGAACTCACAAACATTAGTGTATTGGGTTTTTAGGGCAGGAAGAGAAAATAAATAATAATAAAAAAAACTTCAAAATGACAAACTTTGTATCACATCATGTCACGAGACTGTGACATGAGCTATACTGGACATTATGTATGTACAGTTTAGCCAGTAAACCTTAAAAGCTCAGAGTCAGAAGCTGAGTCTTACCACCAGCCTTTGATTCACTTGCAGCCATCTTGAAGGTGGCAATCTTCATTGCATTGTAGATGTCAGTGGCAAACATGGACAAAGCATCTGCTTCTTTTTTCTGCAGTGATACATACAAAGCATATAGGGGAATGTTTGGAATACAGGTTCAAAACGAAGAGAGATGAATGAAGAGTTGAACAATCAATAGCTAATGCAATATGGCACAGTAGGCATTGCTTCTGCTATTTCTATTGCCCACATTGGGGAGGAATTTATTAACTAAGCTGCCGACAGTCTAAAACTTCACATCGTACATAAAAAGCATTTAAATATTTTAAGCATTTCAGATTTTTTTATCTAATGGACAAAGGAATATTAACATCAGGTGAAGTTGATGTTGTTTAGCTTATGATAACTTGGAAATCCTATCAAAACTTTTACCTAATCATTGTGTCATTAATTCTGCAGTATGCTTTCTGCTTGCTGAAAACAGTTAAAGTTTTATTTAGCTTTCTTTGAAGCGGCGATAGTCATCCAGAGTATTTATTTAGCTTGTAATGGATGCTTTTGTTCCATAAATTGATCATTAATGTTTGCCATGTTGTCAAAATCCCACCTGGAGTTTCTGAATGCAGCCTTCGACTGTGAGCCCCATGACGCAGCTGAGGGAGGGACGGATGGATGCTCCAGAGAACGCCTCGGACATAGCCTGACATTTCCTCTGTTCTGGTTCTGAGGTGGTGCACCATCTGATTGTGCGCTGACAAAACACTAAGAGTTACAAAGATGTTATTTATTATTGTTTAACTAAACAAGTAATGAAACAAACAAATTTGGAAATGTTCTGAAGACATTTGTTGCAGAAGTTGCTTCTCATCTTTAAATGCTATATATTTACATTAATATCTCAGAACATGCAAATAATATTTTTATAGATTTTTGCATGTTAATTTTTTGCTGATGACACAGATCAGGAATGTCACTTGTTCTTCTCAGTATTTTTACCTTAAACAACAGGTTCTACTAATGAAGGTTTATTGTTGGTGAGTATTTAACTTATGTCTATAAAGCAGTTCTTACCAGCATGCAGTAGCAGTAGCAGAGGTCCTAATGTCTTCCACGTGGCCATGGTTTTAGCCTTGCTCCCCGTCTCTGTTAGATAGAACAGCCTTTCTGTACTTCTCCACTTATATGATGACTCCAATGTCAAAGTCCGTCTTTTATCACCAATGCTCGACTTAAAGTCCTTAAGGCAAATCCAGACAATGCTGTGATTTTGCTTCTTTACAACCCAGTCTCACTGTACAGTTTATGAAGGGTGCCCAATTGCTTCACATTTCTACCACTGCTACCTGGCTAAAGGCCAAAACATGAACAGAGGGGCTCTTTTACAGTCGAGCCTCAATCTTTACTTTCCCCTCACCTGTCTCTTCTGCTAGTGTGGTGTTTTTCCATTAACGATGTGGCAAAGGAAAGGAGGGACTTAGTTCAGCATAGTGCTGATGTCGGTGCCTGACTCACTCTAGCTGCTGAGACGGAAAATAGAGACAAACAGTCTGTTTACCTGCTAATATTTCACCCTTATGTCTTTAAACATGGGGTGTTTGAGTGTGTGTCTACAAGAACAAATTGCAGCTGCGTTTTGTTCTGTATTTTGCATCTTTTCTTTTTGCAGCAGCATTTGCTAAAATGTTCTCTCTTTTTACTAATTCATCATGTTCGCATGTCTTGTTTGCCTATAAGTTAAACATAACCCTATTAACAATCAATTCTTTATAAATTCACTAGCTCAGATCATCATATTAATCATTGAGAAAGCTTTGTTTTGTGTCTGGTCAACTATTTTTCTATTGATTTGACCACATATTGTTAGATCATCCCGCTAAAAGACCTGATGATAACTGATTGACAGTTTCTTGTCTGTGGCAACCAGATGTTTATCTAAAATCTTCTGCCGTGGTAAATTGTAAATGGTAAATGGCCTGCACTTGTATAATACTTTATCAAGTCCCCAGAGACCCCAAGGGCTCTACACTACAATCAGTCATTCACCCATTCATGCACACATCCACACATTGACAGTGGTAAGCTACTGTACACTGTAGCCACAGCTGCCCTGGGGCAGACTGACAGAAGTGAGGATGCCATACACAGGCGCCCCCAATCCTTCTGACCACCGTCAGCAGGCAAGGAGGGTGAAGTGTCTTGCCCAAGGACACAACATCTGAGACGGACAGAGCAGGGGTTCGAACCGGCAACCCACTGGGTACTCTACCACTGTTGCCACCGTCACCCCAGCATCATGCCATTTAAAAGAGCCATACATTTATTGCAGTTCTTATTTTGAGCAATATATGGTGCGTCAGATTAATTGTGATTGCATGAGAATCTACAGAGGAGTGCATTTCTAATAGAACACCTGGTTATCATTACTTGCCCTGCATGCAGAACATTTGGGGATGTGCACAGCTGGAACAAACAACAGAACACACCATCTACAGATATTGAATGTGTGTACATTTGTCATTAGATATATTTTTTGAGGACAAAAAGAAGGGTATAAATCAGATGCAACAATGTTTCCAGGACCTCTGGAAGTGAAAGGGTCCCACAGCATCACATATCCACCACCATATAACAGCGAATACAAGGTGATTAACCTCATAATTAACCTTTGTTTAACATCCAGCCCACCTGAAGGGTTTGTAAAAAAAAGGCAAATCTTAGTCTCATTTAACCAAAGTACACAGTTAGTCTTTAGTAATCTCCAAACATTTCGTTTTTTTAAAGGTAGGAAAAAAGTAGCTTTTTTATGTTGTGCCTTCCATATTCTTATCAGGTGTAAAGACATCTGTATGTAATATATATAAATAAAATATATATAAATAAATATATAAATAAAACTTAATTGAATTGAATTGTTTATTGCAAGTTAAACAGATCAATGATAAAGAGCAATAGCAGTTTCAAGTTGCTGTTGTTTTCATATAAGAAATGTGATAAATATGAAACAGACGTGACAGTTAAGCTGATCTGTCAATCATCAGCGGATGTGCAAACCTTCTGACTTTTTCCAAAAAAAACATCTTAATTACTCTGTTTTCAATGAGTAAGCTTCATTTTATTCCTGTTATAAAAACCATACTGTGTTTTTCTCACACTGAGCTCTCCTTATTGGTCACGTACATCAGACCTTTGTTAGCATGTTGGCAATATAACAATAAAGAAGCTGTTTTTATTTGAAGAGTAGGAGCGTTTTTAATCTTCACATCCTGAAGCTGAAACAACATGTCACGTTTTGCATCCCATCTTCACTTTTTCTGACATTAGTTTACAACAAGATATTTCACCCTCATTACCAGATAATGGGCCATTTGAACACAGGAACTCAATGAACTGAAGGCGTGTGATTATGCAAACTTTGGACATGCTGTAAAGACAAAGGTCAAAATTCTTACGTTTGCTGACTGCAGACATGCTTTGATGAATTAAAAACTTGAAAATCTTTTTAAAATAATTTTCTTTCTCATAGATGTGACCTGTGCCCTCTGGTCATTACATTTAGATCATTTTTCAGTTTCAAACAATAAAATACCTTTTTGTGACCAATTTAGTGTTTAAATGTAAATGTTGTTCATGATTGTTATATTAAATACAAGGTGATACTTTATGGTTTGAAATTTGTGTAAATCTGTTAATTATTTTACTCTGTCTATTTTTTCATTTTGTGGTTTTGTTTTAATAATTTCAGGCTCCAAATTTAACTGTTAAAGGTATAATAAATAACTGGGGCTTAGCTGCAATTAAACAATTATATAGTTCTTTTAAAGACTATTTTTCTTGTCCAAACAGAGACTTAATGCAGACAACAAATAGCCATGACAGAGATATTGACTTTGAAAGGCAAGGACTGTGTGTACTGGATGAATGGAATGATTAATGAGATTGAAAACAGGTGACACTAATTGACCGAGTGGTAAGAGCAGTGACAGAAGCAAGAAACAGATACTGACTAACCCCCCAATCTTCTTGATCGCTCAGCTTTCATTTCTTCTTCTAGGCCCTCCCTTTAAGTTCCTATTGCACAAAGGCCCTGAATAACTTAAATCGCCAACTTAGGATTCTAAGTTGAGTAACCACTTTGTGTTTTATTCTTAGTCAGTTTTTGCAATTCTTGAGCCATTTGGAACTCATGGCAAAAGTTTGGAGCAGTTCGAAAATTTGGTAAAGAATTCCCGAATCCAAAAAATCTCAATTAATTCTTGACAAATTCATAGATCATTCTTAGGTGTTGTAACCAATTGTTTATTTATTCTTATAGGCATTCCAGTGTGTTCTTAACTAAATCAGGGATTTATGAAGCATTGTTTTCCCACTAAGGGATGTTGTACCCCCTAAAACTGTCTCTTCTGCCTTTCGAAAAAAAAAAAAATTAAATAAGAAAAAAGGAAAATAATGAACAAATATTTTAGTTTCTTATTCCACTTTATCTCCAAAAATAATCACTTCAGTTTTTAATTTTATTGGCAAAAACAATCACTTCACTTAAAACTTTTAACTTTAACTAATTTTAACTAAATATCCACAGTCATCGTTCTAATACAATTCGCTACTGATGGTCCTTTGTCAGTTTTTATAATATCTTGATGGAAAATCCCACAAATTGACAAGAATACGTACGATTTCAAATTTAATCCTACCTGATTCTTAAATGCATTCAGCCTAATGTTAACTGATTCCTAACGTTCATGTAAATTGTACTGAATTATTGATTTGTGCGAAAAAAGCCGAATCTCACAATTTTATCTTTATCTATTGTAACTTTATGTTCATCTATTGTACAGTCTCGTAACTAAATCTTACAGCCAATGTTTGCAAAAGTAAAAGAATCCTCAGGAATCCTCCAATTTCACAATTCCTGGTGATTGGTGTTATTTGTGGTCTGTGTGAAACAGTAGCATTAGGGAATCACAGTGGGTCATCTGCCATCTTCTTATGAAGTGTTGTGCCTGTTCACTTTTAAAAAGTAGTTCTAAATTCTGTTCAAACTGATTAAAACAAACTAATGTTCATGGTTCACCACCTAAACATTCTAAACTAAGTTCATAGCTCTAAAATTATTCTAGTTCTCATTCTCTTTCTGTCTTTGCCCACATAAACAGTATTTCTTATGACAAAATTCTCAATCATATTGTATTATTTGGTCATCAGAAGTCAAAATGAGTCTGAAACTTTCACAGAAATTTGGTCCATGTTTGTAATTGTGGGCACTTTTAACCCTCTTTTTATCATCTGGTCAGCAGTTTGTTTGCTTTTGCTCTTTAAACTGCTAGTGCAGTCAAAAATCCACAGTAATTTTTTTAATAATTACAAATACTGAAAATTGAAGTTGTCTTGGAAAAAGACACAGAAGCACTGTCTAGCTACATTCTTCTGATAACTACAGCCATAAGATCAAATTGAATCCAGGTGGCCAATATGTACTAACCGGATTCCAAAAAAGTTGGGATACTAAACAAATTGTGAATAAAAACTGAATGCAATGATGTGGAGGTGCCAACATCTAATATTTTATTCAGAATAGAACACAAATCACAGATCAAAAGTGTAAACTGAGAGAATGTATCATTTTAAGGGAAAAATATGTTGTTTCAAAATTACATGGCGTCAACAAATCCCAAAAATGTTGAGACAAGGCCATTTTTACCACTGTGTGGCATCATCCTCCCTTCTTCTTACAACACTCAACAGATGTCTGGGGACAGAGGAGACCAGTTTCTCAAGTTCATGTCTAATACAGGCCTCTTAACTGTTCAATCGTCTTGGGCCTTCTTTGTCGCACCTTCCTCTTTATGATGCACCAAATGTTCTCTATAAGTGAAAGATCTGGACTGCAGGCTGGCCATTTCAGTACCCGGATCCTTCTCCTACGTAGCCATGATGTTGTGATTGCTGCAGAATGTGGTCTGGCATTATCTTGTTGAAAAATGCAGGGTCTTCCCTGAAAGAGATGACGTCTAGATGGGAGCATATGTTGTTCTAGAACTTGAACATAGTTCAGGTTCATTAATGGTGCCTTTCCAGACATGCAAGCTGCCCATGCCACAAGCACTCATACAACCCCATACCATCAGTGATGCAGGCTTCTGAACGGAGCGTTGATAACACCTTGGGTTATCCTTGTCCTCTCTGGTCCGGATGACATGGCGTCCCAGTGTTCCATAAAGTAAATTGTGACTCATCTGACCACAGAACAGTCTTCCATTTTGCCACACTCCATTTTAAAAGACCCCTGGCCCAGTGCAAACGTCTGAGCTTGTGGAGCTTGCTTAGAAATGGCTTCCTCTTTGCACTGTAGAGTTTCAGCTGGCAACAGAGGATGGCATGGTGGATTGTGTTCACTGACAATGCTTTCTGGAAGTATTCCTGAGCCCATTCTGTTATTTCCTTGACAGTGGCATTTCTGTTTGAGGTGCAGTGACGTTTAGGGGCCCGGAGACCACGAGCATCCAGTAGAGTTTTACGGCCTTGACCTTTACGCACAGCGATTGTTCCAGATTCTCTGAATCTTATGCACGGTTGATGATGATAACTTGGAGGCCTTCTATTTTACGCTGGGTAACACCATTCTGGTATTGCTGCACTATCTTTCTGCGCAACAATGGTGGAATTGGTGATCCTCTTACCATCTTGGCTTCAGAGAGACACTGACACTCTGAGAAGCTCTTTTTATACCCAATCATGTTGTCAGTTGACCTAATTAGTGTTCATTGGTCTCCCAGCTGTTCGTTATTTGCTCAATTTCCTTTTTCCAGCCCCTTATTGCAACTTGTTCCAACTTTTTTGGGATTTGTTGACTCCATGTAATTTTGAAACAACATATTTTTCCCTTAAAATGATACATTCTCTCAGTTTAAACTTTTGATCTGTGATTTGTGTTCTATTCTGAATAACATATTTGATGTTGGCACATCCACATCATTGCATTAAGTTTTTATTCACAATTTGTTTAGTGTCCCAACTTATTTGGAATCCGGTTTGTAATTTTGAGTTTAAACATTGAAATGTTCCTTTTTAATAAAATCTTTATTCTATTTAAGCATATTAGACAAACTCTGCTGTTACTATTACTGTTCGGCAAACTTACCTGTATGACGGTCTGAGAGAAAGGCGTTACAGAATGCTGCGGCAGCTTGTCGGCTCCATGTTCCACCTCTGAACAATAAAATTGGGGAGCAAAAAATCTGTTTAATCTATTACTATCGCTGGTTAGGGCACAAGCCTTTGGTTTAGTTTTTATGTTTTACTAAGCCGAAGGCTGCTCTTGAAAAACGCTTGTTCATCCTCAAACAGAGCACCATTGAACAACACCAGGGTGAGCTCCACTCACTTCAAGTGAATCATGTTCATTGCAAAGTTCTCAAAAGATGAGCTCCACTAATGAATACGTCAGACACAGCACTGATCCAATGCCTAACCTGGAACATCACACAACATTCTGGATTGATTTCAGCTGCACCATTCTGATGGCCGGATCAAACTTTGATGTAAACAGCATTAAATACATATTCATCTTGCTTTGTATTAACAGTTTAGGTTGGTAGTGTTTTTTAGCACACTTCGGACTCCCAAACTGAGCATTGTTTAAAGAGCACAGGCTGTCTAAGTATTGTTTCTGACCATGACTAGTCCTTTATGACCACAATGCACCCATTTACCGATGGACTGATGTCTTGAACATGACAGTGTACTCACTGTACTCCAATGATCTCCACAGTCACCAGATTATAATCCAATAGAACACTTTCGGATGTGGTAAGAATGGGAGATCCACATTATGAATGTGCAGTTGACAAATCTGCTAGGTGCCATCATGTGAGTATAGACCAACATCTCTGAGGAATGTTTTCCATACCTCGTTGAATCAATGTCATAAAGAATAAAGGCAGTTCTTATGGCAAAAGGGGGTCCAGGAAAGGTGTGCCTAATAAAGTGATTGGTGAGTGTAGTTTAAACCCATTGTAAAAGGACCCTGCATGATTTTTTATTGATTGGAGGATGTTAGCTTACCGACTAAATCAACTAAATCAACTAAATTACTCCTAATGGACCCACCTTATCAATCAACACACCAATCAACACACCAATATAAACATGCTAGATGAAAAATTAAAGGACAATAAATTAGATATGACAAATTCAACAAAGAAAAAATAAAAGAATAGTCATCTCTTGTCACAGGTAAAGGGACTGCAGTAAAGCTCAATAAAGCCTTTTATTTTTTGTACCAAAATAGGCAGTTAGAGCAGGGATAAATATTATTTTATGTTAGATATAGATACATCTCTTTAATAGATTCTTTGCATCGGTGCTTTACTCTAACAAACAGTGTCATAGTCCCCTAGCTAAAACACATAGCCAGAGCCATACAGAGATTCCCGTTCTCTCAGCTGATGAATACAAATTATCTACTGGGATTCATCAGGAAATACAGATAAGAAAACATGAGTTCAGCAGAACATTCTTTGAGGAAACATTAAAGCTTTCAAAACATGTAGTCGATATCAAACTTTTTTCTGTGTTTGAGGGCTCCTTTGCTGATAGAACAGCCTCTCTGTACGTCTCTGTCCTCCAGTCAGCTTGGAGGAGTCGCCTCAGGGGTTTGAGGTGGAATAGGGGGAGTAGGTGGCTGACGAGGTCCATACAAGCATACATGGGCTGTGTCATCAAAAGCATCTTGGACGTTTATACTCCACAACAGATTATCATCACATTTCAGGTTATTTTAAAACCTCAACACTTAGCAAGTGTGCTCCTCACACATTCTGTTACATGCTGTTGAAGCTCTAGTTTCTGTGACAACAAGGAGAAACTAGTGAAATCAAAGCTTTAGCTGGTATTTATAAAACAGAAAAACAAAACATATTACTGAGGTCACACATGGGACCAACTCAAGGACTGTTTTATGTGCATTAAGACTATAGACTCAAACCTAAATAAACTGTTAGCAAAAAAAAAAAATGGACATGCTGTGGATTAACAGAGCGTGACAATTCTTTACCTACAGGGCACATATGATGTCATTGTTTTCTACAAATATCTAAAAACCTTCACAAAAACCTCCTTTACCTCCTTCATAATTATTAAAAGAAAGGTATGTCACACAAGATGCTTTTAGGAAATCAGCCCTCATTAGTGTAACTACATTAGAAGGGAAATCTGTTACAAAATTTTGATGATTATTATGATTGGGATGATAGCAGAGATGAAGGAGTCGATACACTGGTTATGGTCATGTTGTGCGGGACATCTAGAATACCGATATGAAAGTGTGAGGTGAAGGAAGGAAAAGGAAATAAAGATCAAATCAAGTCTGGAAGACTTGGACAGAACACAACCAAGTCCCTTAAATGGAAGATCCAAGCCTGTATTTATCACTTTTTTTCCTTAAATTTTATTCCTTAAATACTAATAAACACATTAGTTATCTCAGTAAAAATGCTAATTTTTCATTTTTAACCAGCTAAAAAAGTCAGATTGAGCTATTTAGTAACATGTGAATTTTCTTTCAACTCTGAATATTTACTGAGCAAGCAGAAAATATAAAAGTGCATTTACGTTTATTGTTTATTATTTGGCTGAACTAATTTTCCATTCCTTTAATCCAGTGTTTTGTAAAATCCACAAATACGGCAAATCTTTGGTGATGATGTATTTTCCTGTCTCTTTAGGGTACATATATATATATATATATATATATATCAGGATTTTCAAGACCTATTTTAAAATGTTTCAGTGGTACTCTTTACATAATAGACAACATGTTGAGGAGTGAAATGAGCAACACCAGGGCTGAGCATGTCCACCTTGGAGGTGCAGTGTAGCAGTGACGGCCATAAAACCACAGACTATGACAATATGGATTTTTTTGAGAACACAAGCATCATTGGTGCTTTTGCTCATTAAGCCACTGCTTGTGTGGGAAAAGGCCTGACAAGCTGGAAATATTTGCATTATGTCACAGCCAGTGCAAATCATGGTGAGGTTGAAGGCGTGAAGACATTATTTCTAGTCAGGGTTAGATGCCACATTACTTGGCTGTAAAATTCAGACCCAAAGCTTCAAATGGATTTTGAAGTTTGCTTTTGACTCTTAAATATGTTAATATAATTCTCTACATTGCATGAAGGAAAACTAATTATACTCATGTTTAAGCAGAGACAACATTAAACGTTAAGATTATCAGTTCCAAAATCTCTAAAATGATCATGAATATTTTTCATGCTACATCCATAAATAGTAGCTTCTGAACACTTTGGCTTTTACTGCCAAAATGTGGGGGAAAGGTAAAATTACAATTAATATTTTAAT